>CM060831.1:171479752-172214504 GCA_030762175.1 Metallyticus violacea
CAAATAAGAAATAGAATAATAGGGGAGAGTTTAAATATAAAAGAAAGGAAGCAGCTGAGATGTTTTGGGTATATGAAGCAAGACTAAGATTGGTGTGTAAACAATAAATGGAGAGAATGGCAGTCGATAAGAGAACTGCGAGCAATGACTATCTATACCTAAGAGCATGAGGTATAGATAAAGAGGAAGAAATGTGAATTTATGGTTCACTTTGGTCCAGTGATATGGAGCATTTTTATTACTATTCCTTCTTCCAAAACGTTATAACGCTGTTCAAAAGCCTAGGAGCAGCTATTTTCTAAATGTAAGCAGACGTGTTATCGCAGATCCTACATGACAGCTGTCTTGCGTTACAGGTACTGAAGTCCAAATTTGTTAAAGTAATAATCTGGTTATGTATTTTAACTTTGCCATCGATAATGTCACTTCTTTCCATTGAAATTCATATTTGTCTTCATGAATTCTGTAAGAGGACGAATTAGAGTTCTTGTATGAACTTTGTTTTCAGTAATTTTTTGTATTATTCGAAAATTGACTTTGACCGCAGGAGTACTTCCTATAACATTCTTTTGGAAGTCATTTTGGGGCTCGGTATGTTTCCTTGGCAATAAAAAAGCCTGGCATCTGTGATGTACAGCACAAAATGTTGCTATCTTGGCTCCACAAAATTTATTTTGTCGTATCAACGTGCTTCTTATATCTGATTCACTTACGGGCTGCAATAAAACACTCACATTAATTGGTCATTGAAAGCTGTTATTTTCTTAGCTGCGTCAGCATCAGGGTAAGTGATAGTGTGTGACAGATAAGGTGGCATTAAAGCAGATGTGAACACAAAACATGTAAATAAAAGACTTAGTATTTGCTGATTGCTGTTATGCTAAAAGTATGCAGTTCTGTCAAGCATATTAAAAAATGTGCCCTCTGTTTGCCCTACAGAGCAATTGAAGTGAAATTACAATATTTTGCGATGGTTTATGTTGTTTCTGCTCCGCGACGAATTGGACCGTACTGATCGGGGCACAGAATACTTGGATACTTGAGTCTTGCTCATGGCAGGCTATTTTTTTGCCTTCGGGCGCAAAGGGACACCTTCGAGAGGAAGGGGTTGGTTTAGGGAGACACCGGACGGGAAAGCAGACAGGCCCCTAAGATGTTTCCAAATAGAACACCTCGAAGCCAGTGGAGGTCCTCAGAAGGTTCGTTTACCTACCAGACGCCGGGGCAGCATTTCACCCTTTAACAAAATTAACGGACAACCTTCACCTAAGCCACCAGGGGAAACCATGAAAAATCCCAAGGTTAAAATGTCCGGTTCCAGAGGGCATGAACGTGGTATCTTCGGAATGCGTTTACACCTGAACCACCTCTCCCGATCTGTAACAGATTACAACTTGGCATACCCCAAGGGTGCTATTTAGTTGTGAACAATGCAAGCCTTACTAAGATTTATAGGAATGAAATACAAGCTAGATTTTATTGTACACGGTTAATTTGTTCTGTAGGGGTCTCTCAGGCAAAACAATTGCTAGCTTAAGAGGGCGCCTTATATGTTATAGGGTTGAACATTGTCGACAGAAAGGACCATTGCCTGTCCTTTGTTGCAGTGACAGTGACAAGGTATGAAGGGAATTCAAAAAGGTTTGTAAGTGTCATCTTAAAATCCAAGCTAAGGACTTCAAAGTACCTCCCATCCTTCTCCAAGTGTTAACCATACTTGCCTCGTAGACCCAAGGTCTCGAATTCGATCCCGGCCATGATGGCTTTTTTTCGGGTGTAAAAATCTTAATCGGAAGGGAAGTAAATCCGTGGGGCTTGTGTCGTTGATTTACGGCATGTAAAAGAACCCCCAACCTGAAAGAAGAGGCCTCTGAGCAAAATGTATCGGCCTTTTCACGCCCTGAATTGAATGTAACGCTGATGACCTGAGATGTTATAGAGTGTCTATAATAAATCATGTCAAAAAGAAATCTCTCCACACATAGTTGCAGGCGGTGCAACCATATGTCAAAAGCACTATGGCACTCGGTCTGAGATATTGTCAATAAGGCTGAAATTGTAGTTTGAGCAAGGTTCTGCGCTCATTTAAAAGGTTTTCTAGGAAGGCAAAATTTTACTGGAGGAAACAACCAGAAGTCGCACGGTGCATGATCAGGCTGTAGGGTGAATGGTCAAGCAACTGAACTTTGGCCACCTCCAGTTTCCTCAAATTTGTAGCTGTTCTATGAGGAGACGCACTATCGTGCAAAAGCAACAGCCTTGAAGTTCCTGTCCTCCGCCCCCCCCCCCAGCTCTACAAATAAAGGATCCAAAGTATAAGTGTCATGGTATTCTCCATTCTTTGTCATTCCTTCTGGTATACAGTCAACCATTAATGGTTCTTCATAGTTGAAGAAAACAGTGAACATTCCTTACCGAGAACGAAAAACTTGTGAAAGAACTAGTCTTGGTTCATTCTCATTTACCCACATGCAGTTCTGAGCTTTATTTTGAGTGGTATAGTAATAAAATCAACTTTCATCACCAATGCATATATCCGTAAAACGTTTAGGACCATTTGGTGAAAACATGCTCAGCAGTTTCCTTGCACGTTTCTTTCTCCCCTTCAGAGAATGCGGAACCCATTTTGCACAGATTTTTTCGCAGCTTTAAATGTTCGTGGAATACACTGTCAATGCTGCCAACATTGATACCCACTTCCATACTTTGCATTTCAACAGTAGTATCTCGATTTTTCTTACTTTTTTAAATTGTTCTCTCGCTAACAGCATCCCGAGCGGCCAAAGCGAGGACTATATTTGTAAGTCCCTCGCCCTTCTTCAAATAATCGAATCCATCTTGCAATGGTATCAAATAGACACACTTGATCACATGAACAGCTAAGTCCTCGTGGATATTTTTCCCTCTCTCACGTAGCTTATAGCGTGTGAAAATGTAATATCTACATTTTCCTTCCGAAATATTGAAGATTTTCACCAGCTATTGACACAGGACTGTACGACATTGACTATGCATCTTTAAACTTGCACTCATATTTTGGTACTTAAGGTTCATTGTTGACAGCTTTGTTAGTTACATTTTTGTAGACATTATTGTCCAACAATGGATAGGCTGATTGCAAAACATTTTGAATGCCCCTTTTAAGAACAAGATTTCGGATAGAGGAGTGAACGGTCTAAAGGGTACATGCATTCCTCCAAACAGAATTTGGTATTAATAATGTTAAGTTGAGATTCACCTAGCTGCCAAATGTTTACATTTCTACAGAACTTCTTAGTGATAGAATAGCAGAAAGTGGGTTATAGTCTTGTTTTCCTTGTTTAAAAATGTGGCTGTTTTAGTTAGACGACTATAGTTGTTGGTTCGCTACAAGTGGTACTGCGATGCTATGATATTTTGCTTTTTGATGTTTTTTTTCCCTTCCATTTTAAAGCTAGCCGCTCATTAAATGTGCTTCATGTGTACAGTGAGGGCTTTCAGAGCGTGGAGAACCCAGCCATATAAGGCTCGTGCAGGTAGCAGCTTGTAGTTAGTTTAAGAAATACTTTGACAGCAAGTGATTATGAGTTCATGTATTACTCGGTAAGTAGTATATGTCCCGGCTTAGTTCACTCTAGCTGATGGTGTGGTGCGGTGTGGTGGTGGCCCATTGTAGGCGAGAGATGGCATTGTGGGAGTGCGTATGGGTTGTTTAATGGAGTTTACTGTTTTTTTTTTCTCTGAGTGGGATAAGGATTTTCGTGTTCCTGTCTTAAAAGCTTTTTTACCCTTGGTGGTGAGTAGGGTAGGATGGAAAATTGTTGATCGGGTTTTTATTATTTTTTGTGTGGGGTGGGCATTATTTAGGGATTTGTGAAGCTTTTTGTAAAAATATTTGTCAGTTAAATAACGTGTGATGTACGTGCTGCCTTCGACTTTTAATAAGCAAAAAAAAAAAAAAAAAAAAAGTTGTTTCGATGCGAAATATATAGCAATTATGCAAAAAATATTGTTAAGATGCGAAAATGTTCAAAACGATTTTGTTGCGATGCGAAAAATACTTTTTAGATTTCCGCTTTATAGCAATGCTAATTTCCAGGAAAAAATATAGAATAGCCTACTCTACAAGCTGCAGCGGGGATATTTCTACCTCTGGCTCCGACTTACTGAGCGTTAATGGAAAGTTGTGTGTCATATGTTTTACACCTCAATCAGGTTTCATTCTGTCTAAGCGCCATAAGTGTTGTATCTGTCTGAAAGCTTGCCCACCGTTCAAAGGAATAGATATTTTTTACTGTTATTGTTTACCTCTTGGTTCAGTCTGCTATTGTTTTCTATCCCCGGCAAAAAAAAAAAAAAAGTGGTTAAAAGTATTCCCATGTTTTGCGAATTCCTGTCTTAAATTTTTTTCTGCCAGCATTTAGGGTGAGGTATTTTTTTACTTATTTTTTCTTGGGTTAGTCTGTTTATGGATTTCTACCTCCCGGGCTTGACAAAAAAAAAATGGCCGTCAAATGCATTTTCCATCTTTTAAGAATTCCTGTCTAAATGTTTAGGATCAGGTATTTCTCAGGCGAGAAGATGTGGAAAACCAACCTCATTGGCTAAAAACGAAGATGGGTAGCGAGCATGCGTAGCATTGACTGAGTCGTTGAAAAGATAAAGTTGTTTGGTATAAAATTAAACATACTTCATAAATCCTGCTTTACCTTTGTACCAAAATGTTTTATATTTTCACCGATTCAGTCATCACTACGCATGCTCGCCCATCTTGGTTTTTAGCCAATGGTATTTGTTCCCCACATCTCGCCGAAGAAATACCTGACCCTAAACATCGTCAGAAAAAAAACCGTTTAGATAGGAATTTTTAAAACATGGAAAATGCTTTACCAGATTTTTTATCTCCAGACCCCGGGGCTGTAAATCCGTTAACAGACTAACCGAAGGCAAAATAATAATAATAATAATAATAATAATAATAATAGTAAGTAAATATTTACCTGGTCCAGTAAAAACTATTGAAATAGGAATTTGGAAAATATGGGAATGCTTTTTAACATCCTTTATTTGCCGGGTAGAGAAAACAATAGCAGGCTGACTCAAGGGCAAATAATAACAGGTAAAAATACCTAACGCTTGGGCAGGTGGGGAAGCCTTCAGACAGGTATAATCCTCCTGGCGCCTAAATAGAATGAAACCTGATTTAGGTGCAAAACGTGACAGACAACTTTCCACCAACGCACAGTAAGTCTTCGAAGCCAGAGATAGAAATATCCCCGCTGCAGTTTGTAGAGTATGCTATTTCATATTTTTTCCTGGAAATTAGCATTGCTACATGAACAAAACGAGGACTTAAAAATTATTTTTCGTATCGCAACATTTTTTGCACGTGTTAGCATCGTAACGAAAGTTCTTCCACTTTATCAATGATTTGTCTTTTAACAAATTTCTTTACATTTATCAATGTTTTTCGCATCGTAACAATATTTGTGCATTTTAACAATTTTTTGCATAAATACAATATTTTTCGCATCGGAGCAATTTTATATTTTCTTATTAAACGTTCAACGCGACGCGTACAACGTAACATCTTATTTAACTGAGAAATACTTCTACAACATGCTTTACATCCACCAAAATAATGCCACCCCATAGAAAAAATAAAACCCCGATCAACAAATTTCTGTCCCACCCTACGCACCACCAAGAGTAAAAAACTTTAAGGCAGGAACATGAAAACCCTCACCACACGGAAACCCTCACACCACTACGAGTAAAAGCACGGAAACTCCATTAATCCACCACACCCGACTACAGGGAAACTCCATTAACCAACCCCACCCACTCCCACAATGCCATCTCTAGCCTACAACGGGCCAAAACTATGCCGCACCACACCATCAGCAAGATTTTGCTAAGCCGGGTCACATACTACTTCGGTACAGCCTATTGTAGTTATGTCACTACACATATATTCTTGAAGTATATGACATAAGAAAATATTCTGGCAATTTTGCCAGTTAGGGAAGTTACGAGAGACAGCTTTCTCAATGACAAGAAACATGAACTTACGGATCAAATCCAGGAATTGAAAAGGCTCGTGAGGAACTTATACCATACCCACCATATAGCTTTGATATTACGGCTTCAGATTACCATTTGTTTTGATCCTATGCGGAAGAAATTTCGAAAACTTTAATAGGAAAAAAAAAAAGCCTTGGTTAGTAATATTATAGACGTTTTGCTTTATAAAATCATTTTTGTAAAGAAAAAATTGAAAAGACAATGTCTGTTTTGAAAATGTTTTTCGTTTTAAAAGAGGGCACAACCAGTTCTAATTAAGATACAAGCAAATATCCTATACCCTTTCTACATTTGAGTGGAATATGAAAATGTACTGGGTTCAAAAGGATCAAATTATCGACACCTTACTGAGCAATAAGTGGATAAGCTGCTATACACAATCCGCCACTGCATCTCACGTCACCATGCAAATGGTATCGACATTTTTCACGTGAAGTGTCGGGGTTTAGCTCTATGTTCACCAAGACGTGCGCCTATTTACCTTGGACGTGAGGTTTGTGCGCTGAGAATCTTCTAATTCGCCACATTTGGAGGTGAGTGTTCATGTTGACCAAACAAGAGAAAGACGATGCATTTAGCTGAATCAGAACTACTCATGTAAATTCTTATATACGTTGAAAAGTACATCTTATAAGTCAGAAAATATTAACATAATAATATTAACAACAACAACAACAACAACAATAATAATAATAATAATAATAATAATAATAATAATAATCGCATTTCAGAAATTTGCACCGTAGATAATTTATGATTACATTCCGAATTTATGGCTTTTACAAAATTTAGATCTCTTTACTAGTTCAAAATAGACTTCTGAACGTCTTTTATGCTATTATGTATAAGTTTCAAATACTTTAAATGTATACTTTTGAATTGCTACGTTAATTCCTTATATAGGGCTGTTATTTAAAGTAACCAATTTTTAGGTGTTAATTACTTTTTGTTAATAACTTGTGGAAGCAAAGGCCAGATTCATACCATCAGGCTGTTCATTTTTTTATAAGTTAAACCAATCAGATTTTACACGTAAAAAAAAATAGTCAAACATGCAGTGGATTATTCCATCAGGTTTACCGAGGGAATAGAAACAAAAAGGTTACTCAGGAGCTGTGAAAACTAAACGAATTTCTCACCTAGTTGAAAAATAATATAAAATGAAAATTAGGCTTTATTTGTTAATGAAATGAAATAAGTTATGGCACTACCGCATGGTATTAGAGGAATGAAATTAGAATTTTTGCAATTTATAAGTATCACAATTATTATTATTATTATTATTATTATTATTATTATTATTATTATTATGATCATCATCATCATCACCGAGATTAAACCACAAAAATTAACGGTACACAATTAATGAAATATATGACCACTGATAGACAAAGCTATACAGTATGGGTATTTTTTAAATATTTATAAATATGACCATGTTAATGAACTCAGCTCTTGATATGGCGCTGATGACCTGAGATGTTAAAGAGCGTCCGTAAATAAAACAAATCAACAACAATTCTTGATATCATTACGTTCACTAAAATAGAGAGAAATAGCAAAATGCTTCGAGTTACATTCTGTATTTAAGAAAAAGTTGTTTATATGTTTCTATAAAACAAAAAACATGCTACTATTTAAAAACAATTTAAATGTACTAAGCAAATATACACAATCAACAGTAAACAATCGAAAGTTTCATCAATTTTCATCACTTTGGAATTTGATTTAAATGTTTTTGAAGTAAAAACATATAACAAAAACATTTTCTGATGGTAATTACAGAGCTCTCTTACATACAAATATGATTCTAATACACGTTTTAGATTGATATTTCGCATTTACTATCTCCATGATGATACTTTTGTTATTTAGAAAACATTTACAACGTTATAAGTACATGGGGAAACATAGGTTTTCACGGTCGGAGTTGCAGATATATTTACAGGTATCCTCCGGGCTGTTATGCCTGTTTTGCTGACGACGATGTTTGAACACCTTTCGGCTTGCATCAAATCACCTATTCCTCTGGACACCAACGCGGTGGTAAATTTATCAGATCATCAATTGTCATCAACCGAAACTTCACTCCTGGCAAAAGGAGATAATTATGCTGTGGTCACACTGAACTTTACCAGTTGAGGACATAATTTCAACATCAAATCAGGAATACGAAGCCTTCCTAAGGCAGTTGCTGAGGAGGTTCGCCGGGAATCCGCTAGGATTCTCCAAAGTGCCAAGGCTGCACATAGTAATTATCTTACCAAAAGAGGATTCCATTAAAGAACTTGAATGCCCACCAAGACATCATTGTCTGCTCAGCGGACAAGGAGAATGCTACTGTGATCTTAAACCAGCAGGACTACCAATAATAAATCTTAGAACTTCTAAAACCAGACTCATGCCTTATCATTCAGCATAATCTCACAGGGGCATTCTACAGAAAACAAACCTACTAATCAAGAACTCTTCCCTTCCAAAGGAAGATAAACGACAGATTACCAGATCCGAAACCCAGCGTCCTAGACATTATGGCCTACCCAAGATCTACTAGCTGGAAGTGCTCCTGAGGCCCATTGTCAGCGGGATTTGATATCCCATCTACGCCATAGCTAGAGTTCTAGCTGGCTTACTGCAACCTCACTTCGGCACGAAGGATTCCTCCATCCAAGGTGTGCTGTTATAGAACAGTGAACAGTTTTATGCGAGACTTAACTGAGTAAACAGCCAGACCCTGGAGGTAGCAAGAGTCACAGGAATGGCCACGTTACACAAGGAATGTGCTGTTATAGCACGGTGAACAGGTTTATGTAAGACTTAAGTGAGCCTGGAGGTTTTTGTAATTCTCACCAATTTTAAGTGATCCAAAAGTCTCCAAGCATTATGTTGAAAGCGTTAATGCTTGTTACATATGTTATTTGTCAGAAACTTACGTTCAGTCTCTCCCACTTCCTATCAAAGTACTGCTCCCAATGTTGAACTGTCGCTCTAAAAGCTTTGCGAAAGTTGCTACTGCTTTTGTAAATGTATTCCATAAATGAGGAAGGTTATTGATCTTTGTCTTGTTCATATGAAACGTAATAAAATCTCAAGCAAGAAAATGAAGTGGGATTAGGTGTGGTAAGCGTGCACACACAGTCTTGGCCCAACTTTGCCGAAAGGTTTCATTGAGATAGTCAAGCACAACATAGCGAAGTGTGGTGCAGCAGCATCTTGCTGAAAGATAACATAGTGTAAAACACCATCCTGAATGAACTGTGACCCAGGTATGTGACTCCAGTGACTGTGGGTTCTAGTTACGCATAGTTTTGTTGCTGTTACAGCTAGAGCCACACATAAATTTTGGGTGTATCTCTTTGACATTAGTTGCTCGACAGTATGCCTCTTAACACGGCGACAGGTATGGAATGTGCTTCGTCACTGAAAAGTATGTAACGCCTCAAACATTATTATGTAGCACTGGCACATGGTGCGAGTGTAAAACGCAGAACTCTCCAGATGTTATCCTGGGAATGTCCAATGTCGAGTCATTGCGTTCGAACTACGTTCACTCCCTTGCTGAATCTGTTGAACATCATTTGCCTCTGTTCTTCTGAATTTGTTCACTACTTTCCGGGCATTTGCTTTAGCAGGTGTTGGTTATGAAGTTTTCTTTCATACTCCTGACGAACTTGGTCATAGATTAATAACTGCTACACGTTCTTCAATAGTAAGCATACCTCTTAATTAATCTAAAACAAAATGGCCGATTTAATGGAAATTGATCTAGTCTTGTATATAAATTATTCATAGACAATAGACTGATTTATTATAAATGTTGCCAAATTCTTCTAAACTTTAGGTGTAGTTATAAATAACATACACCTTCTAAAAACAGCAACCTAATTTCTTGTTTTGCGTATTAATGTCGAAAAATAACATTAAAGCAATATTCAAATTAAGCTGTATCCTACAGACAATGTATTATGTACACCTTCATTTTGTGGAAATTCTGCAGGTAATAAAACAAATGGAGTTAATACCGGGCTTTCAGATCTGTCCTCAATACTCACACGGGGTTTTGAGTCTCGAAAAGAACAGAAGCTGTGGTCTTCAGTCACTGATGAAAGAAACCATCATAATAATGCACACGAGCTACGGGATCATTGTCGTAGACAATGAACACGAATACACTTGTAAGGTTTGAATTTTAACAATTTTGTTGTGTGTACAGAAGGCAGTGAAATCTCAGCCTGTGCTAATTTCAATAGATATTTTCTTGACGAACGTTTAGGATTTTCGCCTATTTTATCTAATTTGCCTTCACTTAAGGTGCGCCCTCGCGGTTTTTTTTTTTTTTTTTTTTTTTTTTTTTTTTTAAAGCATAGAACCAAAAGTGTCAACTCTATTCACAAATCGCGAATTGCAGTTCTGGAAGGAGGCAATTGCCCAAGGAATTTTTGAATAAAATCCTGGCGAACGCAACGTTCTAAATTCTGAATGTTTACCTTCAGTATGTTCATATAAGTGCTAGGTAGTGAACTTTTCTATGACCTAAAATGTTTGGGAACAAGTACCTATAGAGCATTAGGAGGAAGAATTGCACTGGTCTTCCTGAGTAATGGGGATTTGCTCTCATAGAGTAATTAGGGTTAGAAATGATATTAAGTTTTTATCGATTGTTTTCGTTGTTTATTTTTGCTATTAAGAACTTTTTTGAAATTGATATTTTGGATATTGTTGTACGCAAAATGTCTTGTGGTTAACTTTTACTTTGTTTTGTAATCAGTCTGACATCCTGTCCTCGTATCTTGATCTTTTGGACATCAGAATTGTGTAACTCTCTAACTATGAGATTCTGTTAAAAATAATTAGCAGGCAATAAACTATACAACATTGAACTATTAATATTTAATTATTAAAAAGTATGCTCAAAAGTGTAATTTATATCATAAACTGAATTTTAATTTTCCAGTATTAAATATTGAATTATTACTGGAATACTTTGAAAGTTAATGACATAAATGAACTTGCCACAAGAACAAACCACTTATTTGCACATATTCAAAAAAAAAAAAAAAAAAAAAAGTCACAATTTCTTCTAGACTTGCTAAATCTCTGTGATTAAATATTTGTCCGAGTATTTTGTTTAGTTTTACAAGTGGCGAGAAACTCTGCCCCTTTCAGACCTTGCTATTCGTGATTCGGCACGCCTCAAACGTCAAGAGTGGATGACAATATTACTGTCGATGAGTGCGTTGTTTACATCCCTGAGTCGGTGCAACTAAACTCTTACAAGCGCAGGCATTGTTGCCAAATCATATCCAAGAAGGCCGCTCCTTCGGAAGTAATACTATTCTTCTTATATGAACGATTGGGTAAATTCATATTACCTCATATATATATATATATATATATATATATATATATATATATATATAAACGTAAACGCGCCATGCCTTTCATCTGGCGATAATGAAAATTACAAAAGGTAATAGGCCGGAAGAGTTTGCGCGGATTTTCGTGACATTTTTTCAGTTATCTTCCTGCATGTTCTCAACAAATGCTAATGCACATTGTACATAAACTCTCAAATTAAGCAAAGCTGCCAATTTTACCTCTTATCATGTTTTGGCAAGTCGATAACAGCTATATAAATGCTAGTTGCGATGTCTCTAGCGTTTGTGCGAATTCTCAAATTTATGCTGCGTGAAAGTTTAGCAGTTTCCAGAGCTATAATGTGCCTCTCACGCGATCTATTTGAGTCACAAGAAACTACATAAATTTTCCAGCTGACTCTCCATTCAGTGCAAGACTGGGGTAGCTGGCTGCGCTGCTCACGGGGAGGTGTGATGTTCATACACTTAAAATAACTGTAAGCTTATTTAGCTATCTCAATCTGTTTTTTTTTTTAAGTGAGAATGTGAGAGGGACTTAATTTGGTGAACATCTGGATATTTGGCTTCTTCTAAACAAACTTTACTAAACTATGAACCTATGAACAAGTGCATTATTATTTACTTCGACGATTTTGAATATGAAATTTGTATTGGAGATAAGATTTTTTGATCCTTTGTTGTAGTAGTATGTTATTAAAATCAAGGAGAACCATCTATACAATGTCAACAAAGCGAGTAGAAAATTGATTACGTTGAGGCTTCCATTAGCAGATACCCAAATTATGATGTAAGGTTTGGAAGACACTGTGCAGGGTCACCAGAAGTAAACTCCAACAATGCCACCTCAGCGTATTCGCATAAAGATTTTCTTATACAAGAAGTATAATGCTTTAGATGCGTACCGTAATTCAAATACGCGATTTTATTTGTGTTATGGTCGAATTAGGTAAACAGTGTGTTCTGAAAAATGGACTAAATCTAATATCGCACAGTGTTAAACGCAAATCCATATAAAAATAGGAATTTAATTCCATGTAAGACATGGGTTTTCTACAAAGGGCGATCATAAAGTTCGTACGTCAAGAGTCTCGGTCTTGGGTTTAGTCCTTCTCGTCATATGCCGCACACAAACTCACACATTTCACCCATCGATGGATATTTATTTATTATATTTTATTTTTATCTATTTGGTTTATTTAAGGGCGCTCTTTAACATTATAGGCCACTAGCGTCCCATTCGATTCAGGGCGTGAAACGGCCGATAAATTTTGCCCAAAGGCCTCTTCTTTCAGGCTTGAGGTTATTTTACGCTCTGTAAATGTACGACACGGAACCCACAGCTTTACTTCCCTCCCGGAGGAAGCCAAGCTTAGGATATATATATACGCCTGAAAAAATGCATTGACCCTGGCCGGGATTCAACCCGCGATTTTGGGTCTACGAGGCAAGAATGGTTACCATTAGACCCAGGATCAGCTGTGCATACTCTGATGGTAGAACTCCTCACTTTGGCTGCTAAAGTACTGCTCAACCTCTCGTATCACCTCGTTGTCGTCCTGGAAACTACTGCCATACAGTGGGGTCATCATATGAGGAAAGAGGAAGAATTCAATTGGTGCCAGGTTTGTTGAATATGGAGGATGGAGTAAAACTTCATACCTCAAAGCAGTCTGATGTAAAGAATGTGCTGATGCGTTATCTTGCATTAAACGAACTCCATTGGACATTTTGTAATGATAGCCTCCAATAATATCTGGTAATATTGTATGGCCCTTAGAGACATACTCTGTCTACAGCACACCATTGGAGGAGGGAGAAAAAAAAAAAACCACCCAAGATGACCTCCCCAATGACGCCTGTCTCTTCGAATTTTTTTTTTTTTTTTTTGATGAATCTGCGTGCTCTGCTGCTTCTCCTCGGAGGATCAGCCTGTAAAAACTGCAACATTTCGTACCGGTCGGCGTTTATCACTGACAAATGCGCAACTCCTCCGTTACTGCGTCGACAGAAAGGACCCATCTGTTCACATCAAATGTCATACTTTAGGGCAGTGTTTCCATACACGGAACCACCTGAGCTTCAATTTCCTTTCAAAATCAGGAAACGAATAACCGGATGAGCTTTCGTCTTCTCAAGAGTGTACCATCTTGGATTTTGCACTCTAACTCTAATCCTTTCCCAATTTATCATTTTAACTACTGAGATGCCTCAGTAGTTAAAACGGGCGTTAATCATCATTAAAAAAACTGTACATCGAACAGTAGACCGCACGAGGCGAACGGGCTCCAAAACAGAAGAAATACGTTCTATCGGATGGCTTCATTGTTTTGGAACGCAAAATGAATTCTTGCAGAAGAAGAAAACCATTACTGAAGAATATTACGCATCAGTTTTGATTCGCCATAACGAGTTAGTGCATTGAAACCGCGTCGCTTGACCGAACTACAAATTGAAATGCTTCCTCACCCACCCTCACACGAACAGGTCCAGGAAGCAAATCCACTTCCGCCAGGGAACCACGAACCTAGAGAAGCGAAGAAAGTGCGTTGAACCTGTTCTCCTAGATATCATATAAAGAAGTTGATCACTAAGGATCACTAAGTTGAAAAAAAAACTAGAACTGTGTGCACAGGCACTTTGTCTTGAGGAAGGCACACACCACCACTCAGCTTTCCACACCTTTTCTCTTTGATGGAAGCTCGTATTCTGTGCAGTAGGCCAGCATAGTACTCTCCATTTACTGTGGTATTCCTCTCCTTGAAGTCAATGAAGAGTATTCCTTCACAGTCCCAAAAGATTGCGGCCATGATCTTCTTGTTTGACTGAGTGACCTTGGCCTTTAAAGGCGGTGCTTCCCCAGGTTTACGCCTGCAACTCCATTGATTCTCTTTTGAACAAGGCATCATAGTAGAGCACCATACTTTCATCTCCTGTAACAATGGCTTACAGAATTTGCCACGGCAGAGCTCCAAAAATGACTGACAACAGATGACTTGTTGCTGCTTTTGGACTGAGGAAAGAAATCTAGGCACCCATCTTGCACATGTCTGATTCATTCATGAATAATTCGAAGGACTGTTTTAGAAATGTCCAACCTTGCTGCTATTTCTGTAACTTTGAGCTGCCGGTCTTACATAATTTCTCCTTTCACAACAGCAATATTTTCAGGAGTGAGCACCTCCAAGGGCCGACCTACACTCTCTTCGTCTTCAATGCTTTCTACCCATTTGAAAAAAAAGTTGGCCCATTCTTTTACGGTAGAATATGAGGGGGATGCTTCCCCATATACACCGTCCAATCGTTGTTTAATTTCATTTGTAGTAAGTCCTTCTTTTGTGAAGAACTTAATAACAGCTGAATATTCCATTTTGGACACGTCACAATCTTCAACACATAGCCTTTTTTATGAAACTAAATTCGAACTACTTAACACAGAGGAGCGGAAGTTACAGCTGCAATTGTTTACTTAACAGATAAGGTATGACACCAGATTCGGGTTTTGTGAAGGCGATAATCCTTATCGACGATGCCGGAAACTTGTGAACCTACCTTCGTATTTTGGTAGAATGCAGGGAAACTGAGATTTTAAGAAGCGAGCATTTACCATAGCAATTTTTGAACTCCAATAGAAATTTGAACATTTTCTGGGAAGTGTTTGTGCATGCGAGATACTCACGCGAAGACCCGACAAATAAACTGATGGTTTTTGTGGTAGGTGGGCTTAAGAGTAAGGGTTCCGTTCATGTTTATAAAACATGTGATGTGGGTATACCGACGGGTATTTTGATTGTTACAAGGACAATATTAGGCCCCAGCGACAGTTGTACTTACTTGAAAGTATTTTAAATAAGAAGTCTATTTTTTAAAAGCTCAATGTATTTTTTATAACTGCAAGAACTGCTGAAAGGAATAAATGTTAGATTGGTGCTCTCTCCTCCCCCTCTAGTTAAGGCGCGGACTCGTGAGCGGGAGGTATGCGCTTCGAATCTCACCAGGACCGTCCTCCCTGACAGGTTTTTTTTCAGGTTTTCCTCAGTCCTCATAAATGACAAATGCCGGGGAGGTACCCTAAATTTAGGCCTGGAACGATTCCTTCCTTTAAAAAAATCCTTTCCCAATATATCATTTCACCTCATGTATCATCAGTGTCCATCGCCTTTGGTGCCCCTCTAGCAAAAACATTCATTCATTCATTCTCTGTCTCTCACGTTATTCTGTATGAACTTGGCTCACATGAAACAGTTTCAGTGACTCTGCTGATCTGAACACTGTTCTTGAGTTCTTTTGCTGTTGCTACATAGCCCCATCTTGTGTGTTTAGATATTTTGCTTTATTTCGTTTGTCCATGGGAGTTTTCGTGCTCAAATTCTTCTTTTTTTATCTTTACATAAAATGTGTGCATTTTTCGAAATGAAAAATGGCGATATGTTGCCAGGGTATATCACGCGATGTAGTTGGTTCTTAATATGTCACATGTCAAATATCCAGAAAAGCCTTAAAGAGTTAAGTATGAAAAACGCAAATGTTGATTTTTGTTTTAAGCATGTTATTGATCACGTGCTCTGACTGTTTCATTATCTTCAGAACCAGGAAGCTTAACTTTTTTGTCACTTTCTCCATTTAACAAATTGTCATATACAGTCTTTTGCGAATTAATGGCACAAGCAGGTGACTTTAGTTTTATAACTTATTCAATGCTAATAACTGTTTCCCTCAAAGTGTTGTTGAGATAGTTAATTGTAGTTATTGCTTGATTGATTGTGCCAGATGTTAAGTATTTTGCTTGTGTTTCTAGATGTTTAAACATTTTATTTAGCAAGCATAGTTTTATTCATAATGGACGTCATACCTAAGAAGAGAAATAAGGGCATAACCCTCCATGTATTTAGTAATAAAACTCAGAGGCAGATAGTTGAATGTAACGTAAGTTTTGGTACTATAATAATATAATAATAAAGTATTATTCCTTATATTATTGGGTCAATTTCACCTCAAAGGAAACGAAGATGTAGCTGGAAACGAAAAAGGTCCAGGAAAGATGATGCCTATCTTATCAGAATAAGCAAAATTATTCTGAAAAGAATGTTTTTAATTTATAAAAGGATTTAGAGACTGCAGAGTGAGAATCGATTATTCAACAATGCGTAGGCGGATTCTAGAAGCCAGCAGGAAACCTCTAATATCGGTCAGAAAACAGTATAAAGAAAAGAGATTGGCATGGGTTAGAAAATATCAGAACTGGACACAGAACTTGAGTGGAGAAGGATCCAATTTATGTAAAAGTCATTTTGAAGTGCAGAAATTGAACGTCTCGCATGTAGCACATCACACAGACGGTAAAGTTTCCACAAAAGATGTCTTAGGACTGTTTTGCATTCACAGACTCTAAATGTTTGATTCCTTTTGGGAAGATATGTAAGAAACTCATGCCCAAACGAATGAAAATGGTAATTAAGGCCAAGGTGGGTACATTAAATACTAAAATCACTATGTAATAAAAATTAGTATTGGGATTTGTGAAATAATTTTAAAAAATAGATTAATATCTTTGTTCACATATAAGGGTGTACGAGGGTCGTTCAATAAAGATTGGTCAGACATAATTTCTCGTACAAAAATTTAACTTTGCATATTGTATACGTAGCACTAGTTTCATTGTTGTCACTTCCGGTTTACGCCTGTGAGAGGTGTTCAAAGTGAAAAGTGATCAATTTTGTCTACAGCAAATTGAAAGTGACACGCGATGAACAATATGCTGTTCTGAAAATCTGTTTTCGTCTCAATAAATCTTCATCGAGGCCTGTGCAATGTTACAGGAGATCTACAGCTCGAATGATGTTTGTAATGCTTAAAGAGGGCAAGCAATCAGTTCCAAAGGAAGGTGGACGCTGCCGGCGCTCTAACGAAAGAAAACAACACCGTTGGTGTCATTGTAAGAGGATCGTCCAATAAGAACACTTTCATAATTTCTGAATATTTCTTTGCGTGCCACTCATACGTTGGTAACTGAAAAGTTGCACATTGACATGTCTGATTCCTAAACAAAGGAATGTTGAAGTTATGGGAGATGCGGAGTTTCTTTCAGTGGTAATCAGTGCTGATGGAACTTGGCTACATCAAAGTCCTGTATGGAAATCTCCATCACCATGGTGGCTTCAACTGAGAAAGTTATGCTCATCTCATTTTTTAATATTCAAGAAATATTTTACCTGCACACACAACTGTAACTGGACAATACTACAGAAATGTCCTGAAAACTCTGCAAGGTCAGTCACAAATTGCAAAAGAACACGTTTTTGTTCAACAACCTGGATACTACACCACGATAATGCACAATTGCACATCGCAAATATTATTGCTGAATATCTCACGAAGCATCATCCTCCATATAGTTCATATTTAGCCCCGTGGAAGAAACGCCTTCATTGGAGGCATTTTCCACCAGAAGCAGTGTTGAAGGCTGCAGAGGAGATTCTGAATGGTTCACAGCATGTTTTTCAACACTCGTTGGGACAAGTACATTGCATTCAATGGGTACTACTTTGATAAATGTTCAACATTATCTACAGTATACGAAAATATCCTGCAAATGGGTTCCGAGGCACTTTATCTCAAACATGCGCGGCAAACAATGTGTCAGTAACACTTAATCTATCAATGCAACCATCGCAAGAGACAAATCCTGGGTGCACCATTATGAACTAGACAGTAAGAGTCAATCGACAGAGTGGAAGAACTTGATGTCTCTGGTCAAGAAATAATACAAAAAACGGGCTACTGACGATGGGCTACATTGTGAATGGTGTTTCATATATTCACAAGCCGAGATTTTACAACACCCGTCCTAATACGGCTGCGCTTGGAGTGGGCAATGTGAATTTTGAAAAGTTGAAACATCAATACAGTGAGGACTTTCACTTAAAGAGCACTTGTGAGTTAGAAGTTGGCAGAGAACGGCATTGCTGCTTAGGGCCATGCAGGCGAGTCACACGAGTTTAAACAGTTCAGTTATCGAACAGATCACGTATTTGTCTCAAATAGAGCTAAGTAAACCTTAACAGCGTGTCGTGCATACAGCTGATGATTGAATGCAAGACTAACAAATAAATTTAATTAAGTAGAGCTATATATGATTAAAATTTTAAGACATGTATTTTTATATTGCATTAAAAACTGCCCTAAAAGCAAGATTAAATGGAAAGAGAAATCTTGTAAATAGTAAATTACAGATTAAATATCATATCAGTGGTGTGTGTTTCAGAGGCACCAATACAGTACAACTGCAACAAGCGCATGTACTTTTATAATACACGATATTTCACAATAAACTGTCAAATAAGCAATAAAATACAATGAAATACAAAAGTTTTAACTTTTAAAATATATATAAAATTAGAAGTCACGTTCTCAGTGAAACACTCATAGCTGAATTCATTAATTTGTTGCTCCCCACCCCCCGCTCGTAGTCCGGTTTTTCATCAGAAATTTACCTAATCTTTTCTCCCCTTTCTTGCCTGCTAGTATATAATCTCCCTATCACGTGATAGACACTTTTCTTTCCATTCTTCATTCGCTTCACAGATGGAGCAAATTCTCCTCTTAAAGTTATCGACGATCATGCTCCTAGTATGAGCCAGGCGAGTCTGTGTTTTGATGTAGTGTCCCAGCCCCCATTCAGATTGTATTTCTCTGCATTGCGCAATTGTCTATTGCCTATGCCATTCTTAACCATTCTTCTATTCCCCTGACCCGCCACACAGCGAGTAGGACATCAAGATGGTTAGTACGTAAACGCTCATAATCAAAGGAAAGTACAAGCAAATGAAAGTCCCCTTAAAGCTGCCAAAGCCAGGAATGTTACAGAATATTTTCAAAGACGTCAGTATGGTAAGCATCAGGTTCCTGTAACTACGCAAAAGGAAGAGATATAGTTGAATTCCATGTCCTGCCTTGTTCAGCTTGCACACCAACGGAGAAAGTGTTGACATTTTTGATGGGACAAGCAAATACTGTTAAGACAACTGACTTAAAAATACGTTTTTCCAAAAATTTAGCCATCTCTCAGTCAGGCCGAGAACTTTTACAATACTCCTCTTTCATTAACATTGGTAGCAACTCTTTAACAATTACTGATTACAGCATCAACATGCCAATGTGTAAGGAATCACGGGAAAATTGTGAATGAGTGAGAGAGTGAGTTTTAATACCAGTTGACTTGCCGGACAGGTATTGGAGTTCCGCACACGGGCGGCAGAAGGCGTACGGGGATCGGTTGACATGTGACAATGAAGTTGGGAAACCGGCTATGGCGCCGCTGCCAAGGGCTAAGCTCTGCTCGCCGCCACTTGTCAAGCCGTACTGTGTTAGAAGCGTATTATATAAGCGTCGCTTACCTATGGACAGGAAGAGGTCCATTTATTTGTGCAAGATTAACCTCAAAACTTTTTGTTGTCATAAGTCCTTTAAACCGGAAGAGCGGAATGCACTTTAAAAATAAAGGCATTGCTTTAGAAACAGGCAGAAATAATTCAATATTAAAACGTAAAAGAAGCGGAAAGAAGAGTGAATGGTGCAGAAGTCTGTAGAACTAATTCAAGTATTTACAACGCAAATGCAGCCAAGTTTGTGTGTGCACTGGGGCGGGACGCAAGATCTTATTTGCATTTAGATTTTGGTTGCCGTGTTCGTTCAACTGCGTTATCTTTGTACTGACGTGAACTGGGGCATTACATCACAACCTTCATCGCTCATTAATAGCAGAAAATCTAATTACAAAAATTAGCTATGTACATTGCTTCATCAAAAGAATTTAAATGTGAAAACGGATAAGCAATTTAAAACTTCATCTTCTTTTACTTCACTGCGGATTTAGAGCTCTCTTCTGGCCTCTGTCAGTCGTTTTACCATAATACAAATTTTTTATGTTGAATATATCTGCAGTGGAAGATTAAATATACTTGCCTTGGTATTAGTCAACTTTTGGTCAATAAAGCTTTTAACACCATTTCGCATGATACTCTACTTTATGAATTACAGTTTTATTTATATACAGAGTTAGTTAAAAGTTCAGCACCTCCTAAATAACTTTTGAAGCATCTTAATTAATGGGTTAAATCTGGCATCTAGTGTGTCTATCTGGTGCAGAGCAAAAGGGAAAGAATTATAATTTTAATTATGGTTAGCAATGGAGACGGACTACCATCTCATCGAGAGGGGCAAATTTATTTAGTGATATGCATGAATCGCAATCCAATTTCAGATACAACAGTGGTACGGATCGCTAAAAATTTATTCAAACTTAGCACTTCCGTGTACAACAAAATCCAACTGTTTCTACTACAAATTCGTCATTAGAATGAAACATAAGACAAAGTTCCGCAATAAGTGCCACGTTAATAGATTTGTTTTCAAGACACGTAATACGGACTGTCGCAAAATTGTTTCCACATCCAGAGATGACATCTATATCAAAAAAGCTCACTATGAACAAATGTTCGTCAGCACTTTGGTTTTACCACAACGATGGATTGGTAGGAGAGGTCATATAGAGTGGCCAGCAAGATTCCCACTTTCTTTTGTGGGGCCATTTGAAGTCAGTAATAATCGAGAAAGAGAATATCTGCTGCATCGAATAATGGAAGCCTTGCAAGACGTTCCTAAAGCCTGGATAAATGGTTTCTTTGTTGCTACTAGTTTGAACACAGAATTTGGACGTTGAGCTAGCTTTGTTTTGTTTTTGTTAAGGAAGGAGTGTTTTATTGTTCACCACACCTTATTGTTTTATTGATTTAGCAAAAGATCAAATTTGTACACAAGTATCCATTATGGAAGCTCTTAATGAACAAAATGTAAAAATATTGAGTGTTCCATTTAAAATCAAGGAGTTGCAGAGTAACCAGAAAATGAAAAATTCTATAACATTTTTAAATTTTCAGTATATTGTTATCCCAGAGTTTCATGTCACTAAACCACATGGTTAAAAATTATTTAGGTAATACGCATCTTTCACGCTGCCATGTGTAAAACATAAGTTGGAAATGAAGAATTATACATGAAAATGTTCGGTCACTGTTGGGATTCGCACCACGAATGTTCAGCGTGCTGACGCTCAAACCAACTGAGCTATTGTATTTTCTTCCTAGCACAGAATCACGAACCCCTCTCATCTGATTCTACGTATCCCAGTTTCTCAGGTTTGTTCCTTTATTCTCATAGTAAAAAAAACCTTAGGGAGATCTCTGAGGTATATGAGAGAGGTTCGCCCTTCCGTGCGCGGTTGCTCGGTTGGTTGGAGGGAGCGTCGTTCTGAAATGTTAAACTCCGTAGTTTGTATCCCGGCCGTTACCCGAGTTTTTCGTCTGACTCTTCATTTCCTATTCACGACTAGCTATACTCTCCGGTTATGGTTCTCCAAAACACTGATGTCACAACTGAATAGTGTATTTGCTCCGAACACTGGTGATAAAGTGTTTTTATAAAATACCATTATGCGCGCACTGTTATATCAAAACGGAGATATCTATGTTATAACAAGCGAATTTCTTCAAGTTGGCTTATAAGATTTCATGAAAATCGTTGTACTTTTTTTTTCTTTCGAAAAAGCATTATTAAAATTATATTTTCATTAAGTTTGCACTAATTTTTCAAAATGTAAAAACGTATAAGCGTTCCATATTTTTTACACTACAAATGTGCACAGTTTCAGAATGAATAATTTGCAACAAATAAGCGTCACTCCAGACGGAGCCATGCTGTACCCCAGTGTCAGTATATTTTACAATTATACACCATAAGTTAACTGAAGAAATAGGGAAATTTTACGCATAATTATTACTATAAATTTCCAGAAAATACGAACGAGAAACTGGAGAACTGAAGTGAAACTATTTGAGCAACTCAAATACAAGTATATTTTTGTGAAACAAAGAAAAATATTTGGCACTGGTGTATACTGTTTCTTCTTTTCGTATCGAGGCTGTAGTAAGTCAACCCCCTTTTTATAGCCACAAACGAAAAATAATCGCGCTAATATTCTTTTCAATGCTCAATGAATTCTGCATTTTAGTGGAAGTTCTTCATATTGTTCATCTTCTAGGCTGATGCGGCCATGTTTAAATTCAACAATCAATTTTTTTTATTCCTTGAAAAAAGAGTAGAACAATTCCCATAAACTTTTATAAATTGCTATGAATTTACCTTAGCGTTAAACTAGGAATTTACAAAGAATTTAATCATTTCACGATATTAAATTTTATGGTTAACCACAACACTTTTCCTGTAAAAAATAATTACGTGGCATCTGCATTTGAGGTCGAGTATTCCTGACCGCCCTCGTATTATAGTAACAAGACAAGAAATTTCCTGACTAAGTAAAAAAATAACCTTAATATATATATTGCGATTTAAAAAGCTTCATTTTTCAAATATGGTCTCCACTAATTTTTCATTAATGCCACGAGAAAAGCATTCTTATGACTGACTAACCACGCATGCACCGCGTCAGTGCAAAACTTCTTTGGATGGTTCAAAGAGAAGGTGAATAAGCAAGTTATGGTACAATTTTGTGCCGTTGCATGACATGTGTTAGGTCGTGCATTATCATGCTGTTGTGAGAAACTTCGATGTTTTGACCTGACAGTACGTTTGAAATGGTTCTCAAGCAGATCTTAAAGGGTCCGCTGTAACATTGCGACCTGTGGGCAATTGGACGTTTAGATTCCCAGAAAAAGGTGCGTATCACTTTACCGGCTGACACAACATCTAGATGGAACTTTTTTGGTTTTGCTGTCTGCAAGTATCACCAGAGACTATATGGTTTAGAAAACCATTTCCTTCGGTTTTATGATGTCATAGCTGTGTTTCAAAAACATTCGCACGGTGTTGTTTTAATTCAGGAATGAGTTATTTTGGTAGCAACCTAGCGGAGACTGGTGCGCAGAGCCACCTCATCGGTTGTCTCGTATCACTTGTTCTAGAGCAAGCTGCACTGACAATTTTTTTGCCACTTCATTCTTCGACGAATATCTGCCTCCAGTGTTTAAATATGTATATTTGACGTCCAGATGCCCAGGCACTTGTTTCTCCAGCAGAAAGATATAAATATTCGTTATTTATATGTGCAGTGCAACACTCTACTACATTATTCTTAATTAAGGTTACCTTTTGGCTCACTCGGTCAACCAGCTATAGTTGCATACGTTTCGACACATGATGCGATAGTAGATTTTGTTTGAAAAACTGTAGACGTGCTTACTACCAGTACACTGTACTTAGCTATATTTTACATACAAACAAATATTGTTTATATGTGTGAAAACAAATCTTTTCAAGAGAGTTAGAAGGCGGTGTTTAATACAATATCCAGATATACATTGAGAAAAATTGTTAAAAAATTTAAGGAAAGTGTATTCCTGGATAAGAAGCGTCTGCCTATTCAGCAGAAATTGGAGTTTCTGGTTCCCACTATTTAACAAACTCCTACACATTAGAAGAACTGAAAGAAAATATCAGTCGAGAGTTGAACTGATGTGTCTCAATGAAAATTACCTTTGGTAATACAGCAGCACATCTGCTGTCGTAGTTCTTTGTAGTTGTACTGCATGTTACGTGAATATTATATTTCATATGACGGCAGTACGCTATAACGAGCCGGTTTGCAAGCCGCTTTGAAGCCGGTAACTGAACTGTGAAAAATGCTCTACATCCTCACTAGGTGTTTTTTCAGACGACGGGTCCAACAATATATGGCGTAGACGTAGGTTACGTGTTGTTAAGTACACGTGGCACATAAAAGAACTTATTTTAAGTGATTTTACCGTTTTAGCATGTACCAATTGACAAGTGACGGCACTGCGGAGGCTTTTGGCAGGTTTACATGTTGACAGAGAGCGAAGCAGTCATCACATTTTAAATGGAGAGGAACGAATCATCTTAGCGAAACTTTGTGCAGGAACCGTGAAGTTCTCGCAGTCAGTAATCCGCTTAAGAGAGTTTCCAAGTCAGCATTACATACGAGGATGAGCACTTTGTGCCGCTCTCACAAGAAACAGGCAGCGTCTTATTTGATCAGTTCTCATTAGTGCACTGCGTTTACAGCGAAATTCGGACGAATGACCGGAATGTTTCCCTTTCTTCTCAGTCAATGTGTGATGAAGCTTACTTTGTACTTTCGGTACAAAGGTCGCTAGTTAAAATCCATGCTGTTGTTATATTTTGGAAGCAGTCAGCTGCTCTTCAACCGGGCTGCAGAATGTGTGTCCATGCCATTGGCTCTGCAGGCTGGATGTTTCAATATCGCATGTGTTTTATTAAAAAACGTGTGAATGAATGAATAGTGTTAAACGCCCGTTTTTCCTACAGAGGCACCACAAGCGATGGACACTGATGATGCCTGAGATGAAATTATATATTGGGAACGGATTTATTTTTAAGGAAGGAATCGTTCCAGGCCTTATTTTAGGGTACTCCCCGATATTTGCCATTTATGAGGACTGAGGAAAATCTGGAAAAGACCTCAGTTAGGGAGGATGGTCCTGGCGGGATTCAAACCCCCAGACCTCCCGCTCACGAGTCGGTCCTGGTGGTGTAGTGGTTACCATACTTGTCTCCTATACCTAAGATCGCAGGTTCGAACCTGGCCAGGACCGATGGTTTTTTTCGGGCGTAAAAATCCTAAGTATGGCTTCCTTCGGAAGGGAAGTAAAGCCGTGGGTCCCGTGCCGTACATTTACGGCACGAAAAAGAACCTCAAGCCTGAAAGAGAGGCCTCTGAGCAAAATTTGTCGGCCGTTTCATGCCCTAAGTTGAATGGGACGCTGATGACCTGAGATGTTAAAGAGCGTCCATAAATAAATCAATCAAAAAAAAAATCCCGCTCACGAGTCCGCGCCTTAACGACCTCGGCCACCCGTGACGGTCAGAAACGTGTGAGAAAACACATTGTTAGGGCGTTGTAAAAGTTCTCAGCCTGACCACAAAAACACAACATTTAAGAGAAAAAAAAATTGCCAAACATAGTCACTTTGTAAATCAATATATTGGTCCAACGACTTTCCAACTTGTTAATACCCTCAGTAAAATAAGATTTGTCCGTGATAAATAAGTGCCTGTCTCAGCGTCAACCTTATCATTTGATGTGAATTTTTGTGCACCCAGGCATTTCTTCAGGTTTTGGAACAAAAAGTAATCCTGGGAGCCAAATTCGGCGATAATGGCGGATATGGAAGCGAAAATCGTGCAGCAATAATCCCAAACGTGTGTGAAGACGCATTATTGTAATGAAAGAAAGCTTTCTTTTTCGTAAGGTGCAGACAGCATCCTAGTGAAGCGTAATACTTCCCGATGATGAGGTAGTTTAAGAGTATCCCAGAAAACCTGGCTTTCTCTGCTTTGTTGGAGTGCTCCTTTGTCTCTGGCAAGTGATGAGATGCCATACCCAAAACTTCATGCAAAATGTAGTGAAGTCTTTTCAATATCAGCCAATTCGCGCACCTTCAATCGGCGATCACCGAGTACGGCATTGCTAATTTCGTCACAATGTCTTCCGTCATAGAACTTTTGGGACGAACTGAGCGCTCATCATCTTGAATGGATATAGGACCACCCTGAAATTCAGCAGCCCACTTTTTAACCGTCGAAACGAACGGGAAGAATCCTTTAATGTGGAATTTAACTCCTTTTGCACTTCTCTTTCGGTTAAACCCTTCAAACGAAGTACTTTATCACAGCTCATATTTCAGTTTGTAGAAAATATTAACATGATCGTCACAAACAAGTCTGAAACTTTATAGCGGACCATCCAAAGGACGATACTTAACTATTATAGTAATTTATCCATCATCACGACCGAGAACTTTTAGAACATCCTTAGTAAATACCCCACAGCCGTGCTGACTTTTGGAATACACTGTATATGACCATTCAACGAGAAGGCTGTTCTTTTGATGCAGCACTTACTGGCACTTCCTCGCTGTTTTCCTTTAATTTAACAGGAAAGTTACTGGTGTGATAAAACCTCAATATTTTACTGTGGGGTAATTTGAGTAGGAAACACTTTAAGAGTCAAATAATTTTAAAAATTCAATGCTTCAAAAAAATTAAACATGATTTAAGGAGTAATACTGAGACAGCATACAAGCAGAGCACTGAGATATGACAGTAGTTGCTTAATTTTCAGAATACTATTAAGCAGAAAGCCACAACTCATCTGCCCCCCTCCTCTCGATACAAATTTACATACTCCGCAACCACCCATACTTTAGAGCTGACACTAACCTCCAGAGTAGCATCAATAAATATACTTCCCTTATATTTCATTATCGATCATAAACCGTTTTCATGTTATTTTGTTTAGTATATTTTCAGATTTTAAAAAATTTACGCGGTAAAAGTCTCAGACTTGACAGTCACGTACAGCTTGCTTTCAAACGCATGTCTCTCAACACAAATGGGTTTTTCGTTACCTCAAGCCTATCAATGGGTGTGTAGCTTGCAAATTTCTGAACAAAAGACAGGGCACTCTACATAGGTCCTATTTCCCTCTATTTGTTAGTGAACACAAGTTGATGAAACGGTTTTGGGTTACAAGTGCTGCTAAAATAGTGAAAACATAAACGACTTGGAATTTAACAGAATGAAACACAGGGAAAATAAGACGATAAATTTGCCCAAAACGCTTAATAATTATAACAAACGTCCAAAATTAAAGTATAGCAAAGGCACTTTCCAATGGAAAGAACAATTTCTTATTCATTCTTGCTCAAACGCCTCAAAAAAACAATACAAAATAATATCCACACTAACGGAAGCATTTCAAAAGAGTTCCTAATTTACTTTTCTCAAAATAATACCAGGGTTAAAAATAGTTGAAAGAGGAGTTACAAGGTGTTGTCTAAACAAAACACCGTCTAAGTAATGAAATTGAGCCCTCCTAAAGGGAAAAGGGTGTAGCCTGACATTTGAGTCTGATGTTAACATAGAGGGTCGTCATTTCCAAGAAAAGAAAAGAGAGAAATCTCAAATCTATTAGCTTCATGATTATTTCCCAAACCTGAAAGTCTTAATCGCCAAATATTTCTCTCGCTGTTATATGTGATCAAGGAGCGTTGAGCTAATCTAATGTCCTTACAAGTAATTTTATTATTTTAAATGCATCTCCATTTTCTCTACTCATCTTTCTCCTACGTTTGCCGGCCAGCTGTGGAAAGAGCAGGTCTGAAAACGTAAATGACGCTCTGTACATGCGAATGGTACAAGTTTCTGGGCTTGAGGCTTTCCTCGTCTCGCGGGACATGTATAGTATTAAACAGCTTAGGGTCATTATCATAAACTGAGGTTTTTTAAGGTTATAAAGATAAACCTCGCTGGAACTTTTTTATCGTTCAAACTCAGTTCAAAATGCCGGTGCTAGCGATATACAAAACATTGAATATATTTTAAGAGATGATGAAGAGTTGATGAAGTAATCTTCCCATTGTTGACGAAGCATTAAAGAACATTAGAAGCTTATTGGAGGTGGAGGCCTTTCAACTTTACGGAGGACACTGGAAGTTGAGACACCTTATAGATGTATCCTCTCTTTGGTAGATGGAGTTTTGATAGGCCACGCGTGCTACTGAACCAGATGACAGTTTGTCAGGCCTTTGACAACTGAGAAGCTTGTGACAAGCCTATCTATAGAACTTTTACAGGAAAAAAAAAAAGCTAAAATACTACGAATTTGATATTTTGTGAGTACAATGAAGTGTCATCTACAAATAGTATTATAAATCACACTCTATTGTACACAAATAGTCTTTGAGCTATTGTAAAAAAAAATTATAAGGATCATTCGGTTTTAAATGATAAAGAGAAACATGTTAAGCTTTAGTTCGAAAATAGGATTTGAACTTGTCCATTTTTGATTGAAATAAAAAAAGTTAAGTTAATTTTTAATATACAATACAGTGAATTGTGCCTGAACATCCTTCGCCTGTTCTTCTTCTTCATAATCATCATAATCATCATCATCATCATCATATTATTATTATTATTATTATTATTATTATTATTATTATTATTATTATTATTATTTTGTATGAATTCTTATAAAAGTTAATTTTTATATTGCTGTAAACAACTATTATCAATCATACTGTAATCAATATAAACAAAAAGATGAATCATTCATAAGCCTATAACAATACCTTATAGTTTAATCTTCTATTTACCTTTATAGCAAATAGAAGTATTATGTCACAAGAGCTTGTATTGCTGTTCTAGTAATTCAATTAAATTAATGTTTTATTATGCTACCGGTAGACACTGGCGAAACTATTAATTTGGTAGGAAGTAGTTCAAGGTCTACGCTTAGAGTAACTCATGGCACTTGTAAATAATGAATAAGGCTCGGATTCTAAGGTAAATGTATTTTTATATGCACGGTAAAAGAAACGCGCAAGATTGTTTAAAACTTGAATGTTTTAAACTCTGCTTATGTATACTGCATAAAATATGTACTTCTTTAAAATATATATGTAAATACATTCTAGGGTTTTGTATCTTTTTTAGTGGTAACTATTTACACACAGTGATATCTATGTGGAAGCCTACTATATCGGCATTCTGTTTTCTGGATGATGCGATCTGTTGCCTGCAGAAGATTGGGATCAAATCAAAATCACTGAAGTCCTGGGAGTATGGGGGACTTAGAGAACTTCCCAAACCGATCGAGCGACACGCGCCCGATCATTGTTTGGGAGGAATCTGCACGTGGGGTACAGTATAGTTAACATAATGCCGTACACCATCACTTTCACATTCTGATGACTTTTGACTTTTGGCTCCACTTATCGTGGAGACCCGTAAAAACGCCATTTCTTGGATTGGGCTCATGTTTCACCCATAGTTCTGGTAGGCCTAGGAACACCTCCCTTTCATGCTCATAGAGTTCCAAATGAATTTACATATCGTTGCAACCCAAAAATACATCGCGATACAAGGCGGTCTTTCATGAACCGTTTGGGTTATCCGTTGCCAGTAACAAGTTGAACTGCACCTTCACTACTGCTAGGGTGACCCGGCCGAAGCACACGGATCGTTTGTCTTTGAAGGCTTTGACCTACCGTGCTATAGTTCTGCACGGCAACGCCTCACGAAGACCTTGGTGCTGTACGGCTTCCGTCACATTCAATTTTTATCTTGTTTCGAGAACATCCGTTAGATCATTTTTAGCAGTACAGCATATGTGTGCGGAGCTTTGGATACCACCAGTGATGTCGACTTCCTAAAATATGTGACAGAAATTTATTAAGGATGACGATGATCGGTTCGATCACGCTTTGAATTATTATTCAGAAACTGCTCTAACTGCTGAAGAATGGCAGTACATATTGAGACTCTTCTAGTTTTATTCATCTTTGGAAATCGTTAAAGATTACTGTGGAAAGTACTACCTCACAATACCTCAAAAACACTGATATTGTTACACTGTCAACTCCTACGTATGATGTTTTACATCAGCAATTTTGAAAGTTTTATTGTTGCCGGCAAAGTAATGCTGTATTCTTGACCAAACGAGCTCGACCGGATTATAATGGACTGATAAAGTGGAAGTTTTACTACCCGATGACCATAGTTCCAGGCGATGTCAGTTTCGTAGTTTTTTACCCTGGTTGTTCATTTATATCAGAGCAACAATTCCGCCCTGTCTATAGTAGCGGAGAAATTACTTTGTGATTGATACTTGGGCTGTGTTTATGCCGGCGACTCAGCTGGCGAGATGCTCGTCCAATCAGATAATAAACACACGTTATCGTCAGAGGCATGACATCATCGACGTTGCAACAGTTACGTAGTTAGAAATTTTAAAATTACTAATAGCAACTCGTTTTCAAGTGCGTGCACTGATATACTTTTTCATATGCAAGTTGTGCTTTGTATCGTTCATGAAGCAAATGTGATTCTGTAGGTTTTTTTTTTTTTTTTTATCAAAACTGCACATTTTGCTACATTGACCCGTCGTTTTTATACATGCTATTCCTTCGCGCCAATGCATCCAAGTGCAGTTTATGCTTTCTGCCGCTAGATGACACTACGTTGGTTCTGCTATAGTTAAAGAAATTTTGCCACCATTACAATAATTCTGAAACCATAACCCTGGAAATATTTAAGATAAAATGTTCAGTTATGTAAGGACATGTGAGTTTTTGTCATACATGTAAAACATACATGTGTAGTGTAAAATATGTTATAACTCATAGAGGGACAAGAAGAAGAATTTGATGATGATGATGATGATGATGATGGGGGTGGTGGTGGTGGTGGTGGTGATCTTCGAGTGCAGTCGTTGAAGATGGGATGTGGCAACAGCGTACTGGCATGGTCACGTGGCTTAGAAACACCAATCGCAAAGTAATTTCTTCCCTAGTTTGTGTTACAGAATGCGGAATATTCTTGCTGAACAACCAAGCAATAATGTATGCCTCGCTGGTGTTGGTGCAACGTGCTTTATCTTATTGAAATGAATGAATGCTGGTTGGCATTGTGCAAAACAATGACAGAGTTAGGCGCAATATGGGACAGTAATTGTTCCTCAAACGATTTTTTTCAACAGAACTTATATAATTTCACTTTTCAATTAGCTACCCTTTATTGCAATATACTTCTCACATCTTTGAATTAACATTTCAATCCTCCCCACGAAAATAGTCAAAAGTCTTGTCTGCAAAATGGGCATAAACAGCATCCATCAGTTCATCGTCACACTTAAATTTCCTTCCTGAAAGTCCTTCTTGAATTTTTTTGATAAGAGGAAATAGCCCCTGGGAGCTAGGTCTGAGCTCAAGGAGATGGTCGATCTCCTTGAAGTCAAATTTCTTCACAGCTTCCTTTGCAACAAGAGTTGTGTGCATAGGCGCGCTGTCGGGAAGAAGACGCACACCACTACTCACCTTTCCTAGCCTTTTCTCTTTGAAGGAAGCACATAGGATGTGCAGTAGGGTTGATCCTGGTGGTGTAGTGGTAACCATACTTGTCTTCTAAACCCAAGATAGCGTGTTCAAACCCGGCCAGGATCGATGGCTTTTTTACGGGCGTAAAAATCCTAGGTATGGCTTCCTCGGGAAGGGAGGTAAAGCCGTGGGTCCGTGTCATACATTTAGGGGCACGAAAAAGAACCTCAATCCTGAAAGAAGAGGCCTCTGAGCAAAATTTGTCGGCCTTTACACGCCCTGAATAGAATGGGACGCTAATGATCTGAGATGTTAAAAGACCGTCCGAAAATAAAACCAAATCAACAAAAAAAAAAAAAAAGTGCAGTAGGCCAGCACAGTACTCCCCATTTACTGTGATGTTCCTCTCCTTGAGGTCATTGAAGAATATTCTTTCATAGTCCCAAAAGATTGTGTCCATCATTTTCTTGGTTGACTGAGCGACTTTGGCCTTTAGAGGAGGGGCTTAACCAGGTTTATTCCACTCCTTTGATTCTCTTTTGGACAAGGGATCATAGTAGAGGACCATACTTTCATCTCCTGTAACAATCGTTTGCAGAACTTCTCTTTCGTTTCCATGGCAGAGCTCCAAAAATTACTGACAACAGAATACTCGTTGCTGCTCTTTGACTGAGGAAAGAAGTCTAGACACCCATCTTGCACTAACCTTATTCATGTTTAAATGCTCATGAATAATACGAAGAACTGATGTTTTAGAAAGATCCAATCTTGATGCTATTTCTGTAACTTTGAGCCGCCGGTCTTCCACAATTTCTCCTTCAACAACAGCGATGTTTTCAGGAGTGAGCACCTCCAAGGGCCGACCCGCACGCTCTTCGTCTTCAATGCTTTCTCGACCCATTCGAAAAAGATTGGCCTATTCTTTTACAGTAGAATACAAGGGGTGTGCTTCCCCATATACACCGTCCAATCGCTGTTTAGTTTCATTTAAAGCAATTTTTTTTTTGTGAAGAACATACTAACAGCTAGATTCTCAATTTTGAACATGTCACAATCTTCTACACATCCTTCTTTATGCAACTACATCTGAACAACTGAATATAGCGGAGCGGAAGTTACAGCTGCCATTATTTACCTAACAGATAAGGTATGACACCATATAAGTATTTTGTGAAGGCGATAATGCTTATGGGCGAGGCCGTAAACTTATGGACCTACCCTCGTATATCCTGGAACAAAATGCGTTTTTGCGGAACCGGTATGGTATTTACAACTGGAACTTTGACGCCACCAAAACAATCTTCTTTTTTCCAGTACATCTTTTTGTTTGTTTCTGATTCACCCTGGTTCTCTCTAAATAATAAATGTTAGATGTGTTAGGTTCTCTAACTACATAATGACTATTAAAAACACAACTGTAGCAGCTACTATGTCACCCCTTTCTAAAAGAAACTTTCTCCCATTATACACCTCCTATAGTTAAAGCCCATGTTCCTCAAAACACGCAGCATGGAATGCTCGCCCCCTTTAAACACAATTGAGTTCTATGTGCAGTAACAAATTCCCTGTTCTTATACATGTCAAAAATGAAGTTGTGTAGAACACTCTGGCTCAGGTACCTCTGTTTTGCATATTCCATTTTCCTCTGGCGATCTAAAAAGACCAGATCCACTATCATTCATGAATGGCCTTGCACAGTTCTCACATAAATACCGCAGACTTCATCCGTGCGTTCTTGGCACTTGGTACCACCGTTAACTGAGCTGCCTCCTTCTTAAAGATTTGCTACACTTTCATGTGCTGCTCTATAATATTTTAAAACAGAAACAAAAGCACAAACCGAAAGAAAACTACGGAAGTCACACATCATCTCACAGACAACAAAACACATAAGAAGCTCGACTTCAAATGGGTTGAGCCCAGCACGACTACTGCGCAACCTTCTTGCGCCTCAAGCTGTGCCAACACAGTAGTGTAGCATCTAGCCACCCATCTTAAGTGGGACCGCTGGAGTCCATCAGCCGATTGCCGAGGTATCGTCGAGGCTCAAAGACTGAATTTTTGTATCAAGCCGGCCAGGATGTGCTCTCATGTGTCATCCTGACAGGAGGTGAGCTCACACCGCGATCGCGTCTCGAGTCGTAATCCCCAAGAGCCCATAAGTTTCATGGGGAACATAAGTCAATGCCGAACATGATATAGGAGCTACATGGCCTCAAACTCGCTAGCACACAACATAATTGCAGGATCCGCAATTGTGGTGCGAAGAGGAATGGAGTTGAGTGAAAATATTGGGAACAATTTGAAAATATCACCTTATGCTCGCACATGAATTAAAAGAATAAAAGAAAAATAGTAAAGAAGTCAAAAGAAAAACACGCAAAAGCAAATTAAACTTAATAAGCCAAGTTAAAAGCAACACCAGAGGTGCAAACAATATAAAAGAAAATAAAAATAAAGTAACACTATTAACAATGTAGCAAATTAACAGTAATAATAAAAGTAGAAAAGGATAAAACAATTAGATAAAATCACACTTGAAATTGCTATATTTCGAACTCGTTGAGTCCTTCAATGGCAAGTCTAGCTTCTAGCTTCTTGCCATTGAAAGTATAGCAATTTCAAGTGTGATTTTATCTAATTGTTTTATCCTTTTCTACTTTTATTATTACTGTTAATTTGTTACATTATATATATATATATATATATATATCTTTAGTTTGCTTTTTTCTGTATTTTATATAACAACTATGTATATTGAATTCATATTTTTGCTGTTTTTTTTTCTCCGCCTGGTAGAGTGGACGAGAAGCCTGCATGTCCTAAGCTGTTGTCAAACTAATAAATAAAAGGTATCGCAGTCTACGCCCGTAGACCTCATCCTAGCCGTGTACCGGAAGTATCCATTCATTTTCTCGAACTCGGAAGTAGAGATTAAGTTTTGTTTCATAGCCGCACATTTCATCAATGGGCAGCGCTGGCAATATTGGCAAAAGTGTTAAAGAAATGAACGAGAACAAAAATTAAATACGGAAAATCTGTATTGCTACGAACAAGTCGAAGTTTCTCGTGCTAAGAAGATTGATTTTGGTGGCGAGGTGAGTCCCAGAATTTAAAATATAACTGCACTTTTTGTTGCATGTTTCAGTATATTTCCTTTTATTGTCCTATTCCCACACGACATGTCTGGACTTCGACGACAGTTACCTTTCCAGAATCACCGAGGTAACTTTTCGGGATTCGCATCCTAGTCCGTTTTAAAGCGCGCTAACTCAGAATGTTGCAATGTTTTTTTTTATCCCTTCACCCCAAGTTTAGATGATGACCTCCATCTCCGTATCACGTAAATTTCAGTGCCATTTTTCTCGAAATCAATTTCATTTTATAGCTCGGCTTCTCATACAGTGTGACCAATCTGCATAACGTAAGATGATCTTTTAGCAGCCTACGTTTTGAAAGATTCTTTCGGTTAAAGTTCATCGTTTAGGTATCTGCAGCTACGGAACATAAATATTGCTTTAAACTTAGTGTTTTATGGCAAAATAAGATAAATGTAAAGCACCTAGCCCCAAACTTATCAAAACCATCAACAGTTCCCATCAGGCGGCAGGTGTTTCAGTAATACCTAAATGAAACTTAATACCCTGGTTAAGTGTTAACTAAGAAGTGTACATGTAAATATAAATGAATATATAGCATGCGACATGTAATTACAGGACGCTTCTGAGTTGTGAGATTAATTGTTACAATTGTTTCAGTATCATCTATTTTAACATTTATTAAAACTGTTCATCTAATGACTATAAAAATTTATCTTTAGCTGTTGGAGTATAACAGAACATTAGAACAATAATTATTTTACCTACGGATGACCCAAGCTGAAACTTACAATATTGACTATATCACTGTTCCGTTATTATATAATTAGATTACTCCTATTGATTGTAATAGTTCTTTAACCATTGTTTTCGAAAAAGTTTATGCTCTCAATAATAAAAGTAGATAATACAATTTTTAACAAATTAAGAAATTATACGCTTATTTGGTCAATAGGAATACATTAACAATCTAAATAGAAATATAAGTAAATCATTTCGAATGTTATCGAAAGAAACCTTACACATTTAAACTTGGAACAACAACAGCAATAATAATAATAATAATAATAATAATAATAATATAGTTATAAACAATTACCTTAAAATAGAACAGCTCTATATATAGTCTTTAACATCTGGTCACATATAGTAAAATCTTAATTAAAATTTATACATCATCAGTCTAAACTGATATGCTTATTTATTCCGCTGACATAAATATAATAAACTCTCTGAAAACAAAGCTCTAGCAAGGATGGATAACAATTCAATTACAGTTTTAAAAGTATGTATCTCTGAATCTTATTGCTATTACAAACACGTGCTTAGAAAAATTATTATAGTTGTCAAAGGAACGATTTTTAAATGGGGATAATCAATATATGCATAATTAGGGACCTCTCTCCATCCTACCCTAATGTTGTTGTTAAATGGTAGGAGCGTGACTAGGCAGTAATTGCACAGTAAATAAATTGATTAAAAAATTCTAAAATTTGTAATTGTCAAAATTGAATGTGCAGAGACCGTATACCTGTGGCATCTACCATCAAACTATGAACTTACTACCGAACAGAGCCACCTTGCGGAATAAACTGCAACTAAAGGCGGCATTACTATCAACTTTGCTGACGTGCTGTGTACGGAATGTGCTGTATCATGGTGGCAACTATAAACCAACTGAAGGAGAAAGCAGAGGAATTGGAATTCCATCTAACACTATATATCGCCTTTATTGACTATAGCAAAGGCTTCATCTCAGTCGAACATACAAACATATTACACGCTCTGGCAGCTCAAGGAATAGAGACAAAGTACATTCGTATCATACACAAAATCTATAGTCCAAATTTCGCGAAAGTAAAAATAGAAGGACAACCATTTAGACCAGAAAGAGGAGTTCGCCAAGGCGATCCAATCTCTCCCAAACTCTTCACCTGTGTAATGGAGCATACACATTCAGGAAAATGAATTGGTATAATAATTTCGGAATCAACATAAACGGCAGTCGACTAACAAATCTAAGATATGCCGACGATATGTCTTATTCGCCAAAACACCGAAAGCACTACAACTATGCTGAAATAATTATGTGAGCATAACAAAAATGCAGAGCTGTCACTAAACAAACTGAAGACACAGTTAATTTCAAACGAACCTCAAACCCCGATAAAAATAGATGGAACAGTCCTCACATATGAGAGCGAATATACATACCTAGGACAACAGATTTCCTTACATGATAAAATGGAAAAAGAAATACAAAAAGATCTCATTAACTTGGAGAGCATTTTGGGCCCTTAAGTTTATATTGTTAGACCAAACACTAAGAAAATCGGATACGAGATGCTCTAAACCTGTATATATACTGTGTTAGTACTATATGGGTGCCAGACATGGTCACCAACCGAAAAACAAAGGAACAAAATTCAAATATGCCAAGAAAAATGCAACGCAATATCCTGGGAATAACTTTGAAGGACAAAATACCTACAGTATTAATAAATCAGTTATCTTAGACAACAGACATCGCACAAATAGCTACCAGAAACAAATGGCAATGGGTCACCTCGTAAGAGTGCAGGACAATAGATGGACCTACAAGATCTCCATGTGGGACCCCTGGATAGGAAAAAGGACACAAGGTTCCTCTTCAAGGAACATGCAGGGCCAGATTGTTCAAGAGTAGCAAGAGGAAGGGAAAAATGGAAATCTCTCGAGAAGCAACTAGTGTAGCGAGAAATGGAGTAATCAAAGAGTGTCTTAAACAGCATACAACAACTAGCGTGGAATAGCTCACCACGTTAGGAAAAAGCGAGCTTTCCCGACTTGTTAGGAGGCCTACACAATAGGTTAACGTTATCTTGACGACGTTTGTGACTGCTACCTCAATCTGCTTCAGTACGAAGCAACTGGTTCACAGTCAGCTGTTTGATGAACGCATATTACATTTTTAAGTGTTAAATAAAGAAGTGAAATTTCTTGCTTTGCAAGGGGAGATTCAACTAAAGAACGGCTTGGGTGTTTCTGAGTGCGCACGTCAGGAAATTGAATACAAACCGACATTTATTATCACGCATTCGTATGCCATGGAAATATTTATTGTTGACGTTACTCACTCTTGCTTGTATTACAACAATAATAAATTTCTGTGAATAATTCTGACTAATGACACTAGAAGTTCCAAATTCATACGTTTTCACTACTGGAGAATCTTAAAAACACTGAAAAGATTTCCGTAGAATAATAATTGATAAAACACGATGTGTGATCCTTCCTCCTCCTTCTATTACTTCAGTTTATGTTAGGCAGTTCTTAGGTGGTAAAATGCTGTCAAGAAATTTAAGCAGAAATATTAACAAATCGAGGTTGGTATTTGTGAAGTTTACGATATTCTTCTCTCTATCCCTACTTGATTGCCAAGTAATGTTATCATTGGAAAATACAGTATACGCTTTTCAGAGATTGATATTTACGCTAGCTACCTTCTTAGACATTGTTTATTTATTTTTAGTATGAGAAACGTTATAGTTAAAAAATGCTGTGATGCCTTATTAACTAAATACAAAATAGGAATTTACCAGAAAAAGAAGTAGAATGCTTGAAAATGCTTGACCTTATTCAGAAATCACCAATAAATAATAAAAACCGAAACTAGATTTGAAAAATATCATTTAACCACTTTAATTATTGTAGTGTTCTACATAATTAATTACCTTTTATATCAAATGCGTTAATTTTTATATACAACTACTTACTGCCTGGAATTGAGAGCATCAAAGCTATTTTTAAAGAATGTCACGACACTTTATTAATTCATTCATCCTTAAATGATTTTTCTAAATGTTTATCCCGCCTTACCTTTAGAACACTCCCTAACCTTAAAAGTATATTTCGCCGTAATCTATCTCCTTCCAACTTACCTCGTCCCGTTGCACGCTCATATCATTGCCAACACCCTAAATGTAAAACGTGTTCGCTAATTATCCTATGTCATTCATTCCACAGTCTTAATTTATTCAGAGGATTTAGCATTTCTTCATTTGCTACCTGCTCTTTGAGACAATTATAGTCTAGCTTCGATCCCAAGCCCGCTTAGAAATAATATTTATATATAATATGCTTACCAAAAGGGTCATAGACACATGGTCTACACATGTTGTTACAAGAGTAAGAAAGAAGGCAAACAAACATACCTTTGAAAGGGAAGGTTTCCCCGAAAAGGCACTCATTTTAACCTTTTTGGCTGAGGGCTATTTGTAATGTTACTTCAGGTCAACTAGAAGTTGGAAAACAAACGGATATTGAATAAAACGCGATCTCAGGAATTTGGAAGGGACGAATAATTCTTTTGTTAACAGTGTAGGCAAAACTCAGGCAATAAATATCCAGATGGAATCAAAAACCTCTGTTACGGCTTTCTTTTAATATAATATATATGTCAAGAGTTTAGACTTAATATTTTGCTGTGGGTGGACCCGAATAAAATCTTAGAAGATAGCCTTTGAGAATTGAACGATAATAAATTAGCTTAAAAAGCCCACCAATAGGAAAATAGGTGTAGGAAGAGCAAATCACGTGACATTTAGAAAGCCTTGCCGAATGTGTTTATAGCACCTAGAACGACGGACAGGCGAATTAATAAAAGTAGTTGCAATGGACTTGTTACTTGGTGCTGAAGTGAAAGGGAGAAGTGTTAGAAAAAAGCAAAAGTGTTAATAAATGGTGAAAACTGGAACTGCGAGTGTTATATTTTGTTTATCATCTCCTTTCCCTGTGATAGTGCATCACAAAAACGTTCAGCTAATAAATTGACCTTGTAGCCGTGGAAGAAACATTACTATATTGCGGTACGGAATGGAGGTTCGACCAATCCATTTGTGAAATTCGATATCCTCCCTATCCACAATAAATCCAAACCTAATCACAACCTAAAATAAATAAATACCACAACAAATACTGCTGCAAATGACGCTATCAACGTGGGACAGTAATCACATAATCCATGTATAATTATCCGAAACAATAAATACCGCCGCGTCTTCCAAGAACGTCGTATCTTGTAAGCTTGGCAAAGCATTTTATATTGGTTTAACTTCTACTGTTGTTTCGCTACGTATGAACAATCATAGACGTTCTGTTAAAACCAAGTCTCCCTTGCCGGTTGTCTTATCTCACTGTAAGGATTTTGATGATGCTTTTAATTTAACACTCATTGATGAGTTACCTACACATAGCTCTGAAAGTTTACTCACAGATAGAAAAATTGCAGCTATGTTTTTACATAAAGTGCGAATACCACCGAGTTTATATCTTACGTATTGACATACTCTCTCTCTCTCTCTCTCTCTCTCTCCCCCTTTGTTTGTTTTGTCTATTTCCAGGCATTAAGATATCTTCGAGATTCAACATTTACTTTTACACTAGTTGTCCGAAACATAGAGAAATTCGTGTGAATATTAAGTGTTTTGTCTATTTTTGCTTCTTTAGTTTTGTTATTTTATTTATATATAATGAAAAAAATGCGTTTACATTACGGTTTAAATTTTTAATTAAAGAATACATAGCTTGCAGTTCACGATGATTCTGCAGTGATAAAGCGTCATTGAGAATTTCAGGCGACTCGAAGCAAGCTGTCCCTATTGTATATATTGTGCTGAAACATTCAAGGAAGGGAGCGGAAAGTATGTTTTATATTACACAAGCAAACGTCAATACCTTTTTTAACTACAAAAATCTTTCAGCATAATTATTTTTATTATTATCTCAACTTTTTAACGAATATTCATAATTAGACTTGCGTGCTCGAACACGTAATCTGAAATATATGTTAACAATATAATCTATAAATAACCGTTATGTGGAGTTATTTCACTAATACACACCTTGCATACTTGTATTGATGATGCAATGTGTAGAGGGCAGTGACTTGTTACGTTGACGTAACTTTTGCCAGTGTGTGTAAACTTCTACGTAATTTAATACTGTGTAGCTGTGTTTCATAAATTTCAACGTTGATCTTAATTCCGTATTAAGTGCGCGGTGGCAGAATCCGTTTTGCTGAGTTAAGGGCTAGACGCTATTATCCTACATAAAATAGCAAGAATATTTCTCAAATATTGTCCTTTAGATGGCTTACCAAGAAATTTCAAATACGTCCTTTCTTTTGTATGGATGCTATGATCAAGCGAAGTAAACAAGGGGATTTGGCAAAAATGGGTAAAATACTTAGTTCATATATTTTATAGGTTAACGGCTACTGATATAAAAACAAAGTAATTGCATTCCACGTTGAAAGACGTTTTAACCGTAAGAAATAATTTGCTGGGTTTAAATGAGTTTCTTCTTCCATTTTTGGTGATGAACGTCAAGAACCGCAACGACCAAGGGAAACATCACCAAATTCAACATTGTTGTATTAAATTATCAGCGAGAAAACGTACGTGAGCTTGTTGATATTGCAAAGATCTCAGTAGATCATGTTTGGATCATCTTGCACGAAAAATCTCTCGGTGCGACGAGTGATGCTTTATCAAGGTTGAATGAACATTTCTCACATGTTTTATCACAATTCTGTGACGCACATATCAGAGATGAAGCAGTATTTCAAACAATGGATGCAATAGAGTGCAAGGCTCCGAAAAACTCCAGTGTGTCCTGTCAACGGGAAAGGCAATGAGCACTTTTTAGGGGGAGATGCTCATACACTATCGGGAAAAAAGCAAACATCAACGGTGAGTATTAGGCACGTGCATCAAAATGTACAAGATTTACCCGGCCCCCAGTAACTTTTTCTTCTTCGTAAATCTGGAGAATTAAAATATACCTCAAATATGAATGTCATAGATCAGATAGACGCCTATTTTTCAGTATTAGCAAAATCGTTTTAAAATGAAGGTAAAAAGTTATAATATCATTGGTGCAAATTTATAGGGCCTAAAGGCGACAGTGTTAAAATGTTCGGTAAAACGTCTTGTATTTTCTTCCTCGTGCTGAGAAATTTTCGAATGGCTTCATGCAACGTACAGAAGTGCAAGCGCTAAGAGTTTAGAACTATGCACAATAGAATACATAATCGTGACTGGTTCATAGTACACTTCCACAATGTGTTAACGAAACGGTGTAGAGCAAATGTTACACTATGGAGGCATTGATTGAGGAATACTGGCGGTCAACAAGCCAAACAATAACTGAGGCAGAACACGAAGAATTTGAGCATCGTAAATCACAAGTCAATGTTGACACTGTGGAGGCATTGATTGAGAATACCGGAGATCAATAATCCAAACAATAACTGACGCAGTGCAAAAGTATCAGCAAGATGGATTTCTAGAGAGCTCACGCCGCAACAGCTTCGGTGCCATGGAGCTCGATCAAATGTCATCGGGGACGAATGTTGGGTGTTTCAATGCACTTCTAAACGAGAACGACCCAAAAAATACAGGACAACCCCGTCTGCAGGAAAGGTTTTGCTTACGTTTGCTAGAACAGCCAGGATGTCGATCTTGCTGATTTTGTTGTAAAACATGCAACTTTAAATGCAGCTGCATATCGTGCCACAGTAAATCGTCTTCGAGCTGCTCTACGCAGTAAACGTCAAACAAACTCTCTGGAAGAGTTCATCATTCTCTATTACAATGCTGATCCCCATTGGGATATTCTCAAGCATCCAGCATATATTCCAGACGTGGTCCACCTTGTCGGCCCAATGAAGGAACATTGTCGGCAAACACTTTAGCAGCGACATCCGTGCGTCGTTGGTTATTCATCCAGCCGAATGACTTCTACAACATGGGCACCGGAAAATTATTGTCACGGTAGAATAAATGTATAAATATGAACGCATGTCGTGTGGTAAAGTACATCAATGTTCAACATTCCAAATGTATAAGTATCTCAGTTTTTGTGAATATATTTAATAAAAATTTTACTAATTACTTTTTAATTTTCTCTCGTAAATAACTGAGAAAGAACAACCATATTTTATACAGCTCGGACTCTTAACAATGACTGAAGTCTTTGGTGGTCTCCTCATTGCTCTGGGCAGTTTGAAACTCGTATACAAGCAGAACTGCAATTTTCAGTTGGACGTTCCAAATGGTGAGGATATTCAGCATCTTTTTAGGAAAGAATGTTTTATTTTTATTTTTGAGGCATAAAATGTGTTATATCGTTTCTGTAACGTGAGCTGATGTGCAGCTTAATGCCCCTTAGCGAGGATGGAAGGCTCAGCGTAGACCTATTGATGTCGTAATAAGAAGTTATGAAACGCATTAAGAACTATAAAAATCCGTAAATTGATCAGCTCTGGAGATAGGATTCGGGTAGAAAACTGAGTATGAACAAGTTGGTATGTCGCCAGGTGATCAGAAATAAAGACATTTCTTAGAGCAAGAATCATTTCATTAAATTTCATTTAAGAAGACGCTTGCCGCAGCGGGAGCATGGTTGCCTTGGTAACCCTTTGCTGTAATTGGATTTTCTTACAAAATTGCCCGCGCGGGTTATAATGAACCAGCCACAGCTTTGTGCACAATTCCTGCCCAGTGCATCAGCTAATCTGTATTGTCTTTCTTTTGTTTAGTATTTTGCGGCCTTGGATAATTAATAGTTAAGTGTTTTACATAATTAAATAAATCCAATTTTCACGATGTTCTCAAAAAAGTCACTCAACTTATATATCGCTCACTTTACATCTTTGTCATACAACACTTGAAATAATGATTTTTTCTGCGTGCAGACGGCCATTCAAACTGCGCTATTTGTTTTTAAGAAAAGAATTTAATTTGTATACCTGTAACGTTGGAGGTCAGTTCACGCCCGTGCTACAGGCAGTCCTGAATACTCAACTAGTGCGCTTCAACATGTTGCGTCTTACTGCACTAGTATGTGTCCCTTTTTCGCTAGTTTTATTGCAGTTAGCTGCATTACCGATCTTTATCGGTAGGGGTAGGCAACCCCGCAACACAGACTGCATTACCCAATTGGGTAAATGCATTATCAACATGTTGTAGGCTGCTTCCTTACCGAACTTCGATGGTATGTGAACCCCCGCAACAAAGACCAAACGGAAGAGGGACATTTTTTGTGATTTACACAGATTACAAAATTGATTATACAAAATGGCGGGAATTTATTCATTTATCGACCTGAAAAAAATATTTGATAGAAAGTGGATAATTTTTAATTGGATGGTGGGAATTTGCTTCCTTACTGACCTTCAGATATGTAAAAAGATTGAGTTTTATATTATTTGTTAAATAAAATGCCGAATTTGCTTCCTAGCCAACATGCAAAGATCTGGTAGGAAGGGGATTTATTTTATTGATGACAAAATATCAATTAAAATTTGTGTGGCAAGCATACTTTCATAGCGAGCATTATTTTATGCATTAGTGGATGTGACACATGGTGTGTTTATAAAATATATTAAAACATATGTAAAAATATATTTCACTAACATTGAAATAATGTTGGAAAGATGTTATGTTTCAAAATTGAATATTTTCAAACCATATTGACTTTCAATGAACATAAATGAATATTAGAAACAAGAAAATGTTTAGCTTTGCAAAAAAAGTTCTTAAGATGCAATAAAATGTTACGATACAAGTTATTATTCAATAAAACTATTTAACTTTGTAATAAATAAGCTATGTTGTGTGAAAAAATACTTTTTAAGTCACCGCTGAGTACATATTATGTTCTATTGCAATGTTAAATTGTGTAAATGTTTGTTTATTTCCAATATATTAGAAAAAAATATAAAATAGCATTTTACAACTGCCAGTTGTTACGCCGGTGATTTCCTATGGTCTATTGAGTGTGGTAAAAGTTGCATGATGCATGCGTTATACCTGAAACAGGCTTATACCTTAGGCGCCACAGAGGATAGGGCTTGTCTGAACTAAACTAAATGCTTTTCAGTCTAATGGTAGCAGTTAATTTAGGATATGTCATAAATGCTATTTTATATTTTTTCCTAATATATTGGAAATTAACATTTAAAAATTTAACATTACAATATAACAATATGTACATAGCGGTTACCTAAAAATTATTTTTTTGCATAACACCTTTTTGCACAGTAACTTTTGTATCGTAACACCTATTTTCATCTTAACAACTTTTTTGCAAAGTTAAACATTTTTTATTTCTAATATTAGTTTTTGTTCATTGAGAGTCAATCGCGGGTTGAAAAGGTTCTATTTTGAAAAGTACATCTTTCGATCATTATTTAAATGTAAGTGAGAAATATTTTTTACATACGTTTTAATATATTTTACAACACACAAATGTGTCACATCCACCAATGAATAAAATAATGATCGCCATGAAAGTATGCTTGCCACTCGAATTTTAATTAATATTTTGTCAAATCAATAAAATAAAACCCCTTCCTACCCGATCTTTGTAGGTCGGTAAGGAAGCAAATTTTCGCTATTTTGTATAACACATAAAATAAGACCTGATCTTTATACACCCATAAGGTCAATACGAAATCAAATTCCCCCGTTCAATAAAATAATGAACTTCACACCGATTTTTTTTCTAGTGGTAAGAAAATAAATTCCCGCCAATTTGAATAATTAATCTTTTAGTCTGTAATTAAATAAAAAATTGCTCTTCTCCGGCTGTCTTTGTTGTGTGGGTTAGCATACCAGCGAAGGTCGACAAGGAAACAACCTACAACATGTCAGTTATACACTACCCAAGTGGGTAATGCTGCTACTTGCAATAAAACTAGGGGATAACGGATACATATTACTTTCCGCTGTCCTCAAATACTTTGTAGAGGATATACGTAAAACACAGATATGCAGAGACAGATTGTCACACCATAGCAACAACGACCGCCTCGTGGTCTTGTTGCCGGCGTGTCTACTTATAGGTCCAGAGATACCGGGATCGAATCCCTTAAAGTCAATTGTCCAAAGATATTTTCGGAGTTTTTTCCTGTCCTGAAAAGTTGAATATCAGGTAACTTTAAGCGTTGAGGACTCAGGATTCATTAATGCACTCATTTAATCTAAATATTCACTCAATGCTCTTTAGACTTCCGTCTTTATGATCGACGTTGAAACAGTAACAGAAAAAAAAGTTCGTCACAGGGTATGTGCGTAAACTAAGTAAATTCCTCACAGAGTTGAATAACTTTTCATAAAAATGGATATAAAATCCTAATATGCCTTATTGTTTAATGAAATGAAACAATTTATGGCATTACTATGTGGTAATAGGGGAAGGAAATTTGAATTCTTGCAATCTATAAGCAACACAAAAGAGAAATCGCCTTTTAGAATTGTCATTATTATAATTGAGATTAAAGCACAAGAGTTAATGGTATACTATTAATTAAATGAAATGTATGGATACTAATATACTGTGTGGGTATTTTTTAATGTCACTATATTTTTGAACTGACCCCTTGAGGAATAACAGTTACATTGTGTAATTAAGATGATGTTCATAAGTTTCGATAAAACAAAAACATGTTACTATTTAAAAACAATTCCAGGGTACTAAGCAAATATACATAATGAACAAAAAATTCGAAAATTTCATCGATTTTCATTGTCTTTGAAATTTAATTTAAATGTTATTAACATGTAACGCAATTGTTTTCTGAAGGTTATTACAGAGCGCTCTTACATACAAATATAATTCTCAAACATATATTAGATTAATATTTCACATTTGCTATTTTCAAGACGATGCTTGTGTTAAATACAAAACATATGCAACATTATAAATCAATTTATAGGCTGAATTAATTTGTCCTCTTATTTTAAAACAATATAGAGAAAATTAAACGCAAGAACGTCTTTTAAATTTCCTTTTTCAAGTATACCTCTATTTCCAACTACCATTTACCCTAATTTTCAAATTCTAATTTTTTCTTATTTATTAAATGGTATATACTGAATTTTGTTGTGAAGAAATAAATATAAGTGCCGCTAGAGCGATTTTTAAATTTTGGGTTTCAGGTATACTCCTACTCCTAATGTCTCGATTTCTCTGATTTTCAGGAACTATTTTTCTTGTTTTATTTACATAATATATATCGGGACCTTTTTGCGAGGAAAAAAAAAAAGGTTGCCGCTAGAATAAATTTAAAATATTGAGTTTCACACCCACTCCTAATAATCTGATTTCACTGAATTTTAGAAGCTGTTTGTCTTATTTAATTTAAATGATATATGCTGAGTTTTGCTGTGAAAAAACAAATATTGGTGCTGCGAGATCCATTTTTAATATTTTAGGTTTCAGGTAAATCCCCACTGCTAATGACCCAATTCCCCTGGTTTTCAGATACTATATTTTTATTTTATCTGTTAATAGTCCGATTTCCCCGATTTTCAAAAACGCTTTTCTTATTTTATTTAAATGATATACACAAAGTTTAGGTATAAAAAAAACTAAAATATTAGAGCTGCTAGAGCGATTTTTTAATATTGAACTTCCGGTTAACCGCCACTCCTAACGGTCGGCTTTCCATGATTTTCAGAGACTGTATTTTTTATTTTATTTAAGTGGTATATAAGGAGTTTCATTGCAAAAAAGAAATATTAATGCCGATAGAGTGAGTTTTAAATTTTGCTTTAACCCACAATCGTTTTTCATGTATACACTCCCCTCTTATTTCCCTGAATTTCGGAAAATACTTTTATCACTTTATTTTAAATAAATTTATTGAGTTTCGTTGAAAATAAACAACAATTTCATTCGATAAAGCGATTTTTCAATTTATTTAAAACATTTTTGCTTTAGGCTAACCTCTACCCCTAAAGATCCAATTTAACTAGCTAACGAACTCAACGAATCGCTTGTTAATAAATGGTTAAGTGCCGAATTTTGTTGAAAAAATGCGACCTCTACAACGTTAAGGAACACACATATACACACATGCACATTCTGGAAATATTTTAATTTTTTTATTGTAGGTTGCCTAGTAGATATGATCAATGCAGATTTTGATAGGATTGTGAAATTCTTTCCATTGGTACAACAGCAATAGCTTACATTTCTTCGTATTTCGGCTGAAAAAAGAAAGAAAGAAAGAAAGAAAGAAAGAAAAAGAAAGAAAGAAAGAAAAAATAAATAACTGAAAACTAAGGAGATTTTTCACGCTGCCGGCCGCAATAGCCTATTTCCTTTGGAATTCGCTAATAGCAAACACACTGTGTCAGGACATATTTAGTTGTTTTCTATGAAAATAACACAGTGACCGTTTACGTTTTCGCTTATATTAAATGAACACAACACCCTAATAACAATAGGAACGATTTTTAGCTTCATATTTTGTGCAAACATAACACTCTAAAACAACAGTAGACAATCACGTATTAGTTGTATGAGCACAACACCCTACTTATTAGTTGTATGTGAAAGAACACTACACCCTAACAACAGAGTCAATTACCTGTCTTGTGTATCTTTATCGTTTTTACAAAATACGCGCGGTTCAGGGTTTGATTCGTCAAATCTCCACTTTACATGTCATTGCAAGAACGCTACTGACTGGTATTGAACCATACACGCCAAGTGCACAACAAAAGACAAAGTTGTGTGAAGTCCAGGCACGTAACGGAAGCTCCGGCAACGCCGCGAGCCCGGAAAAGCCGGATTAAAAGAGGAGGAGAGAGAATTCTGATTGGAAGCGGTATTTGACACAGGAGACACCACCTTGTGCAGTGGCTAGTGTTACGGTATCCGATTTATTTTTTGTTACTTTTTTACTGGATTAACTGCACATTAACACTAGAACATCACTTCATGATTTCGTGGGTGTGATTTATCACAAGTATTGTGAAGGGGCTCCTTGGCACAGTGGCTGTGAATCATAAACATTGATATTGGTATATTCATAAAATCTGAGTTTATGTTCGTATAAGTGTTTTCTCATCTTGGCTAGTACTAGAACCCATTATGAGCCCGGGGTTCTTCTAGAGGCAACTGTAGCATTTAGTTACGCCTATTTTCTTGGGAGGGTAGAGTAATAGGCGGTCATCATCTTCGCCTCCATTTCCATCTTTGTGCTAATGAAGAACAAAGTTTTAACAAGAGTGTTTTCTTTGAATGATTTAAAGGCATAAACTTTTTGTACTGGGGAAGTATTCCCTGGAAGATTTTGTTCTTTTTATTTTTCATTCAATCTTTGGGTCTTTCAGCGCGCTATTCAAAATGTCATATCAATATTTGAACTTTTGAGTTCGATTTAAAATTCAAATACTGCAGGCTATGTGCCTCTCTGTCAGCCGTCGCTTTGTAGCTCTAAGTTGGTGACAACAGATTTGTTTACTTTTTATGCTAAACTAGCAGTCTCGGGAAACATGCTGACTTAGTAATGTAAGCCATGTCCATCTCGGAGGGTTCGGTTAAGCTTCGTGATTTCGTTATTAACTTCCAAGTGAGACCTGACTAAATGCCGAACAGCAGAAAGCGAAAAAATAACCTGTAGCTCATTCGCCATATTCTGCGTGCTTTCTTAGAGCATTAGGATAATTAGCCTAAATATCGGAATGACATCATTTATCATTTATTCATAGTTTCCAAAATCAAATATTCCCCTTAGTCTTGCTAATTTTGTTACAGAAATGATTGCACTTCTGTGAAAAGGAAAGATCTCAATCAATGTATGAGAAAGATCTGAAAATCTCGTTCTAAGCCATGCAAATGGTAACATAATTGATTTTTGCGTTGATGCATTCATTTCAAATATCAGGTAATTTTTTCAAATACTTTATTTCATTGAGCTTTCTAAAGTGAACATGTGAATATTCCTTAAAATACAGAGTGATTCAAAATGATGGACACATTTTCATCTGATATATTTCCTGCACTATACTTTCTACTTGAATGCTGTCAAGTATATTTGAAAGCGGGTGTTGTAAAGTGGCGAATACTATCACTAGAGCGCTCCAGCACCACACTGTAGCGTCAGTTGTTCCTCATATGTACCGCGTCAGTTGTAACCAAATGGCTACTATGCAACACAAGATTTTCTGTATTCGTGAGTTCAGTGAAAGCGAGTGTGCGACTGTGGGGCAGCGTCAATTTCGGCGTAAGTTTAACGTTGAACCTCCAAAGAGAAAGAGCATTTATCGTTGGAACAGGCTCTCTGTGTAAAGGTAAAAGCTCAGGCCGACCGCGTGTTTTGGAGGAGAACGGGGAGTGCATTCAAGCGTGCTTTGCACTTAGCCCAATAAAATCAACTTGTAGTGCGAGTGAGGATCTTACACTGCCGCAAACAACTGTCTGGCGTGTATTGAGGCGCCGGTTAGTGTACAAACCATACCATCTACAACCGGTACAGGCTCTTCTCGCAAACGACAAGATAGAGTTTATGACCGTATGCTTCGGAACATTGAAGTTGAACTGTTTCTGCCTCGTGTAATTTTTAGTGATCAAGCTAAGTTTCAACTAAGTGGAACAGTCAACAGGTACAACGTTCGGATATGGGGGCTACAAAATCCCCATATAACACTGGAACATGTGGGGGGAAAACCCCAAAGTCAATGTGTTTTGCGCCATATCGTTGGCAAAGGTTTATGGACCTTTCTTTTTTGACGAAAAGACGGTAATTGGAAGAAGGTATCTTAGCATTCTGCAAAACTGGCTTGTTCCTCAAATGAATGAAGATTCAGGAGATTACATTTTCCAGCAGGATGAAGCTCCACCCCTCCATCAGAATGTTCGACGTTTCCTGAATGAATGTCTACCTCAATGATGGATAGGCCGCACGGGAAAGGACGAATTGCTACTTCTGTTCTGGCCACCGAGGCCTCCTGATCTCACATCCTGCGATTTCTATTTGTGGGGGTTCGTGAAAGATGCAGTTTTTATGTCCGACCTCTTGACACGCATTTGAAGGACCTAAGAAACCGCATCACAATGAACTCAATGACGCAAGACATTCTTCATCGAGTGTGGATGTATTCAGCTACCGTGTAGATATTATCGGTGCTGTCGAAGGGGGGCATATTGAACATTTGTAAACCTAATTGTATGTGTAATCAAATGCAATTTACATTATTAAATTGTAACACATAGCTGAGGAAATATAGCGAACTGAAAGTGTGTCCATTTTTAATCATCCTTTATATAACATTTAGTATCGTGCAGGAACAAAGTGCTTTATTAAAAACGGTTTAACACCAAATAAAAGTCATGCCAAATTTAAAAGATTACCGTTTTCAACGGGTAAACAATGGACTGTTGAATTTAAACACGATCATACGAGCCTTTTTTTTTTTTTTTTTTTTGAATGCTGTTTAACACCCATTTTTTCTATTGAGGCACCACAGGTGGTGAACACTGATGATACATGAAATGAAATGATATATTGGGAAAGGGTTTTTTTTTTTTAAGGAAAGAAACGTTCCAGGCCTAAGTTTAGGATACCTCCCCGGCATTTGCCAGTTATGAAGACTGAGGAAAACCTGGAAAAAAAAACAGTCAGGGATGACGGTTCTGGCGGGATTCGAACCCCAGACCTCCCGCACACGAGTCCGTGCATTAACGTCCTCGGCCATCCATGGCGGTACGATATACTAGCCTTAAAATACAGTCGGAGAGTATTACACTTGCTCACATAATAGTCTTGAAGTATCGCCATTTCCCACATCTCAAATTCTTCCTCACTGGTCTGTGTTTTTTATCAAATAATGGCATAGGAACATTGCTGTATTAATTAATTAATTTATTTATTTTAAGACAGAAATAGTGTTCAAATTAAAAACCCATTCTCTCATTGTTGTCTGCTCATTCTTACACAGAAGCTATACATAGTCTCAAATGAATTCCAGACTTCTTTGGGAAAGTCTGCATTCCCCGATTTACCTTTCGACAAAAAATTAAATGGAACTTCGTTAGGTGCCAGGGCATCTGGATATAGAAGTTAATAAGGTGGCAGGCAAACTTACGAAAGGAGCTAAGGCTGTCTTTATACAACCGGAGCCTTTCTGCAAACCAACATGCCATCTGATTAGACTGCAAAAAACTCTTGCCGGAATTGAAACTTTATTATGTCGTTTAGTAATTGCTGAGCATATAGGACATATTCTAGAGATTAATAAATCTGAAACTACAAAGTTGGAATTGAAGCAATAGCTTGTGGCTTAAGTGCCAACTTTTATATATAAGAGAAAGAAAGCCATGATCTATTTCAAAAACATGTCCGTTCGCAATAGACCCAAGATCGTTGATTCAATCCTGGCCATGATCGATTGATTTTTTTTTTTGACCATAAATGTTAAAAAGCGTCCTTAAACAAACCAAATCAACAAACAAGTTCCCAATGTGTAAAGGTGAGTTCTCAGATAATGCTTTTAATAACTTACCATAGAAATTAGGAATCCCTTGCCCTCCAAATATCACTTATACAATCTCATCTGCAACAGTATGTTATGTTCTAAAGGTGCTACTTCGTATAACCCGGTTGACCCTATAGGCACTCACTGTGACTTGATATGAAAAATGATCACCCACATAGTATCACGTTGTTTATGATAGTGTCGCCATATTGTATACACATGGTGAATGTTCCTTATTGTTTAGGCTGTGGTGTCCGGGAAACTTTATCCCATGCTCTAGCTCGTTGCCCTAGAATTCATTATATCTGCTTTTATTCCCTAAATTTGGGAATTATTTGATAGCATTAGTTTTTTACCTGAATTTCTATTGAAACCAGTTTTCCTATTTGCTTTGCAATGTAAACATGCGGCCTTATTCCGGATGCCCGAAAATACAGTACATTGGGATGTTAAATATTTTCAGTGAGTCATTTTTTAAGATTTAGTGCACAAGATTCTAGTAAAAGCTGGTTCTAAATAGCAAAAGATTGCTTCTCAAATCTATGTGAATAAAAACAGGATTTTTTCTGAATTCATATAGCAGTTACTAACATGGGTCAGATCATTCTTAAATATTTTAGTGTGGTATTTACGAGGCTGCCAAGTTCCATGGAAAACACGTTTGAGACTAGGGAAGAAGATTCTGCACATTTAATGTGGAGAGGATTCCTGGAACTCGCGGGGGCTGTTTGACTTCAAAGTGGAATACGGAACTTTTTCTTCGCCTCCTAAGTGGCCCCGAATATCAGTCTGGGAGTGGAAAAGACATAAAAGTAGTCTGTAAAACCGTAAGTTTTGCGCTTGATAATTGCCAAAGGACAATGGAGTCAACAATGCGTTGTTACAATAGGCTAAACAACATGCTTTTTCTTGTGCCACAGGAGTAACAGACTATACGTACGTCCCTATTATGAAGTCAATGTACCATGGATATGAATACATAAACAGAAAGGGCTGGGATCCATGCATGATAATGCAGTTCTCAAACGTTTCTGATCTATGGTATACTTAATAATCAGTTACCGACATCCTACACAGAACCCAGAATTAGGTTATAATGCTCTGCTAAAAACTGAGTCGAAAGATACTTTGGATAACTGTAAACAAAATCCCTGTTCTTAATCAAGTTAAACAAAGTTCCTGCTGTTTTATACTTAACAATGCGAGACCCGGTCGCTGGAGGAACTAGAGGCGACGTAAGTACTTAGGTTTGCAAATAACCCAAACAATAGAACTTCAAACAGAATATACGAGTAATCTTAATATTAGGTGCTGGAGTCCCCCTCATAGCCTTCATAAACAAGTGGGATATTCTGATTTGTTTGCCAACTGTGTCATACAATTCTCAACATAATATTTCATATTTATTGTTGATTACTTCATTGATGAGTTCAATGTTTGCGTTCAGTCTCTGAAAATAAAAACAGCTTTCAAACAAAATCGGTCAGAAGAAGACGATACGTATATGCTTTGAATAAAGATGGTGATGTGCGTAATGCAATGTGAAAATGAACAAGATTGTGATTCAGAAAACGGTATGTAATAATGTTACTAAATATGGTACATTCTGATCAACTGGCACACCAAAAGACCATGTTTGACGAATTGTAGTGATTCATATTTTGACGATAATGTCATGAAAAGATTGATTTCACCAACAAAAAGACACAATGATTTGTGGAATGAGAAAAGAGAATGGAAGGCGACAGACAGTGTTGAAACGTATGTTTTTTCAGGTATTCTGGTTACAATGAGGCATTGAAATTCAAGCAGGAATCTGTGCCGTTTCTGTTACGTACATAAGGGATGTATTCCTTGCTATAATGTTCCATGTTAGAATGCAGTAGTTATTCTTTCCCTGGATTTGATGACATATGAAATAAGGGTGATCGAATAAAGATAGATAAACTGACTTCAGTAAGAGATATTTTTGTAATATTCGTTGGTAATTGAAATCTAACTACAATATTGCATCACATGCAACTGTAGGTGAACAACTGCTTGCATTTAGAGGACCCTTCCCTTCCGTGTGTGTATCAAGCCCAAACCTGCCAAGTACCGGATAAACATTTGAGCTATGGTAAATGTCAAAACTTCATATGCTTTAAATCTACAAGTACACTCTGGATGGAAGATACTGGAACAGCCTCTCTTCGAGGAGGATGTGGGGTGACTGACTACTGACCACTTTTTCACTTCGGTACCGCTAGCTAAAGAACTTGACATTATGTGGAACCATGAGACAAAACAAGCCAGATATACGGAAAGAAATACTTCGCCATCTTTCAAAACCAGTTGAATACTCTCTTTTCTTTTCAACATTGAAATGATAATGGTATCACATGTTCCAAAGAAAATCTGTAAGTTTGATAGCGCCGAGCATCATGACATGAAAACTGAGATGAAAGCCAGGGCTATAAACCTGTTATAATTCTTCACAACAACCACACTAACGATGTGGGTAAGATGGTAAACGAGTACTCTGTGAAGCGAACAAGAAGAAGATGACCATACTTGCTTGATATAGGGAGTCTAAATGCTTTCATCACATGGGAAAAAAGTGCCTAGATTCTAGAACACTTTTCCTTCTACAACTTAGAGAAGAATTGGTGATTTTCAAAAGTGATGATGATTATTATTGTTTAAGGGGCACAAAACAGCTATGGTCATTAGCGCCCGAACACACTAAAAACTGCGCCAAGATGAAAGAAATAATATACACAAAATCGCTGTATGAAATAAGCAACAATAGCGCTTTGGGCAATAAAATAAAACCCCATAACAAAAAACAAGGGCTGTATAATCAACAACTAACAAGACTGGTACAAAACCACAGCTGCAAAAGCTGAAATCACACAGTCTTATAAAGGTTTAAAAAGGAACATTAAAAACCCCCAAAACAATCAAGGGTAAAAAGGTCAACAAACAAAAGACTGGTAGTAAAACATAGCCGAAAAAGCGGAAAACATAACAATCTTATAATGGTCTAAAATGGTACCAGTAAAACCCCAAAACAAACAAAAGGCTGGTAGTAAAAAACGCTCCAGCAGGGCGGAGAAACACAATATTCTTATAACTCTAAAATGGTAACAATAAAACCCCAAAACAAATGTCAAGAGCAATATGCACCACAACAAATAAATACTGGTACCAAAATGCATCAGCAAAAGCTGAAAATACAACAGTTTTAAAGTAATCTAAAAATACTGTCACGAGTAAAATGATAGAACCTCACACCTTGCTCCAAAAACCACAAACACGAATAAAACGGAGCGCTCGCTCAACAGCAGCCTCATCATCTGCAAGTAACTCCTCAATAGAGGAGCGAAAACCCAGGGAATGTCTAAAAGTTACTAGATGAAGACAATCGAGTAAAATGTGACGCACTGTAAAGGGGTGGTTACAGTGAGGGCAAGCTGAGCCGGTTGACCATTAAAAAGGTATCCGTGACTAAAACCGTAATGCCCATTTCTCAAACGTGCTAAAAGCACTTCTTCGCGACGAACTGCGCGAGTAGAAGTCGACCAGTTAAAAGGGGTGGATTTACATTCACGGAGCATGTTAGTAGGGAGTAATTCCCAATCCTCGCGCCAGCGCGAGAGATCGTCTCTACGTAAAGAATGTTGAAAATCCCCCGAGTAAAAACGACGCTCGTGTTCAGTAGGGTCTAAAAGGGCGAATTTAGCAGCGACATCTGCGGCCTCATTACCTGGAAGTCCCACATGTCCAGGTTCCCATAGCAGTGTCACCCTGACGCCAGCGTCAAGAAGCGTTACCACCGCATCCTGGACCTTCTGTACAATAGGGTGGAAGCTGTACAGATTTCTAAAAGATAAAAGCGCACTCAAGAAGTCGGAACAAATCACACTGTTCACCATCCCCTGGTCAGAAATAAATCAAATCGCCCGATAGATAGCATAAAGCTCCGCCATAAAAATAGATGTCGCAACGTTAAGACGAAACGTAAAACTAGCTGCATTAAAAACAAAAGCACATCCTACTCCTATGTCGGATTTCGGGCCGTCGGTATATATAAAATTCCAGCCATTAAAAGAAGATATAATCTCGCGAAAATGACTACGAATAATACGTCCTGCGGTCGAAGATTTGGGACAGGATGTAAGCCCAAGATGAACGGGGGTCTGTGCTAAAATCCAAGGTGGAGAAGAAGTTTCCCCGGTTAAGAAAAAAAAACAGGTAATTACACGTTCCAACATCCTTCATAGCTCCCGAAAACGAAAGCCAGCAGGCTTAGGAGTAAAAAACCCAGCAGCATAAAATGGAGCGAGAGACTCATAAAAAAAACGGCTCGTTCGTGGGATGACGAGGTTGCTCAGCTAGTCGACAACCATACGCAGAAAGTAAAAAATCCTTACGATAAAACAACGGAGGTTCTCCAGACTCCGCACATAAACTTAACACAGGACTGGTTGGGAATGCACCAATGGCAACAGGATGCCCCGGCGATGGATGGCGTTAAGGCGACGAAAAACAGAAGGTCGCGCAGAGTCATTAACAACACAGCCATAATCCAGTTTGAACCAGATGAGAGAGCGGTAAAAACGTAAAAGAATAGTCCGGTCATAACCCCAGGATGTGCAACTTAAAACACCTAAAATACAAAGAGAACGCTCACTCTTGCATCTGAGTTGTGCTATATGAGATGACCAGCATAATTTTCTGTCAAACACCAAGCCAAGGAAAGCGAAAGCAAGAGCGTCTGGGCCAAGATGGAGAGAGGGAGGAGGATACTTCTTACGGTGCCAGTTCATGCAGAACCCGTGATTTACACTCCAAACGTAAAGGCAGTCGAGACAACATTGGAGGCGGCGTCCCAAAAGACACGTTCTCCGAGAGGAAAGATAGATGGCAAAATCATCAACGCTCAACGACGATTGTATTCCTGGCGATAAACACTCAGTGACGGAATTAAAAGCAATGGCAAACAGTGTGGAACTAAGTACCGAGCCCTGAGGTACACCGTGCTCTTGAATAAAACTAGACGATAAAAACGATCCCACGCGAACATTAAAAATCCGGCCTTTCATAAATTCCTGAATAAAAACAGACACACGACCGCGTATGTGCCAATCGTGAAGTGTTCGAAGGATACCGCTTCTCCAGCAAGTATCGAAGGCTTTCTCCAATCAAAAAATACACCGTCCGTTTGGCACTTCCATATAAAACCGTCCATTATGTGGGTTGAAAGAGACACAAGATGGTCAACAGAGGAACGATGACGTCGAAAATCGCACTGAGCGTTCGTCAATAAATGCTTCGACTCCAATCACCTCATAAGTCGCCCGTTAATCATGCGTTCCATCAACTTGCAGACGCAGCTGGTGAGGGAAATCGGACGGTAACTGGAAGGAAGATGTGAGTCCTTCCCAGGCTTGGATATAGGAATGACTGTGGCCACTCGCCAAGCGTTCGGGAATGTGCCATTACACCAAATACGATTAAAAAGCTGGAGTAAAAACGCCTTGCCTTTCGCTGACAAATGTGGCAACATAGCAACATGAATACCATCTGCCCTGGTGCATAGTGTCGAGAGTTCTTAAGGGCATGCTCCAATTCCCTGGAGGTAAAGGGGACATTGTAGCACTCCTGCTGGTTGGAGGCAAAACAGAAGCTCTTCGACTCGACCTGCTGTTTAATTGTGCGAAAAGCAACAGAATTAATGGCCGAGCTCGATACATCAGCGAAAGTGCGTCCTAAAATATTGGCAACATCAATCGGAGTACTGAACACTCGATTTGCTATCCGGGTATAGGCGTAAAACTTGGTTTGCCTGCAACGCAGCGTAGCTGTTCCCGAACTACAGATGAGGGCGTTGTGCGGTTAAAAGAAGAAGCAAAAGCAATCCAAGACGCCTTTTTGCTATCCTTTATGACTCGACGGCATTTGGCGCGCAGCTGTTTGTAGCGAATCATGTTTGCTGATGTGGGGTGGCGACGAAAAACACGTAGAGCACCTCGGCGTGCGCGCAAAGCATCCCCGCATTCGTCGGTCCACCAAGGAACCGGAGAGCGTCGTAGGGAATAGTCTGATCTGCGGCAGTTATGATGACCGTACGGAAGTGCTCGATCACGACGTCAATAGATGGAAATTCACACCCTGAAAATACGACCATAGATCGAAAAAGAGGTCAGTTCGCCTTTTCAATAAGCCATCTTGGCGCGCGCTGAGAATGTGCGTGGAGAGAGAACTTGTATCTGACACGGAAAATGGTCACTGGAGCATAAATCGGAGAGGACGTTGCAGGTAAAACGTACAGCAATTGAGGCAGAGCAAAAGGCTAAATCCAAATGTGAAGAACAATGAGTACTATCAGAAATAAAAGTAAGTAGACCAGTGTTGAGCGGAATGAGATGGTGGCAGTTGAGAAAGTCTGCCTACATGTTACCCCTGGCATACTCCGTGTTGGAACCCGTGGGGATGGTGCGCATTAAAATCCCCCAAAAGTAGGACAGGGGGTGGTAACTGAGGCAGAAGATTGTCCAGATCAACTATGGCGATAGTGCCAGATGGAGGTAAATAAACAATGCAGACAGGAAAACTATGGCCAGAGAAGTGAACTGTAGCTGCAGAAGCTTTTAAAGGAGTCTGGAGGTGTAATGAAGCACTGTGCACGTCATCTCTAATTAAAATTAAAACTCCGCCATGTGCGGGAGTGCCATCTTCGGGAGGTAGATCAAATCGCATTGAAGAGTAACCACATAAGGTAAAAGGATCTTGCGGGCGAAGTTTAGTCTCTTGGAGACACACTAGCGGGGATTCAGTCGATCGCAAAGTTACTCCAGGTCAGGTCTTCGACTACGGAGTCCACGCACATTCCACGAAAGGATAGCCATTGTTAAAAACAAATAAAATAAATAAAACACCACCTTACTTTTTGCTTGGCCCAGGACGAATCAAGCGTCCTTTTTTCAATCGCGTGGGGCTCAGTGGTTTGCTCGGAGCAGGCACATTCTGCTCCATTACCTCATCAGAGGAAGGGCTCTCCAGCTGAGAAGCATCCACCGATTCGAACACCAGTATTCGTTTGGATGTGGGAATAGGCGGTGACGGCGACCGCCTAAGGGGTTGCTCCCATCATGAACCTCCGAGGAGGAGAAGGCCTCTTTTTTCTTCTCTATCGGAGTTGACGATTTTAAAAAATCCGTTCTCGTAAACCTCGTCCTGAATTTAATTTCAGGGGCATTAAAAACTATCGGTTTCGGTTTCACGGTAGAGCGCTTCGGAGAACTAGGCGAAGTTGGGACCCGTAGGTTACAAGTCTGCGTACTGCAATCGCACTTCTTGACCGCAAAACTAGCTGCTGGGCTGTATGTTCCGGTCTTAGGCACAACGGGTTGGCGAGATAAAAGCGTTCCCGGGCCTCAGTAAAGGAGAGTTCTTCCTTTACCCGGATCTCCTGAATACAGCGCTCCTCTCTAAAACGAGGGCAGTCGCGGGACGAGGCTGGATGATCACCGCGGCAGTTGACGCAGACAGGAGCGGATGGACGTGCTCCCTCTGGACTTGCTTGACCGCAGGTAGCACAGATGGAAACGGCACTCTTACAGGATATGCGAGTGTGTCCAAAACGTTGACACTGGAAACATCGCAACGGACTCGGGATATATGGGCGCTCTTCTATCAACTCGTAGCCCGCCTTTATCCTCTGCGGCAATTCGACCCTGTCAAATGTGAGGAAAAGAGTCCGGGTCGGCTGTAATTTCCCCTTTTCCTTGCCTGTACACGATAAACAGAGGTGACCCCTTGGTCTTCCAGGCAACTCTGGATTTCTGGGTCGGATTTTCCGTCTAGAACATTGGTGGTAACAACTCCTCGCGACGAATTCAAAATCTAATGTTTCTCAACATGGATGGGATAACCGTGGAGTAGCGTCGCCTTGAGCAATGAGTTGGTTTGAGACAGCCCAAGTGTCTCCACCAAAAGTGATCCGTTACGCAGACGGGAACAGGACTTAACGGGTCCAGCTATGGCATCTATGCCCTTCTGAATGATAAATGGATTTACCTTCGTAAACAACGGACCATCTTGAGTACTAAGTATCGAGGAAATGACTTCTCGGATACTTCTTTCACGTCAACTCTTTTTCTTTTCATTTGAAAATGTTTAGTATCATGTACCATAGTGATTTAATCCTCCACCATCGTAACTGTCTCCGATGACAGGCGGCTTCCTGGGCGCCACCCCGGCTCAGGTTACTGGCTCTGGCCTGAACAAAGTAACCTCAGGGTCACACCTTCCTGTGGGTTAAACAAGGGACCCAATCGCCTACAGGAAGTGAACAGCTCATGCAATGGCCCTTCCCCGGGCCTGGCCTTTACCAGGGGATACGCTCCAGTCGTACACAATAATCCAATGAAGGGAGTTATGCTGTTACCCAGTCACTTTTTACAGTGTCAAACACAGGGGCACCCATCAGACAAAGAACAGGGAAGTAGGACGAATAAAAATTAAATTGAGGCGAAATAAAACGGAGTCAAACACGCGTAGCGTGGACGTGCGGGAGCAGCTCGGGTGCCTCGGAGTAGCTACGCCCCGTACCCAAAAAATTGAGCCCCTGAGGGGTTTTCAAACGTGAAAACAACTGCAAAGTCCAGGTGGGTTCCATGTGACCATGGGGAATATTGTTTCTAAGAAGCCCCGAACACTGAAGAAAATCGTCAGATGCCGGCTGTATCCGAGGAAGACATCTTTTACAAATGTTATGTTAAAATCAATCTGAAACTGTAAAGAAAATATTATGTCCAAACTTCAGGACTAAAAGCTTTAAGTCCAAGAAAGTGTAATGGGATTAAAACATTAGCACTACAAAGTATTGTTTCCAAACAATGGGAGCAAAATTTACATTATATGTATTGTTCATTAAATGTTAAATATTCGTACACCATAAAAAATATTATGATATATTTTTACGTGAGGTCCCCCTTGGTAGCTTACGTAGATTCTATACCATAGCATTAGGAAGGCTAATAATTATATCATCATTAGTGTTAATTTACTAATTGTAACTGAAGATTGGCTAGTTTCAGTATTTTGTAGCTTTATTTTCTGGCAAACAAATCCTAGTGGTAGGATTGAAGGTTGGTGTACCACTAGCAGCAATGAACATATTCTTCTGGTGGAGAACGCTATGAAATCCCTGGTGGAGAACGCTATGAAATCCCTTCTCCCAAGGTTTTTAGAATGATTTTTTCCATTCACTCTTCTTTTTCACTTTATTTTATGTATGAAATTTTGTTTTTTAGTTGCTGCTCTAAAATTATCTTGCCAAATTGTTGTCGATATTCAATTACTGTTGTTTCCATTTTAACTTTAGGTATCTCAGATGTATTATAATGACTGAATGGTTTTTAAAAATTGATGCAAACTTCCAATGTTTACCGGTCAAATCTTCAGTGTGCTCACATTCGGAACACATAATTAACAATATTGAATTTTGCGGTGGGTACCAAAAAACTGGATAGACCAGTCGGCACGTGAATTCCTTTAATTTTCGAGCATTATTCGCACAAAAATATGCTAATTTTAAGTACTTTATAGCAATTTTCACTTCCCCATTATCTGACGAATTCGAAAGCACAACCATATAATGCTACACACGATGAAACTTTTATATATCCAGATAATCATACTCGTCAACCATATAGTGCTTGCACACGATGAAACTTTTATACATCTAGAGCACATTCGTTAACCATATAGTGCTTGCACACGATGAAACTTTTATACGTCTAGATAACCATACTCATCAACCATATAGTGCTTGCACACGATGAAACTTTTATATATCCAGATAACCATACTAGTCAACCATATAGTGCTTGCACACGAAAGTTATATATATAACCATACTCGTCAACCATATAGTGCTTGCACACGATGAAACTTTTATATATCCAGATAACCATACTAGTCAACCATATAGTGCTTGCACACGAAAGTTATATATATATATATATATATATAATCATACTCGTCAACCATATAGTGCTTGCACACGATGAAACTTTTATATATCTAAAACACATTCGTCAACCATATAGTGCTTACTCGGGATGAAACTTTTATATATCCAGATAACCATACTCGTCAACCATATAGTGCTTACTCACGATGAAACTTTTATATATCCAGATAACCATACTCGTCAACCATTTAGTGCTTGAACACGAAAATTTTATATATATATATATACATATAAAACCACACTCGTCAACCATATAGTGCTACCACACGAAAATAATATATATATAAAATCATACTCGTCAACCATATAGTGCTTGCACACGATGAAACTTTTATATATCTAGAGCACATTCGTTAACCATATAGTGCTTGCACACGAAGAAACTTTTATACATCTAGATAACCATACTCGTCAACCATATAGTGCTTGCACACGATGAAACTTTTATACATCTAGATAACCATACTCGTCAACCATATAGTGCTTGCACACGATGAACCTTTTATATATCTGAAACACATTCGTCAACCATATAGTGCTTACTCGGGATGAAACTTTTATATATCCAGATAACCATACTCGTCAACCATATAGTGCTTACTCACGATGAAACTTTTATATATCCAGATAACCATACTCGTCAACCATATAGTGTTTGCACACTATGAAACTTTTATATATTCAGATAACCATACTCGTCAACCATATAGTGTTTGCACACGATGAAACTTTTATATATCTAGATAAGCATACTCGTCAACCAAATAGTGTTTGCACACGATGAAACTTTTATATATCTAGATAAGCATACTCGTCAACGAAATAGTGTTTGCACACGATGAAATTTTATATTCACCAATACGCTTTCCCTCTTCAAGAGTTATTCAGAACTATATATTACACTGTACCATTTTAGTCAAGAAAACAGTAGATATGAAAACGATAAATGAATGTTTTTATTTAATAGCACTACAGTCCATTTGTTTAACTAAAGCATTATCTGCCAATTTACAATGTTCATAGATCAGCAGCATTTCTAGTTTCTCCTCTTGGGTGGTCACAATAGCTCAGTGCAGTACTAACTTACGAGGATAGGTCCATAAGCTCCCGGCCTAACCATTTTCTAGATATGATAAATACAAAAACTATATTTCACTTTTCAGTATATTTACACTTTTTTGCAACACACTTCTCACATCATTAAATTAACATTTAAACCCCCCTCCAAAATAGTCAGAAAACTTGTCTACAAAATGTGCATAAACAGGATCCACCACTTCTTCGTCATACTTAACTTTCCTTCCTCGAAGGTCCTTCTCGAGTTATGAGAACAGGAAATAGTCACCGGGAACAAGATCTGGACTCTAGGCTGGATGGTCGATCTGCTTGAAGCCACATTTCTTCACAGCTTCCTTTGCTACAAGAGCTGTGTGCACAGGCGCGTTGTCATGAAGAAGGCGTACACCACCACTCAGCTTTCCTCGCCTTTTCTCTTTGATGGAAGCACGTAGTCTGTGCAGTAGGCCAGCATAGTACTCCCCATTTACTGTGGTATTTCTATCCTTGAAGTCGATGAAGAGCATTCCTTCACAGTCCGAACAAAATATTGTGGCCATGATCTTCTTGTTTGACTGAGTGACCTTGGGCTTTAGAGACGGTGCTTCGCCTGGTTTACGCCACTCCATTGATTCTCTTTTGGACAAGGGATCATAGTAGAGGACCATAGTTTCATCTCCTGTAACAATGATTTGCAGAACTTTTCTCTCGTTGCCACGACAGGGCTGCAAAATGTCTGACAACAGATGACTCGTTGCTGCTTTTTGACTGAGGAAAGAAGTTCAGGCACCCATCTTGCACTAACCTTATTCATTTTTAAATGTTCATAAATAATTCGAAGGACTGTTGTTTTAGAAAGGCCCAACCTTCCCTCTATTTTTGTAACTCTGAGCCGCCGGTCTTCCATAATTTCTCCTTCAACAAGAGCGAAGTTTTCAGGAGTGAGCACCTCCAAGGGCCGACCTGCACGCTCTTCGTCTTCAATGCTTTCTCGACCCATTCGAAAAAGTTTGGCTCATTCCTTTACGGTAGAACATGAAGGGGGTGCTTTCCCGTATAGACCATTCAATCGCTGTACAATTTCATTTGGAATAAGTCCTTAAGTCCTTCTTTTGTGAAGAACTTAATAACAGTTAGACACGCCATTTTGAGCATGTCACAATCTCCTACACATATTCTTCTTTGTGTAACTATATTTGAACAACTGAACAATGCGGAGCGGATGTTAAAGTCTGAAAACGGTATTGTGAAGGCGATAATCCTTATTGGCAAGGCGCAAACTTATGAACCTACACCCATACTCTAAAAAATTACTATAAGCTAAAGCAATGACAATTTTAGGGATGGGGGAGATGAGTTACCCAACCCCCACCCCCCTCTCTCAGGGCATCCTAAACAAAACCCAGAATTGTACTACAGTACTACATTGAGTAAGCAATTTGTACAGTCAAAGCATTAAACATTTCGGTTTCTTAAATAATTGTGCACTCCTTACTGTTTGCACATGCACTAAATGAGCATTTTGAGCAGCTTTTGGACAGGGTAAATGGTGCCGTTGAAAAAGAAGCTCTATCCCGTATCTCCTATATTAACGGAGATACAAAAGTATCAGCAAGAACATTCCCGATGTTAAAAAACTTTTGTTTGAAACAATTTTTCATTGACGCATCAAAAAGTTATTTTGGGTGAGCAAGATAAATGGGACACTGTAAACCAATTTTTCGAATTAATTGTTGTTAATAAACTTTATTATTATTATTATTATTATTATTATTATGCCTACGGTCTTATATAACCAATATTTAAGTGTAAATATTATAATTTAAAAACTAGGATAAAGAAATATAGAGTTAAATTGCGTATTTAAACCCTAGAGTCTCTTTGTGGTATTCCAAATGTAGTTTCATGAATTATATTTATATATTAAGTATTGTATTTCAATTGATTTTATAAAAAAAATTCCAAGTAGGTGTTGAAAATGGCATTAGTAAATATAAAATAGTTAAATTCAGCAGAGGTCTTTGCTGCCAGTTTTTATATAATCAAAATCCAAGCCGTATTCGTGTATCGTCAGTGCCAATATATTCGAGGAAGTGACACCATTAGCAGTATTCACGCCGGTACTCGAACCCGCTAGTGAGGTGCGGTCAGTTGCTCTGAACTCTGACCTTTGTGTGCGCAGAGGTCAGCGCCTGTTAAAGTAGCACTGCAGCAAAGATGGCTTTAATATTCTCAAACAAAACTCTATATATTGAATAGGGAATCTATATCAATCATACCCACAATTAAAAAAACTATTTGTGTGCGTGTCTGCGTGTTCGTTCTCGCTCTAGTGGTCGAAATTTTTGTTTTCTCTCAACTAAATTCGTCACATAATCAATTAACAAACGATTCGTCTAGTTTGTTAACCAGCATAAGTGTACAGTGGGGGGTGGGGGTTAAACTAAAGTTTTTTTTTTTTATTGTTAAAACGCTCTAGTAGCCACAACTTTTTCTTTCACTCGACAAAACTCCGTAGATTTTTTAAATTAATTGATAACAGTAGTATCCGAAAATCAGAACAATCGGACCATTAGGAGTGGAAGTATACCTGAAAAAATCGTGGCGGTTAAAGCGAAATTTAAAAATTGCTCAAGCAGCTGCATTTTTTTAAAATGAAACTCAGTATATGCCATTGAAATAAAATAAGAAAAGTAGTTTCCGAAAATCAGTGAAATGGCACCATTATGAGTGGGGCATTCCTGAAAATTGAAATTTAGAGTGGGGATAAACGTCAATTGAAAATGTAAAAATCGCTCTATCGACCGCAATTTTTCTGTTTTATGAACAAAATTCGGTATATACTATTGAAATAAAATAAAATAAATGTGAAAATCAGCGAAATCAGATAACTGGGAGTGGAGGACTTAACTGAAACCGGAAATTTGAAATCCCTATCGGCCACAATCTTCTTTTCTTCTGAACCATGCTTGCTATATACCGTTGAACTAAATATAATAAATATGTTTATTAGGAGAGGGGTTTTACCCGAAACCCAAAATTTAAAATTCTCTTTATAAGTGCCCAAATTTTTTTCGCAACAAAACTCGGTATGTGCCATCGAAATAAAACAAGATAAATGCTTTTTTTTTTTAATCAGCGAAATCAGACTATTATTAGTGAAACTCTAAATTTAAATAGTTACTTTTTACATAAAATTAAAAATATAAGTTCTGAAAATCAGGAAAATCGATTCATTAGGGGTTAGGATATGTCCGAAAACCCAAATTTAAAGCGTGGGGGTTGACTTTAATCGAACATTTGAAAATCGCTTTATCGGCCCATTTTTTGTTTTTTTTTTCTGAACAAAATTTGGTATATGCCATTGAAATAAAACAATAAAAATAAGAAAATGGACCATTAGGAGTAAGGATATACCTGAAAACCAAAATTTGAAAAAAGCCCTCTGTTATTTAATTTTCTCTTTATTGTTTAAAAAAAAGAGACCAAATTAACTCATACTTTATAACGATGCATGTGTTTTATTAATGATAAATGCTTTGTCGTGAACTGTGAAATATTAATCTTAATGTATACTCAGGCGGTATCCAAAAAAGAGGGGCCAACTTTTGATATGACCGTTACTCGATATCCCAACAATTACACCGATAAACACTCCCGCAGCTGTACGTTTGTCTGCTGTTATTGGCTGAAGTTACTACACCTTTCTACATGGAGTTTGTCAGTTCTTTAATCCTAGACTGTCATTGACTGATGTTAAAGTATTTATTGGCAAGACAGAATTGCTAAATTATCAAAGGCTCTGGGAAAAAAACATGGCGACTAATTGCGCTGGCTTCTATAAGAGAAGAGAAATAACTAGAGCTGAGAGCTTTGAACTGTGGGCTTCTGGTAGTAGATACACGAGTCGCCGCTTCCTCCCAATTTCTGTAAACTCAAGATGTAATCTGTGCTCTAGCGCTCTGTGATAACGTTCGCATTTCCTCAACACTTAATTGGAAATATATTAATAGATATTTAACATAAAATTAAGCCTACAGCAAAGCTTTATACATTTTAGAAGGTTCTCTCTCTGCTTCCACCAAAGAATAAAATATCAATTATAAATCTCCCTTGGTTCAATCCCCAGAGAAAATGTCTGCTACTAAACATAGTTTTTGCACTCTGCATTTTATCTATTGCCTGCTATATTTTTTTGTTTTATTTGACCCGCAGATTTGCTGGAAACATTATCCAAAATTATTGGCTACTTTCTTCAGTGTCAACTAACAACCTGCCATTTCTCAGTCTGAAGAAAACTAATATTTATCTTAATTAGTATAATTTACATCTGAAAGCAATATCTTGGCTGCGCTTCACTTTTCCCTGCCCCATCCTGTGAGAGCAAGAGACTCAATGGTAGGCCTGTACATTTTGCTGTACAGTATATTTACAATAGTTGTTTGTACCTTACATGGGATCTCTCAATGAATCATTGTAACTTCATGACGTTGCGAAACCATTGTTTGGGCGTACTATACCACAAATCGTGGACGTTTGAGGCCGAATTGTTTACTTCGCAACGGTTCCTTCATGTTGTTGAATAAAGAACACTCAGAAGGAGCGAGATCTAGTGAATTTGATGAGTGCGGCGCAACAGAGATGCGTCTAAGCCTCGAAGTCGTGCAGTATGGCTGAAATGCACCAAACTTGCCCGCAGATGGACTTTCTTGGGCCGGGGGCTCCCTGAATGTTTTCATTGCATGGACTGGAAGTGTTTTCCTCTTGTTCTTTCCCTGGTGTGTGGTAGTGATACCATGACTCGTCATCCGTCAACAGCTTCTGCAAAAAATCCGGATCTTTATTGTGCATTTCCAGTAGCTGACGAAAGAGTTAGGCCATTTTTTCTTATTGTGCCTGAGTAAAATTCGCACACCAAATCGTGATATGACGGGTTGCGCGGTTGAGGCCTGGCTAGCATACTAGTTCATTGAAGATTACGTGTTTATCAGCCATAATCAATTCAGATATTAACAGGTCTGTGCAGGAGCTTCTTGGCCACACACCGCAGTTAAAACGCCTTCATTCCACAGAAACCATGCAGTCCATCTTTGTCCATGATAGTCGCCTTCCATCTTGTCCATGTTTTTTATCTACTTGACAACAACGAATACTGCTCTTTCGCTATACACAACCATCTAGCGTCTGTACGGCGTACTAGTATCGGTTCATTGCCCATAGGTTGCGCGGTATTTGTAAAATTCGCCATTGAAAATAATTTTCGAAAGCAACTGGATGGTTGTAACTTGCATCACTCGGGACAGACTCACATTTTAAATGAGAAATTCGTTCTCCATGTGTCTTATCATTATTTTTGCTTGCGTCTTACAACAAAAGTTTTTTTCCCCCTGCAATTCCCTCATTTATTTTTTTCAATATTCTTTTCTTAAGGTCATATACTTTTCATTAGTAAGCTTACTTAACGGTATATTGATACATATAAAGGCTTCACAAAGACATGTAAATAATTGTTGAACTCTCTTCCTGTAAACAACAAAAGCCGCTTTGACATTTGTCCATATTAATATGCAAATTTCCTCTCGCGTTGCAACTTTTATAGTGTAAACATTTTCGTCTCTTGTCACCTACTGATATTAGTTTGTATATAGTACTTTCTCTCACTTTAGACATTTTCAGAACACAACATTCCGGTTATTATTGTCTCGACATCTTTGATATGTACATTACAAACACAATATAATTCGTGCTTACCAATACAACTTGACTGAATAAATGAACTCAAGGAATGGAAATCAAGTGCGTAAATAAATTGTAATCTTTCTGAAAACTTTAAAATAACATTTATTGCGAAAAATGTTCAAAACTAATGTATAAAAATCAGGCGTTTTAACAAAGTCAGGCACTTTCTTAAGAAACAGCTGAGCAACGTATACAACTAAGTGCAAAACCAACAAGAGATACATTTCACTTATAATAATGTATTTATTTAATTAGCACACTTAAAAAGCAATAAAACATAAAACAAGCTTTCCTAAATAAAAATAACTAAGGAGAATTTTGCTTAAAACCCAGCTTTCCATTTATTTGAGCCCCGATTTACGCCTGAAGGTTATTGTATTATCAAAGGTGATGGTGTAAACTAGAATATTTCTGTTATTTAAAAACTGTGAACACGCTTTAAATGCGTTTGTTTCAAGACTTTGTTAACCCTGGAATACATACTCTAATGCCTTTTAAATGTTTTATATTAAAACGTATAACTTTTAATCTTCTCATTTGTCTATTTTTTATAAAATAGGATTTTCTTTTAAATGATGACAACGGTAGCATTTTAGTGTGTCATACTGTGCATATTAGACTTAAAACATGCTTTTGTTACACTGATACCAAAATTAGTGTAATAGACTCATTTAAAATTTATTTTATTTGCGTACTGCTTGTAGTCTGCACTATTGCTATTGCTTGATTGTTGATTTTGTTTATTTATGGACGCTGTTTAACATCTCAGGTCATTAGCGTCCTATTCAATTCAGGGCTCGAAACGGCCGACAAATTTTACTTCCCTTCCGAAGAAAGCCATACTTAGGATTTTTACGCTCGAAAAAACTCCATCGATCCTGGCCGGGACTGAACCCGCGATCTTGGGTTTAGGAGGCAAGCATGATTACCACTACACCACCAGAACCGACAATGCTCTTGCGTTAAATTATTTGGAAACACTTGCTCAGATGCTGTTGTTGGTTCTTCAAAATATATATGAGAAAGCTGACTGAAGAAGAAATTGTTGAGTTACTGTAAGAGAATGATTTAGGTGAAAGTGGATGATAGCGAAGGGGACCATGTAACTAGTGAAGTAAATGATATACAGGAAATTCAACGTTCATACAATCCTAGGAAAGATGAAACTGCCAAGTATAAGGGCATGTTTTTGTATGGAATAAAAACCGTCCAAATCAATCCAATATATATATATATATATATATATATATATATATATATATATATATATATATATATATGCATCATAAAATCTCCAAAAAATTTATTCCCAAAGAGTTCTTACCAAGAAAAAACAGAGAGGAAAACATTTCAGTCTTTGGTTTCATTTGGGACCATGCTCTATTGTTCTATGTACTCAAGAGAGATAAGGCCGTGGTGCTACTTTCTAAAGTGCATCGCACATCAGTTGTCAATGTTGAACAAGCAAGTATGTGTGAAAATATTGAGTGTTACAGTAAACCCAAAGTGCATTCCTTGTATATATCTGCTCCTGCAAAGGGGGGAAAAAAAATTGATCACTAGCATTAATAATGAATTCAATTGACATGTGCAGTTCCAGCATACACAATAGTTTTTGTGAAAACTCAACCTGGAGTATAACTAAAGAAATGGTGTAGATGTTACATCCTTGGTGAAAGTTTGATATAGTCTCTCATAAGATTAAGGTTAAAATTAGAACTTCACAAGTCAACAGTTCCGCGAATGAAAAATTGTACTAGTACAAGTAAAGGTTCACATCCTATAATGTCTCCAACATCAGGTAAGAAAAGAAAAGATATATTCGAAACATATATAGATATTTTTGTATAAAATGCAGTTATCTGTAAAGTATGGTTATGGAGAGAAGAAAAAGCAAGTATGATATATGTTTGACAAACTTATTATTTGCCCTAGAGATTTTCGAGTTAAAGATATTGCCGATAACTTAGAATGTAAATATTGCATTGATTTGCAAACGTTATCCACATGTTAAAAGAGCTTTATATTTAAATAAATAATTGAATAAACAACTTTTATAGAGACAAAAATTTCAAGATACCATTGTCCATTATTCCAGAATTCCCATATATATCCGCGAATATAGGAGAACCATCTTAGGTATTAATAGTATCAAAAGATTATTCCAGCGTTAGGTTAAAGCATTAGCTTTGACATTTTTTCTGTTTCTTGTCGTATGCAGTTAATCTGATGTTTTCCGGAGTGGTTCATTTATTCCATCTTATAATTTTTCAGCATTTCGTGCTGAGGTGCATTTCGCATCTATTGCCAGACTATACGTATCAAAACTTAAATATTAAGGAGGAGGGATTGCGCTCTTATTGGTTTTGGAGTTCAAGTATCAGCGCATACCGGTCAGTTTGTGTTAGGGGAGTAAACGCTTTACAGTAATAGGATTGGGGTTGTGACTCAGAAAGAAGTGGAACGGCGCCTGTTTGAAGTGCAGTTTATCATTAGCTTCAGGGAAAGTTTGCCCATTACGGTGTGTGCTTTGGGGTGTGCTCTTGTTTTAATAATGGAGCGGTTTACTTAAGCCAACGGCCACCGCTGGGCTGGTTGTTTGAATACGAGATTATGGTAGCCTTGCAAAACGCTTTTTCTGTAGACATGGACGCGCTTCTCCACCTTCTTGAAACATGTTAAGAAGTTTTCTACGTTTTATTGATGACACAAGCCGTTCTGTGCAGGGCGTTTGAACACATAGAAAAAGAATGAATAATTTTGTAACTGTTTTAAGTAAACGGCGGGACGTTAAGATCGCCGTTCTAGGAACTGAGTGGTGGAATACGGGACATGGGCACTCAATCAATATGTCTGCAATAGTTCACCAACAGGTGACTGTGTAACACGTGTCCTTGTTACGTTGTGGCATAGGGCGGTTCAGGCATCTGCATTTCTTATAAATTTGGAGTATGATTAACTTTACACCCACATGTATGAAAAAGTGCAGTGGAGTAAGAACTACACAGCAATTTGATCCACGTGCGTAGCTTTCAAAGTTATGGCTTTAAGTTTTAAACCCCAGTTACTAATGAAGCTCTAATTCAGCGTTATAGTAGTTTCAGACGGCAGTTCTGGAGCTTCTTGCTGTTACCGCTCTGACTTAGAAATAAAGCCAAATAGTTACCTACTCATCACGTCCTAGGTGTCATTAACAAAATCAGCGAAAAAAGAGAACAAGAACAACAACAACTCGGATGATGGTAGGAGCAATTTAAACATGCGAGGAGAAGTCTGGTAACAAAACATAACAAAAAAACAAAAAAAAGTAAATAGCATTTTTATGCAAAAACAAAAAATTATTTCTCAACATTATCTCTTTGAGATCAATACATTTGGTCCAGTGAGAATGTTGTCATTTCCTCAGAAAAAATATATTTCGAACTGTCTATAATACTAGTTTGCAGCACAGTAGTTTGTGTCCCTTTTCCGGCTAGTTTTGTTGCAGGTACCTGCATTACCAACTTACGTAACGGCATTACCGACTTGTTGTAGTTTGCTTCCTTATCGACCTTCGGCGGTATGAAAATCCTCGCAATAAAGACCAGCCGGAGAAGGGGCAGTATATTATTTATTATACAGATTACAAAATTGATTATACAAATTATTAATTACAAAATAGATTATACAAAACGGTGATGACTTTGTTGTAGGCACATTTTTTACACATTATTTATAGAAATGGCTGGCAACACAATGGGAGAAAAAATTATTAAAAAATTTCCCGCACAAAAATTATATTTAAATTTGTAGTCAATGTCCTTTTGGTAAACATTACACCATCGTCACTAACCTCCTCGTTACGGTTCTCTGTTTGATCCTCGAAAGATGTGACGCAGGAGAGTAGCATGAGAGAAAAGTTGTTTTGGGGGTGTTCTTGGACCGACGGAATAAAAATGGGGATGAGGAAATCACCGATGGCAGCGGCGGAGAAGCACCCCGCCTACGTGATGTAATAATGTAGGGCTGGCGTCTTGTTGGTAGTACTGAAGTAGATAGTACAGCGAGCGTTTTTGCCGTAGTGGAGTACTTATGAGGCAGGCATCTAACTTCCATGATGTCTGCGTTTTGATGTCAAGTTTTACGGTGAATGTTTTTGTCCTCGCAATGGAAATATCGGCGGAGATTAAGTTTATGTTTGATGTTTACTCCCTGCTTGTTATGACGAGTTTTGGCTATCAAACGCAGGTTTGAGAATGAGAATGTTGCCGATTCCCACTGGGTCTGTTTGGCACGCCATGTTTTTACGTGGTTGTAAATTTCACGACGTGCTTCCGGTATCCGTTTTGGAGAACGTTCTCTCCTTGGTACTCGATGAAAAAGGCAAAAGAGTTGAATGAGTTGACGAGCACTGCAGAAAGGTTGTTGAATCTTGTGGGTAGAAATACTTCTTTCCCATTCTCGGGTAAGACAAGCGTTCTGGGTGGAGATGGTCCGCACGCCTTGCACGATGTACGACACGTTCTCGGCAGCGTAGACGCGAAAACAAAATCTGAATTGTGTGACACTTCAGCTAGCTAGCGTAGCGCGTTGTGGATAATGCTCACTGCTTCCCTAGTTACTCAATATTGACGCACACTGGACAGTGTTTTGTAAGATGGGGCGGTCTGTCAATGTGATTGGAGAAGGAGGGGAGGTTGTAGTGCTGGTTGCAGCGACTATAAGATGCGTAAACATCTTTTGCTTCCGGTGTAAGTTACAGTCATACAGCGTCACATCTACAGGTGAATAATGTGTAAATGTGGTCCTTCCCTCTACAGCTAATACATGACATTCTCTGGGCTCCATCATTGCAAGACAACGATCATTTTGCAGAAATTTAATCACAACTTCCATGCTCGGCGTGCAGTAAACAAATCCCCCTCACTAAAGAACGGGAGGTGGATGGTGAAAACCTGCTCTGGCGCCACGGTGTCGTAGATCTGTTGGAACTTGCACGTGACGTCATCAGGGCTCAGGTGTTCTGGCGCTATGGTGTATCAAACCTTTCCGAATGTGCTCGTGATGTCATCAGATGTCTCTCGCGGACCTGTCCGAACATGTAAAGTTACTGTTTCACTGCTTTGATGAATTGAGACTTTAGAAAATGCTCCATCTCCAAAAACACTCTTAAGGTGACAATAGGAATGTACTTTGGGTATTGAATGTAATTCATTTTTTCAAACGGCTCCCCGGAAGCGTGGTTATGAAGAAAATACTTGTGGCAGGCCATCATTTGATTTAGCACTTCTCTCTTTTTGTGATAGATTATGTTGGTGACCATTCGCTGTAGGCTTTATAGTGTCCTTCATTCCTCCATGTTCAGAGCTATGAATTTTTCTGGAACTCATCGTCAATCATGTTGATACCCTGTGAGTCCCAAAAAGTACCATCACTTTTCCTGGAAATGAAAGGGTTTTAGCTTTTTTTTCGGTGCACTTTCACCTTCATCAATCCACTATTTTGACTGCCGTGTTGTCTCCGGAGTGTAGTTGTGGATCCAAGATTCGTCTTCAATCACAAAACTATGCCGGAAGTCATTCGGATTAAGCAGAAACATTTCCAAACACGATTTTGAATGTCTTTCCTTAATCGTTTTTGATCTGGAGTCAAAAAACGCGACACTCATTGGACACTCAGCTTCTTCATATGCATAACTTCACGTACGATATTATGCACCTATTCATATGAGATACGTACCATCTCAGCAATCTTACGATCTTAATGCGACGGTCTTCTCTTACGATAGCATTGGTTGTATTTGAGAAGAAACCTCAATCGGGTGTCCGGAACGTGCAACATTTGCAATACTCGTACGGCCACGTTTAAATTCATTAATCCAGTAATAAATGGTATTGAGTGTTGGTGCAGAGCCCCCATGAACTTCCTTCAGCTCAGTTTGTATCTGAGCCGAAGTCTACCTTTAAAATAAAAATGGTTTATGGACGCACGATACTACTCTTTATCCATTTCGACGCAATGTGACGCACTGATCAGTGAAGATAGATACCAACAAAAATTGGGCGTTGCATCTATTTGAAAATTTTAATAAAATCGTACAAGAACCACGCCTAACAAAATTTCCCTCCATTTCAATGAAATTTACTAGACTTGTCATTCCACCCTCAGTCAGTGTTCAGCAGCTCTTACAATTGTTTGTTCTTGTTGTTATATAATGTGAGTTTCTCTGGCTGCTAAGTTATGTGAATAACCTCTGTTTTATGTTTAAGAAAAGAGAAATTGCATGTCAATAAATTTTAAATTGAATTCAACGAGTTGAAATAAAATTAATTCCCTTTCTTTGGGTATAAAATGTCTTGGTATTATTCATTACACTCATATTTGGCTCAGCCGAAATTATGTATTTTTTGTTTTGCCAGGTACAATGACGCCAACGGACATGTTTTCAATGTAGGTCTTCTTTTTCGAGCAAATGCTGTTCGTGTAAAGAAACAAAAGGCGAAAATGATAAAATCTTGAGTGTCTGAGATTAATAAGAGACAGTTTCCAGTTTAACAAAATGTCTAATCGATGGAAGGCAAATGACAAATATTAGAAGAGCTTTTAAGATATTTTTCAGTGACATAAAGAAAAATTCATGCTAAGAGCCGTTATCAAAAAGCCTTATGAATAAAAATGCCCATTAGAATTCCCATGCATCTAGCGAAAGAACAACGAGAAGACAAACGAAGAAATTGGTAGGTAGCCACAGCCCTGAGGAACTTGCATTCGCCACTCATATAAGTTACACAAATAAAGGGAGGCGAAAACTTGCGCGAGTTCATTGAAAACAATGATAAAGAAATCCATTGAAAATGAGTATGCGACGATATACTGCAGAAGAGATCCTGATATTATTGGTGCATAGTAAATTAACAGAATCCCAATATGTAAAATGGGGGCAAAAGTTGTAAATTACAACAGTTATTCCTCTTACAACAATATATTGAAAGAAAAAGATAAATCCTACCAAAAAAAAAATAATAACTTAAACTTCTGGAAAAGTTAAACTGCAAAATCTGCTCAACTTTTGATGAAAGTTCAATATGAAATCCTCGAACACATCCCAAGAGAAAAGGAAAAACGAAAATTTGAAAGTAATTATAACTGGGGCTTAGATGGAAGCTCCGGCTATTTGATGTACATGTACATTTATGGAGAACTCAGAGTATACGGACTTTGATTTATTGTTAGCATCTACAATACCATTACACATGACTGGAAAAACCAGCTGCTCAGAATAAACAACCCAGAACCCACGCTCTTCATCTACACGCTTTCGCCTTCCTATCAGATTCCGATTTGTAATAGAGAAACAAAGCGTAATCTTGGAGGAGGGTGAATATATAGAATATCACTTGTCAGCAACTAGCATAAATATTATTGACAAAAATGTAAGCCTCACGAGGGACATTCAAAAACTTTTGCATGACTCCCATTAAAGTCTAAGCTAAGTACTTCGCAAACTTATCCTCACAATCCATCAAAGTACTCTCCATCTCCATCCACCTATGCACAGTCGTAGACGGTGCAACTACTTGTCAAAAACACAACGGCACTTTGACTGAGACATTGTCAACGAAGTTCAATTTATAGCTTGATCAATGTCCTGCACTCGTTTAAAAGGTTTTCCAGCAATGTAAGGTGTCGCACGGTGCTAGGTCAGGATGGAAGATGGATGATCAAATAACTGGGCTTTGGCGACTTCCAGTTTCCTCAAATTTGCAGCTCTTCTGTGAGGAGACGCATTGTCGTGCAAAAGTAACAGCCTTGAAGTTCTTGCATTTGTACGTCGCCGCCTTAGTTCTTCAAATAAATGTTCCAAAATATAACTACCATATTATTCTCCATTCATTGTCATTCCTTTTACAGCGAACCACAAGTGGTCCTTCATAGTTGAAGGAAACAGTAAATATTTGTTTCCGAATACTAAAATCTTATCGAAGAACAACCGGCCTAGGGTTATTCTCATTTAATGAGCTTTATTTGGGGTGGTATAGTAATAAAACCAACTTTCATCACCATCTGTCAAACTTTAGGATCATTAGGAAACATGCTCAGCATTCCTTTCTTCTCTTCTTCTCTTCATTGTTTGGGGATTGTGCAACCCTTTTGCACAGATTTTTCGCAACTTTAAATGTTCATGCAGTACACTGCCAATGCTGCCAACCACATCCATACTTAGTTTTCAACGGGGATATGTCAATATTCCTCCACCAATTTTCTCACTCTTTGAGTTGTTCTCTCGTTCACAGCTTCTCGAGGCCTGACAGAGCGAGGGTTGGCTTTCAAATTCTCTGCCCTTTTTCAAATGGTCGAATAAATCTTGCAATGGCATCGAATAAACACACTTCATCACCTTGAACAGCTACCTTGTATTCGTGGAATTTGTTCAACTTATAGCGTGTGAAAACGTAGAATCTAAAGTTTTGTTTAGAAATATTCAGCAGATTTTGACACAGGACTGTACGACGGTGACTATAAACTTGCACGTATGCACATTTTGATAACATTTGATAGCTTGATAGTATTGGTGCCATCTGCGTTAGTTTCATTTTTGTAGACATTAGCGCCCAAGAATGGATAGGCGGTTGCAAAACTTTTTAATGCCCCTCGTACAATAATTTACTGAAGACAATGTTGGATGGCAAAGGCGCCAAAATTCTAATGATGCATAAACGCAGAGTAGCAACATTTGTTACGCGAATGATATAAAAACATTCTTAAAAATACCATGAAATGTAAACACCTTTCAGTATGGCTTATCACTTATCTTTGCTCATATCAGATATATTGAACGGGTTTTGTACATTTCGTATCAACTGAACATGAAAAGTTGGCAAATTCGAGGAACTAAAAATAGAAGTGCATTGAAAGTAAAGAAAGAATAGGTTATCTCGAAATTACAGCAAGAAACGAACTTATGTGAAACAAGGCAGAGGAAGTACGAATCACGATTAAACATCAGTACAGTTTTCGAAGACCCAAAAGAAGCTACAGAAATCACTGGAATTGATGAAACCCTAATATCATGATTCTCTGTCATTTTGCAAGTCATAACCTGTGATGAACTGAAGAATTCTGGAGCAGAGCTGAGTGCATGTTGCAAAATGTTAGCTAGTGTCCATAAAAATGTAATTCATGTTGCTGACGTCATAAAACCACTCTTGCTGCCAATTGGACAACTGAGCGAGAAGGCATAAAGAATGTCGCTATCTTCGCGAGCGCAAAGACTTTCTGCATGCTCTCCTTATATCTTCGGATGCGCTGATTTCCAGATACATCAACTTGCCGAGAAAGTCCCAACAGTCATCAGCGGATAATGCTGATTCAGAGTGTGAAGAACAAGATCATTCTGAAGAGAACGATTTAGAAATCAGTGTCATGCAACATTTAGAATGGTTAGGTTACTTGATATATGGACAGCTACAAAATCATAACTGATTGAGAACTTAATGAGAGCAAAGTCCATGTTTGCAATTGCCAATTGTACGAAATATTAATAGTATTAACTATCCACAGATGATTGCATTTGAGCAATTTATGTTCAGCGAAAAACCGGAATATTCGCTGTTTATTTAGATCGGGGTTAACACTATATATTGTAAAGCACTAAAATATTAAAGTAAACAAAAGTATATATAGATGTAAATTTGAAACATTTAAAATTTATAAAATAGGATCAGTATAGTAACACTAAATTAAACACCATTTTTTTTCGATATACGCTATCTTAAGGAAATATTTTGCCCTACAATTTTAAAAATATAAACAGTGTTGGTAATTCGTTAATAATTTAAATGCAGTGTAAATTAAATTAAAAAGCGAGCTCTTTGAGATTCGAAGTGAAGAACAGCTCACTGTGAGTCGACTTCAAAATCTAATAAGTTTTATCGTTCTTAAATATGAGAATACTTCATCGTCACTACAGCCTTCCTCTAGACTAATTTATATAACGCGATAAATCAGTGTCATGCCGTCGTATGATTGGTCCGAGATTTTAGAGATTTTAATTGTACTAAATCTTGAAAACGAGATTTTCTTGCTAGGTAAGCAGGATTAAACACGTTAATAGGCAAAGTTTTACCGCATTTTGCTTTAAAACTGACTTATCATTAGGATTTTAAACAATGCTTTCTTGACCTCTAAAATAAGCCAGAAAAAGTAAAAACAGTGCACTATAAAATTAAAAATAAGCGTATAATTATACATAAACATTAAAATCGCTTAATTATGAACTTTACAATTTCTATTTTATTAACACAGCAGTTTCAAGAAAAAAGCAGTAGCTTTGGAAAGTACACATTACACAATATAAATTTTAAGAGTCGGTACCTGAAAATGATAAAATGTTCGTATAAAACTATTGCTTTATAATAGGAAAAATAGTTATCTTGGTGTTTAACAAAGTTAATAGATTGTTAAAAATTTTTCCAAGTAAAGTAAAAAAATTAGCTTTTCAAATACACTTCTAACGAGGAATGCTCTGGTTTAGATAATGTTACACTGTTTAATATTAGTCGTTTTGCCCCACAACTAATTACAAGTGCTTTTGTATGTTTTGTCTTTAAAATTTAAAGGCAGAAAACAAATTTCCACGTCTGCATATATTACTGGAACATATTTTATCTTGAACACATGCATAAGATCAACAATGCTGTCAAATTCAATATTACTTCCTGTCAAAATATTTGCCAGTGCTACAATAAATTGAGGCGAATTAACTTTTAACCAGCAAGGAATTCTGTAATATAATTAGCCTATTTGATGCTATAATAACACATTTTTTCTTGTACTGTAGTCCACGTTTCAAAAAGGCGTAGATAGTGCATTGGAGCTTACGCGCGTGGTGCATATGCAATAGACCAGTCAATTTCGTCATATTAATTTACACCAGTGGTTCTCAAACTTGGGGGTTTGGGAGTTTTACAGTGGGAGATACAGGTGAAAGACAAAATAAATATATAATAAATAGAAAATTTGGTATGCATATTAATATTTGTACGGTTGGCTCAACAGTGTCAGAAAAAATGCTGCTAACGGTGAATAAATATCTTACTGACATTTGAATTCAAATTGCAGAATCTAGATTATTTTCAACAACAAGTGTTACTAAGAAGAAAAATTTATAATAAATATAGGGGGGCATGGAATTTTCAGAGCCTACAAAAGGAGGTGCCACATAGAAAAGTTTGGAAACCAGTGATTTATGGCAACCTATATATTTAACCAATTCCTTAATTCACTTTAACGCACTATATGCAAGAGTAGGTTTAAAGTAGGAAACATTGCCTGAGTTCTTACTTTCGCTAGACGAAATGCAGCCACTCAACATAAATGGTACAAAATAGAAAAATCTAATTATTTGGTTACATTTGCAGTTTTATTTATAAATATGCATTTTTTAGCACGATAGGATTTTTATGCACTATAAAACTGCACAATTTAAAGTGTTTATGCCCCAAAATATAAATATTCTTCATTATATGCATTAAGGAAAAAATTCGCTGTTTATTCAGTTTTAACCTTTTTTAATCACCATAATTTTCATTATTTTTCGTTGCAAAGCACATTAAATTCAATATTTTAAATTGCTTATCTAAAATCCCTTTACAATCTCTTGAAATTATTGCAAAGTGTTTCTGTATGTACAATCTGGTGGTAGCCACACCACAACTTGCAGTGGTGAGCTATACCAGTAGAACGTTGAACTTGCCTGGAACACATTCGTGAAGTGACTTTGTATAACTCACTCTCCTATACTGTCACAGTTTTTCTGGTTTGTAAAATTTAAGGCGTGGAAAGTATCCCTTAAAGATGGAAAATGTCAAAGGAAGTGACTGCATTTCGCTAGTGGAGACCGTAACAAAGGAATGCAAGAGTAATCAATAAAAACTGCTCTTACTCTACTGACTTCCGCATCAGTAACATATTTTTACACAATCTCGCCGATTTAGTAATGGGGACCATAATGAATAACGAGATGTGAACAGCTTCCCCCTTCTCAACAAGCAGTTGTCACAACGTGGAATATAGATTTCTGTCTAAGATGAAGACGTGAGACTGTTTGTTGGTTAAACGTGGTCAATTCTGTAGCCGTGTTCTAAAATAAAAAACACACATACCCAGGCTTATAGTTCCGACTTAAACGGAACTTTTCTCGTGTTCCCAAAGTACATAGATAGCGATTCTTCAGACTGAGTTCTATGTCGAGGCTACTTCCAGCAAATGTAACAGTACATAAATACATCACAACTTTTTCAAATTAAGCCTTTGTTAATTCAACTGCAGAAGCGAATGGTGGACTGTACATTGCATAGAGGAAAAATTAGTCATGGAGATTTTCAACACCCTGCAGAGTTTGCTTATGCCACTGGAAAGACAGGAAGAGGCTGCCCACTCATAAGGATTATGAAGATGGCTTGTTTGCTCAGAAATGTCACACGAAAACAATCAATAATGGCACGGGAACTGAAACTGTCCAAATGTCATTCTCACGCAAATTAAAACATAACTAATAGTGCTAGCAAGGTCACTTTCTCATAGCAGCTATTGAGGCCGTAAGCGAGAAATGGATACTGATTACCGTGAAAATGACAAGTCACCAAGGTTCCAATGACACAGTGAGCTCCACTTTTGTGAAAAAAAGGGTAAACATACCTGCCGTCGTGCGCCAAGATGTCAGAAACATATTTTTTCATGGTCACTGGAACTTTTAGCACAGTGGCTCGATAAGATTGTGCTAGACTTCCCAGCTGGTAGGCCTAACCTACAAACTGTGATCTGTGTTCCAGGACATGGCCTACAAGAAAAGACATTCCCATATCCGCAGTTTGAAGTGTTCTCTGCCAGGCTGCATAAATGTCAATGATGAATGATTTGCTTGGTAATTTCGAGCAGTAATAGATAATTTGTCTTCATAACACATCTTTCAGCATCTAATGTAAAGTTATAACAACATTTATAGTAAAGCTGTGATGAATTGACTGGAGAGTACTTTGACAAGATGCAGCGGTAAAGTGAGCTATTTTGCCATGGTTGATGGTTTAAAACCAGAGCTTTCGCCCATGTTATAATCAGCATCTTCAGTGCACTGAAGGCAGAATCACAGAACGGGGGATATGAATGTTGGGAGACGTTATTTGTTGATCAGTAACGTGCTTATGTTATTAGTTGCAATTACCTTTGTTTCTTTCAATTACAGTAATCCATAGTTAAAGTGCTCCGGGGCGGTAGAATGCTGTGCTTACAGATTTCTTCAATTGTTATATCCACCAGATGAAGAAATGGCTCACTGAACGACGGAGGCGCTTATGTTTTTCAAAGTTAGTACATGAAGGTATAAAGAAACGTGTGCATCACAAAGTTGACTATATTAAAAAGTAAAAATATTATGGTTTTTTTTTTCTCAGCCCAAGACCATTCTGACCAATCCTAGCATTTTTGGAAATTTTGAGATGTTCTGTAGAAAACTGCATTATACGGTCGTTTATTATTCTGCAGTGTATATAAACCTTATGTCAATGCGATTCTGTTCCATCCTGCAGAGTAAAGCAAGTTGTGGTTAATTCATAGGATGGTTTGATGTAAAGTTTCCGAAATAGAGAACTTGTGTTATCGTAGCAGAGAATCTTGTAAATATTTGACATCGGCCCCAGTTGGTATGGAGGAAGCTATCCAAACTTAGGATTATAGCAGTGTGGCCAACTATGATTTATTTACACTACACGTTGATACCAGAGCGATCGCTTTACAGCTGAGGATGAGGCATGCCCCCCCCCCCCCTTTTTTTTGTGATGTTCGCATCTTGAGAATCTTGAAGTTAACTTGGGACTGCACTCTTTCGTCATTGTCCTTCACCTGCTCACTTCTTCGTAATGTTTTTGTCCCGTTCAGTGATTCATTTCACTGTTTTTCATTGTCATGAGGCGTCACGCCAACTGGTGTCATCTTGCAAGGTGGCGAGAGGGGGGTACCAAAAATAACCGAATTAATTTGCTTATAGGCCTGCGCTATAGCGATATCGGTTCTGGTGGTGCAGTGATAACCACATTTGACTCGTAAACCCAAGATCATGGGTTCAATCCAGACCATTGTCGATGGATTTTTTCTTTTTCAGGCGTAAAAATCCTAAGTATTGCTTCCTTCGGAAGGGAAGTAAAGTCGTAGGTCCCGTGTCTTAGATTTATGACATTAAGAATAACCTCAAGATTGAAAGAAGAGGCTTGTGACAAAAAGTTATCGGCTTCACACCCTAAATTGAATGGGACGCTGATAACCTGAGATGTTAAAGAGATCAACAACGTTCTAGCTTTGCTATGTATGACGGTAACAAAGATTTGTCGTTTTAGCGTAGGAAGAAATAAAATCCAGTATATGATTATGGTTAGGTGCGGGAGAAGAGTACTTGTACTCTCCCAACATCATTTATTAAACAATAATAAATTTAATTATATTAAAAACATAATACTCAACATGTAAATCAAAGTTACAAACTCTCAAAATATTACCACAAAAACTAAATAAAATATTTAATACAACAATGCATGGGCACAAGCATTTAACAAAATCGTCCTCTTAAACCACAGATAAACGCTTGAATTCTGCCCAAAATGATAAATCTTAAGCACAGTTATTAAGAACAGGAAAATTTTACACTAATATTTTGATGCTCTAGAATAAAAATTTAAGAATTGTGGTACCTAAGTCACAGTTCTAACCCTTCATGGAAGCCTCTGGGCCTAACACTTTTAAGAGAATTATAACCCACGCTGTCCCTGTCTCTGTGTGTTAGGAAGGCGAAAGCCCAACTGCTTGTTAGAACTCTTACGACATATCATGGTTGAACAATCGTTAAGCGAGGAATCATAGATTAAATGGCTAACCATCCTGATGCAGGATAAGGAAGGGGAGAAAAGAAGGTATTAGGCAAGAAGGAAATGCGTGCAAAAACGACACAACCTTTACCGGTGATAATTGCGCATCATTGTTTGAGCTAAAGAGGCAGCAAAAATTTTCGGGGGTGTTCGTACTGCCCAGCATGGATTTGTAGTTAACAACGCGCGACAATAATACTTTGTGTAGTTTTAAACGAATTATTATTTTTTGTTTGTTTTATTTACGGATTCTCTTTAACATCTCGGGTCATCAGTGTGGCATTCAATTCAGGGCGTGAAACGGCCGATAAATTTTGCTCAGGGGCGTCTTCTTTCAAACTTATTCATTTACGTGCCGTAAATTTATGACACGGGACCTACGGCTTAACTTCCCTTTCAAAGGAAGTCATACTTAGAATTGAACTTGCGATCTTGGATGTAAGAGGCAAGTATGGTTATCACTAGGACACCTGGACCGACGAAAATAATAAAAAATAAATAAATAAGAGAATGAATAAATCCTTTTTTTTTTTTTTTTTTTCAAATGATACGTTTGTGTAACATTGCCAATGTTATTTTCCCAAACGGGCAATAGAAGAAAGTACATTATCTCAAAATGTTGTAATAAATAGGCAACCAGCCCATACCGTCTTCAATAGTTTTTGTGATCAGGCGTACGAACCCATTTTTGGATAAGACAAATTCCGGATTAGTAGTCACCTTTCATTTTATCATTCATCTTTATTCCATCTGTGTGTATGTTATCTTCCAGGCGATAACTTATTCACATAGTCCATCAATGTGCGTCCAGAGATTATTAGATCGCCGACAGACATCTACCAGGGCTTGGCTTGTAAGTCCTAATACCAGAGAGAAATAAATGATCAAAGAAGAAGTAGTATTCACAATTTCTTTTTCACAGAAAGCTTTCAAATGGATGTTCATCAACAACAGCTCGGACAGCAATAAGGGAGAAGCGCGTTCTGCTAAGGTTCCTATGACCTTCAGAGACGAAATTTCCTGAAAATGTTACACTAGTAGTTGGCATTTACGGATTATCCTTCGTGATCCCAAACTCTGAGCGTAACTTTAAACTTTTTTTTCGCAAACTCGGTATGTATTCACTCGTTGATGCACACTCAGGACTCATCACATGTGACAATTCAAGTCAGCATATTGTGTCCATCGTAGTAGCGATTGAGGTACTGTAATGCCAGACTATTCTTTGAATTTTGTGTTGTGGAACGGCATGTCCGCCACCCTTCGCGCACATGACCTAATCTGTCATGCAGTATGAGCAGCCAATAGCAGCGGCTATAGTGTCTATAGTTACCCTTCAGTCTGCTCTGCAAATTCGATTTTATGGCAATCTCCTTTGGCCGCCCGACGAACCAAATTGTAAAGAGCTTGATATAACAGGCACTTCTCACGTATACTTCTTTATGAATATTCTTTGATTCCACAAACGGCGTGCTGCTTCGTCAATATGCAACTTCTTAAAGGTTGACCCTCGTAGTTTTAACACTTTTGGGTTTAGAAGTTCTAAAAATTGCTACATTACTGAATACAAGCTGTGCATTAGCCGTGCTTCCTAAGGGCATAATTGGACCTGAATGACTGAAGTAATGGCTTTGAAGAAATCTTGGGATTCCGTGAAAAACAAACAAAAGGAAAGGTAAATGAGTTGTATTATCGTCAACCCAGCCGGTAGCAAAAGAGGCGGAAAACTTTATTCGAGTGTCCCAATCTGCAACTGTAGGAAAGTGCCATTCCTACAGTTGCTCGTGGAGCTTGTCTACTGTACCACGCTAGATTGCTATTGGCTGAAGCTCTGTGCGGTCAGGCAGAGAATCTCTATTACTAGGCAAATAGACACTTGTTCTCAAAGGTTCTAAGACAAACTTGGCGACTACGCGTCATTTTCACGTATTCAAAGAAGGCGGTTAGCGTGTCGACACTCCCAACCGATTTGCTGTCGACAGCCAAATAGCTAATGGCTTACCCGCAATAATGAATGAGGTATTAGGAAGTTTATGTGTTAGACGGATTGGAATGTATGGAATAATAAGCGGATCCTGGGAGATGTTGAGTTTGATAACCTTCATGTATGGAACGGAAGAGGCTTCGTGCAGCAGTCTGGTGAGAAAGACTGTCAGCTGCCATGATGGAAACTGCATTGTCTTTGAATAAGTTGAGCCCCTTAAAGATTAGCTGAACTCTCAAATAAGTGAAGAGATTTTTTGAGTGTGAGGTCATGCGATATTTGGTAAATATTGATCTAGCAATCTTTGACGTTTATCTGTTTTGTAAACCAAGGCGCCTTGTCGCTCGCCTTAGACAATACAGTTTGAAATTCTATAATGCATTCATTTCTTTAACTCCAGCCTCTGTTTCCGGTAGCAACAATTGCCCTGTTAACCTTATAAGTTCGAATATTATCCAGAAAACGGCGAGAATAACGGTTTATAGTGTGTTTGACAGGATCATTTTATATATTGATATAAGGTGCTTTAATCTTTATTATATTATTAATTAAATAATTAGTTAATGTATTTATTGTGCTTCATTTTAATTAATTTATCAAAATTAATCGTCTCTGTAATAACCCTATTTGTGTTAAAACAACTATCATATGGAATAACCTAACTGACAAAACTTGGCGAAGAAATCGTAACAGCAGATTTTCCTTCCTTGAGAAAAATTACGTGCATTGTGGTTATTTCTATTCCGAAGTGTGCCTCGTATTGAGATAGCGTCGATATTTTCGAAAAGATGCATGGAGGCTACAAGAGCGACATGAATGATAAAATATCGTGTAATAATTGCCCACACAGTAAACTGCATAGATAACAAATGTTTGCTGAAGATAATCTATAATAATTTGTGCTATAGGAAAGGATTATCATGTGGTCTTAACAAGAAGCCACGACATGTGATCTAGTTTTATGATTTCGATTGAGAGTAAACAATGAAAACATCTATGCAGGCCAGATATGTCAATTTTTTGATAAAGTTGGTATTGTTTAGGATCAGGTGATTTGTAAGCAGTCTCCAGTAATACTGGTATGTTCTTAATGCTGAGAAGAGAACAGAGAAGATAGTCAGATCGACTTTTATAAAAAGAAAACAATGAAAAGGCGCCTGTGAGTGCTATAAAAAGTGAACGTACATTATAAAATTGTTTTAATTAAGTTTCATAAATGCCTTACAGCAATACAAGCGAAGAATGTGGCTTGAGAGTAAGTAAAGCACCACTAAATACGTAAAGAGCGTCTTGTCCTTAGGAGTTTTCTCAAGGATTTTAGCACGAGGCTACTTCGCTGTTGAAGGGCGCCTTCGGCGATCCAACTACTGGAGAGTGCTGTAGTAAATGTGTAATTTTAAAATTCGGCGGTATTAAACAAAGGAAATGCGCTATAAAGGCAAAAGATAAGGATGTGGCTTGTTTGTTGAGAGAGCAATTTCTTTTGATGATGTTTCCAGCAGTGGGAAGGGGGAGAAGCCACTGTCAGCCGCAATGGCCGTTGTGGAGCCTGGAGCCTGAAAGTAATTCCCTCCGGAGATTTGGACTTATTTAGGCACTCCCTTTAATTTCAACTGAGCTTCCGCACAAAAGATACAAAGTATTTGCAGAGTTACCGAAGTTCGACAGGATATATCTCAAATGCATTCTGACTGTTTTATCAGAATTTCAGAAAGATACATATTGTAAAGTTTTGTTTCCTTCACACCTGTAAATTCTAGAAAAATTAAAAAATAAGTTGCTATAAATTGTGTATGGTCATGTGTGATGTTTAATTACTACTCATTAATTTCAATACACTTCTCATTTATATGAAATCGACTTTTAAATCTGTTGACATTCATTATTATGCATAAATTTAGTTACTAAACAAAATGTTATTCTAACATGTCATTTGTTTTATGTATCGTGTAAAGAAAAACCATAGATACGTGGAAGTGGCTGGGTCGCACACATTTCTCGCTCTCACTGACTCCCTTCTCGACATTTGCAGTCCTATGTTAAACCTTAGCTACATTGTTGTAGTTTCTCGCCTTCTCACCCACTCATCAGTCCAAATCCAATGATTATAATGTTCTTTATTGAAGCTAGCAGGGTGGCGGGCTAACCCCTCCGTATCAATCATACCTTCCGAACGTACATAATTAAACCCATCACAGTAGTTTTACTATTTTTAATTTATGAGGACAACTTTTTTGAGTATCCAATAATTCGCAAAAATTAACAACTAAACTCGGAGTAGCCCGGCTTGCTACTTTTCGTCCAAATGTTTGCTGAGAGTCAACTATGTAGTTCTTTGTTGACTGCTGCCAATGATTCTCCGACTATAGTGCAGTAAATTAAATACAAATGATTTCGTCGTCTCCAATACTATTCTTAAATTTGGATGAGCTTCAGATTGCAAATAATTCAAAAGATGATAAATGCTGAAATAACAATTTGTGCTTATAAGGCGTTGTTCTTTGTTTTAAAATAACTTGCAGTGCATTTAAACAGTGACGAATGTGATATGGGACTAAGGAACAACCCTCAAGTGGTAGGGTGTTGGCAGATTCACCCAATATGCATGTTGTTTAATCCATTGTTCAAAAGAACAATCAAATAACACAATTTCAACATTACTACATAACTGGATGGAAATAATCTCAAAAGAAAACATAATAATTTACAAGTACTGTTTTCTAAAGCAATGCAGTCTTTGCACAGCCTCATGACGCTAATTTCTTTCCTCGCTAGGCTCTTATAGGGGCTTTCTTCGGATTTCTCTCTTTGACCTGTTGTAACACTCATTTTCAATAATGTCTGTCGCAGTTCTAGAGACCCGCCAAGGGAAATAATGAAATCGAGCATATGAACTGTTACGTGGCCATTGATTCCGTTGCAGAATACCACCATCTTGATGTATCTGCTTTCTGGGATACTATAGGCATTGAAACTTGATATAGAGTTTATCATTAGCTTTAAGCCATAATAATTGGGTTTAGAAAGAACACTTGCCGCTTAAGCCGTACTCGCTTGAGCTGTAATTCATTGGTAATAAATTTGTTGAATACCGCTGCAAGCTTCGTCGTGTTCTTGTCGTCAAATCTAAGACAAGAGAGCAAGAACAACATCCGCTTCAGTGTCATTGCTGCAGGACGGTTCCATCGCGTGCATTTTCTTGTCCACTTACAGCTACCAAAAGCAGCAGACCCAAGAACCGTCAACGGTGATATTCAAGAAGGAAGCATTTCTGGAGTTGATTCGTTTACCTTCTATTTCTTGATCGGTGTGTTGAACAATGAGAGCCATTGTGGCCAGCAGGAATCGGTTTGCAGGTCCACGGGCTCCAGGTAAATGAGTTATGTGGATAACAGAAGTGCTGCAGCACTTGTAATTAATTATCCTTACCGTACATAAAGTTCGGATCATTGCTATTTACATCCGAGTCCACAATTTTTTTTCTGCCTGTTTCACGGTCACTTTCAAACAAAAATTCCTCTTCATCGAATTCATAAAATTTGCAATATTCTTCGTTAAAATTAAGTTATATAGTATGTTTACTGTATAATAACAGTAGCGAGAAAGAACATAATCTGCAGCCAAGAAAGAAAAATAAAAATTTCCTTCAACTTGGAGTGGGGTTATACTGACCAGAACAGCGCCAACGATGAAACAAGTGATCCTGGTTAACAATAGACGAGCAAAGCTGCACTTCCACCCTGTCTAGCGTTTAACAACACATAAAGATAGATTACACAAAATAATAGGCGGGGTAAACAAATGATGTATTATTTATAATGATTTTTAATTACAGTGTGGGTCATTTTGAGTTCACGTGGGTTAAACATGTAAATTGGTCCTCTAATAAGCTCTTTGTTACTCATGTAATGTATTTGGCTTCTACTGTACAGTGATCAAAACCGTCTCTCCAATAGAATACTTAGGCATTCGAAAATATATATTATTATTTAAGGACACTATTAGTCTTTGGCCTTTGGTCTTAGCGTCCCATTCAGTTTAGAGTATGCAATGGCTCATAAATGTTGCTCAGAGGCCTCTTCTTTCAGGCATGAGGTTGTTTTACGTGCCGTAAATCTATGACACGGGACCAAAAGCATTGCTTCCTTTGCGAAGAAAGCCTTACTGAGGATTTTCTCGTCCTGGCCTCGTCTATGAGGCAAGTATGGTTAGCGATAACTCACCTGGACCGATGCATCTTGTGATAGTCTCTGCAGTTTTTTGCTTGCTGACATAACGCCAGCTATACTGACATAACCACAGAGAACAGTGAAATTAGACAGTTAGGACATAAAGTTTTAAGTTAATAGATGAATCATGTTGGCACATTGGAATGTGTGGATTCGCATGCTAAAATGTTAATATATCATGTGAAACTTGAACAAGTTAAGTGTGTAACAATTTTGAAGATTTTTTTTCTTTTTCTTTCTTTATTTTTTCCCCTCCTGTTAAACACAAGAAAAATACATATTATACGGTGAAATGTACGATGGCGGTTTGTAATGAAGGAATAAGGTTTTAATTTGAACTTTACTTTTTGACATAACCTCCCCTGGGATCAATACATTTATATCCCGATGCCACAATGTCGTTATTCCATGTCCGAACTAATTTTCCGTAAGGTAGGAAAAATGCTCTATAGGCTGCAATCACATTTTGGTTTGATAAAGTCGAACCTGGTGGTCTAGTGGTAACCAAACTTGCCTCGTAGACTCCAAGATCGCGGGTTCAATCCCAGCCAGAGTAGATGGATTTTTTTCGGGCGCAAAAATCCTATGTATGACTTCCTTCGGAAGCAAAATAAAGTTGTGGGTCCATGTCGTAGGTTCACGGCACGTAAAAATCCAGAAAAGAAGAGGTCTCTGAGCAAAATTTATCCATCCTGAATTGAACGGGACTCTGGTGACCTGAGATGTTATAGAGCAAATAAACAAAAAAATTGTTTGATGAAAATCACTGTCCAGCTTGGAAGAGTTTGAACCAAGTCTGGGAAATGGGCGCGCATTCTACAATTAATATTTTACAGCTACAAATTGTTGCAAGCCAAATGATCATTATATTCTACAAACCTGCTCTTTTCTCACTATTTTATTTTATCTAGTTGGTTAAAATATTGCAACTGTGCTCTCCCATGTCTTTTACCGTTCTGAAATTAGTATCTGAAAACACTAATGCAATTCCTTTCCTACAGTTGATCTGTTTGGCGATAGTTGTAAGTAGTTCTCTTGCTATTAGCAAACGCGGCCCCCATCATGTTCCTTGAAGCAAATTTATCTTATTTGTTTATTCTGCTATTGTTGTATTTCTGCACATTCTTCTGTGATCAGCTTCAAGGCTGGTATGGCCATCTTTAAACCCAGCAGTTTATTTTTTGAGCTGGAAGTGCGAACCAAAAAGAGCATTTGCAAACATTTTTATAAATTTGAAATGGCGTTAAATAAATTGCATGATATTCAATGTTATTCACAACACACCTGCTTTAGAAAGACATATTAAATAAACAACGTCTTGATATTTCAAATTGATGTTTAAAACAGGTGTGCCAAAGTAAAAAATAATGCTAATGTGTATGGTCAGCTATGGTTGAGGTCTAAAATGTTTCACACCTACGCGTATAAATAGGCATTTATGGAAAAATAGGTACGATTAAATGAAACTATGAAGTTTAAAAAAATGACAGAAGTAAAAGTTATCACCACAATGCATATTAACAATTAAGTTAAAAGAGTTCTATGACGGAAGTAGCAGGAAAACGGAAGTAAGGAAGATACTGCAAGGGCGGAGCGCTAGGAGGCGTCAAAAGTACAGTCTGTCGCCATGGCGGCGTCCGGAGCTTGGCCGCCGCTCAACTGCAGGGTGTTGCAAAATCTGCACACCTATCTCTCAAACCCCTAGCCTCGCAGGGAACTTTGAGTCGCTCTTGTTCGCGGTGATAGATGTGAACTTTCCATAAAGACAGAGGACGAACGCTGAAGAGGCAGAACTTTTTATTGCAGCTGAATAGAACGATGACTTAGCGTTTTCGTTCGCAAATCATTAGGTGTACATCCTGTTTGCATTTCGTCCGCTTTTGTCACGGTGAAGATATAAATATAGTTCGCACTGCCAGCCACAATACAGGAATACCGTGCAAAATGAAAACAAATATGTGACAAGAAATCTCCTTTCCACACCATCGCAAAGTTTCAGGGCTCACCTCGATTTATAGTTTCACTCTATTAATGTCAGTCCTGGTGGTGTAATGGTAAGCATACTTGCCTTCTAAACCCAAGATCGCGAGTTCGAAACCGGCCAGGGTCGATGGATTTTTTTGGGCGTAAAAATCCGGCACGATAAAGAACCTCAAGCCTGAAAGAAGAGGCCTCATCGCAAAATTTGTTGGCCATTTCACGCCCTCATTTGAATGGGACGCTGATGACCTGAGATGTTAAAGAGTGTCCTTAAATAAATCAATTCAACAACTCTATTACTAGATTATTTTATCTCAATGGCAGTGCGAACTGCAATGCGAATAACATGATTACAGGTATTTTAGAATTGGGTGTCCATTTTATTTAAGTTTCCATTCTTAAAAAAGGAACAGAAAAATCGTTCTTGCACAATAGTAAAAAGTACATTCTTGTTCTGTTGAATGACTACTGTAAAATAGCAAGTTTTACTCAATTTGGATGTAATAAGGACAGGAAACGGTCTTTCTACAGTCATGTGTTCGAGAAAGTGGAAGAAGTAGGACTTGCGCCATCTGTACTCATATTAGAGATTATTTGCATTTTTTGAGGGGTAAATCCAACCGTAGATATCAGGGGACAGGATATCGCACAGTTTTGTGTGGATGTACAGTATATCCCACCCTAGATATCAGGGGACAGGGTATCATACAGTTTTGTTGATGTGCCATATATCAAACCCTAGATATCAGGGGACAGGGTATCATAGAGTTTTGTTGATGTGCCATATGTCAAATCCTGGATATCAGGGGACAGGGTATCATACAGTTTTGTTGATGTGCCATATATCAAACCCTAGATATCAGGGGACAGGGTATCATAGAGTTTTGTTGATGTGCCATATGTCAAATCCTGGATATCAGGGGACAGGGTATCATACAGTTTTGTTGATGTGCTATATATCAAACCCTAGATATCAGGGGACAGGGTATCATACAGTTTTGTTGATGTGCTATATATCAAACCCTAGATATCAGGGGACAGGGTATCATACAGTTTTGTTGATGTGCCATATATCAAACCCTAGATATCAGGGGACAGGGTATCATACAGTTTTGTTGATGTGCTATATATCAAACCCTAGATATCAAGGGACAGGGTATCATACAGTTTTGTTGATGTGCTATATATCAAACCCTAGATATCAGGGGACAGGGTATCATACAGTTTTGTTGATGTGCCATATATCAAACCCTAGATATCAAGGGACAGGGTATCATACAGTTTTGTTGATGTGCTATATATCAAACCCTAGATATCAAGGGACAGGGTATCATACAGTTTTGTTGATGTGCTATATATCAAACCCTAGATATCAGGGGACAGGGTATCATACAGTTTTGTTGATGTGCCATATATCAAACCCTAGATATCAAGGGACAGGGTATCATACAGTTTTGTTGATGTGCTATATATCAAACCCTAGATATCAGGGGACAGGATATCATACAGTTTTGTTGATGTGCTATATATCAAACCCTAGATATCAGGGGACAGGATATCATACAGTTTTGTTGATGTGTCATATATCAAACCCTAGATATCAGGGGACAGGGTATCATACAGTTTTGTTGATGTGCTATATATCAAACCCTAGATATCAGGGGACAGGATATCATACAGTTTTGTTGATGTGCCGTGTATCAAACCCTAGATATCAGGAGACAGGATATCATACAATTTTGTTGATGTGCCGTGTATCAAACCCTAGATATCAGGGGACAGGATATCATACAGTTTTGTTGATGTGCCGTATATCCAACCCTAGATATCAGGGGACAGGATATCATACAAGTCTTGTGTGAATGTGTAGTATGGCCAACTCTATATCTATTGGATACAACGCTTACTCATGAATATGGTCCATTGATAAGTAAATAATTATTTAATATGTGTTTTTAATTTCAACTCGAGATGGTGAGATACGCAACTACGCCAAACTGAACTCCTTTTTCCTTCTCATAATTCTACGCACATTTTATTTGTGACGTTCACGTATCTTAGAGACATTTCTCAAATTTCTACATGTGCATTCTAATTTTTGCGGAAAAGATAACGGAAGATTTTGTATCTTTGTCTCCGATCAAAGCCATATAATTAGATCTGTGTTTCAAAACGTTGTCTTTAGGTTTAAATGGGCTATAAAACTTAAGTCCTGTTTCACCTGGTGTAATCTAAATTATATCATCAATTGGAGAACTCCCCGCCAGTGCAACATATCGTTTTGTCAAGCCTTATTGTGTCTACATCTGCATAATTATATATCGCTCTTATAGCATGTTAAATTGGGCCACCCTCTCTTAACGAAACAGTTGCAAAGAGGTGTAGTTAATTACCCCACTGTTACGAACTTAAAAAACGACATGAATGTTGTCTTTATGTTCCCCACTCTTTCGTATCTTTATGTGCCCTGCCTACTTGACACCACAAGGCAGAAGTTCTGTTTTTACGACAGACAATTATGGGGTCAGCAACCCGAGAGGCGATGTTAATGGGAAGCAGTGTCCTGTTACTATTTCACAATTGAACATAAAATGACGTTCCGCCGAAGGCAACTTGAGGTGGCAAATGCCGGGTAATGACTGTCTTCAGCCAGACCTCGCAGCAGTAGCAGCGGGCGAGTGTGTACATCGGTAAATGTTTCTCCAACAAGGGAATGTTTATTTTGCTGCACGAGCCTATTAATATTCATACCGTAGAGACTTGTTTATGAAGTGACCGGACAGTGTTTTACAATTTCATGAGTACTTTCCAAAACAATTCTCACAGAAGAAGAAGCTTTGCACATTTTAACCTAATAAACATATTTATGCATTCTAAGGGTTAGTAAGTTTTATCAAGGTTAACGTCTTTTCACAGGCATTGGGCACGGTTGATGCATAAGATGAAATATCATTTCGGGGGAAAGAAACTTCAAGACTAAAATTTAGGGTATCTCCCGGCTATGTTGAGAATTGAGGGAAAACTGGAGGGGGGGGGGGGGTCACTTTCACAGAGGACGATCCTCTGGCGGCGTTTGAACCACAGACCTCCCTCTTATGTAGCCATGCCTCGGTCATACGTGTCGGTAGTAGTCAATATGTCTATATAATGTGTTAGTAGCAGTTCGTAAATGTATACACAATGCTTGTTCCAGCAGTCAGTTGTGTAGTACCAGTCAATTCATGCATTCAAATGGGTTTAAGTAGTACGTACCAGCAGTTATAATGACTGTATCAGCAATCAGTAGCACCTACGTGTACCGGCAGTTCATAAATATGTGCAAGTGTTTGTATCAGCAGTCAATGCGTGTGTACCGGCAATAAGATACACTCATAACGCCTGCACCAAAACTAATAGTGTGTAGGTATTATTTTATGTTCTTTATTTACTGCATGCTGCATTACTATAATAATTAGTAATACTACATGCATTGCTATCATTTCATTGTTACATGTTATCCTTAATTGAACACTGTTTTATTCTCATTCTAACCTAATCATATTTTGAAAATTGCTAAAATTGGTTATATATGTATATGGAACCGTAACAATAATTGCAGTGTGTAGATATGTCTACAATGATTGGCCTGACTGCTACTTGCTCTTTCTCAGATGCCGTCTGTCACTGCGCGCGCTTATTGCAGCCTACAGGTTCAAGCTACCGTTATAAAAATATCGATATGGATGTTTCCATGACTCCATCCAGCCTTACGGAACAAAAAGCACGTGCAATAAGATGCTCTGTTTCAGGGCAAAGTTTCTTTTAATTGCACGTCTTGAAGAGGTCCGACTCTTTCCTTTCGGCAGACAATGTTTATAAATTTAATTTGTCTTCCGAAACTCGATTTGGCCTCTCCATTACTGCAGACAAAGGCGGCACAGAGACAGCGCCTCTAGCGATGGAAAACGAAACGTGCGCGAGATCGAAGGCTTTTTGTTCCGATGTAATGCGACATTTAAATAGCTCTGTGAGGATACAATAAACAGATAACATTCCGTACTCTGTGGGTACTTTTTTAACTGTCATGCAAGCTTGAAAATCTTTAAATGGTCCCGTCTACTCTGCAGGCCCGGGTTCTATCCTCTCTCGGGATATATCTGGTTAAAAGCTTAATACCAGATAACTTCAAGCATCAATGCACTCCTGATCACAGTATGCTGCAATATTAAGCTGATTCAGTTGGCCATGCAGACTACAGCGTGCCAATTAAATTTCATATTTCGCTATCTCCTCGTATAAGAGCAAACATAAATTTTAATAAACCAAATTTGTCATGAGTTTCTTCACAGTTTAAAAACACCTCCAACTGCTTCTAACCATTTAGTATTCACACAAGATTTCATGTGTGATAGCGAACAGAAAATGGAAAGTGCCGAAGTTGTAATATCAATAAGTTGTTTGCTGGAAATGTACGAGTGGTGGAGACCCCCTCCCCCACCCGGCCAGAATATTTTCTTTGTCAATGAAAGCCCCTATTCTACTCCGCATGTGGTTACAGAGGATAATGAAACAGTCAAGCAGAGACGTACATAAAACTCATTGGAAGATGCGCATACGAGAGTACTCGACAGTAATGGGACTGTAAACAAAGAGAGCTGCATGTTTTTATATTTCACGTTCGTTTCACGTCAGAAATGCTGGTAGATCCAATTATGTTCCTACCCCAGACAGTGGACTGCACGCAGTACCGTACAACGTTAACATCTTAGGAAATGGAGTATTATGTTCTAAACATTTGTAATATATGAGACATAAACCAGTATTGTATAGAACAAAGGCGTTGGTAACATTCAATAATTGTCAATTGTCAATCCAATGTTGACAATTTCGACATTTACTTCACATATTGGGCCACACAGGCCCTTAAATCTCCAACAAAAACTTACCTAATATTTTTTGGCCACTTTTCCAATGGTTTTTTTATTTTAAAATGCGTTTCTGTATCCATTCGTTCTAAATGAGTCAAGCATTAATTTCACATTACATCATTTATGTTTTCAACCCTTAAATTTATTTTTATATCTTCATTTCTCACTGATTCAGTTCGCCGTGCTTATTCCATCCTCATTTTATTACAAATTTTATTTCTACTTTAAGATTCCAAACTTCTGCTCTATATAAACAGGTAGAAACTGCAACAGTTTTGCAGTCTATTTTTTCTAACGTAGTTTTATATATATTTATATTAATGCCATTCATTTTATTAATTAACCAATCATCTTTATCTGTTCACAGTCACATGTATTTTGAATCACACATAATTTTTAATAGTGTTTAATGCTCGTTTTTACTACTGAGGCACCACAGGTGCTGGACATGATGATACATGAACTGAATTATAGTATTGGGAAAGGATATTTTTTAAGGAAGGAAACGTTCCAGGCCTAAGTTTAGGGTACCTCCCCGGCATTTGCCATTTATGAGGACTAAGGAAAACCTAGAAAAAACCCCAGTCAGGGAGGACGGTCCTCGCGAGATTCGAACCCCAGACCTGCCGCTCATGAGTTCGCGCCTTAACGACCTCGGCCACCCGTGGCAGTTAAATATCATTAAATGAGGTCAATAATATTATAACATTTTAATTCGTTTAATGTATAAAATAACCGAATTAGTAGGCAAGTGTACAATTTATTTTTAAACATACGACTTAATGTTCTGTCACACACAAGTATTTTATTATAAAAATAAACTGAAAGCAAGTCTATAATTAGATATTTATAACTTGTAGTTCATTGTAGTATTTACACTGTGAATGTCTGATCTTAAATCGTATTGTCCAATGTAAGTATGTATGTACATAGATGAGTGTACAGTAAATAAATTAATTAATTACTGGAATAAATTGTAGTTTGATAAATAAAGTTTTTTTCTTTATTATAATTCGCATTACTGTTTTCTGACGTAGAAGAACATCTTTAGTGTATGAGTAGGTAGCCCGTACACAGTATGACTGAAAAGTAAATATTTCTTAACCCTTTTTTGCAATACATGTTGTCAGTTCTCTAAAAAGAAAAGTCAGTTACTACAACTTTTATAAATATGATGCTTCTATCAGAGTTTTGATTAAATTTCAAACATTAATACATGTACTGTTTGTATTCAATTTATTACATTTTTAACCGAAAGTGCATTATCTGGGTTTTGTCTTGATTCAATTAAATTTTTTTTTCTGAAAAAAAGTTGTCAAGTATTGATACGTTCAAGTTGTCATAATGTTTATTCTTAACTCTCAGGATAGTGTCACATTCATTCATGTAAATTATAAATGTAACTTTTCATAAAATATCATTTAGTTTTTCTATTTACCTTAGCGGAATCTGAAGGGCGATGGAATGATACTAATACGCCATGCAGACGCTAGATAACAGTTGTAAGCAGTAGCGAAAGGACAGTGTTAGTTTGTTGTCAAGTAGAGAAAAACGTGGACAAGATGGACTGCATGGTTTTTGTGGAAGGAAGGCATCAAAACTGCAGAAACTGCAGACATTTAACTGTGGTATGAGGTCAATAAGGCCGTTACAACTAGGTCAATGGGTTCTGCATACAAGAATGTGAGCACTGGTAGTCCATCAACATTGAGGTTATGTCTGAATTAACTATGATAGGCGCATAACCTTTTATAAACTCGAATGCCTCGACTGCGCAACCCTGCACACCATTGTTCAGAACTATTTGAATATGAAAAAGCTATGCGCACATTGGGTTCCATACAAACACAGATGAAGCTTGTCATTGGTTACTGCAAATGCATAATGAAAATCCAGATTTTTTACAGAAGCTGGTCACTTAACACACACCAGAGAAGAAACTCAATCCATGCAAGGAAACATCCCCGTCCCATCATTGGGACACTTCAGGCGTACTGCTAATTTACTGTCATACATGTCTTAGACGCAGAATTGAAACGGAAAAAGGGCAAGTGGTGAACACAGTATTCCTGCAACATTGGCAAAGCTGGATCTCGCTGAAGGGCTCGCTGCGAAGTTACCAGGTGGGGAGTATCTTGAGAGATTCCATGTTGCATAATAAATAAGGTAAAAATAAATATCAGAATTACAGAAATGTTCCTTAATAGCTGTAACTTATTCTATAACACTCTCATTTCTTTTTATATACGATTTCCCTATGGCCATAACTGTTGTCTTTTGAGGGAATATTTGTATGTATATACTTTTATAGTTTTTTAATTACAGTAATGCTCTTTGTAATATTTATTTCATTTTCAGTAATACCTAATACTCTGTAAGTAATTTATTAAATTCCTATTCATTAAAACTCCAACCTTTATTCTTTCCCATTTCGTGGAATTTTGTCAATGTAATAATTAAAAGTTAGAGATGGCAGGTTCATACCTAGTATTATTCCCTTATTTAGTTATTTATTTACGTAATTTGTTCTTTTTATCAACAAATTTTCTTTTTAATATTTGTATCTTATGTAGACTTTTAAATACCTAAATTAAATGTAATGGTATTCCATTTTTATTTAAATAATACATTTTAATAAAATAAATCAGTAAATAAACGTACGTGTGTTTATTAAATTCTGTGTTTTTGGATTAATTGATTAAAGTGAAAATGTTATTCCTGCCTTTAAGAAATGTTGTTTGTTTTTCTAATTAAATATTTTCTCAAATCTTTGCAATTTCTTAGTTTAGCTACAAAAATTAATATCTCGAATTTGATCTATCTCATATTAAGTGTGTTCCGCTTCTATTTATTAATTTAAGAAACTCTCTGTACTATTATATATGGGATACATTTTCAATATTCTACCACACCCTGCTGCTTTCATTTCCAGGTTCTGTCCACCACTCTCATAGACTTGTCGGTCCTGGTGGTGTAGTGGTAACCATACGTGCCTTGATCACGGGTTCAAACCCGGCCAGGACAGATAGATTTTTTTCGGGCGTAAAAATCCAAAGTATGGCTTCCTTCAGAAGGGAAGTAAAGCCGTGGGTTCCGTGTCGTACATTTACGAAAAAGAACCTCAAGCCTGAAAGAAGAGGTCTCTGAGCAAAATTTGTCGACCGTTTCACGCCCTGAATTGAATGGGACGCTGATGACCTGAGCTGTTTAAGGACGTCCATAAATAAATCAAATAAAAAAACAACTCTCATAGACAGGAATGATTCTGTTTAAATTACTTTATAGAACAGTCTTGTACATCTCCCAACCGGTTTTTTATTACATCCTTTTGCTATTGCTCTGTGTCTACGATATATTGAAGCATTACTTATAAATTTTATAGCTTTTTTCTTATCTAATTTCAGTTCAATTCATATATATATATGAAAACCGGCCGGAGTAAGAGGGGAGTTTAATTCCTGTTCTTGTGTATTAGGTGACATGATTTAAGTATTCATAAGGCGGCGTGAGAGGCCTCTGAGCAAAATTTGTCGGCCGTTTCATGCCCTGAGTTGAATGGGACGCTGATGACCTGAGCTGTTAAAGAGCGTCCATAAATAAATCATTCAAAAAAAATTAGGCGGCGTATTTCAATATATTTATTACGTTAAAATGGTTCAATTCATATATATATATATATATATATATATGTGTGTGTGTGTGTGTGTGTGTGTGTGTGTGTGTTCCTCAAAGAGTATTTATTTACTATTCATACGTTCATTCAGAATCTGCTCGTGATGTACGGAGATTATTTAAAGAGGGATTTGCTGATATTCAACTTACAGATCAAAGTTCGATTCACAGATTGGTAAATAGATTTCCTGAAACGGGAAGTTCTAGATTAAGAGCGTATCCGTACAGTATCACAAAAAAAAACGTTAGATACGATGGTAGGTCCATAAATTTCCGACCTCCCCAATAAGGATTATCGCCTTCATAAAAACCTTATCTGGTATCTACCTTGTCTGTTAAGTAAACAATTGCAGCTGTACCTTCCGCACCGCTATGTTCAGTTGTTCAGATATAGTTGCATAAAGAAAGCTATGCGTAAAAGATTGTGATATGTTCAAAATGAAGTATCTATCTATTATTATGTTCTTCACAAAAGAAGGACTTACTCAAAATGAAAATAAACAGCGATTGGACGGTGTATACAGGGAAGCATCGGCCTCATGTTCTACCGTAAAAGAATGGGCCAAACTTTTTCGAATGTGTCGAGAAAGCATTGAAGACGAAGAGCACGCTGGTCGGCCCTTGGAGGTGCTCACTCCTGAAAACATCGCTCTTGCTGAGGGAGAAATCACGGAAGACCGGCGGCTCAAAGTTACAGAAATAGGAGCAAGGTTGGGTCTTTCTAAAACATCAGTTGTTCGCATTATTCATGAACATTTAAACATGAATAAGATTTGTGCAAGGTGGGTGCCTAGACTTCTTTCCTCAGTCCAAAAGCAGCAACAAGTCATCTGTTGTCAGGCAGTTTTGCAGCTCTGCCGTGGCAACGAGAGAGAAGTTCTGCAAACCATTGTTACAGGAGATGAAAGTATGGTCCTCTACTATGATCCCTTGTCCAAAAGAGAATCAATGTCGTGGAGTAAACCTGGCGAAGCACCACCTCTAAAGGCCGATCACTCAGTCCACTAAAAAGATTATAGCCACAATCTTTCGTTGGGACTGTGAAGGAATACTCTTCATTGACTTCAAAGAGAGGAACACTGCAGCAAATGGGGAGTACTATGCTGACCTACTGCTCAGACTACGTGCTTCCATCAAAGAGAAAAGGCGAGGAAAACTGAGTGGCGCCTTCTTCATGACAACGCGCCTGCGCACACAGCTCTTGTAGCAAAGAAAGCTGTGAAGAAATGTGACTTCAAGGAGATGGATCATCTACCGTACAACCCAGATCTAGCTCCCAGTGACTATTTCCTCTTCTCAGACCTCAAGGAGGACCTTCGAGGAAGGAAATTTAAGTGTTACGAAGAAGTGATAGATGCTCTTTGTGCCCATTTTGCAGACAAAACTTCTATTTTTTTTTTGGGGGGGGGGGTTGAAATGTTAATTCAAAGATGTGAGAACTGTATTGCAATAAAGGGTAACTATATTGAAAAGTGAAATATAGTTTTCGTCTTTATCATGCCTAGAAAATGGTTAAGCCAGCATTTTATGAGCCTACCTTCGTAACATTGAACACTCTCTGGAAAATTTCCCGCCAAAAATCACTTTGAAGTCTTTCTCAGCAAACGGGAATATCTTATTCCTGTGTTCGATCGGCTATATATCGATGTTAATAAAATTGTGTAGTGCAAGAACTTAAACCGAGTAACCCAGCATTTAGGAGTAGATAGAATGAGGAGCATTGACCCTAATCTATTTTTATTTACGGACGAATCTTAAGTGGATATGATAACTCAAAAAAAAAAAAAAAAAAAAAAAACTAAATTGGAGTTGAGCTGCTTCACGAGGAGCCTCTGCATGATTAAACGACAGGAGTGTGGCGTGGCATTAGCGGCGAAATATTCTATTTTTTTTAAAGAAACAACAAGTTACGTACCTTTTTCCGTGAATTAACTGAGAGCGAACGTGAGTTCACGACTTTCTGCAACGGCACATACAAACTGTTTCCTTGCATGCAATTCATGAAACACTCGACTAACACACGGTCGCCTTTGTCCCCCGATTATTATCTCTGGCGGTATTCAAGGAAAAAGTGTACCTGAAAAATTCTTACACATTAGATGAAGTGAAAAATGTTTCCTGGAAGGGACTGCAGAGGGTAATGATTAATTTCATAACAGGATACGAGAAATGTGTGGAAGCTGTTCGAGCATTTTCTTGCTTGATATGACGGGTAAATACCTTTTAAGTGTTTAACTTATGCTACAATTATAGCTGCGGTCTTTCTGACCTCTGTTCACCACGTACCAGTTTGGATCGGCCGTTACGCGTGGAGCGGTCAGTCATTATATACAAGATGACACATATAGAGTATTTAAAGATAATAGTTTAAACGAAACGGTGACTTTTTCTAAACTTAATGCAGGAAGCCCCCCCCCTTAATAATAGCGGCAAGGGCAAAACCTAAGCGGGCACCATTATGCAGCTCCGGGAAGAGGCGATGGTGGTAGGGGGGTAACTTTCGAATTTTAAATGAAACGACGGTATACTTTTTATAAATTTAGATAGTCCTCAACAAATTAAGAAACTTTTGTTTAAAATACTTTTTTAAATTATATCTTGAAAAGTTATAAAGCGTTAAAATTTTATTTTTATAAATTAAAGTATTAATAAACCAAGTATTTTATTAAAAGTTCATAATAAACTGATCAACATACATGGATGGAGTGATTTTGTTACAAACTTCCCGTATTCGCTGTTTCATGTTGTTTTTTGTTGAACATAGCCCCATAAAATAATCTAAGGGTTCATACCGTTTAATAATTCACGTATGCGTCTTGAGAAGTGTAGCGGTGCTCTGTCTTGGTGGTCCCACATTTATCTCATATACTTAGAGGAACATTTTGCAAAAGTTTAGGTAATTCATTTGTAACAGTTATCAAAATTTTGGATTATTCTTACTTTCCAATGCTTTCTTTTCGGATTCAGGAACTGCTTTAAGTGCATTTTCCAAAGCACCACAATTTCTCAAAATTTAATTTTAGAAAAAGTGTTATAAACAAAAGGTGCTTAAGTTATTGAGGAATATCAAAAAAGTTATATTTAAAATTCGAAAGCTAGTCCCCCGCCCCGATCACCATAAGGGGACCCGTGTAAGTTTCCCTCATGGCAATACCTTAAGAAAAGCTAGTACCGGGTTTTATTGGTCCACGTACCACTTCATATGGGTCAAGCTGAGTGTATGTATTCCTTTCTTTTATATTTGCTTCCATTGTTGCTTTTATTATTAAATCTTTTAATTATTTCATTCTTCATGGTATTTTCTTTTTCGTCCATTTATTCTAGCCTTTAATATATTGACTTAATATTTTCTAATAAAGGCTTTTTATTGATTCATCTGAACGCAAGCGTATTTTACAGGTTTTTTCTGTATTCTGAATGAATGTGTTTCGTTCTCCATGCTGTATATGCTTTAATTTTGGGGATTAATAGAAAGAAATGTGTATCTCTTGTAATTGTATTTAACGTCCGTGCACCACAGGAGTCTGCTTTAGCTTGTTGGTATATCGTAACACATTTTAATTTATTATTAACCATATAATTATGGAGTTGCTATTTCTCGCAGCCCATGTAAATTTATACAATTATATCTTTGTGATCAAAAATAAGTTAGTCATTTCACATTTACTGTAAAAAAAATATCTATTTCTGTCATTATTAGTTCTATATTGTCACTTTCAACGACATCTAAATATGAACGTAGTCTATGGGCTTTAACTAAAAGAAAGAGTAACTACACACTGACAAGGCTAGGAAGATAAGAGGGAAAGTGTTATATTAGATACCTGTAATTCATTAAATTATAGTATAAACGTATTAAATCATACCAAAGAGAGTTACAATTACTACATACATAATGTAATGTCCTTGAATTAGATCAGGGTGACAGAAAATATATGATCGCTTCGGTAGATCCGATATACATGAGAGTCTGTCCATCCACACTCGCTTTAATTTAACTCCAAACTACCAACCAGGTTAAAGCGTAAGACTTCTAGTTATTCCACGCTAGTAACAGACAATTTCCCTCCCTAAGACAGCAAATAACGCGACAATACGAGATGGTATCCACAATATTCGGAACTGATTCTGCCATCTGGTCAAAAACTTACTTTGAGACTAATGACTGCTGAAGTAGTTCCCTTCCACATGTATACACTATACAGCGATTCTGCCATTTTCCAAGTGCACCTTGGAAATCTTGTTCTTTTAGGATGTTTAGCACAGACAGCGTTTCTTCTTTAATCCTCTCAGTTGTGTCGAACCGACGTCCTTTCAACTTGATTTTCAGATTGGGGAATAGAACGAAGTCGCAGGGTGCCAAATCAGGCGAGTACGGGGGTGGAGGACAACCGTCATGTTGTTTTTCGTCAAAAAGCTCTTGGTGAACAAGGAATTGTGACAGAGCGCATTATCGTGATGCAACAGCGAGTTCCCTTGTCGCCAAAGTTCGGGTCGCCGCCGCTGCATATTTTCACGGAGCAATCGCAAAACGCCACAGCAGTACGTGAAATTCACTGTTTGATTTGGTGGGACGAATTCTTTGTGCACAATCCCTTTGGTATCAAAGAAAACGAAAGGCATGCTCTTGACTTTTCTCTTCACTTGTCTCGCTTTTTTTTTCCTTGGTGAGTTCGGGCTCTTCCACTGGTAGAATTGGTGTTTTGTGTCAAGGTCATAAGCGTACATCCAGCTCTCGTCACCGGTGATGAGCCTGAACAAGAAGGTTCGGTCATCGGATACGGCCTAACGAAGCTCCGTGCAAACTTCAAAACGCTGCGCCTTCTGATCAGCAGTCAGGATCCCTTACACAAATTTTGCGGCAACACGATGCATGCCTATTTCATTTGTTAAAATTCGTTGGCATGTCCCATAACCAATTCCCACTTCATGAGCAAAGTCTTCAATGGTTCGACGTCAATCCTCACGATCGTGGTGTTGAACTTTGGCAACAATGTCAGGCGTGGTGCAGCTGACGGGCCTACCGGTGTGAGCATCGTCTTCAGTAGCTGTACGGCCGGCCCTGAACCGAGCATGCACTGAAACACACGTGTACGGCTCATGCTTTGTCCCCCAAATACTTGTTGAATCATTGCGAGGGTCTTCGTAGCATTTTCCCCTAGATTTGCACAGAATTTGATGCACATTCTCTGTTCTAATCTTGAATCCATCGTAAAATCGCAACACACTGCACACAGAGTATCATGAAAAGTACTAGAGAATCTCAACACATCTACCCAGCTGCATGAAACTTTAAACACTCACTCATCAGATGTGCTAGTGTTGCTACCTAGCTGTACAAAACTCTAGTCCAACTACTATCGAGATGGCAGCACCAGTCCTGAATATTGTGGATACCACCTCGTATATTTCCATTACTTTCGCAATTACAAATGTTCCTATTTTTTAAACCATTTCCAATACTTTCTAATTAGTTTTTATTCAAGAAAGTTATACTTTTTGTAGTTAATAGCAATATTAAGCACAAAACACCACTTGTAGTCCAGGCTACCAGAAGGACATATAGATCGAAAGATATGTTTTTGATTTTAGAAAGCTGAAGATCATCAGAGGATCAGTAACTGCTTGTCTGATGTTTTCTCGCAGAAATTTTCACTGTATAATTCATACTTCAGCACACCGCTGGAGTCTTTGCTTCTGACATTTTGAGCATTAAAAAGCTCCTCAACACTGAAAACCTGTTCATCAGCTTCAGTAAGCACTTTGCGGTACAGAGAAATGTGTGGAACAAATAACTGCTCTACAATTTCAATATAGTACCGAAATAGTTAACTATCTTTCAAATATTCACATGACTAGCACTCGGGATTTTACATTTATTCAACATGTTTTTGATAATTTCCCTAAATTGTAGACAAAATCCAAACAGATAATCTTTGTTTTGGACTAACAATTTTTTTAATGCTAATGATCATGAAAGGCTCGTAAACTACTTGGTCTATAACAGTGGGGGGAAAAAATTGACATTTTAATCTCATATAGTTTTATTTTCTTGAAGTCAATGTAAAATGTATAATTTTGTGCTATACATACTTTTTAATAATTGATGAAATACATGATGAAATGAAATCAAAAATATTCGCGTTGGTCATTTAGTGTATATACTGTAACTCTTGTCTGGTTGCTATCACATACTCTAGACAGTTTGCGTTAATCAGGTTGACTCTAATGTTTTGAGTGATGGACTTCTACGGAAACTTTCGCCTTTTAATTACGGTTCATTTACTAGCTCGTTCCAGCCAACCGTTTTGCATTCATTTAGCCTTAATTTTGTTTGGGCGTGCTTGGGATTCAGAAGGGGCCACGTAAGTTTGGGCAGATGCCAGATAATGGGCTTATTCGCACACCCATGCATAAATAGCTAGTGGTCTACTTGACCCTGGAGCAAACTGCGAATGGCGAACAATCAATAGACGTCAGGAATCAAAAGAACGACACCTGTTGCACCGCTCCTTCAGTTTTTGGGCTTAGGAAATTGTAGCTTAAGCTATTGTTAATTAATTTAAAAAAAAAAAAACAAAGCATGACTCAATAAAGGATCTCATAATACAGATGGAATTCTAAGCATTTACCGTACAGCTGCAGCCTTCTTCGTTCTACTTGTTTATTTATTTGCGCTCAATAACGTTCCAAATAACATCTGCGACTTCCTCAAGGAAAAACATTTATTTCTTTGATCGTCAGCAATATTCTAATTTGCTAACTTATAGAGCATACATTGACAGTTCCACAAACAATCACATGTGCAGAGCATAAACTGCTTGACAGTTTGATCATGTACCAACTGGAATTCGAGGTATACGGACAAACTTTCACAGAGATTTTTTCTGTTTGGATGTAAGGAACCCATGGTCTCCAGTGGCTAACTACGGGATAATTTCATTGTTTTCGTTTTGTAATAACTCAACCACCTTTGTATGTACTTACTCAAATTGTTTCCAAACAAAACACAACATTTGACTGCTGTAGAGCATGTTTACATTACGGTTCGCCACCAACCAATCAACTACTCATCACCTCCTGACAAGTGCAATTATTTATTTTAAGAAAATATGACCAAATATAACAAAAAGTAACTAAAATAAACCAAATTGCACTGTTGCACGTTTAAAGTAAACGTTTAAAATATCGACTACCATGATTATGACAAACTTCACAGCGCCGTTTCATGGACTATCACAAACGCTCTAGCATCTCAGGAGATTGACGCACACGTCAGCGCTGCTACAATCCTAGCAACCAGGTCATATTAGTTTGAACAGGAGTCACTTACACTGGGCCGTTCACGTGACCCATAAGAAAATTATTAGTATTAGATCTGGTGAGGATGGCCACAACCAATCCATCCGTGCCGAAATTGTTCATCAAGGAATTCTCTAACATCCACTGCAAAATATGCTGGCGCCTAATCATATTGAAACCACATACGCCTGCTATTTATCAGCGGCACATCTCCCAGAAAATTTTGGAAGGATATGTTGAAGGAATATATTGTAAGACTACTGCATTCAGTCTGTCAGGTACTATTTAAGACCCATTCACAGAATCGTTAACGATACCAGTTTATACATTCAGAGAGAATGCCTGTTGATAGCCTCGATTCGCCACAGCATGAGGAGCTTCACACTCCCAGATATGGCTATTTCGACTATTGAACATGTCTTCTCTAGCAAACATTGCCTCGTCTGTGTACAATATTATAGCAGGAAAATGTTGGTTGTCTGCACATAACTCTAAGAACCAATTAGCAAACTACACTCGATGTGGAAAGTCTGCTGATGCAATACCTGAACCCTCTGTGAATGAATTGCTGCTCATGTAAGACCCTCATAACCTAACATCCACCTCTCATACAATACGACGACTACTACTTACAAGATTGTCACACATCCTCAAGATCGGGAGTTCTGACATTTCTCTCACGGCCAATATCTCGCATACTTACAGTGAAGGATTCGGTTTCTCGCAGTTGGCTGTGTACAGCTTCAAATATAGTGTAAAGAGGTTGCCGTCTACATAACGGAATTGTACTGCTCTTCTATTGCATTGAGTGAAACCGTAGACGAAGTGCATATCGGCTAATTCTGCAAAAGTTATCCACACCGTATCACCAACAACATACTAAAAAGTAATGTACTGCAGGAAACAAAAGCTGAGACAGAAACAAGCCTGGTGGCGGACCGCATTAAAAATACGTACTACTACGCTCTACTATAGCGGTGAAAGATCACACACAGTCTTCCAGGTTTGTCAAGAGAGAAACATTTCCTAGAAGGGTTCCAAGGAAGCAACAAGTCACTACCGCGAACGCCGTTCCTCGCAACAGCAAGAAGAACTCCGAGTCGCAACCACAGCGACAACCGCCGAACCGCTTGGCAGCGTCTTTCCCGTTTCTCCCTCGTCACCTGCCCCAGCTCTAGCCTAATCCGGACGAACTTGCCAACTACAGTCATCGCATCCTTTTTCCATCACCTTCACTACTAGCCCCACAGCAGAGACCCGTCCCGCGCCGACTTCCAGCACATTCTCCGCTGTCACAACTAACGTTCCAGCCAACCACAGTCATCGCATCCTATCTACCTCACCTTCACTGACTTAACACCACAGCAAGAACCCGTCGTGCGCTTAGTTCCAGCACATTCACCGCTGTCATAACTAACGTTCCAGTCACTACACAGAGAAGTACCTGCTACACAAAGCACAGGTACAAGGTGTCTCCGCCATCCATGCTGCCATAATTGTCTCTGTCCGAGGTCCTTCCCCACTAGTACGGCTCATATTTCTGGAGGAGGCGGGACGTGATGATGCGTTGCATAAGGGAATCTGGATAGGAGGCCAGCACCTCGGAACAGAACCAAGCCTCCAGCGACGCTCTCTGCTATGTTGCAGATGCTGCGGCAATGGCCAACCACTGACACCGGCACGCTGCCTCCTAGCTGCCATTACTGTGGTTCCAGCACCTTTACGGCCAACTGCAAGAAGTACAACCTCGCACAGTCACTTTGCTTTTTGTGGCAGCATGGAGCATTTCACGGGCCAGCTAACTGCCCGCGGTCTCCAATATACTCCGGCAACCGACACAGCCAATCTGCTCAGCCTGCATCCAATAATGAGATGCTCAAGAGACTCCAGACAATAGAAGAAGCAGCTACGGTAACTAAGAACTTCATGGACATCAACATATTCAGCAAAGGCAGCTAACATGCCTTAACGCTCTTGAGGTGGTTTACTCCGTACATTGCCTTTCAGGATAATGTGCTGACCGCCAACAAAAATGACATCACGGACACTTTCAGTCCTCCCTATAGAATCTTAATTTATAATCCAAAGGCAACATCACAACAGATTCCTGACTCCAAACACATAAATTGATGATTAAACATACCCCTCTCTTAATTTATTACCTCCTTCAATTTCCGCGTGGGCTAACTGCGTCTCGGATAACTATTCTCACATACTAATATGCATTGCATGCCAATCTCAATATCACCTACGAATTCGAGGGTGGAATATGCGGTATCTCACCACCCACCTTCTTTTGCTCCCAAATTTCCCTTCTTTATTTTCCCACTTCATATTTCCCACCTTGGTTCGTTATACCTTACATTCTTTATCCTGTTCCCCCTCCCCCAAGTCGATCCTGGTTGTGTAGTGGTTACCATACTTGACTCCTAAACCCAAGATCGCGGGTTCAAACCCGGCCAGGACCGATGAATTTTTTCGGGCGTAAAAATCTTAAGTATGGCTTCCTTCGGAAGGGAAGTAAAGCCGTGGGTCCCGTGTCGTACATTTACGGCACGAAAAAGAACCTCAAGCCTGAAAGAGAGGCCTCTGAGCAAATTTTGTCGGCCGTTTCACGCCCTGAGTTGAATGGTCCGCTGATGACCTGAGCTGTTAAAGAGCGTCCATAAATAAATCATTCATTCATTCCCCTCCCCCAATAGTGAATGGTTCTATTTTTTCCGGAAACAATCATATTTCGGGCAAACAGATACAAATGTAGTTGAGTTAAACAAAACGAAAGCAATGAAACTACCCGGTAATGAGCCACATGATACCATCGGCTCCTTATAACAATACACTTACAAAACATCTCTAAACAAGTTGTGAAAGTTTATCGGCAGAGTTCGGATTCACTCTCTATATATCAATGTATAGAGTATGAACTGGCTTTGACAGTTCGATCATGTAACAAATATATATTAATGTATATACCATTAACTGCCTTTGACGATTCGATCATATAACAAACTATGTACATATGTATTAATGTATATAGCATAAACTGACTTCTACGTTGCGATCATATAACAAATACATATTTATTAATGAATGTAGCATATCATGTCACAACTTAATGCATGTCCATTACGGTATAAAACATAAATTGAGCTGATAGTTTGGTCAAGTCGGCTTATGGTAGAACGCAAACTTCGTTATATTGGCATGTAATTCGTGTTGGTTAACAGATAGAGTGTAAAGAGGAGAAGGAAAGGTCACAAATAATGACCTGAATAATGAATAACTGAATTTACTGTCAAAATGCAGTCCATTTAGAAATCAATCAGGGCTTGTTTGCTGAGAGTTTCTGCCAGTCCGCACGTTACTGTAGTTGTTCATGTGGTTCTGAACCTGGCAGAGTTTCGAATTCTTCTAGGTAAAACTTCTTTGTTAGAGTCCTTGTCATTTGTACTATAAATTAATCAGTAATGGTTGGTAATCTATAGGCGATGAATTTAATTACATCTGCTTTTTTATTTATTTATGCAAGATGTTTTATACATCTTACAGTAGTATTCCTTATTTACATATTTACGTGATAAGGCTAATAAAATAATAACTTTCCCACCTGTGTTTTTGTGTACAATCTCATGTTTCTTTGTGCTCATTTTGCCAATTAAGTAACCTTGCAGACACTCAGGCCCATGCCTATGAGCCTTGCTATTATAAGTAAATAATGTTTTTTATGGTTAATTCTAATGAAGAATGGCAGAGTGATCTGAACCTTATAGTAGCAGTTATTTGCTTGAACAATCGTGTTGCAGGTGTTCGTTAATGAAACTTATATTGCGGCATTGATACACTGCAGAACGAAAAAACTGTGAAATTTTATTGCTATCACAGAAGTATACTACAGAAACACTTGTAAAGACATTAATAAGTTAATCGTAATTTTTATTGGATAGGCGGTTGTTTATGGAGCTGGGTCGCATCACAAATTCGGGAGGCACCATGCAGCCCACGGCTTGCCTTTTGGACAGTTCCGTAGCAGGCCATACTTTTGTGGAATACGGCCCTGTCCGTACATATATGTACTGATATTTAACATTGTATATCGAAGCATGTAACAAATCAAATTAGATCACATTAAATGTGTGACAATTGGAAAAAGTTTTAAGGAGAAAGACACGTAACGTAATATTTTTAGAATACTCTCAGTAACTTATTCTGTTTAATATTTAAGTCACGACCGAATCTTCTCCACACATTCTCATATTTTATTTCAGCAATGCATTTCTTTAAATTCTTCCAAAATAGGAATTTGTTTTATCTTCGTTTAATGTCCACAATAACGTTACTGCAAAGGCCAGATGCTCATAGAAAAGACCTAGGTAGTATTGCTGGAGCTATTTGTCTTTCACCACGAGTCGCAAAGTTACCACATTTCCTTCTATTAAAGTTGAAGAAATAGCTCACTGAACACAGATTTTCCACACATTTAGAGCTTATAGTTCAGACAGATGCTTATTTTTCAAAGTTGGTAAAAATGAATTATACTGAATGCATAAAGACGTTAGAAAGTAATTCACCAAAGTGCTTTGAGTTAAAAGGTGTCTATGTGGGGAAAAGGTATCTCAGGGCGAGAACTTTCATTTTGTACGTTGAATGTTTATAACGTGATGTTTCTAAGTCATATATATGAACAACAAGTTAGTGACATTATATGAAGTCCATTTTTTCTTCTGCTTTGAGATGTTTTACAACTAACTATAGTTCTGTATGCACCGACTTGTCAGTATTTGTTAACGATGATGACAAGACAATTCTAATAACTATTTCCTTTAATATAAGAATATTTTAATGTTGTCTTACAAATTTAACTTGTAATCCTATTAGACTTGAATATTCTCTTTCCATGCCCGATATTCTTTGATGATTTTCCTTGTGCTTGTACTTTTTTCGCGTTTGCGGTTATTGCTTTGTATACATATTATTTCTGTTTCAAGATACAGCAATGGCTATATCGCCTTTCAGGCTGTTTGACATTTTGCAGCGTGGTGTTTAAAAGCTCATTTTTCACAATACACAATTATTGCCAATATTGCTAACATTTAAGCACTGTAGCTTTTCCATATGATTCTGAAACAGATGTCAGACAAAGTTATATTTGGGAAAACTCATACGATAATTTTCACCTTACTTAATTTAGTACATTTTAAGCAGAATTGTAAAAGTTTGCTTGTTTTTTTACATACTCTGAAGAAGAAATTAAATCTATGTTATGCCCTGCTTGAAACAGAAGACTCAAGTTGCTGCGTATTCTGCATATAAAAGACATAACGCAGTGGATCAATATTGTCCGTAAACGCCACCCTGGCATGCAATATAGCCTTATCACGTAAATATGTAAATAAGGAATACTACTGTAAGATGTATAAAACATCTTGCATAAATAAATAAAAAAGCAGATGTAATTAAATTCATCGCCTATAGATTACCAACCATTACTGATTAATTTATAGTACAAATGACAAGGACTCTAACAAAGAAGTTTTACCTAGAAGAATTCGAAACTCTGCCAGGTTCAGAACCACATGAACAACTACAGTAACGTGCGGACTGGCAGAAACTCTCAGCAAACAAGCCCTGATTGATTTCTAAATGGACTGCATTTTGACAGTAAATTCAGTTATTCATTATTCAGGTCATTATTTGTGACCTTTCCTTCTCCTCTTTACACTCTATCTGTTAACCAACACGAATTACATGCCAATATAACGAAGTTTGCGTTCTACCATAAGCCGACTTGACCAAACTATCAGCTCAATTTATGTTTTATACCGTAATGGACATGCATTAAGTTGTGACATGATATGCTACATTCATTAATAAATATGTATTTGTTATATGATCGCAACGTAGAAGTCAGTTTATGCTATATACATTAATACATATGTACATAGTTTGTTATATGATCGAATCGTCAAAGGCAGTTAATGGTATATACATTAATATATATTTGTTACATGATCGAACTGTCAAAGCCAGTTCATACTCTATACATTGATATATAGAGAGTGAATCCGAACTCTGCCGATAAACTTTCACAACTTGTTTAGAGATGTTTTGTAAGTGTATTGTTATAAGGAGCCGATGGTATCATGTGGCTCATTACCGGGTAGTTTCATTGCTTTCGTTTTGTTTAACTCAACTACATTTGTATCTGTTTGCCCGAAATATGATTGTTTCCGGAAAAAATAGAACCATTCACTATTGGGGGAGGGGAATGAATGAATGATTTATTTATGGACGCTCTTTAACAGCTCAGGTCATCAGCGGACCATTCAACTCAGGGCGTGAAACGGCCGACAAAATTTGCTCAGAGGCCTCTCTTTCAGGCTTGAGGTTCTTTTTCGTGCCGTAAATGTACGACACGGGACCCACGGCTTTACTTCCCTTCCGAAGGAAGCCATACTTAAGATTTTTACGCCCGAAAAAATTCATCGGTCCTGGCCGGGTTTGAACCCGCGATCTTGGGTTTAGGAGTCAAGTATGGTAACCACTACACAACCAGGATCGACTTGGGGGAGGGGGAACAGGATAAAGAATGTAAGGTATAACGAACCAAGGTGGGAAATATGAAGTGGGAAAATAAAGAAGGGAAATTTGGGAGCAAAAGAAGGTGGGTGGTGAGATACCGCATATTCCACCCTCGAATTCGTAGGTGATATTGAGATTGGCATGCAATGCATATTAGTATGTGAGAATAGTTATCCGAGACGCAGTTAGCCCACGCGGAAATTGAAGGAGGTAATAAATTAAGAGAGGGGTATGTTTAATCATGTAATCCAAAGGCAACATCACAACAGATTCATGACTCCAAACACATAAAAATAGAAACCATAAATAGATCTAATGAAATTTTTGAAATGGAAAAAGATGTCGCCTAGACTATGACGACGTAAGTACCACTCCCATCTTGGCTCTGTACTGAGTTAACTTGTTGGGTATTTCTTCTTTCGTAACGTGTGCGGCACACCAGGCAGCAGTGTAGCTTAAATAGACACCTCCAAGGTTCATAGCAATTAAAGAAATTTCCGAATAGCTGGAAAAACGTTGCGACCATTCGAAAACTCATTAAAACAATTAAATTCTCCCGGGCTGTTTTGCCGTGGTCCATGGTTTAAATTACCACCATAGGTTTCACCAACTACTCCGGTTGGCATCTTGACAGCCAGACAGAGACGGATCAATACTGTCGCCGTGTTAACAGTTAGCTGTTACTCTTCGTCCACTGAAGATGCCAACCGGAGTAGTTGGTGAAAGCTATGGTAGTAATTTAAACCATGGACCACGGCAAAACAGCCCGGGAGAATTTAATTGTTTTAATGACAACACCGGCCGTGAAAGCCTAAGAAGTATTACATTCGAAAACTATCGTCTGCAATCCGAGAAGGCATTGACTAAGAATGGCAAGTATTATATTGCGAAAAATGAAGCAGCCAAAGAAACACAACTTACGTTCCCTAGATCCAGGATAACGCCATTGGCTGATGATGTATTTACACTTTTTATTGATGTTGTGGATTTGCCTGACATTTCCTGAGTAATGAGTACATGGCTCAAAACGCACAATCATTTAATACATAATAATATAGTATATTTTAATAGTTTGATATTTTTAAGTAAATCGAGACAAATTAATGTATAAAATTACCTCCCAGAAAAAGTAAAAGTGGTGAACTGTTAAGATTTTTTTAAATAATCGCTAGAAAAATACAAATTAACTATTAACTTACGTGCTTGAAAAAATTGTTAAATATGTATCCAAGAGGAATATAAAAAGAGTATTGTCAAATGTTAGACATTCATCGCCGCATAGAGGGCATGTCTGACTTTCACAAAAAAAAGTATAAATGAAATTATATTAATATATAAATGTTCACTTTAACTGGATGGACGACTGACATACTAACTACTGAGCTATGTAATATTTTTAGATAAAGATTTCCTTCTTGAACAGCTTTTATGGTAAACTAATTACCTGTAGCGGGGATCTATAATTGTATTGGAAAAGAATGATTTATGTTAAAAGAAGGACGCTGTGATGACACCCCAATAATGACTGGTCGAATTAAAAGTTTTATATCAAGATTGAACAAGGTTTTGCTCAAATACTTTGTAGTCATTGTTTTTTATGCGGAGAAATTTTGGTAGCAAAAACATTGCTCCAGTTGTAAGATGAACACAGCAGTCGCAGTGGTTAACTATTAAAACTGGACTTCTCAAAGTCAAGTGCCAGGAGACAAATATGCACACACTAAGAAGGTTTTATCAACTAAGAAACGTTATTACAATTGACATAAAGAAAATGTTTATAGTTGAGTTCATTAGCAGCAAAACCTGCTGTTCTAAAGCTGGATATTTGGCTGATATCTTTGGACAGGATGCAGGGAAAGAATAACATTGGACTCGCAATTACCGAGCTTCCAGAATATGTTACACCGCTCCCATGGGACTTTGCTTCCCTGCCCATTAACTGACCTTGAATTTCCGAACAGACACGTTCACGAAGAGTGAGTTACGTATTTTTATATGTAAATACGAACCAGCTCGTTGCGTTCGCGAGAAATTTATTCGGAAGTTCCTGGCCACACGCTTCCCTCCAGAACTGCAATTCATCATCTTGTTAATAAAGTTGATGCGCTATTTCACTTACGAAGACGTACAGACAAAATTGTGCAAGTATTCATTGTCTATGACAAAATGATTTCGTAGCACATGTGGGTTATTGTGAGTGGTTTCTTTCATCAATGATTTATGTACTTTTCAGACGAGGTATATGGTTTCACTAAAATGGCTATATGAACACCCAGAACACTAGTTATTGGTGTACTGAAAATCCAGTCTGTGTATAATGTTAAAGTTGGGGTTTGATTTGCGATTAGCATTAGGCACGGAATGTCCAGTTGCCGAAACACAGAACCCCATGAGGGTGAGGGCAAATTCTGTACTTTGTAGTGATAGTACGAAACACGTTCAGATTGATCGAATTTTATGCGCAAATTTAGGGAAAAATTTCATGTCAATTCTGAATTTTGGAAGGGGGAAAAAAGCGTTTTTGGGGTGATCAGGAGATGCCCATATCTACGCTACTGCAGTTTTGGGAACCAACTTGTGCGGCTAGGGTTTCTTGCAACAGTAAACATTAAAATGTAAGATGTGAATCTTCTTTAAATATATGTGAATCTTCTTTAAATATAGATAAAGAATAGCAGTTATGTTTGTGCAAAAGAAAATAAGACCATGTTTTTCATTCAATTATTATCAAATCGTGGAAATTTCAGTAAATATTTAATGATGGTTCACGGGTTGTCTATTATCTACTGAGAATTTGGCCATCTCATTTTCGTGGTCCTCCTCAGATAACCGAATAAAATTACGGATCTGTCCTTCAATTGGGTATGTACTTTTTATTTCTTGCAATTCCCCGCCTCCCCCCTCCCCAGGCGCACGCGGAGAACACGGAGTTTGGTTTGGGCTTAATAGGGATCAAACCTTTTAACCCTTTATTAATTCCCCTTTTTAATACAACTGTACTTTTAGCATCTGCCATTTTGCCATTAATTTGGGCAAGAGAGAGGGGAAAACGCTAAAGATTTACCAGTCTTGGAAGACCTAATGAATGGATATTGAGAAAAAAGTACTCGTAAGCTGTCACAAGGACTTGGTGCATCAAAAGTTACATTAACAATCATTCAGAAGTCTTGGATCTGTACCTGAACAAGTTCAGCACAGAGTGGATGCCACAAATTCCATAGATTATAGAAGAGAATTGTCACATGTGATGAAAAATAATTACGCTGACACCTCGAAACAGTGACTCGATACCTGTTAGCCTGCCAAAGTCATTGTTAAATAATATCCGTTCCACCTCAGAGTAAAATGTCTGGTGACATTTTGAAGGTTGATTCACTGGGAGTTCGTTCCAAACCGGCGCGCATTGATGCAAATCTTTATTCTCAACAATTGGAACTATTTTATGAAGTGAATTGAAATAGAGTTCTCTTGCACCAGAACAATGGGAGATCCCATACCGCTCAAACAGCAACTTCCCAGGAATGGGAAGCGATGGAACTGCTACCACATCCTGGTGCTGCGTGGAAGAAATTTCGAAAACATTGCAAGTCGTGCAAGTATCATCGAATTCCAAACACATGGGATAAAACCTCGCTCAGGAATATACAAACGAGTCCGTTTAGTTTTGCTTAAAAACCGACATTATTTATCAGACATTGCTTTTTAAAATTATTTTGAAAAATGGAAATAAACCTCAAGACTGAAGAGAGTTTATTGTGGGTTTCATTTACTGCATTCCCTGAAAACTGTGCCATTAACATTATTATTATTATTATTATTATTATTATTATTATTATTATTATTATTATTATTAAACGTAGGTTGCAAAGTAATTTTTCATTTTAAGTGAGTGTTTTCCCTCCTTTTTTCTCAGTTATAAGAATGTTTCCGGTTGGAGATAATGTGGGAATCCTCCCACCTTAACATTAGAACATGTAAATGAACTGGCGTTATGTCTTGAGCATGACGTCTATATTTACGACCATAACATTGGATATGGCTGGAGTAGGGTATGTTCACTGACTTGCAAGAAACGTTATTTTTCTTATCCTTTTACAGGCAGTCAGGCAAATGAGTGAGGTGATCAAAAGGAGTGGCGAAAACATTAATTAACTTTCTATCAAGGCATCTAGCGAGAATGGTTCCCTCTAGAAGCGTTTTTGCACGCTTTCAAGCATCCTTTGAAGACGTTTTCGTTAAGAATGCGGAAATAACTTCAAAACGAACGGTTGTGTGCACATCACAGCTGAAAATGATTATAGAAAAGTCGATGATAGTGGTGACAACCCATCCACTGAAGATTCAATCAGAAAGTGCATGCTAGTTAGACATGTTCAGATCAAAAACAAAGGTGTATGTGCAAAGATGTGACTGTTTTCCTACTTTAACGAGTTTCTGATATCGAACTACAAGTTTGTTAAAATGTTTGGCCCATTATTTTGATAATTTCACCCATCCTAATTTACCACTTTCAAACCTTCGATTTTCATTTTCGGTTTTCCATTTCAGAAAAGTTGTCCTGGTTCGAAATGTCTGTAATGTATGGCGGAGGGCGAAAGGTTAAAGAGAACATTTTCATTCGGTTTAACACTGCACATTGTGCAGTAGCACTGCCTTATTGGACGAATGCCCTTTTCCTGCTTAACGTTTGAAAACACCTTGCATGTAGAGTTAAGGCTTAATGACAGCACTTTTAGAACAAGTTCGAAATCACCCTTGAAAAATTCAGGTCACATTCGGGATTCGAACCACAGATCTTCAGCCTTCCAGGCTGATGCTCTAATTTGCCAATTACGGGACCGCGAACCTCTCTCATCTGATTCTATATACTTCGGAAAGCCCCCTAAGGAGACTCGTAATGCTTCATTTACGAAGATAGGTTCATAAGTTTCTGACCTGGTCAATAAGGATTATCGCCTTCACAAAATCCTTATCCGGTGTCATTCCTTATCTGTTAAGTAAATAATTGCATCTGTAACTTTTGCTCCGCTGTGTTCATTTGTTCACTATAGTTGCATAAAGAAGGCTATGTGTAGAAGATTGTGACATGTTCAAAATGGAGTTTCGAGCTGTTATTAAGTTCTTCACAAAAGAACGACTTACTCCAACTGAAATTAAACAGCAGCGATTGGACGGTGTATATGGGGAAGCACCCCTCTCATGTTCTATCGTAAAAGAATGGGCCAAACTTTTTCGAATTGGTCGAGAAAGCATTGAAGACGAAGAGCACGCAGGTCGGCCCTTGGAGATGCTCACTCCTGAAAACATCGCTCTTGTTGAAGGAGAAATTATGGAAGCCCGGCGGCTCAAAGTTACAGAAATAGGAGCAAGGTTGGGTCTTTCTAAAACAACAGTCCTTCGAATTATTCATGCAAATTTAAACATGAATAAGGTTAGTGCAAAATAGGATCCTAGACTTCTTTCCTCAGTCCAAAAGCAGCAACGAGTCATCTGTTGTCAAACATTTTGGAGCTCTGCCGTGGCAACGAGAGAGAAATTCTGCGAACTATTATTACAGGAGATGAAACTGTGGTCCTCTACTATGATCCTTTGTCAACCAAGAAGAGCATGATCACAATCTTTTGTTGAGACTGTAAAGGAATGCTCTTCATTGACTTCAAGGAGAGGAACACCACAGTAAATGGGGAGTACTACGCTGGCCTACTGCACAGACTACGTGCTTCCATCAAAGAGAAAAGGCGAGCAAAACTCACTGGTGGTGTGCGTGCGAAGAAATGTAGCTTTAAGGAAATCGATCATCCATCCTACAGTCCAGATCTAGCTCCTAGTGACTATTTCCTCTTCTCAGAACTCAAGAACGACCTTCGACGAAGGAATTTAAGTGTGACAAAGGGGTGATGGATGCTGTTTTACCCAATTTGCAGAAAAGACTTCTGAATATTTAGGGAAGGTGGTTGAAATGTTAATTCAAAGATGTGAGAAGTATATTGCAATAAAGAGTAATTATATTGAAAAGTGATAAATATTTTTTGTCTTTATCATAATTAGAAAATTATTAGGCCGGAAACTTATGGACCTACCATCGTACTTGTGAAAATTATTCTTTCACGTTAGCCATGTATTAGAAATGAAGAATAAGACATGGCAAAAGTTCGCTGCTACCAACTTGGAGGTAACTCAGATTTCGGCTGTGACATGTATTTTTTAAGTCTGATTCTTCATTTCGTACTCAAGCCTAGTATGAAAGAACACTTTCCATATATCATTCATGTGTAGCTGATGGCCGAGATTCTTGAACACAGAGTAACTTTTGCCCTTTTTTTTAATCAGGCTACTGGAAAGACCCAGGTCACAATTCATTTTCAGTGCCAGATTTTCAAGTAGTGGTTTACCGACCGTATGGCCATCGCTCAGGTAAGAGTATAATCCAAAATTTGTGGAAGTGAAATAGAAGAGTTGGGGGCGGTTCACTGCTCTTTTCTTCTTCAACTGAAATCAATATTTTAAAATTTAATGTTTTACCCCTTTATGCGTATAGGTTATAAACCAAAAAAGGAGCTAATTTAAAGATTGCCTAAGAAGTTTGATTTTTTAATTTCACAATTATTAACATTAGAATATGTTCAGTAAGTAGGAAAATCAATTGCGTATATGCAAAAGATGTCAAAGGCTAATTATTATATTGAAATGCACCATCCTTCGGACTTTACCAGAATTGACTTTTTAATATCTAGAAACCAAGGTCTGTGTTCTTTAGAAAATGTTTTTATTGCTCAACATGGGTGATACTAAATTTAGCGAGCCAACATCATTTACAATTTTTAGTTTTCACACATTTAGCATTTGCATGTTTTATCTGAGGAAATTTTAAAAAGTAAAGTGTAATTAAATAACCCTCACACACTGGAGAAACTGACGGAGGATGTAACAAATACTGAAGAATGTCTCAGTACATATTAGGCTTCCCGGGCCGCGTTCTAACGGTGAAACGTTTTTCGGCCGACAGTGGAATAAGAAGCGTGTACAGATAAATCAAGGACGTTTATTTATTTGATCCAGTTAGGTATTCAAATTCCTAGACTTCAAAGTCGATGAAATGCGATGCTGAAAGTTCTGGACGACAATTATATTCTGAGACACGTTGTTTGGTTGCAACCGAAAGCCTGCATTAAGGTACGCGCTACTGAAAAAGAAGAAGGTAAAATTTCCCTGATTTTAGATATTATTGCTTATCCAACTGTGCACTTCATGAAAGTCGTACATCAGAATGACAAAGACAATTACCCATTCCATTCCTGTATATCAGAGCTAGCGTCTTAGGTAGATACAGAAATCGAACTAGTGCCTCTATAACATTTTATAGAAAAATTGCCCCAAAGAAATATTTGTATGAAAAAAGGGTAGCGAAACAATTGGCGAATTTAATGTAGAGTGCACTGAAACACAGCAGGGAAATTGTTGGAATATTGGATGTCGCCGGGAAGAAACTGGGTAGTAGTGGTAGAAGTGGTGGTGGTATCTTCATTGTTATAAAAGTTCATATACACATTATAAATATATTTTATGTAAGACGGTAGTAAGTCATAGACCGTACATGCTTAAGTATGATACACAATTAGAAACAGAATCAAATACTACTACTACTACTACTACTACTACTACTACTACTACTACTACTACTACTATTACTACTACTACTATTACTACTACTACTACTACTGCTACTACTACTATTATTATTACTACTACTATTACTACTACTATTACTACTACTACTACTACTACTATTACTACTACTACTACTACTACTACTACTACTACTACTACTACTACTACTACTACTACTACTACTACTACTGCTGCTGCTGCTGCTGCTGCTAATGCTGCTGATGCTCCTGCTTTATTAAAATAAACCTTTTAAAGAGGGGAAGAATCATATTCACAGATATGGAGTGAAAACATATTACATAATATTTATAATTACACAAGTTATTGCATTCTAACCAGAAAATAAAAATGTCCACATTCAACCAATTAGTGTGGTTCGCAAACAGGTCCCTACATGCCAATCGATTTCTAATCGCCTTAAAAAGTTTTCTGGTTAATAGCGTTTTTTCCCAGGTGTTCCCAGTGGTACATTCGGCCAAAATATCTACCCATTCTTCATCCCCTCCAAAAAATTCAGATTCTCCTACTAGAATTATTTTGAGCCTTCCAGCCTCCCAATCTAAACCAAGGCATTCCTGATTTCGCCTTTCTCCCGCTTTATCACAGGTTAATTTCATTTTCTATAGACTCAAGGAAACTTTCGTGTTACATTCTGCCTCGATTTCCTGCCTGCTGATATGCTTTAGTCTTGTTCTAACCTTCTTCAAAACATTTTTATTATTTTCATTCCTCTTTGCTGTACGTATGTAAGTACGCGTATTTATTAACTGCGATTGGTCTTACATCCGGTGGTAGTGAAGAATATTTCACATAAAATCATTATTTAAAGCAAAATACTTAAATATAACCCAGTTAAGTTAATTAAATACATGCTAACCTACAATTAAATTAATCAATCTAATTTAAAAACATGTCGAATTAATTTTATACATATTTAGATTCCAGTTTACTTAGTTAAATACATTTTACACAACTAAAAAGTCATTGACCTAGTTAAACAAATTTGGAATAATCGTGATTAGGTGAGTTGCTGACAGCCAACGACGAACATTTGTCAAATACAGCAGTTTAGTGGAAGTGGCAACAGAAGGAAGCATGTACACATCTCATCACATAATTCGTTTATATATATTAACGTTTTCATGTATTGGAAACCATTTTTCTCCTAAGCCCTTCTACTAAGGTCAATGAAATATTCCGCACTGCTTCAAGTCATATTGAAGAATGGAATTGTGCATTAACTTTATTCACTTTCAAATAAGCTAAAACGTTTTTAAACTGAAAATTTAGAAAAAAAAATTAAATTAAATTCTAATGAACCATTAAAGTTTTGCAAAACCAATTCACAGTTTCACGGAGTGGAATTCCGGTTTTAATTTTAAACAAGTAATATAATTTCTCATTGATTTATTATTTTTTCAAGATACTTTATTATTCTTGCTTAATGAATATTAGCACACATTTATTGCATCACACAACTATGTAGTACAAAAAGGATTTAGGTCTGACTATAATTTTAGAACTTAGAAAATGCAGTAGCGTGTACCCTAAATGGAATCGCTTAATGGCAACTCCCCATCGTGCAATTCAAGTGGCCAAGGAACGGAGCAGAAGACAAGTAGGAAAACGACGACTGCTGCCAATGTAGAGATGGCTCCATGTTCTGCCACACCAGTATCGTTTCTTCGGAGCCTCTCGAGAAAACCAAGCTGCGCAATCGGAAACAGCTGTTCAGGTTGCTGTAAAAGTATTATGCTAAAGGATGAAGGTGTATCTGTTTACTAACTATAAGTGTTCCACCTCGCAAATAATTCTGAAGAAAAAAAAAAAAAAAATGGTCAGCTTATAGATTTAAGTTGAAGTAGGGAGTTTGTTTCGTTCGGATTGTTCACACGTAGTATGAATCTGTCATACGAAGTTCAAGAGCATTTGAGCAAATGAAAGAAACTGAAAAACAAGCCCAGGAAGAGGCTAAAGATACACTATTTTATGGATATAGCCGGTTCTAAAATAGGACAAGTAAAAATTACTTATTTTCTTCTTTTGCCAATCTGTCGAATTTTCTGGACTTGGACACACTCCATCAGAGAGATATATAATGTATTATTGATACAGCCGGTTATTGGCTTTTTTTTTTATGAAAGCTCAGAATGAAAAAATTAAATCTATTAACGGATTATGCTAAAATTTTAAAGAAAAAATACGTTTTATAAACGTCTATAGCCCGTAGAAACAATTTTTTTACCTGTCAGCAGAAATGTGAATATTTTCTGTATAAAAATAAAAACCATGCTTTAAAGTCAGAAACGTGCAATAGAAGCTTTGAGTTCGATACCAGGTAGCTATCACAATGAGCCCTGTTTACAAACATCGTCATCATAAATTTCCTGTATGAAAAAATAACTGCTAGTTCATACAAATGTGTTTACTTTTTAAAACGTCCTACTTCATTACATAACAAAGAGAATTTAGAAACAACCCGTAATTATTACCCTTCAAACTATTGAAATGATTACAACAACTTTTAGTACAGTTACATTGTTAAACATTTATATCTCCATCGCAAGTGTCAAATGATTAACATATTGCATGTATTTTTTATATTTCCACTGTCGGTTCAACCTTTGAAGACAACAGGAAGATAAGGTGGAATATAATTTTTTTATCCAAAGTTAGTTTTATGTATCTGTGACGTATGAGGAAAATAGCTCGGCAGGAGCGAAATCATGGAGAGAAAAGACAGAATTGCAAATAGGATAATTTCACTTATTTGGAAAATTGCAAGTAATTGTAAATTCTTTAAACGAAAATGCAAAGCCATATTAAACGAAACGGGATGATTAAATATGTGAGTTGAAACTAAAAAAAAAAAAAAAAATCTGAGAAGGTATTTCTCCTCACTGCCGAGTGATATACAGCGCATCCCACGTAAAGTATAAGCGATTCTTTTAGTTTGTTTGGTGCTATGAGCAACATTGAAATGACGTTCACCAGCGGCACTGAACTAGTTCTTTCAAAAGAACGAAATCATTCACAATTCCGGAACCTATCCTATACTCCTTCATTGTGATACCAACCTAACAACTCAGCTGCTTTGTACCCTGAGTATTGCCATATAAACCACCATTACCTTTTGTTATTCAAACAATGAAAAACACTTCCTTACTTCACTTGAAGGAAACCTCCTTTCCACTTCGTCCGCCAAACTCCGAATTATTTGTCAAACTCTCTCTTTCCATCTTCTTGAGGTTTTCATCTTTCGTATGAATTTCTTTGAGAGTCTGTATCATAGAATTAAATTGATATAAGTTTGCATTGTTGTGCTAATGAGGAACAGTACACGCGATACATCCAGCACGAAACCCAACAATAGATAAAATGTAACAAATGGATCAAAATGGAAAATTACGAGTTATATCTTGTTCATTGAAAGAGTGATTCGTAGGCCCTGGACACCCGCCGAAGTCTTAGCGCGTAGGAGTTGTCTCACGTCTCTAGAACCTCCCCCATCTTGGGGTGATAGAATCCCTGCCATATTTACGTACCGCATTTTTTGCTGGGGCTGGGAATTGTAGAAGTATTCGATTGCTCGTACATATGCGGTCAGTGGCGGCACGAACTGCAAAGAAAATTGTGCCTTCGACAGATCCTCAATTGAGTGAATGTGACGGGACACAATTCGGAGCTGCTCCTATTGGCTGACGGACAAATCCGCCTCCGAAGAAAGAAGAATATCGGCTCTTCCTAGCTTGTTTTAGCAGCACTCACCAGCGCAATCACCACAGGTCTCCTTTCCGATAGCAAACGGTAAGAAAAAGAAGAAAGCTACCCTTTCCTCTTACCCATCAACCGTTGCATCCGCGAGTGCAGAGGCGCTAACCTCACCTGCCCAAACCACCGCCGCCAGACACCAGCTACCCCCCTCACCATTTCCTACGCGAGATGACCACCTCTTTTCCACCACTTTTGCTCCGTTTCTGCTACGGATTCTGTATAGACATTGGCCGTCGTTCATCCGAACATCCAGAATCTTTTCAAACCTAGGCCTGGCGCCACTTGTATGTATGGTGTTCCTTGATTCGGAGTATTGCGACGCCGCCATCGCCGACGGTCTCCAACTGACAGGCCGCATCCTCCATATCGAACAGAGTCATTGCAGTCACTCCTCCCAGTGTCGCCGGTGCAGCGACTGCGGCCACAATGCACGAAACTTGACACATGTAACTACTGTGGGGCCGAGGCCCTCACCTCGGAGTGCACGCAACATAACCTGGCCCTCTGCTGCAGATGCTGTGCCTACTACCATACCTGCCCACGCCAGGCAGCTCCCACACCAAGGCCTCAGCCACCATATACGCACTACCAGCAACAAACCAGCATTATCTCGCACTTTCACCCAGTACAACCGCTTCGTCTATCACGAACAATAGAACTTCTGACGCTGCACCACCGGACACCACTCTAAGTGCATTAGCACCCTTGTCACAACATACCGTACTTAAACGAACAGACCTTCAAGCACCTCAAGATGCAACCTCCTCTCGCCTCGACCGCCTGGAAGAGGCATTTATTGTACGTCAAACAAACAACGCCCAGTCCACCGACATCCTCAAAAGAAGAATATCAGGTCACACTCAACAAGAACCACAACAGACATTTCAAGACAATCACCACTTCATTTGAGGAACTTCGCTCCCGGATTCTTTTATCCAGTTCCTTCATTGGACCGGAGGAAACAAGAAGGGTCAACTGGCCAACTAGCGCCTGGCACAAGCACGACGACGTCTATTTATTTATAACTTTTTTGCAACGCCAAGAAAAAGTACATTATAAATACAAACTATTATTACTAAGGGGCTTCCACCTATCTGGCCCAGGCAATTTCAGGTGTGACCCCTTATATTTAAAAAAGTTTGGGTATAATAATTAATTTTGTATTATACCATTTATCTAAATTCTAATAAAACTGAAATTAAGTACAAAATTTCCATGTTGTTTACTTCAGTCCCCGGTTCATCAGCAGCAACCTACTGAAATTCCAGGGGACCGAGTTCTGACCGATTCCCACCTCTTACTAATACTAACTTTATTAAAGCACTATAACATATACTTACTACCAGATTCTAGAACTCTCTCTCCTTATCTATATTTCCTTTCTTCTCTTCACAGTCCATTTCCATTTATTTTTTTACTTTCTCTAAAAATGTTCCTATATCCTTACATATTTATAATTAATGCTTCAATGCAATATAACAATTTAACACTCCTATCTCCTTTACTTTCCTCATACCTCTCCTTTCATCCTCCGAATGCACCCTAGGCTTCGGCCTTTGTGTACCCGATACTCAACCTTTTCCCACCCTACATTGCAACCTCCAATATAATAACGAGGGGGCTTGTGCTCGATCTTTCGTTTTACTCCTTCCAAAGTCATATTATTCCTTATTTTTTGCACTTCCTGGTTTTCCAACTGCTATATCCCAGTTGGACTCTTCTATCCAGTTTGGTATTACCAGAGCTGAGAGGGCAACGTCGGAGTTCACTATTATGGGTCGTGATCGGAGTCCATGGGGTTGGCCACCGAGAGGACCAGATATAATTTAATGTTCTTGGTGATTAAAGTATCTATGACATCCCCCCTGCCGCGGTGGGGATGGAACGTTGGACTTCTAGGGCCGTGCGCGAACAGGGCCGGGGCTCCGCTTATGAGGCGTTAGATAAGCCGGGCCTCTACTGTTCGTAATGTGGCTATGCAACATAAGAAGGTTCCTGTTAACATATTCCACGAAGCAGACTGAAAGGTGTAGGTTTGGGAAAGTTCTGTGGTCAGCTTCGTAGAACTGGTCATTTGTTGGGACGTCTGCCTTAACTAGTACGACATCCTGAATGATCAAGGAAAGCGTTATGGTGAAAGGGCGAGAGGGGGAATGCAGTGTAAGGAGGGTGTCATTTAATGAAAATAGTTGTACTCCCGCCCCATCGGCTGACACGCTCGGTTCGATGGGCAACGTAACTTGGCAGATTGAAATGTGCACTGGCTTGCAGGTGAGTCTGGCAGATCATCATAAGATCAATTCCCTTATCTTCGGCCATTATGAATTAAGAGTGCTGGGGAAGCTGCTCAAGAGTCTTGATCATAAAATGGTGCTCTTGCTTGCAGTGCCGCAGGAGAGAAAGGGATTTGCTGACCCTGTTTGCGAACCATGTGGACAGTTCAGTGTGCTCCCTCAGGTCCGCGTTGGACATGGTCAAATCGGAAATAGTAAAGGTTGGTGGGTCACTTGAGGTGGCCGCAGTCACAGTTGAAGTTAAGTCTGCCGTGGCAATCTCATTGGACGCCTGCTTGGCCTCTTGTATCGATTATTGCTTTAGATTGACGAGGGATCTTCTTCTGCCAGGTTTTTCTGATTTACTTTTCGTCCCCTTTTGATGTTTTGGAATGAACCACGCTGTTAGGGTCAGTTGGCGTTTTTTTCTGTTGCGGCTAGGGGACCGGAGAAATGGCAGGGACTGTGGATTTTCTGTTTTGGTGCTTTATGTCACTGTAGTCTCAGGCTGTCCGGTTTCTACAAGGACCTGCTCCTGTGGATTCAGAGGTAAGAAAGGACACCCCTGGTCTGACAGGCACTGGCGGCAGGCGACTATTCTCCTGTTGCCTCTCTTTGGCCCTCATGCCCTCAAATAATCTTCAGTCGAATTGAGCAGCCCCATATATGCCAATGTACGTTTGTCCGTAGCTGGCACATATACAGTCATCCCTTGACACGGTACAATCCCGTACCAGGGGGGTACTTACCTTCGCTCACATACAAAGCTCGAGTGAGGGAAGCCCAGACTCTTAAAACACTGGGCGGGTCCCTCTTTACCCATTTAGGATTTATTTTTACTGCCTTTACCAGGTCCATAGCTGGTGTCTGGCGGGGCTCCCTATTCCCTATTACCAGAAAGAGCGGCATAGGGGTTCTGCCGATCTCGCCTGTTCTCGCTGAGGACAGTTTCCCTTAGTTGAGACACAGAGAGTCCCTCGATCCCGTGCTTAGCCCTTAGAGCTTCCAGCACATCTTCCGGGCTTGTCTCAGAGTCTGCATTCAGCAATCAACCAACCAAGATAAGGCGCACTGGATTAGTACCCACCAATGTAGATTTACTGTGTACCTAACTACAGAAGGAAAAAAGAGTATTAGAAAGTTTTCTTGTATTTAGAGGGTGAAGAATTGATGCAGAGAGTGCACTGCTTCTCTGAGATGATGGGTGCATTTCTTTAATGTAGATATATTGACAGCCTAATTTGATTATGAGCATGTTCACATTATTAGCGGATTTTTAAGTTTTGATATAAAGTGCAGCCTGTGAGTATTCGAATTTAGTTTCAGTAGCAGGATGTGATAGTATTGTTATTCTAGGTGTCCGTAAGTCAGTCGCGTTAGTCAGTCAGACTTGTGCTTAGGTCTGGATAACAATCATAGTTGCTCAGTCATTGGATGAGAGTACTATCATGTTGTAGTAAACTATTGTGAAATTAGGTAGTTCGGCGTCTGATTTCATCTTCCACATATGAAAGGAAAGAGGCTTCATGTAGTAATCGGTTAGGAAAACATCGGTATACAGAATATAGCTCTAAGCCCCATTCCTCCATCCTTTGAAATAGTAGCAGCTAACTGTCCGATGCAATGCCCAGATTTTACTAATGGCGATGATAAAAACTTTTAAAAACACGCCTTTTCAGGTGTACAAGCATCCCGTTAGAAGTGAACACAGGGAACAGTTGAGCAATAGTTCCTTGTACCCTATGAATAATTCCGGTCATGTGACCACTCAAGGCAAGTCCTTTATCCAGCTGAACTCCCAGGTATGTGAGGGAATACGCCCACTGAATTCCCTACTGGCTCTGTGTGTGGTGTGTGTGGAGGTTTGCGCGTATACGGCGTTTTGTGAATATGATGGCGTTGCTTTTTACCGCATTAATTGACATGCGCCAAACACCTGCATTACCTTTCGGTTAGATGTAGCAATTTTTGTATGGGGTAAATGGCTCCGCCTAAGTGTCTATTTGTTTTGTAAACCAACACTTCAGCTGCATATTGGGCAATATGGACGCCTGATGTGTGGGGGAGGTCTGCCATGTACATATTAAATAGAACTGGTGATAGTACATAGTCTTATGGTACTCCCCCGGCAATTTATCTGAGTGTTGAGTTGTTTCCCTCCATTACAATGTACTAGATGTGTGTGTGTGTGTGTGAGAGAGAGAGAGAGAGAGAGAGAGAGAGAGAGAGAAAGCCCAAGGGAGATAAGTTTTTGAAGGAGCAGGTCGTAGAGAAAGCCTATTTCACATCCAGAGATACTGTAGGGGCGAAAGCTTTGTCCTGAAAACTCAGGGCTGCAGCCTCAATCACTCGCAGCATGTCCAGGACGAACCCGAATTGATGAGGAGAAATGGATTGGATGTTCCCCAGAAGAGGCAGCAAACGGGCAAGCAAAAGTCTCTCAAAAACGTTTGACAATGTTGACAGGAGCTGGAAAGGTGGACTGGGTCTTTGGCTGTTTCAGTATGCATATCACATGAGTTTCCCTCCACTCTCGTGGAAAATGGCCGAGACTGGCCCACACATATTGAAAATCTTGGTCTCAAAGAGCACAGACTTGAATGGCAGGTTGCGCAGCAAGGGGTGTTAGCCCATCAGGTTCGGCAGCCTTATTGTAACGGAGACACTGTAGTGCTTTTTGGACTTCACTGGGATGGAAGATGGGAGTACCAATGGCCGCTTCATCTGGCGGTCGTCGGAGAAACCGACGAACGTCTAGACGAATGCGGCGTGAAAATATTTCCTCCTAGGGGTCATCTCTGGGCCTGAAAAACAGTTCCAAGTAGTCGCTAGAGCATTAGTTTTGTCTTGGGGATCGTAGACCAGGCCTCTGCTGCCATTGATTGGATGTAAGTTTCTATTTCGTTACCCAAGATATTTTCTGGCGATGTTCCGCACATCACCATCAACAAGATTCGTTCTAGCCACCGTGTTCTCCCAGGCGAGGCATTTATGCTCGCGAAGATAGGCACCGAATTCTCGACTTAGTTGCCGTAAGAATCTTAGATGATGTGACGCGCGTTATCGTTGATGGAGTCTGCGAGTAGTCAAAGAACAGCGAATCAGGAGATCTAGGTCTATAACTATGGCATTTTGGTGTGGAAGTGCTGATGCATTCCTTAACACTTTTCCAATTGATCTCGAGGATTAGACTGCGACATTACGGCTGGCAACCCTAGTGTTGATTTGTGTCAACACGGGATTATTATCGGAATGGAGGACAAATTATATTTTTAATGGTGTTTAACGCCTGTTTTAATTACTAAGGCACTAAAGGCGGTGAACACTGATGAAACATGAGATGAAATGATATATTAGGAAAGAATTTTTAAGGAAGGAAACGTTCCAGGCTTAAGTTTAGGTACCTCCCTGGCATTTGTCATTTATGAGGACTGAGGAAAACCTAGAAAAATCCTTAGTCGGGGAGGACGGTCCTAGTGAGAATCGAACTCCAGACCTCCCGCGCACCAGTCCGCGCCTTAACGATCTTGGCCACCCGTGGCGGTAAATGAGATGGTGTGGGAAGTGTTTGATGATCGCGAAGTCGACAACAGATGATCGTCCTGTACTAAGAGAATGAAGCGTGGGTTGCCAAGGACCCTGTACTCGAAGCTGTGGATCCAGTTCAATCGTTCTAGTGATTGCCTCTTGTAACTGCCCGTTGACTACAATGCCAACGAGAACGTTTGGCATTAAATTCACCAATCATACTGATTGGTGACTTTAATGCCAAACTACTAAGCCTTACTAAGATGTAAGGCTAGTATGGGAAGGTAATCGGTCTCCACGAATGCTCTGAAAGGGAAGTTATACTCAGAAACTTCCAAAACCTCCGTGCGACCGAGTTCAACATACATGGCCTTGGCCTCTGGGGTTTGAAGAAGTGGGATCTGGACTGAAGTTCATTCCTCTTTACCATGAGGCCATTTGCATTCCAAAACGCAAGCCGGAATGAGGTGTGAAACCTAATTCGACTCGCCATCTCGAGTGGTCAGGTTTCCATTGAAGAGAAGGGCGATAGCCTTAAATGCTATCAGCATCGTGCTATAGGAATCAGGTGCATTAAGGAAGCGATTTCTGCCGCTGGTCATATGCCTGCCAAATATTAGTCAGCCACTAACCTCAGGGTATTGGCATCGTTAGATTGGGATTGGTGAACGTGTGAGTTGGGAAATGGTCTGGGAGGTGTTAGCCGCTCCTGAGAATTTCCAGCCGTTTGAGTTGCAGAAGCATCGCAAGATCCAGCCTCCCTTCAGCAGGTGTGTTTCTCGGTGTTGACCGGGGAGAGGAGACTGTCATTCTTAGGGTTTCTTGAGTTGTTGAGTTGGGAGTTGTATGTGAGTTGAAGGCACGCACATGAGTACGTGCCAACCCATTTTTCATTCGGCAAATCCCGTTACGGGCATTTCCATTATGATCCGAATTCCTGGAGCGAGGCTTTGTAAACTGCAGTTGAATCTTGTACTTGAAGCGGATCGGAAAATAACGACTGGGAAAACAGTAACTAACTTCATAAAAACTATAAGCAGGTACTTAAGCAACTCGAAAAATAATTAGATGAATATAGTTACTTGCTTTGTAAACGCTGTTAAGTTGGTACTTAAAATATATCGGGAAGTTATGGCTAGAAATGCTGTCAACTTCTTCTTAAACAATATTAAGTTGGTACTCAATGTGACTCGAAAAGTAACAACTGCGAATAGAGCCTAGCTTCGTAAAGACTGTTAAGTTGGTACTTCAGGTAGATCGGAAAGTAACTACATGAATATAATTATTAGCTTAGTAAAGGTTGTTAAATTGGTACTTGAAATAGATCGCAAAGTAACTTGTAGGAAAATCAAAGTCACTCATTGACTTTATAAAGACAGTTGAAGTAGATCACAAAACAAGCAGCAAATATCTGAAAAAATGGTTTGATAATTGTGTGAATGTGATTTTGGGGTCGGAAAGTTAACGAATATTAATGAAATTACTTCTGGAAAATCTTTTGTGTATTTATTTATTTATTTTTCACTATCGGGGACTTAGTAAACTTTTTTTTCTATATAGCGCTATTTTAAATATTAAATTTACAATCTAAATTCAGCAACGTAAATAAAATATGGTCATATAACTTTTTGACACACTGTTTTTTGGGGGGGAGCATTAGGGAGGGGGCAGGTGCACTGAGAATGACCCACTCTTAAAAACCAGTAAAATGTTTTCTTGCGCATTTTTGTTCTTAAATGACAAACGCAAAATTTTGGTATGTCATGTTAGTTAAAAATAATTATACATTGTTTTAAATGGTAATATTTTTATATTTAAATATTTAATAGCAAACTTCATACATAAATAATCTTTAGATTTAGTAATCATGTTATACTTATATAATACTTTAAGTTTGTGATAAACTACATTGTTGCCTGGCATTTTGAAGTTTGGATCACAAGACCTAAACTAGATTGTGCTTCCCCCAAGCCTGAAATTGATGCTTTAAGTTCATTAGATGAACGTTTCTTTCAATACAGTCTGATAAAAATAAGGCGAGTATGTCCAAGGACATGTGTGAGGGCGAACATTGATTGTATTGATTCAAGATCACTTTATGTTTTGCTAACCAGGCTTTTCTTGCATATGTTTGCCAATTGTTGATTCAAAACCTTAGTATCGCTCTCCGGTAATAGGTGTTCCATTAGGAAGATAGTCGGTCAACAGGATGTATTTGGAATCCGGGAAAACTGACTTCTTTTTGATGGAAAATTATTGTTTCATTTTAGGTGTGTTTCGTCACTGATCTTGAATCGACGGATAAAATCAGTTGGATTGGCAAACTTAGCCCAGAGATTTCCATTTAATCGGGTGTCAACAGCCGCGAAAGTAACATTTTCATGCATGCATAGTTCCTCCTTCAAAATGCGAAATACTCATTTACTTTAAATGTCTAAAACTTAAAATCTGACACATTTTCCGACAATTTCCGGTTGGGGTGGCAGATTTTGGCCGTCCAAGCTTTCATGAGCACGTTTGAACTCAATGGTCTATTTTTTAACAGTTGAAAATGACGGCGAGGAGTCCCGTAGAGTGTTGATCATGTCTCTGTGAATTTCTATCGCCATTGTCTGCCCTGCAACAAAGATCTACTACGTCCTTGACCAATCTTTCTGTAATTAATTTGGGACTACTGTTGCAATCTGAGTCAATCCCAAGATCTTTTCATATGAGCCTCGCTATTATTTGCCTCGTAGACCCCAGGTCGCGTGTTTAAACCCGCCAGGGTCGATGGATTTTATAGGGTGTAACATCCTAAGCATGGCTTTCTTCGGTAAGGAAGTAAAGCCGTTGCCCATGTCGTAGATTTCCTGCACTTGAAGCCCGAAAGAATAGGCCGTTTCACGCCCTGAATTAATAGGTAGCTAATGACCAGAGATGTTAAAGACGTCCCTAAATAATAATAATAATAATAATAATAATAATAATTACGTGATCATTTAAATTTATTGTTGGAAGAAGTTCCATTCAACTAGATACCGTATGCTGTTCATACATTGCAGGGCACACCCTCGTTTTTTTTTTTCTTTTTTTTCCGTGTCGCTAGAGCGATTCTAGATCATCTATTCCCAAATAAACGACCTCATTCTATTATATTTCTATATTTGGAGTCGTAAGTTCATTTTTATTCAGGATGTGTTATCAGCGTTTTAAACTAGGGTGTCAAAAACACCTGGAATACGAGTATGGGAGAAAATAGGACAATCCACGTTGAAAACCTTTATCCCGTTTTAGCCTTTTTGTAGAAATATGGAAGTTATTGGCTAAATTTAGGATATAGATACTCATTTGCTCTGAAAAGTTTTGTACAGTAACATCCTGTATAAAATGGAAATAATGTTCAGATCCTATCAGAAGTAAATGAACTGATTTTAACTTAGATATTCTTTAGTGCTTTTACTATATAATGACTGCCAAATTATGTAATTCTTGATACAAAATGACATTAAACACGCAAGTGTGTTTTTCCGAAAAATGTAAAGTTTCTTGAATAGTGAACACGTTTTTCAGATAAAATAAATTGACTTGTTTATGTTAGCAAAAGAGTCTCATGTGATGATATCGGAACAGCTTGTTGTGTTGTTTTGCGTGACGTCGCCTGTAAAACGCACGTGCTTCTGTGCTAGAGATGGGGCTCAATTGTTATGTTTTTAGTTTTAACTTAAAAGGATATTTGCAATGGTAGTACACAATCTTTTGTTTATTTCTGTTCTTTCTGTGGCCTGAGTGAGCTTTGAGCTGCCAGCATATTGCACACCTTAAGATGTTAAACTAGCAAGATTTTTACACTTTCAGAGGCACCATTATGGAAGTTAGAGAGCAAAACCCTGTAATAGAAAGGGCATTTGAGGTACGACCTCAAGTTGTAGTTCTGGGCTCGATTCCCTCGCACTGTTTTACAGATCATCTGTGCTGCTTAAATGGAAACAACCCCAACAGAGGGTAATAGAAAAAGAAAGGCACCTTATTAGATAATTACACCAGTAAGAATATACAATTAACATGTATTTCATTCAGCTGTATCGTTCTTCAAAAATGAAGGGATCGTATAACTTCATTTTTAATTACTAGGGTGGATTTCTATTGTCTATAAAGAATGCAATTTAAAGTATGCATTTATGACCTAAAAATCTTCCAAAATATTTAAAAATGCACAAAGATAAGTAATTATTTAAGTCTAAAATAAAATATGTATAAGAACAGAACTGAGGTACGGTAAATGAACGTTCTCTTAAACTGAGTTTTATTAACATCGCTACAGAAAGTTGTTATTATTATTATTATTATTATTATTATTATTATTATTATTATTACTTACATTTGCTAATTTTAAATGCTTAACTGCAAAAAACTGTAAAATATATAAAAGTGCACTACACTTAACACAGGGATAAATAAGATCTACCTAGGATTTTATTACACAAATCAAATTCGTTTTTTTACTCTTACTAATTGTTTATAACTGCTGAGGTGCGATATAAAATAATTTGCATATGTAGGTTATCAAAAGTAAACGGTTGGCAGTTATGTGTAGCACAGCTTAATACACTTATAAGTTTTTACAAAGAAAATGCAGCATACTTAAATCAAAAAATATTCCTCAATTCTAAATCTTTCTTCATTTCCTCAACGAAAGTAACTTTCCCACCATTTTTTCTCGTGCCTGTGTCTTATTTATTTATTTCTATTTTTATTTATTTTTTTATCTATTGCGTCTCCAGCTTTACCCGAAAAAATCCAACTTTGGGATTTCTCAAATGAATTTACTGTGGCTGGAAAAACCAATATTTGCCGTATAACACAATTTAACTTCTATTTCCGAGTCTGAAACTATTTAATGTGCCATTAGGACTGTCAATGTTTTGAAGTACCCATTATAGTAAATCGGGCCTCAGTCCAAAATGCCTATACATTTGGTTCACTTCGTGGTCGTATCTCCCCGGCGACTCGGTGACAGGTACCAGCGGTACGCTATCGTGCTGCCTGATTGTTCGGTGGTTAAGGTTCTTCTTTTCTTCAATGTGTCAATTACTTATCACACAGTTTTTCTATCCTTATTTTTTCTTAAAGTAGAAATTTTGGGCAGCCACTTATTTACATTTTTTTTCCTAAAAAGTCTGGCAAATTGCATTATTGAGCTAAATTTAAGGGGATGTCAGCATAGATGAAAGCTTCACAAAAATACTGATGCAACTGTGAAGTTTTTTTTTATCCCATAAATACTTACATGTGACTACTCTCACCTCATAAAAGTTTTCGTCACTATGAGGTGACTATATTTTAATATTTGTCTCAATGAAAAAAAGGACAAAAAGAGAAGTCTAAATACTTAGGTTTGGAAACTAATAATAAATAAATAATTACTGTGTAACTTTCATGATATAGTAGTATTGAATTCACTCCAGTCAAACAACACTTTAGAATTATTAGTGCAGCGTTCATTGATATTTTGCTGCTGAATAGATCTTCTTTACTAAGTTCTTTTTATCACACAGCATTTTGTAAAAGTTTACACATGTGTAATTAAAGTTCACCTTATTAATTAACATAGTTTTCAAGATTGTGCTGAAAGAGCGTTCTTGTCACTTGTCCACAAACCATTCATGTAACAAAACACTAGTTCAGTGGGGGTGTTAGTTACGGCTAAATAAAGAAGACATTCCAATATTGGAATAAGGTACATTGTTCACATTAAAATGTGAAATAGTTGCTACCTACTCGCTACGTGATGTTCTTTCCAACTTCCTTTTTTCCAATATTTTCGGTATAATATACACATACTCATCTTACAGACCGGTATCATCTATTATAGATGAAGGAGCCACTTCACAAATGAAACCTTCAGTCTTTTGTATACCCTTCCACTGTCTTAAGTGTTACCCAACATTAGTCCCACAAACTCTCAATGGGTGCAATCAATTTATTTAAACATTCAGCTGAGTTTGATAAAACGTATGAACACAATGTTTCAATATTGCAATGTCTGATGATAAACCCCTCTTTTCCAGAATATCGAGAAATTGTTATGAACAATCTTCAACCTTAGAAACTTCATTAGTTTTTACATCACGTACAAAAACTATAATTGTTCCATTCTCTACTCTTTCAACTGCAAAGTGAAAAGTTGATGCTTGGTTGTGAAGAAGTACAACCAGGCTTCTGATAAAGGATTTTAAAAGTATGGTTTGATCAGAGATATTTTGAGATTCAGAGGAACAAATATAGTCAGGATATTTGTTTTGCTATACCCTAAAACTTATTTGCACTCCTCGTTTACAAATTCACAGACTTTCAACCCTTACAGTATACACATTAGCGTGACCCTTATTTTTCAACTTTCTAAAACACACAATAATAATAATAATAATAATAATAATAATAATAATAATAATAATAATAATAATAATAATAATAATGTGCCATTTTCAGCTCAATCGGACAACGTCTAGGTGATCTTCAAACGCTTACGCAACGATTAATTCCGTACAAAAACTCTTTCCTCTCTCGATCATTTTTTTTTTTCCCCTCCTTAGAGAAATTTATGTAGAAATCCAGGTAACCCCACCAATCTCTAAAAATATTCTGAATAAAATTTCCGAAAAGTTATTTCGAAAAATAAAACAATCTGAATAATTTGAGAAACAATAGGGTTTTTTTTAGTAATGCATTCAACTTCTATAAGAGAAACATGTTTTTATTTAAACAATAATTTCTATAGAATCAAAACATTATGTGAACGAATATTAAACATTATTTTCTCTGATTTAGTAGCAGTTTGGTATTTTTGCGCACTTATATAACAAGTTGCTTCCTAGTTTCATCTTTTGTGAGGATGTTACCGGTTTCCTGAATGAATTTGACCCCTCTTTCTGCAACGTTGTTCACAACAATTAGCTTCTCAAGTTTTTCAATTCCACTTTTGTAACCAGGATAATCCTTTCATGTTGAGTCTTTGTCTAGGAAATCGATGCTGATAGAAAATCTGGTGCAGAAAATGTTTGTACCTGGATTTTCAAAAGACGAAAACTCGATGTTCGTAAAGGAAGAAAAATCATTTTGGTGCAGAATGTACCTCCTCAGTAGATTTCTCTTCTTCTTCTTCCTCCTCCTCCTTTTCTTCTTCACCTTTGCGGGCTTAACTTGAGTCACATTTGCTATAGCTGCTGCCGGAACATTGCCATTAAATAAGGATAGAGCCACATTTTCTGGAACTATTAGATATGCTGCAGTATTACTGATTTCTGGATCAATATCCGGATAATTTATGACTAGAACTATAGGCAAGGAAAAAGAAAAGAGATATCCTTTTATGGAAATTATGGACGATCTCTTTGACATACCTCATTCAGATGCTTTCAGAAGGATGACAGCAATTTTCACTATCGTCACCACCATCACTGCTTACTGTTATCATCGGTTTTTAACGTTCCATTTCTTCATAAGTCTTGACAGTTTACATTGCAGTGCTCCTTCTTCCTTGTGTTTCACAGTTTTTGATCTACACCAACCATGCAGCCTGGTTGTCCTTTTCATTTTTCATCTATTTGAAAACATCTGAATGAGATATGTCAAAGGATCATCCATAACTTCCACAAAAATATATATATATTTTCTTTTCCTTGCCTGCAATTCTGTAAAATTTTCCATTCATCATAGAGTTGAATAACTTATTTATACAGTGGTTAGTTCTTCTAGTAGGAATTCGTGATTTTTGCACAAAAATGGAAACTTCTTGAATCACCAAAGCTGCACTTTCCTTTGTTGTAAGATTTACAACGTTTGCATTACAGAAAAAAAAAAACATTAATACTTGTCGGTTCAAAGGTAGTTTGACTCCGACGATTTGATTGGAGATGTAGCCAACAAGATAGACTTAAAAATCTTTTCGTAACTTGTGTGACAAATTGTCTGAAGAAGTTAATGCCATTTTACAAGTCTAGGAGGAATAATAATACTTGAAATATTATTAATCAAATACAACATCATATTTAGTTACAAAATAGGTAAATAAAGCATATAAAACAATATTAGAAAAAAATATTTTCTAGGCTAAAATTTCAAACTTTCATGGTCAATGAGGGTCGCCTATCAATTATCCGACTGAACTGAAAATGTGCACAGATCGTTATTTTGACTGAAACAAGACAAGGGGGTGGGAGCAGCACAATTTTAACCCTAGTACACATAGAAATAAGAATATATTTTAGAAGCAATGCCTTCAATATAAATTAGAGGGACATCTGAATAGTTTTGTGCAATACATAAGCAGAATAGCCAACCCAAGTGAGTTATGCACTAAATTTCCTTTCAGTTTAGTGAAGGCGTTGTTGACCCCCTTTTTGAATACATCTGCAAAATTGCAGTTCGTATAATCTGAACAAAGAGCGATTATTTTTTCTTAAGTATTTTCTAAACGCTTGCTCAAAAATGTAGCAATGGTTTCTGGCGTTTCTGTAACATTCAACATTTTAACTTAAATCCCCTCATCAAAGAATTAAAGTACCTAACAAGCAATGGAAATATTTTACATCCTTGTGGTTCGACGCATCCGTCATTATCAAAATCAAAATTAGCTTTCTGTAAACCGGATTCTAGTTCACAAATGGCAAATGGAGTCGAAACATTTGCCTCGGTTTTCTGCCGCAAGTAAAATTTGGTTTAAAAGTACATTGGATAATTTTAGAAGTACAATCCATGAATGTGATCAATAAGATAAGGGAAGGTTCCTTCAACAGCTGCTAATTTCATATTTTTTCACAAAAACTTTCATTTTTAAAAAGTTAGCAAATGCGGAACCAGAAGAGGCACTTGCAGGCACCATACTTTTATGTTTATATGTTGTGATATATTCGATTGCCCCTCATGGCTTATACTGAAAGTAGATGCACACTTATTACATGGAACATCGACTTTAATATTTTTTTTATGTATGGATATTCATTCAGTAGGTCATTATTAAAAATACACACATTTTCAAGCGTTTACAAAGCGTTTGCAAACTCGCAGATTATAAAAATACAGTGTATTTCTGTATTTCACAAATTCAGAACACAATAAGGTCTTCTACCAGAGTCATACTGTAATGAATTTCTTTAAACTGAAGCATAAGTGTTTGCAGTTTCCAATATTGCTGGTGGTATAAATACAACACAGAGTGTTAGATGTCCTCATCTTACCATAGAGAGCGCAAAGTGGTGCAGCTCAGTTTTCGGCTGCATTTGCTGCACTTCCCCAAGTGAAGCCCCCACATTGTTGCAGGTGTATACCGATAATATAAACAGTGCTTTCCTTTGCCCGCTGTCATTAATCTTTAATGTTTTCATTAAATATTGTTGCAGTGCATACCAATGATATAAACAGTGCTTTGCATTGTCAGATATCAATAACCTTTAATTTTTTCATGAATCATTTTTGCAGTGTATACCAATAATATAAACAGTGCTTTCCTTTGCCCGCTGTCATTAATCTTTGATTTTTTCATGAAACATTGTTGCAGGTGAATAGCATTAATATGAACAATGCTTTCTTTTCCCAGTGCTTTTCTTTTTTCATGAAACTTTGTTGCAGTTTATACCGATATTAAAAACAGTGCTTTGCTTTTTTAGATGTCAATAATCTTTAATTTGTTCATGAAACTTTGTAGCAGTGTATACCAATAATATTAACGCTGCTTTACTTTGCCAACTGCCAGTAATATTTAATTTTTCATGAAAAATTGTTGCATATATACCAATAATATAAACAATTGTTGCTTTGCCAGTTGTCAATAATCTTTAATTTTTTCCTGAAACTGAAACTAATCAATACATTATGAAAACTATTCACGGCATTTTATGTCGCTTAGACATTGCCACAAAATGGGACATTTTGACGTCCCGTTTTACCTAAAGGAATATAGACTGAAGTAAAAGGGATTCTTTCGGCTAATACGGGATATCTGGTCATCTTGATTGACCAGTACCAAATACCTTGTGCCCTGCCGAGACACAATTTTGTTTAATTTTTGTGCAATGCTTTCTTTCCTTTACTTTAGTAACATTGAAAACAGAAATGTCTCTAAATTCGTACTTTAAATTATTGCGGAGAATTTTCCGCCAGCACGTTCCGGTGAGCTCTATGTAATCACTATGGGCAGGGCTGGGTTCCTATCTTAGAAAAAAATAATAAAAATACACAAACATATTTAACGTCTAAATGAAACAGTCTCTGAAACCGAATCAGCATGCAGGGTGGGATCTAGAGTGACTGGTGATTTGGGCCTGTTCTGTGATTATGTTCAAATGACAAAATTGCTGAACTTCCGTGAGCTACGATTCGAAACTTTTGCTATTACAGTAAAGAAGCCCGCCTATCACAAACACTACACTTTTGCAGTAGTTGGGTCGTGAAGGGTAGTAATTATCAACACGACTGGCTAAAATGCAATAAAACTATAAACAAAGCTTCATAAAATGCATTCATTACATTAAATGGAATGACATAACAATCGTTGTATCATATTCCATTATTTTACTATATAATTAAACAGCACAGTATCACTGTGGTACTTGCTTGGTATCTTTTAGTCATGTTTTAAATGTGTTTCTTTGCTATATATATATTCGCTTTCTAGTGGTAGAAATTCAGATGGTTTGAAAAATGGTCCAGATTGAGCTGTACGTTTTGCTGCAGCCGTTAATTTTCCACTTTTTTCTGTAAGATATTTGAATAAATAATTAACAATAAAAAATTCAAAATAACAAAAATAACATTATATAAGATTTTAAATTATTTGTTTGGAATCACTGATTTAATCCTCTAACCCTATTCTGCCATGTCGTATTTAATATACATACCATTAAATCATTTTCATTTGTCTCTATATCTATAGCTGTTATTTATTTATTTGTTTACCTGACAAGAATTAAGGCCAGGGCCCTTCTCTTCCACTCTATTAGGCAAATAAAATCAGCGAAATACAGTATACTATATACGTATATGTATAAAATACTGAAGAAATCAAATTGAAGATATATAATGCATGTAATTATTAGGTGTTTTAATATAGTTAGAAAGACGGTTAAGAATTCCACTTGTTCATTAATCAATTTTGTCCAGTACAAGGAGGAAGGAGGAGGAGGAGGAGGAGGAGGAGAAGAAGAAGAAGAAGAAGAAGAAGAAGAAGAAGAAGAAGAAGAAGCGAGAGACTAACTGTTGTGAATTCTAGAGTCGAGAAGATGACAATTTAAATGGACAATCTCTAGCTTCAAGATTGTGGGAAATGAAGTTGAGTAGAAATGTGTTTTCGGTGACGAGGGACAGACAGTAAAGCCACATTCCGAGTTCGATGTGGGGACAGGCGATATGAGAGGTGGAGGTACGGAGGATTTTGAATAGGAGAGTAAGAGAATGGAACGTACTGCGTTTTGTTAGAGATAGCCATGGCAATTGATTGCGCAAGGATGTTACATGATCAAATTTACGAGTTTTGAAGATGAAACGAACATAGGTATTATTGCTTCTGCTCGGTATTTTACAGGCATTTTTTTTTTTTATTCATCTTAAATTTTGGTATATTTAATGATATGATGGAGGTGCAATTTCTGTAAAAGAAACTTGTGTATGGTTTATGGTGAATCCATCTACGTAGTGAAATATCGGATCTAAACCAATGAGCTATTGGGCAAACAGCCCATGTTGTGAACATTAACATATCCATACTAAGCTTGACACACACATATTGTGTTTTCCTGTCTTTTCCTTCACATGCAAAAATAAATAAATAAATAAACAAATAAAAATAAAATAAAAATGCTAAATTAGTGGTTAAAACTTACTTTGCTGAAAAGTTATCAAGAAATTAATTATTATTTATAATTTAAATTTTACAATAACTACTTACTTGATTAAGAATTGTTTACAATTCATGAGATTCTTGTACAACGAATGCAATTCAGAACTTGGAAAAGTAAAAATACAAAGTTGTGTTACATTCATACAGATTAAAAATTATAAATTATGTAAATATACGTGCTCAATAATTTCATGTGTGTAACAAGAGATTTAAGTTTCAATACAAAAATTACTAATTATATAATAGAATCGATACATTTTCAAATACTACACATATTAATTTGTTTTATTACTAATGAATATGTTATTCATTCTGTGAATTAAACTCATTAATATTCTTTAATGTTTTCCAGTCATGATGATAAGCTTTGAGATTAGTATTCATGTATTCTAATGCTTTCATAATAAACTCATTTTTGTAATAAGATAAAAATTGCAAAGGTCCTATGTAAATTTCACTTTTGTTTAATGTTTGTGTAATGTATTTGCTTTTTTCGATTATTTGTTTATGACTTAATTTTAAAATGTATAAGAGAAAGCATACACTCATAAGAAAATTTTAATATTCTTAGTTTTCGAAATAACTCCCTTGTGTTTTTATATATATTTATATTGCCTTCTTTTGTAGATAAAAACAGCTTGCTTTCAACAGTCTTTTCCCAATGTTAAACCATACTTCATAATGGAAGAAAAATTAACTAGGGCTTCCACAATATGTGTTCACCTCCCCTTAATACTCACTACTCACGGCCGCCTGTACTTGAACACATGAGCAGTAACCTTTCGTTCGCGAAGACTTTATAGGAACGTAACTATTGTTATAAAGCGAATCAGCTCGTGAGGAAGTTCTCTAGGCAATTCACGATCTTGTCATTAAATTAGATACAAAACAAGAAACACCGTACAGTTTTAACAGCATACAAATTAGACGTTCACCAACAAAATAATTACCGAAATTAGTACAAGTTGGGGTTTCAGTATCTTCTGCACATGCAACAAAATTGTTAAAACTCAAACCTTACAATGTACACGTGTCCATAGGCTGTGACAAAATGATCCCGTGGCATGTGTGCGTTATTGAGAGTGGTTTCTTTCATCAGTGACTGAAGAGTTAATCGGCACATACCTTGTGTTTTTTCAGACGGGGCGTGATTCCACTATAATGTCCTGTAAATACAACACTCGCTATTGGTATTCTTAAAATCCAAACTATATACAAGATATCCCTCTTTATGAAATGAAAATCGAGGTTTGGTGTGCGAATGGTGCAAAACGCACAAGATGCGGCCGAGACGCAAAATCTCATGCGGCGGTAAGGGTATACTCTGGTATGCTGTTTTAAAGACAACTTCGGAACTAATATGATACAGTGAACAAAGCACATAGACTGCAGTTCCTTGGTCTAGTTCAGGAAGGTAAAATTCTTCCGTCTTACTTCCCTACACATGTGTAATGTGACAGACCGGAGCGACTGATCAGTACAGCGTGCATATGTTATTCGACTATTTTAGTAGATCACACAAGTGGATTCCCGCTCCTCCACTCGCTACTGCTCAGTTTATGTTTGAGATGCCTGGTCTAGTGGGTTAACGTTGCTGACTGATGACTGGGAGGTTCCGAGTTCGATTTGCGGTACTTTCTTAGGAATTTTTCAGTTAGGACGGTCTGGCACGGGGTCCACCCATCTTCTTGAGAACAACTGGGGAGGTGCCTGATAGGTGGCGTCCTTTGATCTCGAAAGCCGCGAAATAGGCAACCGGTGGGATGCTGGCTTACAGATCATATGCCCCCTCTGCATTTCTGCACCCTATCAATGATGTCACCAGACTAAAGTAGAGAACACAGCGGTTGTTGCGCAAGCCAATGTCCCCATGGAGGAGGAGATGTATACTTTGTAATTCTTTACAATTTAAGTGACTAGAACTTTGGTATCATTGTGGTGAATTCTATCAGGTTTTTTTTTTAATGCAGATTTGGTAACAAATTGTTCCTCTTTATTCGGTACGAGAACAAATTTCTTTATGGCGAGGAAGAAATACTTCATTTAAAATATTTCGAAGGATAAATGAAGGTTCAAAACAAATAATTGATACGAACTGTACAGCACCAAAATCAATTTGCACTTTACTTTTGGCTATATTTATTTGTAAACATGTCAAACCGTAAGCATTTTGCTTAAACAACCTCCTAATATTACATCTATAGTATATATTGTAATTGGGTCCAGAAACACTACAGTATAGATGAATTTTGTCATGATTTGTTGGATATTTTTCTGTCAAAGATAATGTGGCCTTCAGTAAAATGTGTTTTAATTCTAATAACGGCTTATTAGCTATCCTAGTGTAAATAAAAATATGTTGCAACAAGTTTAATTCGTATTATGGTAAATAATAACCTACCCTAGCTTTTAGATTTAAAGTACTTCTTATGGCAGGAAGCTGTATTCTTTCAAAAAATAACTCTTCGTTTATTTTTGCATAAACATAAAAGTAAATATTTTAAAAGTATTCGCATTATTACATTTTATTGTCAGGCAAGTCGCCTTGTCTTGTCCACAATGTGCTTCTTGACATACGAATTGAGGACTAAATTACTTAAATTATGTTTTGAAGTTATTCGTTCACACCCCTTTTCAAAATAATGGAGTTAACATCGTTTCTGTAAGTACAGATCTTTAAATTTAAGCTCACAAATTCAAAAGAATACTCGTCTCTAAACAACCCAGGTGCATATTGAAGGAACATCTACTGAAAATTGTTTACATTAGTCGAAGCATTAACCTATTGGACAAAATCGGTTTTCTTTGGCATTATGAATTGTTATATATATGTATTGGATATAACTTTTTCGTTAAATTGAATTTTTAATCGGTTAGTAATTATGATTATTTTAATACACGAAAGTCTCCATAAGCTATGGTTAACGTTTTTTGATAATGGACAATGAATTTATGCAGAAATGGCGCAGTAGCAAGTGTGATGCTTACCACAGTAGGGACGACTTGGTTATTTCGTGCGCATATGGGATCTATTTTGTTAACCGGGTCTCTGTGGTTAGTGGGAGGATACCACAATTTAAAGGCCCATTATCAGATGAGGTGTGCAACTGCCCGCCTTTATTCTCCACATATTTTGGGCATCTCATCACTTGCCAGGTGAGGATTAAGGGCCCGGTCCTCTCCTCCCCCCAATACAATTATAAAATTTAGTGGTCCCATGCTCACGTACTTCATGCACTCGTTATTTTCCACTGTCGGATAGCAATTATGTAGCTTATTTATTTATTTTACTTTTTTCATTATCGTGTCAGTTTTTGTAAAGTAACCAGTTGCAAGAATCATTTTCAATTGAAGCTATTGAAATAAAAGGTTTTCGCCATAATTTTGATCTGACCAGGAATCGAACCCGTGAGAGACAACGGTGTTATTTTATTATTATAATATCTTAACATGCTACTTTTATATACCTTAATACAATGAAATATGGTGAAATATAAATTAACATAATTATACTTTAACTATGTTCATTTAGTTCGTGCAGATGATTTTGATAATCGAAAATTAAATATAGGTTTGAAGGGAAAACGATTTGCAGATGGCAGAGCTCTGTTTCCATTAATGAAAAAGCGGCAAAGAAAAACAAATTTGACGACTTGTGTTATTTAAGTATCCATTTGAAACGGACCGTTTTATTAATTTGAAGCTCAAGGCTCAAAGCGCGATCTGTTAATTGTTGATTCAAAACATATTACAGTTACAAGAACTTCTCTGGCTCAATGGAGCGAAGCGTGCAGTTCAAAATTCGATCCTTGCTAGTCTGTTGTTATGTAAGCTGTCGAAACGCAAAATTCAGACTAATGTATTACAGTTGGTTAAAATGTCGTGTGCTGAAGCTGAAGGTAAGGAAGTTGTGCAGAATAGTGATTGTGTTACCAACTTGAATACCAGTAGTGTGAACCGGAAACATCATTAGGAAGAGGAACTGTATCTAATGATTGCGATGAACTTGACATAGGACATTTTGTCAACCAAGATTTTCGCAATGACGATACAATTATAGAGCCCTGACTAGTCCCTGAGTTCCACTAAAAAGTTACGACTTTCTGGTAACTGTAGAAGCCGGACATTGCAGACGTTTCCAGAATCCCTGGTTAGAAGCTTCCCTTGGCTTACACTTGTAGTAAAAAAGGATGAAGGTGTTTACTGTCGGGTGTGTGTTCTATTTGGCCCTAAGGAGGGGGTCGTAGTAGGGTTCAGTTACAATCTCTAGTTTTTAACCCTCTAAATAAATTTAATAAGGCACTTCAAATAAAAACAGCCCTCGTTAAAAGTGGGAATTTTAGGAGAGTGTATGGAGGGGAAGTTCAATTGAACAATGAAATAGAAAAAAAGATAAATGAAATTGATCTCCATTATGAAGACCATTATTCTGTGCTGTCGCCAGAACTTTGTACTTAGATAGCACAGGGATGACTGTGTCATTGATTTAGAGCATGGATTTGAAGGTGAAAATAGGAAGAATTTTAAGGAACTTTTTAAATGTTGAGTTGACGTAGGGGATGAAATTCTCAGAGGCCATCTTACAAAGGCACCTAAAAATTCTACTCTAACAAGTAAAACAATACAAAACGATTTGATAAACTGTTGTGCTGTCATAATTGAAAACAAAATTATAATTGGTGTTAAGATAGGGAAATCTTTTTCTTTTCTACTTATCGAAACTACGATCATCAGTACAAATGAACAATTAACATTTTGCGTGCGTTTTGTAGACCTATAAAAATGTTATGGGAAAGAGGAATTTTTAATATTTGTTGTAGCGCACGATTTAAGTGAAAGGTTGTGTAAGTTAATGCTGAATGAACAGCGAGACTTGAGATTAGACATTTCGAACTTGCGTGGACAAGGATACGATGGTGGTGTAGATTTTTTCAGATCTGTTTCGTGGCGTACAAGCCCCGCATTTTAACAGTTCAACTTCTGGCGTTCTATAGCATTGTGCCGCGCATTGCCTGAACTTGTCGGTTTCTAAAGCGTTGTTCTATCGCTTCCATTAGACAAGTTTTTGACACAATCGGCGAAATTGCGAATTTCGTTAGGAGGTCTAATAAATGGTCATCGCTCACGAAAGACAAAACCAATCAGTTGTGCTCTCAGCATAAAAAAACTAAACTGATATCACTGTGTGAAACTCGGTAGATTGAGAAGCACTTTGCTATTTTACAATTTAAGGGGATTTTCCCTGCAATCGTGTTTTTCCTAGAAGTTTTTGAGCACATATTTTTTGAACCCTGCCCTAAAGTTCGAGTACATAATTGCTTTAGTTACCTTAGCTGAAATATTCGGAATAACTGTAAGCCTTTCCAGACAATCCGAGCATTGATCTAGTTCATTGTTACGGAATGAATGAAAGAGTTAAAGATACCTTAAAAGTAAGTGGAGAAAATCATACTTTTCATTCTGTTTTTGAAAACGCTATCACATTAGCAAAAGATATCGATATAGAAGTTAAGGTGCCTCCAGACAAACTTATCGAAGCAATATTCATACTACAACTTCTCCATTAATGTTTTTCTTCCAAACTTTTTTCAATATATTGTCCACATGATAAACACAACCATATGCTTAAACTTCAGTCCTTGATTCCAGTTTTTCGGATATTGACGATTTTACTAAAAGGTATAAGTATTTATGACTTGCCAGGAACTATTACAGAACTTCCAGGTGAATTAAAAATATGGTTTAACTTTTGGGAAACTGAACAAAGTAAACCGAAAATGGCTATTGAAGTTCTTCTCCTTCTCTACACCAAAAGCAGGGAACTTTAATCATCAAATGAGTCATACCAGTAACAACATGCACGACCGAAACACTAAGATGCAACAGGAGAAACTTGACATTCACCGCAACATTGAGGTAAAGTAGTTAATCTTTTCGCAAGGGAGATTACAGCTTCAATGACATAGCATTATTATTACCGTACAATTTTTTCTGGGTGCAATTAATTTATTTTTATTTTTGTATTCAATGAACTAATTCAACAGTCACATTTTTTGGAATGTAAACTGAATGTGTATTTTAAAAAGATTGGAATTTTCTGTGGGTCTGTGGCTCATTAATTACAGATAGAACCTCATCATAGCTGGTAATTTAAATATTATTCTATTTACTTAGCAACTGTTTTAGTACAACCTTAATTCTAATATATCCATATGGAGTAGTCGATGGACCCCCCCCCCTTTCTGTCGAATATTTGTAGATCCGCCTGTCACTCGCTGTAGTTCAATGTGAGAAATTCGACAATTTTCTGACGAATATTATCTTTGAGTTCTTGAATGGTGTGGGGTTCGTCTTCTACACGGCATTTTTTAATTTACCCGGAAGATAATCGCTGGCTGTTGAATTGGGGGACCGAAGCGGTCACAAATCCCTAATAACTCTTGTCCTGTGAAAAAGTATTGTGAATTATCCGCATGGAATTATTCGCAAGGTAAGTAGGGCAGAGTTCTGTTGAAAAAAAAAAAAAAAAGCATGATAACGCTCCCCGTCGGTCATTTCTCTGAAAAATAGGGGAGGTGTTTTTTTTTTTGATTGATTTATTTACGGACGCTCTTTAACATCTCAGGTCATCAGCGTCCCATTCGTGCCGCAAATGTACGACACGGGACCCATGGCTTTACTTTCCTTCCGTTGTACAAGATGACGAAGAAATTTTCTAGGGGAAATTTCTAAACCATTGGTAATGTTATGTAATCTTTCTACATGATGTAGAATAATTTTTTTACACTACGCTGCTTTTTTTGGTTTCTGAGGCTAGAGACTTCCATTTCCTACAATTTATTATACAGATTATGGACTGTTTTACTATCTGGAGCGTCCTCATCCGGGAATCTTGCTAGAAACAGTATTCGAACTTCACGAGCTGACTGAGTAAACACATATGAATCTTACATAAAGACGCGCTGTGCTGTTGTGAACACACAAAACATAATACACTTTATGTATACTGTCGAATTAAGAAACAAACTACCCGGGAACAGCTGCGGTACGACTGCGACAGTCAGCAAGGCCAACAAGTAAGCAAGCAGGCTTGCTACTTCCACCACATCGCGGCGGGAGGTCCCTCATAGGAAAACCCCACGCCTCTGGGGAAAGCATAATTGTTAACATGGTACCTGTATTTTCCTTCTGTGTAAATAAAGAGATGTCATAATTGAATGCCATCCGGAATGTGTGTGTGTGTTGTTACTTTTCTTATAAATTAAGCAGCTATCAGGCACGCGTATGCAATAGAAACCGTAAAAATAACTATTGCCCATTGCAAGCACTCTGAAATATTTACTACACCCGGTTGGTGGTTATATTGGTACTACCCCCTTGGTTACACAGGTTGGGGCTATATTACAAACTTTGATACTGAATAATTCTCGCCAAATGGCCCTAGAAATTCAAAGTTCCTATCTGGAAAATCTTGAAAACACCGAAAAGTGTGTTCCATCGAATAATAATGTTAGGCAGTTCAATGCAACGACCAAGGAAAACATCGCAGATTTGCACATATCTCTACAGATCGTGTTTGAAGCAAATGAAAAAGCTCTCAGCGTATGTTAAACGGCCGACAGAATCACAGGACATTTTTCTGTGACGTTACATCATCAAACAACGAGTGAAGGCCAAACGTGTTCCCCAGCAAGAAAGGTGCTCATAGACAATGTAAGAAAAGGCATAACATCGACTGCTTTGTTGGGGCATTTGAAGGGTGCTGTTAAGCGCAAACTTTCGCATTTGTTAAAGAAAAAACGATTTTTCTATTTTTCTACAAAGGCAATCTCTTATTGCACCGTACTCACCATATTTCCCAAGTATGAAGAAATAGCTTACTGGAAGAAGATTTGCCTCAAATACAAAACGCTTATTTTGCAATAAAGGTATACGAAAATTACAATATGGTTGATTAAAGTGTATTGACTATGGCCCGGGTTTTAAAACGGCAAATAACTGTTAGATGGGCTACCGGATAGATAAACGTTCATGAAACGTTAGGCAGAAAAAATCAAATAGATATCCTTTCGATAACTTATCTGACCAAAAATCGACAGATGTTTCTTTGATATGACTGATGTATAAGATGGTGGAAATATTTTCCATGTGTAGAGTTGACGCTAGCAAGCTAACTGGATCAAATCTACTTGGAGAGTATTCCGCACATTTAATATCTGAGGGAGAACGGGAAAGAACTGAAGTGAGCTTAATACTTATATATTCTTTTATTTTCAATTATATGTTTCTCTTCAGGCACTTGGAATTCTTTTCAAATTCATCAAAGTTCTTATCATTTTTAGCGTTCATTTTGCTATGAGTTAACTGATGTAATTAATTGAATTTTGAATAGTGTTTAACGCTCGTTTTAGTACTGAGGTGGTGAATACTGATGGTAATATGAGATGAAAAGATTTTTTTAAAAGAACGAGTTCCAGACCTAATTTTATATCCTTCTCGACATTTGTCATTTATGAGAACTGAGGAAAACCTTCAGACAGGGAGGACAGTTCTGCCAGCATTCGAACCTTAGACTCCTGCTCATGAGTTTGTGTCTTAACCACTTCAGTCACTCGTGTCGGTAATGCAAATAAAGTATGACATTAGGCTATTGTTTTAAATGCATATTAGTTTGTTATTTTTTAAGATTCTCGTTAAATTCTACGAAAATAATTTCTTTAATAATTCATTTTGACACACTTTTACAAAATTTTGCTTGTAACGAAAACGAAATTTCCAAAATATATAAATAAAATTTGTTCTCTTAGAGTAAGAAAGCTCACTTCTTCTGCCATCTCTTAAGTGAAATTGCTTTTGCGACGTATGCATGAAAACGTGCGAACGTTAACTCAAAGTGCATTATGCTTGAATATTGAATGCATAATAAATATTTATATGTCATTATTTCTGAGAAAACTATAATAATAATAATAATAATAATAATGTGCATTGAAACAAGGAGTTTATTACTAAGCAGTAGACATAACCCAATTCGAGGTGACAAGCATCTTGCTGTTATACGACGTCACTTTAACTTTTTATTAATCATTACATTCTTAAAGTTACAATTTCATACTTTAAAATAACTTATATTGATTTACGTATAATATATTATACCATACTTTCGCGCACTTAATGTTCTTTTGTTTCAGAGCAATACGGGCTATTGGCGACAATTGCAGAAACTACACGAAAAAAAAAACGCAAGTCGCTATTTGCCGGACAGTTCTGAATTTCATTATCAAACAGATAGTTATCAAAAGGTTATATTCTGCTGGGAAATGGATGTAAGTTATATATCCGATAAATTTTATGGAATAGATGGTTACGGTATAGATATTTAGAGCTTTATGCAAGAGGCTTATGTTGAAAAATATATGATTAAAAATCTTCTGTTTTGTTTGTCAGGCTGAGAACTTTCTGAATAACCATTTATATTTTTTGTCTGGAGAGTTTTGTCATTAATTTACGTGATATACAGAGTTTATTACTCTTATATTTAAATGAGACATTACAATATTAATGTTCTACTTCAGGGTAAAAGAATATCTTCACCCATCGTTAGTTGACAGACCCAGCGTGACTGCATTTCATCAGTCAAGTTCCTTAAAAACCGCCCAACTTCTGTGTCTTTTCTACTTTTTCCAGTTATTTTTCGTCAAACGGAAACAAAACGAATTTAACACAGACTCTCTTTTGGGATGAAAAAGTAAATAGGAGGAGGGAGTCACTAGAACATTTTAAAGCTTTAATAATGCAGGTAAACTTACAGACAGTTGCAGTGGTAAAATACAATTTTCATCTCTTTAAAATCAAGTGTTTATTTTTTATATATTTGTTTGCAATATTGCGCCTCCTTTGGTTATATTTCAGAGCAGCAGCAGCAGCACCACCACCACCACCACCACCAACAACAACAACAACAACAATAATAATAATAATAATAATAATAATAATAATAATAAATTACCGCTCAACCAGAATGAAACAGAAAGATCTTTACACTAATCACTGTTTAATAGTTTAAAAGATTTCCAGTACGGCGTTGCTGAGGCTGATGCTTGGACATTGAAAGGTTTTAATGCATAACTCGGGCAATTTTGTAGACACTGAAAAAAAAATCATGAATCAGAGAGTTTATTTGAAATTAACGTGCAAAATAAAAACTTAATTTTAGATTACTGAAGGTTTACTTACACCCGCATTCTTTAGTGATAATGAACATATGACCTCGTTGAAATCATTGGCTCATCTTAATTTCATTTCTATATACTTCATACATGAGGGATAAGTCATGGTAACTATTGTTTTTTTCTCCTAACAAGAAATAAACAAAAATCTAAAATATACTTTTGAAAGTGCATGGAATATACTTTCGAATAAAGCCACAAGATGGTGTATGTGAGCAGAACTACTTGTCTCAGCACGCCTCGAAGTTCAGTTGGTGAGCAACATAGGTCAAGAACGGAGGTCATAAAGAGTAAATAATGTGCATCAGGAAACACAAGAGTACTGCACGCTACGGGAAGTATGGGTGCATATCCCTATCCTATCGAACTGTGGAGAAGTGGACAGAGACCTTCAAACCGGATGACCTGTGTGCAAAGTGGGTGCCACATCAATTAAGTGAGGTACAGAAGTGGACCGTTACGAAACATGTCGGATCAATTTGACGAAATTTCAGGAAGAAGGGGGTGCCAATGATGCCATTCATCATTGCAGCTATGAAACGCGAGCAAGAGCGAATGAACCCGAACTCAAGCGATAGTCCAGTGAATGCAGTCACGCTGAATCACCACGCAAACAGAAGTCATGTTCACTCTGGCGTATGACAGTTAATGTATGCTTGTGCGTTATCTAGTACGTGAGGGGATTACTGTGTATGGCCAGTATTACAAATCTTTTTCAATGTGACAAATTGCGCCGTGCCACCAGACGGACGTAACTTTTGAACAACGCCATTATTCTGCACGATAACGCGACAGTTTACGTAGCCAACAGTGTCAAGTGTCTTTTACAGTTGGTGATGGGAAGTCACCCGCCATATTCGCCCTATGTCAAGTCTCTGTGATTATGATCTCATTCCCAAATTGAAGCAGCCATTTTCGCTAACGTTTCGCTAACAAGGGGAGCATTTTGACAGGTTTCGTCGCGAGGTGGCTCACATTAACAACTGACATACAGCAGAAGTATTCAGCGCCTTCCCCATTGCTGACAATTAACCGTCGATGTACTTGCAGACTACTTCGAAGACTGCTAAACTCGTGGATTGCCTGGGAGACCCGTCCTGTGACGGATTTGCAATCTTGTGTAACTTTTGCTTGTGTCATAAAAAACAAATATTGTCCGGTTGTCTGTGTTTTGCTTTCTCCCCACGAGGGCCGTCTACATCCAGCTTTATGTTACTGGCACCACTCGGCAGTAAATGTCACATCTTTCAATCTTATTTGTTAGAATTTTCGTGTTGTCCCTTGTTCGCGAGAAAAAAAAAATAATAAGTTGCCATGGCCTATCCCAGGTGTATATATGCACACACACTATATATACACACACATTAGGAACTAAGAACATTGGTAGTACAAAATTTACTTACACCGAAGTTTTATGTTTTCTGCCGCCTGATAGTGCTGAGTGTTTAAAAAATCCAACGTTACAACACGGAATTACACCAGTAGGGCGATTTAGTATAGACGGATATCACTAGCAGATTACGTTTAAATTAGATCAACTCTTTCGGAGTGACAAGCTAGCAGTTAGGTAACATTACAAACCTTGACGGAAAACCCGCTTATGTTTCGGTGGTATGAGGAGTGCGTGAGAATAAAAGAAATGCACAAGGTTGGGTACGCTGCAATTATTAAATTGCTGTACTTTATTATTACCCTCAGATTTGTCGCTATAGGTTCATCATTTTAATGGGTAGTAATATTCGTACTTTATCGAAATATATGCTGAAATAATGATAATTTACACACCCAAGTTTCCATATACTTAGAAAAAACAATAACCCCTGCAAAATATATCAACCCGTTTTATCTCGCGTACACGCTAGGGGATGTTTATTACCAAAGTGCGTGACTGGAGACGGTCGTTTGAACGTTTCGCAGGCAAGACACTCCCTGATCATTTTAAAGTTAACTGGCTGATCACAATTTCAGTGACATGGTTTTGGTAGGCAGGTGATTAACACTGAGACTTATACAAAGCTCTGCTCATTAAAACGGAGAGAAAGAGACTTTTCACGTCGCGAGGATGTGGGTCATGTACTCGAGCCTCGTTAGCTACTGACTGAACCTTTAACATCACTTAACGAGATCATGAAAGGAGAAGTCGTACCGTTTCCTCTCTTTAAATGAATACATTTGTTAATTCAAGTCGCAGCTGCTCGTCAGATTGAAAAATTCATTTTGTAGCTTGTCACATTTAGCCACAGTATGCCCACTGAGTAAGAAAGACAGAAAGTGATAAACGAAGAAGCACTTTGTGGTTACCATAGCACCGTGCTTTACAAGGATAAAAAATACGAAGAGTCTAAAAAATAAATATCACGCTATATGTGGATTTAACTTATGTGTCGACTACAGGAAACAACACCACATTACATGGGAATGAACTTAAGTGTTGATTAAAAGTCATTTTTATTGTACTGTTTTTACATTTAAGTGACAGATTATGGAGAGGGAGTTGACAATGCAATCATCACTTTTACTTTCTTTTTAATTATCCTTTTTATTCATATGGAATTTTATAACTGACTAAGAAATGCTAAAAACTTGCTATTTTTTTCTTGTAGTTCATGGGTTTTGTTTAGATAGTTTTACTTTAAGTTATTTTTTGACAATGATTTTTTTTAATGTTCGTTATACAGGCGAAGGGAGATTTCTGTACAGAATTTTATATTATCTTTATAACGTTTTGTTTTATAGCTGTTGTTATTGAAAATCTAGCAATATTATTAAATGTAAATAATGTATGTACTTTAATGATTTATGAAAGTGATATTGGTTCTTTTCAACCGATTTTAAAATTAAGGATGATATATAATTTTTTATGTCTTACATTGTTGGGCAGCCATATTTATTTTAGCACGCCCGTTATGATTAGTACTAACATTTATAAAACATTAATTCATCTTTGCGGACAACGCATGTTGAGTTTTGCTATCCTATTAACTAGATGCCTGGGCTAAAATAAGTTCCAATATTTAATTGAGCTGTTGCAGTGTAAAATTCTCACTGAAAAAAGCCTTAAAAGTTACTCACGTTATCGAATAGGTATTAGAAAGACATTCTTGAGTCATACTTTGAAACAAATATTTAAGTTTACTGTAGACGGACCGAGTTTATGTCAAGTTGATTATCCTGTTTAGTGTGAACATGAATAATGGTCAAACAAAAAGTTAAAAAATATAATTTACTGGTAAATTTGAAAAAAAAGAAAAAAGAAAAGAAACGTTAAGTATGCCTTCCATGCACAACGTAACTTTGACTTTGTTAATATATATATATATATATATATATATATATATATATATATATTTCTCGCCAATTTCCATCAGAGTAAAACCAAAATGATACCAACAACAAGAAACTGTTTTCCTCCTATTTGTCATTTAATAGTGAATGAATTTAATGAATTCTACGAGCCAATAATTAAATGTTAGCCTTAATCATCTAAACCTATCTAATGTAGCAAAAATTATATTATTATATATTTTCCATGTATAAACCGAGAGAATAGTTTCCCCGCAATAATAATACAACCCTCTCATTTTACTAATGTAAAGTTTGTCTAGTTGTTACGTCTAACTGTCAAATGTCGGAAGTTGTTAGGCATGTATGTCTACATTGCTTAAGTTGAGCAACTTTTACGCGCCTTGCCTTGCCCAGTATTTCTGTATAATTTTTTAGATCGGGTCATTTGGGTAGCCAGTCTATCAGAATTTTCAGCGAAGAATTTCTGGATATTGCAGTAGATATGTACGTTAGACGAACTACGGGCGTATTTCATCCGCCGAATATAATAGCTTACACTAGCAAGAATTTTTCGAGGTATGGCCACATATGCACCTTGAATCATAAAGACTACGATCAATAATTTATGTAAGTGCTCCTGACATCTGGTAAACCTAGCTGTAGTTGTGTCTTAGTCCTGACACATGTAAGTACTCCTTTCATCGGGCAAACTAGCTATAGTTGTGTCCTAGTCCTGACAACTGCCAAACTAGCGTGTCTTAGTCTTAATATATGTAAGTACTCCTTTCATCTGCCAAACTAGCTATAGTTGTGTCTTAGTCCTGACAACTGCCAAACTAGCTATAGTTGTGTGGTAGTCCTGACATATCTAAGTGTTCCTGACAGCTGCCAAACTAGCTATAGTTGTGTCCTAGTCTTAACATATGAAAAGAACAAAATTATGCTGGACAATTTTCAAAGCACAAGAGCTGTAATGTTCACTTTTCATCAAGCACTAATATTATGTATCAAGTCGGTTCCGTTTGTCTAGTGATAACCACACTTGCCTCGTGGACCCATGATCGCCGGAACAAACTCGGCTAGGGTCAATTGGTTTCAGCCAAACAAGAAACAAATCAAACATTACATAAAGGAATACAGAAAAAAAAATCAAATACAATTTTAGTAGATGAATTTATATTTACTATTTGGCATGTATGTATAATGAAGGTGAATTGGGAATTTTTTCGGTCGTAAAAATCCCAAGTATGCTTCCTTCGGAAGGAAAGTAAACCCTTGGATCCCTTGTCGTATATTTACGGCATGTAAAAAACCTCAAGCTTGAATGAAGAGCCTCTGAACTAAATTAACCGTCCGTTTCACGCCCTGAATTGAATGGGACGCTGATGACCTGAGATATTAAAGAGGTTTTAAATACACATAATAAATAAATTGCTTTGTAATTCGTCTTTGCACAGTATGGGCCAATATCACGGAGCACAATCATGCCACGTTGCACTTTGGAACATTTAAACTGCATCCGTAAAACGCCACTCACTGAAAAAACATGTCAGTACATGAGAGTTGTGAAGGAGGACTATAGTCTCAAGAAGAAAATATGTCTGACTGTCTCTTCAAGTATGGACCTTACGACACAGGAAGCCGATAGGGGTGACCGCACGAACTTGTGAACGAAAGATCATGGAGTTTTGATTCCCGCCAGGATCGTTCTTTCTGATTAAATTTTTCCAGATTTTCCTAAATCTCTTTAATAGTATATGTCCGGGAAGTATCCTAAACGTAAGGCTAGAAAGCTTTCTTGGAAAAATAAATAAATTAAATAATGTAAAAAAATCCAAATTTTATTACATCTCAGGCATCACCAGTGTCTACCACCTATGATGCCCAGTTGTAAAAATGGACGTTAAACATTAAAAAATTACCTGAACGATGTCGTTGCAGATTCGCACACTATATACAAATAGGAAAATTCATTCAATGTTGCAGTTTTATTTGTACCACCTCTAAGATTTTAATTTTAAGTCCTTGTGCCAGCACCGTTATCTGAGGTTGAACTTAACTCTGAAAGAGCATGCATTTTAGTCCTTGTGCCACCACCTTACCCGAAGTTTAACTTAACTCTGAAAGGGAACTACTTTTTAATCCTTGTGCCATCACCGTTATCCGAAGTTGAACTTAAGTCTGAAAGCGCACTATTTTTTAGTCTTTGTGCAACTACTGTTGTAGGAGGTTGAACTTCTCTGAAAGCGCACTATTTTTTAGTCTTTGTGCAACCACTGTTGTAGGAGGTTGAACTTCTCTGAAAGCGCACTACATTTTAGTCCTTGTGCCACCACCGTTATCTGAAGTTGAACTTAAGTCTGAAAGCGCACTATTTTTTAGTCTTTGTGCAACTACTGTTGTAGGAGGTTGAACTTCTCTGAAAGCGCACTACATTTTAGTCCTTGTGCCACCACCGTTATCTGAAGTTGAACTTAAGTCTGAAAGCGCACTATTTTTTAGTCTTTGTGCAACTACTGTTGTAGGAGGTTGAACTTCTCTGAAAGCGCACTACATTTTAGTCCTTGTGCCACCACCGTTATCCGAAGTTGGACTTAACTCTGAAAGTGAAATACTTTTTAGTTCTTGTGCTACCACCGTTATCCGAAGTTGAACTTAACTTTGAAAGTGCACTACTTTTTATGTCTTGCAGATAATTATCACTAAGAATTAATTCCTAATACCTACCACACCAGTTGTTCATTAAAAATTTTTTCGACGGAATGTGTCTTGTTCTAAAATGGTTTCTAAACAAATGCTGGAAAATGTGAAATGAAATAATATTTACATATTTAATGTAATTGTGTTAAGTTTTTTTATTTATAACTTTTTTTGATATCACTTAACAACATAGGTCTTATAGGGACTCGATATTATTATATACAATGTTTAGACATTATAAAAGTTTTACAATGATGTAATAATAATTTGACACAATATGTTTATAATATAAAGTAAGTTTAAATAATGAAGTTAATTTGCTGCCTGAAGGAATTTGATGGTTGATCCTATAGCTAGGATATTCAGTTATAATGTGTATGACTATCCGTTTTTTATTACAATGTTCACAAAATGGAGAAAAGATAGTCATGTAAGTATTTCTTAATCTACCTGTTGATGTCGGTTAAGATTTTTATGTATACATGGGAATGATGTGTACTTCATGCAATTTGCTATTTTCATACCAGTTGCATTTCCATTGTAGTACCAGCTTTTTCTTAATGTATAATATAGCATTTTTATGTGTCATAGGGATTGGGGGGGAGTAAATTGCAGCTTTGTCTGCTTTTTATTGTCCTCTGTTCCTTGATGAAAAGGTATCCACGTGAAAGTCACTTGCTTACATTCATCAATAATTTATTATATACATTTTGAATTTTTTGATTGGTAGAGTATTTGTCAAAAATATTTTGAGAGAGTTTAAATCACTATTAGAATCACAATAGATTTTCCCTTAGGATTGAAAATTGTTCACAGGAGAAAATGGCATATAAATCTGAAAATTTGTATAACATTGTACGTCCTGGAGGCATACGGAATCAACAATATAGAGTTTTATGTAGTTTTGATTATATGCATTTAATTATTTAAACAATTTTGTTATACAGTTCTATGGACTTGAATTTGAGCATATTTGTGCATTTTCCAATATATTTTTGGATTGTTTATCTCCATGCTGGAATTGCAGTATTATTGTTCCTTATTAACATTCGGACAGATAATCCTAATTGTTTTAGCTAAAGATCTTTCAGAATTGTGTGTTTTATGTACAAATTGTTAGGAATTTTATAGAGAGAATCAACCTAAGTAAGTATTTAAGAGTTAGTTTTCTTCTAATTTGGAATGTGAATCATCCGCTTCCATTTGTAGGCTTTTGCGATGGGTTCCAAGAGAAGTTCATAGTGCTGTGTATCGAGCATTTTTAAAATTGAAGATCTAACTGAATTATAAATTGTGGATCTTCGTTCGGATCAATGTTCTGTAGATCCTGTTAAGGACAGAAAAATCCTTTCTCAGTTATTGGGGGCTAATATCTTGAGGATATTTTACAGTCATTTCTAAGTTGGTTTAAATGGGTAATCCATGTTATTTTTTGATAAAATGGGAGTCCAAGTACTTTGATAATTCGATTTTCGATTTTTTCCATTAATATTAATTTCAATATGCAGTTTGTGAAAATATTATACTCTTACATTTTACTTTCTGAGAGCCTTAACCCAGTTTTTATACCCGTGTTTCTATACTTGAAGGAGTTTTTCAGTTGTATTCATGTTCTTGCCTTCGCAGAATTTTTGGAGATAATCAGCAAGCAAATGATATAGATTGAACAGAAGCTTTAATGTTGAATTAGGAAGAGTGTAACTCTTGTGGTACGCATTTTTATAATAGATACCGGTTTAGAAAGTTAACCATTTAATCTTACTTGTATATTTCTATGTTACCGGAACGGAAATTATTTCCATTGATGTTATTTTCTAATATATAAATTCTCTAGATAAAGTGGCATAAGCATCCAGAGTATAATTAAACGTTTTCAGATTGCAAGGAGGCGTCTGTTGTGGAGCGAAACCCACTTTGAATGTTTCGTTTCATCGCAATCAATTGTTGATCGTTTTTCTATAAATTTACACATACAACGTGTTATAACTTTGAGGTTCCAATTTGTCTTTAATCTACAAATAATTTATCTTTCCATAATGGTACCCTCTTCAGGCAGCTGCTTAATATTTCATATGGTATAGAAGCATAACTCTTAAATTTGTATGTTATCTTTAAATTCCTGGGAATCATTATTTACATTAAGTAAACTTATGCAAAATAAATTATCTATGGTCGTTTTAAATTTTAAAATATCTTGGTTTCTTGTCATTTTCATTAGATATCTCTGCAAATGAATCAACTAAAGCATCAGCCTTTTTCTAAAACCTATTTTAAAAAAAACTACACTGTGGATCATTAAGCATTGAGATTTGTGAATGATACCTTTACTTCAGGTTGTGTTTGTGATTGTACAAAAAATATCCAGCATTGCTTTTCACTATCTTTAATAATAATTATCCTACGCACTTTAAGATAATACGATTGTAGAGCGTCTTTTATATTTAAAAGTTTCTGTATTTTTTTTCCCCCTTTTGTGGCTATTTTACATTAATCACAAAGAAGCAGGTTTTTCCCTTGCAATACTTTTAGTTATGGGAATTTAAAGTTCAGCTGCTTAAAATAGCAACATGCTGAAATTTTTTACTATATCATTTATATTCCAATTTTTAAATTCGTTAAAAAGTATTAAGTTCTTTAATAAATTAATTATACTTAGTATAAATTTTTTCCAGTTACGTTTATTTAGAACCCTGGTTGCTATTAATAGAGACAAAATCGGTTTTACGAAAATAATCACTTCCATAGAGGATTGCAGAATTCGACCAATTAAGGAGATGTGCACATATTGGTTAAAGTACAGTGCGCATGTTCTAGGTCGTTTGTATTTAGAAATGTTTCTGTTGTTTTGTCCTGATCGGTATAAGTTGCGCGTTCTAGGTCGTTTGTATCTAGTAATTTTTCTATTATTTTATGCTGATCAGTATAAGTTGCATGTTCTAGGTTGTTGTATGTAGCAAGTTTTCTATTATTTGGTCCTGATCAGTATGAAAGGATCCCCATAAACTGTTGTGGGTACTAATAACGTTTTGATGGTATATACACTTTTCTATTTTGTCTAGTGCTAAAGTTATGGGTTGGTAAATTTTTTATATTCTATTTCTGTTCACATTACAAAACATAATGCAAAATATTATATCAAATTCACTACATATTGCAATTTTTTCTTTTATACATATAGCGGTGTTAGTGAATTTTATATCTTTTTTTTTTTTTTTTTTTTTTTTTTTAGTAGTGTTTAACGCCCGTTTTTACTACTGAGGCACCACAGGCGGTGGACACTGGTGATACATGAGATGAAATGATAAATTGGGAAAGGATTTTTTTTTTTTAAGGAAGGAAGCGTTCCAGGCCTAAGTTTAGGTACCTCCCCGGCATTTGCCAGTTATGAAGACTGAGGAAAACCTGAAAAAAAACCCAGTCAGGGAGGACGGTCCTGGCGGGATTCGAACCGCAGACCTCCCGCTCACGAGTCCATGCCTTAACGACCTCGGCCACCCGTGGCGGTAATTTTATATCTGATACTCAAGAAATTCTGAAAGTATTCTTTTCTCTTGTTGTTCTTTAGACAGCTTAACTTCAAGTTAGTTTTCCACGATGATAAAATATTTTTGTTATTTTTCGTTATATTGTCGAAGAGAGGCTTCTGTATTGAAGTTCATATTATCTTTATAATATGAACTAATATCTAATTAACTACTGTCTTTACCTTTATATTCGCTCCTGAACATCCGTAGTCTTTAATGAAAATAGTAGAGTTGGTAAAGTAATTTCTTGTCTTCGGCTCGTCTACAATTTTCCAGAAGACTTGGGTTTATAAACATAAACCCAAATAAAAGAAAATATCTGATGATCATGATGATGATGATGATGATGATAATAATAATAATAATAATAATAATAATAATAATAATAATAATAATAATAATAATAAAATTGGATAAGCTACCGACAGATATGAGTAAGAACAACATAAAATTTAAGATGAGATGTAAATATAAAGAAGTGATACAAGATAAAGATAATCTCATAAGAGTGATAACGAATCTCTTGTTAGGCGTCATATTTTCAAATTGGGCTTTGAAACAAGCAGATAGTCACTCTTAAAGTTCACACAATTCTATTTTAAGTTCACAATAATTTGCGATCAAGAAAAAGATGCGATGTGGTCTTCAAATTGCGGAAGTCTGAAAATCGTTCTTCGAATTCTTCCCTAAGGCGAGTGATATTTCTGTGTGACTTGAAGAATTTAGGTCAAATTGTTGTAAATATTCAAAAGTTGTCAATTTTTATTGAAAGCATACTATGGCTCATAAATGTTTTATTTCTTCTTTGTTCTTAGAAGAGGGTTTAACCTTTATATTTCTCGTTCGTTGTTTAGAAATTAAAGTTTTAAGTTTCATAACAAGTACTCTCTTCGGAGCCAGAGAAAAGATCCCCGGGGACCACTTGTTGCACCTTCTTCTTCTCATTTGGCACTACAGGCCGGAATGAGTCTTGGCCTGCCGCGGCGACTTCTGCTTCCCCTATCTCCGTCTTACGACTTCATTGATAGTGGGCAGTATTGTAAGGGGAGGGCATGTGATCAGCATGCGGGCACCCCACACGTCGCATATCACGCAGCTTGTGTGATCGAAGAAAGCTACCTCTTCATCAGCCAACTTCCCAATTGTGAGACTCCAGACCTCTCTAAGTTACAAAAATTCCTAAGCAAGTACCGGGTCTCTCAGCAACGCTAACCAATAGACCAAGGAGGTGGTCCGCTTGTTGCACACACAAGTCTATACTTTTAGGATTTTTTAACAGCCAGCATCATCTTGCTACAAGCTTTTCCCTGCTACGGACTTATTATGTCTTACAAAATGAAGAGCCGGTAATAACAATATTACATCCGTTTCGGCACCTAACTACTAAATCTAAACCTTTAGTTGTACTTGTTTTTACAGCTGATCGTTAAACACACGTGTTTACCCAACTCGAGGCGGATTTAGGAGCAACAACATCAAACCAGCCCCTTTGGTATATATTGTGGGTATGACATAAAAGATCAGAATGTGAAACATGGGTCACTGTCATCAAGTTCTAGTTGAACATGTTTTGTGTGTTCACGAATCTGCTCCCTCCAGACTTAGCTACATAACACGATTAATCAAGAAGTTTTGGACATGATGAGCAACTGAAAATTGAAATTTCCTCACTCAGAAGACATTCTTTTGCTTCTAATTTTATACTTTTTGTCAGCAACTACTTAGCTACTATCACAAGGCTTCTGAACCACATATATGTATATTGGTCAAAGGACTATAGGAAAACGGTTTCACTGGACTTTAAAGATCTTCGTCGTTTGAGCTAATGTCGTCTTTAGCTCAAGGTAAAAGAAAAGTGTTGCAGTTGAGAGTCTGTTTGCTTAATGGACACGTGACTCAAAATGTAAATCTTCACTACTTTACTTGATGGATGTCATCCACCGTTGTGACTCAAGTGGTATAAACCAGCGGCCATGACCCAGTCATACAAATCAGGTCGGTAGATCTGGTTCATCTCCAGCAGTGCTAAGTTAGCGGTTTCTCCGGAGATGATGGAAGATTTCTGTCAAGTATCTCTGCATTCCTTTTCTTTCATAGACCGGTAAAAAGTTGGCGAACGCATCTCAAGTTGAGGCGTTCTAGTGATAAATGGTGGGCAGAAAGAACTCAAGACTTGGAAATGACAAGCCCGTTAACAATAGTCTTGTTTGTTTAGCAAAAAATAAAAAAGAAAAAGGAAAAAAGAAGGAATACATTCTGTTCACCTACTCGCAGTCTTAACACAAAGAGAATTTCGTTCTGTTTGACAAAAATAGAGGTGAGGTAGGGGTCGAATTGGTGACCTTCCCGCTATTCTTGATTACGCCAGATTGCAGAACGTTACATCTAAAAATAAACAAGGTGCATGCTTTTCTGCCTTTAGCAGCTGTCATTTTATGGAATTTGGCAGACCTGAATGACTTAACATTTACCTAAGATATCCATTTAAATGGAAATGCGTATTCAGTCGGCCGGCTCAAAGCGACCATGGGGAAATATTTATGTCGGTCAAGGTAATAGAAAATAGACAACACGAATTGCAAATTACATTTTGAAGTGCCGGATATCGCAGGAATGAACTTTGCTCTTCTGTTTGGTAAGAAACCCGGATTTGTTTACATTGTGGAGGAGCGTCTGGTTTTCTGCATGTGACACGCTGCTGGCGATCGAACCGTTTGTCCCGGGGTGGGGGGAGACCTGCGCACGCCATTGGGCAGACCGTGCTAGAAGCTGGCAGCATTAGGTCGCCCGCCCGGCTCGGGTTAGTGCAGGTATAGTGAATGTTTCGTGTACGTGTGTTGGGAAGACAGAGCAAGGGGATGACACAGGTAAGCACTGGGTTTGTCTGCGGACACACATTTGCATGAAATATATGTGAGGATTGCAGCAGAACATCCATTAAACAATAGGTGCTTTGACAGTCCGTTCGGCTTGGGCTGGAGTCACTGCAACAGTAGAACACGTGCTAAAGGGTTCCTAAATTTGTTAAATTTCTTACGAGATATTGATAATGGCGCAGAACATACATCTGGGTCTGTAGTCCTAAAACATTAGCTATAAAGAGTTTTCAGTATCAGGAAAATCGGAATCCTTGGCGTCATATCACCTCTTTAAATGCAGCACTACAATTATACGTAATTATGCTATCCAGAAGTTTTAATTTATACCCCTTTGCTTCTGGTAAACAACTTGTGTGTGTGTGTTAAAGATGTAAGCTCTGAAACAAACTATAACACACGTTCTCTTTCCAAACAATAACGCGAGATACCTGTCAGCAAAGAACTAAGAAAATTTCAAGCAAGCAAAAGAGAGAATTAAAAGGATAAGGAATAGCAGGCTAAAAGGTACAAAGAAAGAACGCATCCAGTACATTTGCGGTGTGAGTAAGCGAATTCGCTACCCATGTCCGCATTTTACAAGAGTTAACTCTAGACAGACATTTCAACATAACGTAACACTTGCTGTTGTCAGTAATATGACTCACTTATACACATCAACATGGAAGTTGCCTGTATACACAGACAGGTCAATGATATAATGTAACCAACTCACTATCCATTTCAACATTTGATGCAAGTTGTCTGTAGACACAGACATGTCAATGATGTAATGTAACCAACTCACTATACACATCAGCATTTGATACGAGTTGCCTGTAGACACAGACATGTCAATATACTGTAATATAACCAACTCACTAACCATTTCATTATTTGGTGGTAGTTGCCTGTATATGTCAGTGTATATAATGTAACCAACTCTCAACATTGGATGCAAGTTACCGTAGACACAGACATGTCAGTGTATATAATGTAACCAACTCACTAACCATTTCAGCATTTGATGGAAGTTCCTGCAGACACAGACATGTAAATATATTGTAATATAACCAACTCGCTAACCATTTCAGCATTTGGTGGTAGTTGTCTGTATATGTCAGTGTATATAATGTAACCAACTCTCAACATTGGGTGCAAGTTACCGTAGACACAGACATGTCAATGTATATAATGTAACCAACTCACTAACCATTTCAGCATTTGATGGAAGTTCCTGCATACACAGACATGTCAATATATTGTAATATAACCAACTCACTAACCATTTCAGCATTTGATGGAAGTTGCCTGCAGATACAGACATGTCAATATATTGTAATATAACCAACTCACTAACCATTTCATTATTTGATGGTAGTTGCCTGTATATGTCGGTGTATATAATGTAACCAACTCTCAACATTGGATGCAAGCTACCGTAGACACAGACATGTCGGTGTATATAATGTAACTAACTCACTAACTATTTCAGCATTTGATGGAAGTTCCTGCAAACACAGACATGTCAATATATTGTAATACCAACTCACTAACCATTTCAGCATTTGATGGAAGTTGCCTGCAGATACAGACATGTCAATATATTGTAATATAACCAACTCACTAACCATTTCATTATTTGGTGGTAGTTGCCTGTATATGTCAGTGTATATAATGTAACCAACTCTCAACATTGGATGCAAGTTACCGTAGACACAGACATGTCAGTGTGTATAATGTAACCAACTCACTTAACCATTTCAGCATTTGGTGGTAGTTGTCTGTATATGTCAGTGTATATAATGTTACCAACCCACTATCAATTTCAACATTGGATGCAAGTTACCTATAGACACAAACATATATAATGTAACCAACTCACTAACCATTGCAACATTTAATGGAAGTTGCCTGTAGACACAAGACACCTCAATATATTGTAATATAACCAACAAACTAACCATTTCAACATTTGATGGTTGAAAGTTGACTGTAGACACAGACACCTCAATGTTTTGTAATATAACAAACTCACTAACCATTTCAACATTGAATGCAAGTTACCTGTAGACACAGACATCTCAATGCATATAATGTAACCTACTCACTAACCATTTCAACATTTTATGAAAGTAGACAGAGACTTCTCAATATATTTTAATACAACCAACTCACTAACCACTTCAACATTGGATGCAAGTTGCCTGTAGACACAGGCATGTCAATGTATATAATGTAACCAACTCATTATTCATGGCAACATTTGATGGGAGTTTCCTGTGCACGCAGATATGTCAGTAAATGTAGCGTGAATCGTTTGAAACCACATCGTGAATATTTCTGGAACAAATAGTGCTCTTGATGCGCTTTTTTCACCAAAATGACATTCAGACTAGGGCTCGTTAATATAACCCATACAAAGGTTCAAACAATTGTAAACTACCACAATGGTTCGCTTTTTTTAAATGGAAAAAATTCAATTGATTTCATGAAAATGAAATTAGATGAGAAGGGATGAGAAAGTCAATGTCATTTGCACAATTGTAATTGAAGTATGGTGAGGTTATTTTCAAACTGAAAGCTTCTTTCAATATATAGCCGCGCTCGCTCGGCCCGTAACTCAAATAACCTCATTGCAGTTTACTACTACTGTCATGTAGATCTAGGGCTTAGATTGTTTCTAGAGAAATTCCACAATAATTATGCAAATAGCAATTTATTCTCCAATTGTTTGGTAAAAGTAGTACATATGGCATCTGCGGAAATTGTTAACACTATGTTGCAGTTTATCTCTCGTGATGCTTTCTTCTTGTGTTGACATTTTCAGCATTAGTGAAAAGCAAGACCATCTTCTCTAGCTCATAATGACAGGGAGGTCTCACTGTACTTGTGTAAAGAAAGCAGGCAAAACACGTGCGGTAGGCAGAAAGTTGCGGTACATTTCCAGTTAAATGGCAGACGATTCTTTAAAAGTTCCACATGATAGGACTTGGAAATTTAGACCAATTCAGGATAAACTGCAATATACGTCGATTATTTCCTTAAATTGTAGACCAAATTTTTAACTTTATATTATTGGATATTTTATGGAGGCTTGAACTTTCTAAATTCTTGCCACTCTGGAATGCTGCCTTTTTATGGTTATTTATCTGTACAGGGCCTCTATTTGTATTCTCGGTTTTATTTTCAATGCAGTCGAGTCATAAATATAGGCGTGGAGCAGTTTCGAAACAAATCTTTCTCCCTAAAGCCCCGAAAAGATAATTTTTTTGGATCTACTGGTGAATATATCCGCAACTCTAAATTAGATTCTTTAGTTCGGGACATTTTAGAAATGCTGGGGACTATCTCTATGTACAGGGCATATCGACTTCTGTTACTTTACATTACTATTTTAGAAAGGGTTGAAATTTCAAAATTGCCGATCTAAAGAATGAACGTTTCAGTGATCAAAATTCTCAATATCTAATTTTTTATTTTTATCACCATACGAACAGACATGTATTGTTTTTACCTAACAATCGGAGGAAAGTATTCCGATCATGTAAGTTCTCCAAAAGGGTCTTAAAATTTGAGCTCTACATATAACCATATCTCGTAAATTATTTCGTCTAGAATCGTCCAGAAAACTGCATTAATTTTATGTAGTTTAAGGTAATATACTTTTTGCCATTTCAAAAAGTATTACTTTACGCTAGTAATTAGGTAACTCGACGCATAATTGCACCCTAAATGTTGTTTTTAATAGAGAAGGGAAATACATTTGTATGAAAGTATTTATAAATAAAACAAAATACCTCCTTTAAGGGTGCAGAAATCTCTTCATTAGTCTCAAAGACGAAGTAAAGGAAACACACAGTTGAAGGTGATACTGTACGCCAATCCCCGTTGTAAACACAATTAAAAATAAAACTCAACAGTGCACTGTACGTAAACACACACAACGTTAGAATTTTGTACTTCCCAGGTTTGTGGGATGTGTCCACGCCGTGATTTCTAAAGATCTCGTATTAGCGAGTTATTTATTTGATAAAAGTTGCTGAGAGGGTCGATATAAGGACACTGCCAACGCAGTGGCAACCACGACTTTGGGGAAATCTTTTTTGTTAGCAGAAAAAAAATATTTTTTATTTTTCTTTGCACTTAGCATCTAACAGTAAAATGTATTACGTGGATTGATGCACATGTTTTACGTCACTTTTCAACATACCTTGACACACTTCTTACATTTATACAGATTCCTGCAAGAACGGGTAATAGCCTCCGTTACATTCTGATACGTTTCACTCTCTCTTTCAATTTTGGGAAGAGCGTGGGGTGTCTGCGAGCTAGATCTGGAGAGTAAACAATTAAAACACTTTAAGTTTATAACTTCTTTACGGTTTGACGTCCGGTGTTGTAATTGAAAATGATAATTTCCGGCCTATTTTGGCGAGGTCTTTGGTTAAATTGATTTGAAAAACAGAGCTTTCGCAGACGCTACGACCGGCATCGTCAGTTCCTGAAAGTGTTTGGAGAGGCAGAGGTTTAAGTGAAAGGGGGTAGGAAGTGGCGCAGACAGATTTATTTGAAAATGTCTGGTGTCTTTCTAAGGCCTCTCTTTTAACCACATTATTGTTTTTTTCAAAATGTTTCCATGGCAATTGAGGCTGCGGAACATGTCATTTAAATTTGGGGAAACACACACAGAAGTAATTGTAATAACAGTACATTTTAATATAAACGGCAGAGGCTTTCAAATAAATAAGACTTAGAATCCGTTACTGATAAGGAACAACGTCTGTCCACAACTTTCCCTCCTCTCACCTCTACCTCTGATGATGCCGATCGTAGCTTTGGCAAAAGTTTCTGTTTTGAACCAATGGCCATTACCTAAACCAGCGGATTAAGGTGTATGCCGTGTAAAGTATTACTTACTTTCACAATCACTCAATTTTGGATTTAGGTAATTAAATGTCGCACATATAATTCCTGTTTTATTAACACATTTGAAGTAGACGTAAGTTAAATTAATATTAGTACTTGAAATTGGGGCCTAAGAAGCAATTAAAATGTTTTCATCATAAGAAAAACCACGTGCTTACTGTCTTAACTCAATGGTATGTTCTGTCTCCACATGCCACATAATTATATCTAAAGTTGCTCGCTTATTAAATAACCCCGTTTTAGGAGAATACTGCTTACAGATAACTAGCTTCTCTCTAAGCTCGTCTTATTCATTAACTTTTTAAAATAGAATTAAGTTGGGGAAAATGTAATATCTGCATGGTCGGTGGTTCAACCTATCATCATTCTCATTGATTTTATGTCTATTCAAGTTGCAAGGAAAGTAAGTATAAAGTACCGAGTAGGTGGCCGAGGAGGTCAATTCCCTTTAGGCAGGCCACGCTCACCTTGGGGTGAATGCTGGTATGAATATTTCCATTGCAGCAGTTACAGGATCGGAAGCTTCAGGCGAGGCGCTTTGGTGCCTTGTAGTGTGTGGCTGGGCATTCTCGGGCTACCTTGGTTGTGGACCGGGGACTGCAGACCTCATACGAAGCAACGTTAAGGACCCCGTCTATGCTGAGAATACTGGCCGCCCGAGATACCACCTCCTTATACTATCTATCCTAAGTGTAAAGTGAGATGCACACAAAAGTCGCCACTTATCACCGTTTGAGTTTGTATTTGTAGCACAGCTAGCGCAGCCGCAAGATTCCATTGTTGACTGAATTCTTGTATATAGAAAGTAATGGTTTTCTAACCCTTCACATAATATATGCTTATTTTACTTTCTTTGAAGTTTTCGCGAACTCCCGGTGCTATGCCAATCCCAGATTGAATGCCATTGGTCTAACTGCTATTTTCTTTTTTCGAAGTGAAGTTCAAAAACAACTTTTCGAAATAAACTTTAATTAAGGCATGCCGTGGTTTAGGTAACGATCACATTGTTTTACAATAGTCGATTTGTCTCGCAATAAATTACAAATGCCTTTGCCAAATGTTATACCCAAAAATTGAATATTTCATCCGCAGTGTAAATATGAACGGAGAAAAAATTTGGTTCCACATCTGGAAACGTCATTGGAGCATATTTCATCTTGGACACCTGCCCCCAAAGTTTCTGACATTTTTACATAGGCACATCTTATTTCAACTCTACAGCCTTTCACCTAACTGCACAAATCCTAAAGTAGATAAAAGATTGATCTAACACAGAAATTCCTGAAATGGCGTGTGTGCAGTTTCTAGCGACCGCAAATATATTTGTTTTTTTTTTTTTTTTTTCTCAACGAAACTATGTATATACGAGGATAGGTTCATAAGTTTCCGCCTCGCCAATAAGGATTATTGCCTTCACAAAAGCTTTATCTGGTGTCATACCTTATCTGTTTAGTAAACAATCGCAGCTGTAACTTCCGCTTCGCTGTATTCAGTTGTTCAGATAAGAAACCCATTGTAGAAAGATTGTGACATGTTTAAAATGGAGTTTCGAGCTGTCATTAAATTCTTCACAAAAAAGGACATACTCCAAGTGAAATTAAAGAGCGATTGGACCCTTTATATGGAGAAGCACTCCCTCATTCTACCGTAAAAGAATGGGACAAACTTTTTCGAATGGTTCGAGAAAGCATTGACGAAGAGCGTACAAGTCGGCCCTTGGAAGTGCCCATTCCTGTAAACATCGTTCTTGTGGAATTATGGAATTCATGAACATTTAAATATGAATAATTTTAGTTCAAGATGGGTGCCTAGACTTTTTTCCTCATTCTAAAAGCAGCAACGAGTCATTTGTTGTTAGGCATTTTTGGAGCTCTGCAAACCATTGTTACAGGAGATTGTTTTTTATTTGATTAATTTACTGACGCTCTTTAACATCACAAGTCATCAGCGTCCCATTCTATTTAGGACATGAAACGGTCGACAAATTTTGCTCAGAGGTTTCTTATTTCAGGCTTGAGGTTCTTTTTCGTGCCGTAAATGTACGACACGGGACCCACGGCTTTACTTCCCTTCCGAAGGAAGCCATATTTAAGATTTTTACGCCCGAAAAAATCCATCGATCCTGGCCGGGTTTGAACCTGCGACCTTCGGTTTAGAAGGCAAGTATGGTTACACCATCAGAACCGACAAATGTTACAGGAGATGAAACTATGATCCTCTACTATGATCCCTTGTCCAAAATAGAATCAATGGAGTGGCAGGCGTAAACCTGGCGAAGCACCGCCTACAAAGGCCAAGGTCACTCGGACAACCAAGATCATGGCCACAATCTTTTGGGACTCTTCATTGATTTCAAGGAGAGTAACACCACAGTAAATGGGAAGTACTCTGCTAGCCTATTGCACAGATTACGTGCTTCCATCAAAGAGAAAAGGCCAGGAAACCTGAGTAGTGGTGTGCGCCTTCATCATTACAAAGTGCCTGTGTACACAACTCTTGTTGCAAAGGAAGTTGTGAAGAAATGCGGCTTCAAGGGGATCGACCATGCACCCTACAGTCCAGATCTAGCTTCCAGTGACTTTTTTCCTCTTCTTAAAACTCGAGGAGGACCTTTGAGGAAGGAAATTTAAGTGTGATGAAGTGATAGATGCTGTTTATGCCCATTTTGCAGACAAGACTTCTGACTTTTTTGTGGGGGGGGGGGATTGAAATGTTATTCAAAGATGTAAGAATTGTATTGCAATAAAGGGTAACTATAGTAAAAAGCGAAATATAGTTTTTGTCTTTATCATACGTAGAAAATGGTTAGGCCGGAAACTTGAACCTACCCTTTTTTAACGTTTAACCTTTTTTAACTTTTTTTTTAATTGGCTGTGCATTGATTGTTTTATATACCATGCACTCATTCAGGTGCACATTTCTCTGAAACTGTTTGATCTACGACTGTAAAAATTTTATGTTGTTGTAAACATTATTTCTAACAATTTTCAGTACTAGTTTGATCAATTTGTTATATTTTAGGCAAAGAAAAAATATGTAATGTGTTTAGAAAATGTTTACTTTTTGAAATATTTTTAAATGAAAAATTAAAATACATTGATTCATAATTGTTGCTGAAAATTGTAGTATTTATCATTAAAATGTACAGTACAGCTTTCATTAAGATACCTAAATAGATTCTGAGAAAAGTGCGCTTGATGTATTAAAAAACCAACCTTTAGGGAATTGGTGAACATGGATAAACATAAGAGACCCATTATCCAGCCCCATAACCCTAATCACTGGCCCTACTTCCACTCTAGCTTGTTTGGTCATCGTTTCTGCTTTGTGATTTCTTCATGTTGCCACCAGTTTTTATCCCTAGATGATTCAACTGCTAGGACACTCAGTCTTACACACACAAGAGTAGTTTTGGGGATGCATTTCCACTTTACATTATGAAAACTTTCGTTTGGGTTTTGAGATCGCCCACTTTTCTGAAAGTTCCTCTTTACAGAGATCCTTGTTGTAGGTAGCACAGCTTCAGAAAGAGAATGTGTGCGCTTACAGGGCTCAACTCCAAGGTCTCTGCACATCGATAGCCGCACCTGCAGGACACAAATCATGATGTGGGTACACTGCCCAGATAGTCTTCTTCATTCCTGTAATATTAGTCTCTGCAGTTCTTGTTCAAGCCTCAGAGACGGCATCCCATCCTCTTCTGCATAAAGCGTATATATATATATATCACATTAGTGGCATATATATTTCAAAAACCTTTAAAATTTACCGCTCATATTCCGAAGAGAATTAATCAAACAACATTACTATTGCAAGAGTGGCATGTTTGTCGTAGGCGTGGCAACAGCACCGCGATTTTTAAATATCAAATTTAAAGTCCTTTGACACGGAATTGACATAATAACATATATATTGCTGAAAAACTGAAACTTTCTTCTTTATTTAAGACAAAAAAAATGCTCAACCCATATAATTACCCAGTTCCCTTAAAATCTTACAAATCACCAAATTTAAAGATTGATACTTCAAATCTTTAATGTCAGCACTAAAATTACTGTTGAAAATGAGTTAGACAGGGTAGTGCATTCTGAACGTCTTGAACTGGCAGATGGATGTACAAACACATGTGATTTTTAAATACATTTCTCTTCACTGAAGGATGTGTTAACACAAACGTTTTAGCATTCAGAGGATCGTAAGCCAAATTTGTTTTATAAGAAGAGAGATACATTCCAGTGCAATGAAAAATGAATCTTGATTATCTGTGTGGCGGGTTTGTAAAAAATATTTACATTGTATGTAGATGTTCTGGGTGTGACATCTCTGTAAAGAGGTTTCGGGTGGGAGAAGTTTGCGGTTGTTGCACGGCCAAAGCGTCGACTCAATTAACCAAAGATCTGTGGTTCGACTTCGAAGTATTCCCCTCTAATTCCGATTTGGTATACCATGTTCTGAAGTTCTCAATTGTGCACGTAACTAAACGGGGAAGGGAAAAAAATTAAATTGAACGAACAATACAAGACTTTGCAAAAAGTTTAACATTTTAAAGGTAATGGATAAAATACAGGAGTATAGAAAGGAAGTATTAGAAGAATGAAAGAAAATACCCGATTGTTAATACGGTGGTAATAATTCAAAGAGGAACATGAGTCCATTTTTATTTGGAGTTGGAACAAAATGGGAAGACCGACTCGGCCTGCTGAACTCGCATCATTACTGGTGTGTTGAAAGCGCAGGCAACTAGTGCGTGTGTCCTTACCTTATTTGTGAAATTTAGATAACAAATGAATATTATTTTGTTTCGTTTCTTTTTTTAGTTTAAAATAATATTTAATTGTTTCTGCTGCAAAACCTACTGAACTTTTCACGTTTAACTTTGCGGTTTGATTGTATACTTGAAGTTAGTAGGGAGAGGGTACAGAGACATATACTGCGATTTTCAGAAATCTTGTACACCCCAGAAGAATGTCCTGAGGGCGAGTTGTCAAGGTGCTTTTATAATCAAGTCATTGCCAAAGAAACCGCCACGAGTGGCCGAGGTCGTTAAGGCACGGACTCGTGAGCGGGAGGTCTGCGGTTCGAATCCCGCCAGGACCGTCCTCCCTGACTGGGGTTTTTTCCAGGTTTTCCTCAGTCTTCATAACTGGCAAATGCCGGGGAGGTACCTAAACTTAGGCCTGGAACGCTTCCTTCCTTAAAAAAAAAAATATCCTTTCCCAATTTATCATTTCATCTCATGTATCATCAGTGTCCACCGCCTGTGGTGCCTCAGTAGTAAAAACGGGCGTTAAACACTACTCAAAAAAAAAATTGCCAAAGAAACGGTAAAACTTTTCTTTGGCGAGTGTTGTGTGTGCATCTTTGGTAAACAAGCTAATGATTTAGTACAGGCAAAACAAGAATGTCAAAGTTTATCTAGCTTCATTTGGAACAGATGTCCTAATTGCAGTGAGTTTAATATAGGTTGCTGACAAAATAATGTTAGAGATAGGTGATGACTGCGCAGAGTAATGGAAGTTAAAGAAGAAGAAGCCAAAAAGGTAGCTGAAGGACTTTTATATGGGGATGGAAATTCTAAAGTTAAGAACAACGTGTTTCGTTGAACTAAATCTTTAATTTCATTTCTGAATGTTCAAAAGGCTTCTTTGAATTTTTTTTTTCACATAAGATCACAAATTTTAATTTTGTACATTAGTTGTTACATAATTTTAAATTTTCCAGTTATGAATAATTTGAAAGAAATTATAATACAAATTGTAATGCGTGAAGTATTTCTTATAAAACACTAAAACTACAATTTTTATATTATTATTATTATTATTATTATTATTATTGCAAAAACTTTAAAAATAGAAGAATTAAATTTGATATGTACAATAGACTGTAAATTACGTACATCTGGAGATTACTTTTCCTGGTGATTTTGAATTGGCCGGGAAGGTACCCTAAATTTAGGCCTGGAACTCTTCCTTACTTTAAAAAAATAATAGCTCTTTCCCAATTTATCATTTCATTTCGTATCATCGTGTCCACCTCCTGTGGTGTCTCAGTAGTAAAACACTATTTAAAAAGAAAAAGCGAATCATTACACATTGTAAGCAGTAATCGGTCCTTTATTGTTTATCAACCCTTGTAACTTGTTAAGAAATTTATGGATGCAACACTTGCGTCTTTCGTTTTAAGTGAACTCGCAATGTACCGACCGACGCTCAACCACAAATGTCACCGCCTGTTGATGCCTCAGCAGTAAACACTATTTTTAAAAAGGTTTTATATGGTCGATGGTGTATATTTGCCAGCCATTATCTTACTAACACAATTAAAATAGTTGGGAATTCTAGCGAGAGAATTACTTTGTTGTTCTCCTCTTTGAATATACTGTTAAAGTGTGGAGCTGTAATTTTATTATCGTAACCTGGACATTTCGCCGAACAACGCGAATATGAAATAGAACACCATTTTGGACGGGACCAAAGACAAGACGGCGAATTTGTGGAGAACGCATTAAAGTTTATTGTTTATGTTGGTTGGCACCAGTTAACTCTCCCATATACAGTATCTGAGATTTATCACCATATCATTACAATTCAAATCTCAATGCACTTTGTAACTCGCACTACACCATCTCCTGTCTTCCCCCAAGTACTCCAGATAGGAAAGATACGAAAAAATGTACGGTGTAAGTTCTTGACTATATATTTTTGTGAAGAAAATAATTTGTGTTGTATTTTGGTTTTGATGCAGTTTGAATGATTTGATACAGCGTAAGAAATATTTATTTTTGCAACAAATATGTTCCATGTTTTGTTTTCAATTTTTAAAGTTTTGTTAATGAAAAAAAAATATAAATTATTTTTGTATTTTCATATTTTCTTTTGGGACAATGTTGCTTATCGATTGTTTTGGGGAATCTCAATAAATATCGATGACTGCCGTACTCAAGGTTGCTAAGAAGCGGAGGGTCAAAACTACTTGTTTATCAACTTTGTGACATAAATACTCAAAATCAGAAGGTGTCATTCTGATGAAATTTATGAAACTTTAATCTACTTATTAAACTGCCACCGTCTTCTTCATTTTATTCCTTTCTTCTTCGCGGCCAACGAATATAAATATACGCCGCTGCAGCTTCCATAGTTGTGTGCAAGAAACTCTCGGAACAGCACAAACCCGTTCAGCACTAGAGTGGATGTGGCTGCCACATGTTCCACGTGTCATATCAAACAAGGATGTCTATGTTTGTATTTAACCGAAACTAATAAGCTAATGCAAAATATTATTAATTTTTCAGTGATACTTTCTATGCTAATAGGGTATCAATCTCCATTTTTGAAATTTCCAAATACATAAACCAAATTAATATCAAGTGAACTTTCCTGATAAGATGTTTGCTGTAAATAAATATTTACTTTCAACTTTGACAGGAAACGAGAAAATAAATCTGGGTTTGTTTAAAGTCGCTCGAGCAGTTTCTGTAACGACTGTCAACTATAGTGCGAGTTCATGTCTCAACAAGAAAGGCCGCGCATGTGCTGAGTGCCAAAACACATTTTAATAAGAACTTTTAAATTTTTTAAAATCTGTTTTTGATATCGAACCATATTCTTAAAACCTGTATTCAATTTTTGATATAAAATATTTAAAATTGTATTTTAGCATTTTAAAGTGAATGCAGCACTTTAAAATAAGTTGTAATGAAATAATAATCCCTTCGTTAAATTAATAAATATTGATTAAATACCATTAAGAAAGCTTCAAAAGTAAGTAATGTATAAATTAAAATTATGCTTCTGCAGTGCGTATATTTCTTTTCTAAGGCATACTTTTGCTTAAAATGCTAAATATCGAATGTTTGTGTAATAAAATGTATGATAACAGGAGTTTTCATATTCTGCAAAAATTATCTCTTCATATTTCATGTGTTTAAAAATGCTTTGATTTTAAAAATAAGAAGTAAAATTTTAAACGTCTTGTTCGATTTGAAATGGAATACCTTATAATGGAAATGGTTGTTTTAATACTTTGTAGATTTTATTTTTATTTTCTCTGTCTGCAAAGGCCACGAAGGGCTTTCGCATAAAAACTATCCCGCACACTCGTTTTCATTCTCGGCGGCTGGGCATGTCGCGGCCGCCCGAGATCGTACTTTAACTTCGCTTCTAAAATGTGTATAGCATCTTACCTTATAGAAGATTCTAAAAAGGTCATCCTTCTTCGGCTGAACAAGCATTATATCGGTAAAACACATTCTGGACGATATGTTTAAGTTCGGCCACTAATGTTTCCGAGTTTATCCTTAACATTTTCCTTTAGTTCCTCCAATGTGTGATGATTTGTTTTATAAACTCTGTCCTTCAGGCAAACCCACAGGTTAACACCGGTTAGCGACTGAGCTATGCACCAGCATTAATCACTCTTTCTTCAAACGCTTCCTTAATTTTATTCCTGGACTCCGCTGCTGTACGAACAGTTGTAGAATCCTGTTGCAACCACCCACATGATTTCTCTTCTTCCGTAAGCTGCTGAAAAAATGCAGTCAAAATGTACTTTTTGCATCTATTGTTGTCTCATAAAAATCGAACGGATAATACGCCTTGCGCTAACAGCTCACCAAACTCCACCTTTCCAATCATAAGGAGGGATTTTCTTTACACAATGTGGATTTTCGGTACATCAGTAACGCATGTTTTGATTTTTCAGGTAAACCAGGCCTCGCCTGAAAAGAACAGAAGCGTTGGGCCCAACAAACCTTCTTTCACAGATGGGGGGGGGATAAAAAGAATTAAAATAAATAAATGATAAGAAGAACACAAAATAATGCACTCCTGCCTTGTTTTAAACTATGGACACGTATACACTTGTACTATTTGAGGTTTAATACATTTGTTGCTTTCGTGCAGAACTTGCTGAACCCTCACTTGTTACGCCAATTTTGGGAGATTGTTGGCGAATGCACAAGGTTTACACCAATTTCGTGCAATTTATTCTCTATTAAAACTGTACGTTTCCGTGCGTTTTTGTTATGCACTGATAATCAATAAAATCAAATTTATTCGTAATATCGTGAATTTCTTTTCTGAAAGGAGATAATTGACCAGGGAACTGCAAACTAAATTTTGCACGAGAACAACGAGCTGACTAGTATTTGTGGTAGCTTTTGCACTCGAAAATGTGCTGCTCTAGAGTCACTATCCCATCAAGGCGAATCTCAACTACTGCATTGCTTCAAAGCGAAGTGGAAGGATAGTAGGGCGAGGCTTGTAGGGGAAAGAGTGGGGAGCCGCGGGACTCAATGCAACATGCGTACGGGATAGATTTTAGATGAAAGCTCTGTAGATGCCAAGTGGCTCAAGACCAGATGAGAAATAAAGACGGGAGAGCTCTGCAGTTACATGTGACCTCTAATCAGAATGCAGTAAGATGATGAAGAGAGGTGAAAGTAACTAAAAAATGTTGGGAATGGGATAATCTCAAAAAAAAAAAAATAATAAATAAATAATAATCCTGAATATTACTGCTTTCTTCTCAACGGCAATCGAACTAGACCCCACAGTGTTTTTTACAAACATTGCATTAAAATAACTCTTCCACCGAGCATTTGCCTGTGATTTGTTGGGAATATTTTAATAAATAAAACTTAAAAACAAACCTTGATATGTGCTTTTATTTATTTATATTCATTAATCAACATAGACATCAGATAACTTAAAGGATTTCTATCAACGATGAACACATTTCGTACGAGAGCAAAAAGTAATGAAAAGAGCACTCGATGAGAGAGGCACAAATCTTATGGTAAGAGATTTTGTGCTACAAATAGACCTATCCAGACTTGTCACCACTGTGCAGTCAATGAAGTAAACAACTACCTTTGATGCTTCCGTTCGTTATTGAATGCCGTAACTGCCTTAATGAATATCCACATCACATGGTGAATGTTGACTTGTGAAAGAGAAATGGACACTGAAAACTTTGGGTTAAGTTAATTTAATAGAATGGCCGGAAATGAGGAAAATGTGGCAAGGCAGACTAGCAATGCATAGAACAAAAACGGTTTTTAACATGCAAATTATAGGACAAAATCATTTGGTTGCTTATTACTAATTTGTTCTTTACAACTTTTACACTATCTTATTGTGTTTACTTTACCCAAATAAATATCTGCGTTTTAAAAATATTAATTTTAAAACCCCACAGGTACATGCAGGAAAACTAGCGGATTTACTTTAATGGAATGATCTAAACCTTTGAGACTGGTGTTCAAAAAATAATTGAGACCTTCAGGGCCCAATCTTGGAACTCTTCTATCTCTACTTTACATAAATTAAGTCTAGGCAACAATTTCAAAAATTGCAAAGGGTACCAGTTTGAAGTAAAAAAATAATTAAACGAAAATGTAATGTAAATATGTTGCACTGGTTTATAGGACTCCAATGTTAAAACAGTGCTTATAAAGTGCATGTTTTCTCATAATCTATGTGGAGTTGCAAGTTGAAATTTAAATATATTGTACTTATTTTTAGGGCTCCAATGTTAATATAGTGCTCATAAAGTGCAGATATTCTCAAAATCTGTGTGGAGTTGGGAGCTGAAATTTAAATATGTTGCACTAGTTCATAAAGCTTCATGTACTTTATGTACTTATAAAGTCCAGATATTCCCAAAATCTATGTGGAGTTGGGGGGTGAAATTTAAATAAGTTGCAGTGGTTTACATTGCCAAAATGTTAAAACAGTACTTATAAAGTGCAAGTATTCTCAAAATCTATTTTCTGAAAATACATATGGAGTTGGGGGCTGAAATTTAAATAAGTTCTGCTAGTTTATAGGGCTCCGATGTTAGAACACTATTTATAAAGTCCAAGTTTACTCAAAATCCATGTGCAGTTGGGGGGTGAAATTTAAATATGTTGCACTAGTTTACAGTGCCGAAATGTTAAAACAGTACTTATAAAGTGCAAGTTTTCTCAAAATCTATTTTCTGAAAATACATTTGGATTTGGGGACTGAAATTTAAATATGTTGTGCTGGTTTATAGGGTTCCAATGTTAAAACAGTACTTATGAAGTGCAAGTTTTCTTAAAAATCTTATGTGTAGTTGTGGGCTGAAATTGAAATATATTGTCTAATTTATAGGGCTCCGATGTTAGAACTCTATTTATAAATTGCAAGTTTTCTCAAAATTTATGTGGAGTTGGGGGCTGAAATTTAAATATATTGTCCAGTTTATAGGGCTCCGATGTTAGAACACTATTTATAAATTGCAAGTATTCTCAAATATATGTTGAGTTGGGGGCTGAAAATTAAATATGTTGTGCTAGTTTGTAGGGCTCTGATGTTAGAACACTATTTATAAAGTGCAAGTTTTCTTAAATATATGTTGAGTTGGGGGCTGAAAATTAAATATGTTGTGCTAGTTTATAGGGCTCTGATGTTAGAACACTATTTATAAAGTGCAAGTTTGCTCAAAATCTGTGTGGAGTTTGGGGCTGAAAATTAAATATGTTGTACTAGTTTATAGGGCTCCGATGTTAGAACCTTATTATAAAGTGCAAGTTTTCTTAAAATCTGTATGGAGTTGGGGGCTGAAATTTAAATATGGTGCACTAGTTTATAGGGTTCAAATGTTAAAACAGTACTTATTAAGTGCCAGTTTTCTCAAAATCTATTTTCTAAAAATATATGTGCTGTTGGGGGATGAAATTGAAATATGTTGCACTAGTTTATGGGGCTCCAATGTTAAAACAGCACTTATAAAATGTAAGTATTCTGAAAATCTATGCAGATTTGGGGCCTGAAATTTAAATATGTTGTACTAGTTTATAGAGAGAGCTCCAATGTTAAAACAGTGCTTATAAGTGCAAGATTTCCCAAAATCTAGGGGCTGAAATTTAAATATGTTGTGCTAGTTTATAGTGCTTTGATGTTAAAACAGTGCTTATAAAGTGCAAGTTTTCCCAAAATCTAGGGGGCTGAAATTTAAATATGTTGTGCTAGTTTATGGGCCTTCCATGTTAGAACAGTGGTTATGAAGTGCAAGTTTTCTCAAAATCTATGTGGATTTGGGGGCTGAAATTGAAATATGTTGTATTTGTTTATGGGGCTCCAATGTTAAAACAGTACTTATAAAGTGTAGATATTCTCAAAATCTATGTATAGCTGGGGACTGAAATTTAATATGTTGCACTAGTTTATGGGGCTTCGATGTTAAAACAGTGCTCATAAACTGTAAGTTTTCTCAAAATATATGTGGAATTATGGCTAAAATCTAAATACATTGTCTAGTTTATAGGGCTTTGATGTTAAAACAGTATTTATAAAGTGCAAGTATTCTCAAAATTATGTGGATTTGGGACTTGAAATTAAATATAATGTTATACTAGTTTATTGTGCTCCTAAGTAAAAATAATGCTTATAATGTGTAAATTTTCTCAAAGTTGTTGTGCAGTTAGGAGCTGAAATGTTTATATATTGTTATACTATTTTATGGGGCTTCCAGTGTTAAAATAGTGCTTATAAAGTGCAAACTTTCTTCAAATCTATATATAGTGGGGTCTGGTATTTAAATATAATGTTGTACTAGTTTATGGGACTTCCAATGTTAAAACAGTGCTTATAAAGTGCAAGTTTTCTCAAAATGTATGTAAAGTTGGGGGCTTAAATTTAAATATATTGTTGTATTAGTTATGGTGCTCTAATGTTAAAATAGTAGATATAAAGTGCAAGTTTTCTGAAAATCTATATGAAGTTGGGAGCTGAAAAATTTGCAGGGTATTTATGAAGGATTTTTTAATAAATTTACACAGAGATTTCTTGTCTGTGCTTTCATTAAAGAAATGTTTTGTATATTTAAGAATTTTTACTACATTTTTGTATTATTTTCTATATTAAATTCCCTAAAATATTTTATTGAAAAAATTCCTATGTTTGTTAAAATATCCTGAATATTTATAAGCAAATTTTATATAAGATTCTGAGAAAATGTATATTTAAACGATAAAAACATTTTTTGGAATCAAGTGATAAAGCTAGAATAGCTTTCAGTCCATTTCAGCCCCACTGGTTGTTCTACAAACTTTTCACTAGTCATCCTTGTCTTTGTAAATATATTATATCTATTTGCAGGTTTGACACAATATTTATAATCATAAAAGCATCTTCAGCATGAAGTATGAAAGGAAAGACATTTGTCATTACTTGGGTATGGTACTAATGGAGGTATGCCCATGCAGAATACATGTTTGCTAAATTTTTAACACACCATATGTATCCCTAAAAGAAGAACTTGCATTGATTTTTAATATCTAAAAAAACTAATAATAACGTTAAAAAACTAATTTTTGTCCTTTTTGGAGCCCTTTAAAGCAAGCAAACTGTGCCACATAAAAAAAAAAAAATCACTTAAATGCAGATTTTAGTATATTTCCGTGTTTTATTCCTTAATTCTAAATCACACACTACCACTGTATACACTTATTTCATATTATTTGGAAATAAACAATATTTGCATATTTGAAAGTACATTTTGTTATGTTTTACAATCTGGAGCTTTACCAAATTGAAAAACATGGAAAATCGTAATTACGAAGTACAGAAATACTGGAGCTATTAAATGTAGTTATATTACGTTTACTGTAATCTGGCATAGCATATTATTAAGGGTGAATAATTTTGGCACTCCCGTAGCAAAAAGTAAAGTACTCCACAATAAAAAAAAACTGAGTTTTCAATAAGAATATATGTAGTCGACGCTTTCATTTTGCACCCAACCAGCCGACTTAACTTTCAGTTCGTAACAATGGCATAATGAGTAGCCACATATAACCTATAGTTTTGATAATATAGTGAAAGAGATTCTCTGTCTGATTGCACCAACAATATTCTAACTTCAGCCAATAGCAGCAGACATACGTATAGGTGCGGGAGATTTGGGAATCGAGAGAAACGGTCACACATCCAACGTTTGCCGCCTTTGATGCGCGTGCATTAATAACAAGATGAAGATAAAAGTGTGTGTGTGTGAGAGAGAGGAAAAATAAAAATAAAGATACACTATTAACAATGTAACAAATTAACAGTAATAATAAAGTAGATAAGGATAAAACACTTAAACTCACACTTGAAATTGCTATATTTCAAACTACTGGAGTTCTTCTATGGCAAGAAGCTAGACCATATTTATATATATTTAAAAAAAAGAAAAAGAAAGTAACACTGTTAACAATGTAACAAATTAACAGTAATTATAAAAGTAAAAAAGGATAATACAGCAATATAAAGTTACACTTGAAATCGCTATATTTCAAGTCACTTGCCTTTTTACCATAGAAGAGCTTAACGAGTTAGAAACATAGCGATTTCAAGTGTGACTTTATATTGCTGTATTATCATTTTTAACTTTTATAACTAATATATAGATTGAAAGTAAGACGACTTAATAATCTTTAGTAATAATCTTTAAGTGCTTGCCTCGACCCAAACCTAAGATCGTGGGTTCACACCCGGCCAGGATCAATGGATTTTTTTTTTCGGGCGTAAAAATCTTAAGTTTCCTTCGGAAGGGAAGTAAAACCGTGGATCCCGTGTCGTGTATTTACGGCACGAAAAAGGAGTCCAAGTCTGAAAAAAGAGGCCCCTGAGCAAAATTTGTTGGCCGTTTCATGCCCTGAAAAGAATGGGCCGCTGATGACCTGAGATGTTAAAGAGCTTCGATAAATACACCAAATCAAATCAAACTTAATGACCTTACAGACAGAGGCGTCCTCTGGCTTTGAACGCTTCGGCTTTTTCCGCTGCCGTTAGGGACTGAAGCCACAGGACAATTCCCATAGAAATACAACAATCCTACACCTAAAATAACTTTGTAACTTAACCACTTACAGGTTTAGTTGTTGCACAGATAAATGAAATGTGAGATTTTAATTTAACGATATAATCCGTAAATTAAATACTAATGATACGGGAAAAGAATGTGCTTTTAAGCCTAAAAGTTATGTTTTTAACTTGCTACACTATCAATTTAAGATTTGTTCTAGAGTATCAAAGCGAAATGGCACTAATGACTTCTTTTGCATTTTGCAGCAAAGTAACTGCATCGATGTTGGTTGTATAAATTTTTGCAAGAAGAATGCGATGAGATTTATTTAATTTTGTTATTTTTTTTAAAAAGATTCTTCTATATGGAAAAATGTTTTTCTTTTGGTATACTTCTTTATTTTTGGCCATGGACACTTGTTCATTTTGGTTGCAAACTGCGGCTAACGTTGCCTTTAAGGATGCTTTGAGTTTCTTCAGAAATTTAAGTGCTTTTGTGAAAACTTCTTTAATTACATCGAACAACTTTATGTATGAGCACAATGAGCTTGCCTTAAACAACATTAAAAGCGAATATTGCTTTACCCAAATGTTTCAAATGTTTCAATGCAGATAAATAATATTTGAGCTTCTGGATCAATCGTTCCACAGAATGATTTTTATAAAATAACATATTCTTTATTTATTTCAAAACGAATGATGTTAGCCATAACTTATTTTACCTCAATTGCAGAGTAACTTTGGGAGGTTATTAGCCTGTATAAAAATGGTGATAATGTCCTGCCTCCTGCATAAAGCATAACTGAACACCCATTCCGTGTTACTAGCCGCTCGTCGGAAGACTGTGTTGTCAATAGCATTAGTCTCCTGTGTAATGTTGTGCTTCAGATCCCCTATGTCTGGGGGCGTGTGGAATAAACTCTGTCTTTTAAGTAATCCCACAGGAAAAAATCTGATGTTGTCAAATCAGAAGATCTCTGTGGCCACAGGTTCTTAGAGATTATCTCGTTATGTATCGGTTTGATGTATGGCATGTAACATGTAGCTTTTTGGAAATATCCCTGATCCATCTCTACGTGTCTAGTTGCTCAATAAAATCGAGCGATACTCTACAGTGTCCACAGTCTGGTTAGAAAAGTTGATCCCATCTGCAGAACAAACGCCGACTTTAACTGGGTGTATAGGTGTTTCATGAATGACATGTGGATTTTGGAACGTCCAACAACATGAGTCCTGCAGCATAATGGAACTTGCTTCATCTGTGAACCATGTGATGTACAATATGCCAGGATTTTGTACAATGAACATCTTAAACTTCACTCTTATCCTGCATCTGTAACCCTGTACTCTAACACATTGAGTAGGTGTAATACATCTTAATGACTTATGGGTGACCGCTGCAGTCAATAACAACCATGGGCGGACTAGATGAACGATGTTACCTTTTTCACTCACCAGAGATAAATTTGTTTACCATTGCCAGTATTTATTGTGTTTCTTTCAGGAGGATTATGAACACCAAATTCTTTCTGGTATGTCCTTCGAGTAGCTGTAATTGAATTCTTAATTCAGTATTACTTCACAAGGAAGGGCCGTTGATTTAAAGTGTACTGCATTTTCACAGCGATTAGAACAAAATATCGAAAACAACTGCCACACATAAAAGCCAATAATAAGGAATAAGTAAGTAAACATCTACACATCTTATGACGGAATCAAAACTCCGAAATATCCCGCTTAATTTGAGGTTAAACTTGGTACATAGGGCGAATTTCCAGCCGAGTAAATAATAAAAGAAAGTGTTAGTTCTATATAAATCACGGTTTGTGTGTGTCGGTCCTGGTGTGTAGTGGTAACCATACTTGCCTCCTAAACCCAAGGTCGCGGGTTCAAACCCGGTCAGGATCGATGGATTTTTTTCGGGCGTGAAAATCCTAAGTATGGCTTCCTTCGGAAGGGAAGTAAAACCGTGGGTCCCATGTCGTACATTTACGGCACCAAAAAGAACCTCAAGCCTGAAAGAAGAGGCCTCTGAGCAAAATTGTCGGCCGTTTCACGCCCTGAATTGCATGGGACGCTGATGACCTGAGATGTTAAAGAGCGTCCTTAAATAAAACGAATAAAAAAAAAACGTTTGTGTTAAGTCAGATAGAACGCCTCTGTTTGTAAGAAGCGGCCTTCGTTTGCTGCAGTATGATTGGCGCGAACTTTATAGAAAGCTATCTCGTAGTTCGTTACTGTCAACAATGATGCAGTTATATCCGCTTTTAGAAGTCTTTCATTTCATTTTGATGACGCGTTAGTGTGTAGTGTGTATTGTATTTCCCTCAAGAAAAATTGTTATTATTATTATTATTATTATTATTATTATTATTGATGCCTAAAGAAAAATCTGCCAGAAGTGTACTGCTTCAGTGAATTAGAGAGTATACAACTGATGAGAAGGTCAACTCGGCCTAAAATTAAATAAAAAAATAGCTATTTATTAATTATTTAAGCAATTAAATCACAATTAAGTTTTAAATACATCAGAATTTCTTTACAAGCAATTTCGTCAAAAATGTATAAATATAGTATACATGCTGAAACGTTCACGTAGATAAGTAATAGCTTTAGAAAGGCAGATAGCTTTACCTACCTTTACATTTTAATGTGACTTCCTCCTTGGTCTAGTGACTACTGGTTCCTACTTACAAATATTGTAAATTAGGGAGGGCAGTTGCAAAGCTGTCTTATGGTGTTCGATGTGCTGCAGCATTGCACTCTACCAGTGGTGTCGCTTGAGGGGGAGAAAATGTATGTTTTACATGATACAGAATGTTTAGAAGCTTTCCCATGGAGATTTGTCTTGCTTCTTTGATTGTATAAGGAAAAAAAGTCACATTTTTTAAATATTACATTTGCATAATTGATCAAACCACCATATATCTTCAGTAATATAAAAGTGTTTGGAAATATATCTTTTTTAATTTTCATCCCTTAGTTATTTAAAATAAAAAAAAAAACTGCATCGTTTATAATATTTTAAGTGAAAAAATAATATAAACGAAATTAAAAACAGACATTTAATTTAATGTAAATACAATTTTTTTCTACATCCTTACCTTGATAGGGCTTTAAAACTTTTACAATTTACGTGAAAGTAGAGTGTATTCATTTTAATTATGTTTGAAAGCAATTTTTAAATTTCTTAGGGTTTTCAGAAAATTTTACCTGTGGGAATCCTTGTTTAATGTCAAATTTGCAGACCAAGAAAATTTATCCTATTGATTTGAGCTAAAATTAACGTTGTTTCTTGCATACACATCTGCAGAGCCCTCGTTTGGACACCCTGCCGGCTTAACGGGACTTTGCTTGGCACCGGGAAGCACACTCTTTACCGGCGGAGTTGGATATTCATAGCCCTTTAAATTCAAGCGCGTCGATTTCCACAACACACTAAACCCCAATTATTTGATCATACAATGACATTTCGTTTACAAGATAAGGTGTTTCTGTGTCGCTACATGACTTCATAAATAAAGTCCTTAAAAAACAGTAAGCGCAGATCAATAGAGCGAATATCCAACATGCAAGTGCTGAAATGAACTCTACTGACATTGCGTGGTTGCAATTTCTGAACTACATTTATCTTATAGCGTTTTAATTTTAAAAGTTTAGTGCTATCCTAAATCGAGAAATTTGCGAAATTCCTGATTCCTGTGCAAGCTTTCTCAGAGATTTCTTTGAATTTCGTTCCAACTTTTCCGATGTCATCGAGTGTTTTTTTTTCCCCTCCCCTGTTAGAATGTGACGTTTTCATTTCGGTTTCTTATCAAGAACAGATCCCGTTTCCCTAAATATATTTACAACATAACGAATCGTTTCTCTGTGAGATGTGGAACAACAGGGGATCTATCTATAAATCGCCGTCTCGCTTCTCTACAAGAGTTTACTGTTACATAGGAAGCATACATGAAGATTCTTGTGAAAAGTATACGGACCTTTTGGCATTTTAACAACATTAACACACTATTACACTGAAACACGTGGGCTCATAACGTTCAGCTCCTGTGCCGCACAAAGACTTCGCGTCAGCACTCGGAGAGGCGGGAACAAATCCGGAGAAACATGACAGGAAAATCCCCGTTAAGCCAACAACGCGTCCAAATGAAGGCTCTGTATAATTTAGAATTCATACCTACTGAAAAGGGCAAAATATGCACGCAGACCTTCACTTAAAAACTAGGTTATATACACGAAAACAAAACATGTTAATAATTGAGAAATGTCTAATTGCATTTCAAGGAACTTAGTGTTATTTTGACAATTTACTCATTTAATGTATGTAAATAAAATAAACCCTTAAAAACAGTCTCGGGTTTCCGATGATAGCCGCGTCATGGTTAATAAGTATTTCAACATGTCACTTATCTTTTATTGATCTCCTTCATAGGTTCACTCCGCATTGTGCAGTTGCCGTTCATATGTTTGCACTTGGATGGCTGTAAAACAAATACTGCGTGCCCTGTTGGTTGCTGTCTGGTCAACCTAGTGATTTGTTTAAGTATTGTCTTCCAGATTGAGTTTAGAAATTTGCAGTTTTATTTAATTATATTGTTACTTTCTTTGAATATTTCAAATGCTTTCCCTGATAATTCTCCTGTGAAAGTAGCAACTAGTTACTAAAATATCTATGTTGTGATTTGGAGTGACCCCGTGAAGAAGCTCATCCAAGAATGAAATACTTAACCATAGAGACATCGGCAGTGCAAAGCTACGAATTCGTTTAAATCCCTTCAAATTCAAATTCAATAAACAACTATAGACTATGTCTTTTCATGCTGCGGATTGGTAACTAAGAGAGTTTACGTTTATCATATTGCTTCAGAGCTACTCGTATTATATGTAAGAAAACCTTTAAGTAGAGTATTAAATGTTCAATAGAGCAGATTCCTGTAGTAATTTACGATGTAATAGAAATTTACATAATTATGGTTTTTTTCATTAATAATTATCATAGAATAAGTTTATTTCTCTCCTCCGTGCCAGAAAACAAAACAAAAAAGAATATTTTTAATGGACCAGAATTTGAACTTCGCACCTTCACCGCTGCGCGCACAGTGCAACAGAAGTTGGAACACGCCAAGAGGCACATAACAGCTAATCGGAACGACGCAGGGATTGTATAACTTCCCAATCCGCAGAATGAGAAGACTCGCTCGGTATATTCAATACAACAAAGTTTTTCTTGCAGTGAACTAATGTATTTTTCTAACTTCTAAGATGAGTTTTCCATATTCCAAAAGATGTGTTTAAATGATGAAATGATCGCGTCAACATCGTGTGACCAAGCCAAGCCAGATAAACTGCCATAATGACATTGTCAGCAACATGCCATCGTGAAGAAAATTTAACCCTTAATTTATATAGTTTTAAATGGTGTTTAACGCCCCTTTTATTACAGAGGCACCACAGGCGGTGGACACTGATATATGAAATTAAATTATACATTGAGAAAGGAGCTTTTTTTTTAGAGGAAGGGAACGTTCCAGGCCTAAGTTTACGGTACCTCTCCGGCCTTTGTCATAAATGAGGACTGAGGAAAATCTGGAAAAACCTCAGGGAGGACTGTCCTGGTTGAAAAGTAACCCCAGACCTCCCACTCACGAGTCTGCACCTTAACGACCTCGGTAACTATAGGTTGTGAACGCATTTCTATGTATTTAAAATGAAACTACTTTTTAATTGGTAAAACAATAATTAAAATGTCACCTATGTTTTTATTGCAGACTTGACATGAAGCAATTTCCCATTAGTTAACTTTGCATCTTCTGCGTTTTTCTTTAGGCATCGTTAGGAAAAAACCTAAAATGAATAATTTCTTGCAACTAATATGCTCAAAAATACACAATTGTATGACAATTGTCAAAATCTTAAGATTTTGGCCGCGTTTTGCTTGCATTATTTTGTTCTTTTAATCTTATGTATTAACTGACACTAAAAATTCGTTTATTATGATAGCTGCGGAACTGCTGTACCAGATTGCAATATTAAAGTGTGCATGTTTTTCATCGTTTCCGATACTTCTTATTTCAATATTCTATTTATCCTTTTTCTTAAGTTTGTATTAACCTCCAGATTTTAACTCAAAGAGCAATCAAGGCGAAGCACCCTTTAACACTGTAAGCATAGCAGTGGTTTTCTTTATGAAGATCTTAACGGTGTGTCTAGTGATTGTCTGCCCCCTTCTGGTATTTTACAAAATACCTGAAGCCCAAAGGATGCAGACAATGTGTAATATCCTGTTTTAATTGTATTGTGGTAATATGTTTACTTTGTTTTAATATAAATACAATTTGTTATGACAAATTGTAATTTAAAGTGTTATAGGCTCCCTTAATCGTAATGAGTTTACAATTGGTAACATTTAATTTATAACCTTTTCCTTTCATTTCTACGCAGTTACTGACACAGGTGGCCAAAGTCGTTAAGGCGCGGACTCTTGAGGGGAAGTACTGGGGTTGGATACCCACCAGGGCCATCCTTTCTGACTGAGGGTTTTTTCAGTTTTTTCTCTGTCTTTATAAATAGCCAATGCCGGGAAGGTACCCTAAACTTAGGCCTGGAACGCTTCCTTCCTTTAAAAATAAAAATCCTTTCCCATTTTATCTCATGTATCATCAGTGTCCACCGCCTGTGATAACTCAGTAATAAAAACAGCGCAGTATTTTACTAAAATACACGGTTTAGTGATACACTTCAAGAGTATTTTATGTATATCAATAGAAACAGGATTGAGCTCATACACATGCACAATTTATGGCGAATGTAGCTTATATTTATTGATAACAAAGTCATAATTTTGAGCATGAAAAATATTTTTAACATTACACAACCATTTTCGAGGTATATTCAATATACTAGGTGATCGGTTTGGGTGTGGATATTATTATAAAATCTAATATAATAGTAGGATCTATTTCTAGCTTAAAGATGCGAGTTTCTGTGCATGGCAAGAATGAACATCAAAGCACAATGACAAATGAAAATCGAAGATGATTGAAATAATGACTACTATAAATCAAGAACGAGCGCAATTCGTTCTTTGACTTGCTAAATAAGTTCATAAAGAATTTCGACGCGAGTATGGTGGTCGTAACGTACCTAAAAACTATTCAATAATTCGAGCATTTGTAGAAACAGGTTCTGTGTTGCAGCATGGGAAACAGCCATGACAAGGAGCCTTACGGCGACTGTCAGCGTATTGTTCGAAACGTCACTTACCTAAGCCTTACGTAAAGCTCGTTACAGTTTTACATCCATGATGTGCCTACTAATTGAATACGATGATGGCTCTTTAACAAATGGGTTTTCATATCAGCGGGAGAATAAACACCCTCAGCTGCATTATTTGGGCAAATGTCTCCTTGAAAGAACAAGTGCAAACTTTAAAGGAGTGATCCGCACACTGTGGATTTATTGCGTCACCTCATTGGACATGGGAGGTTCGTCATTTTCTAAATAACCGCTTTCAATTGTACATCTCATGTATGAAAGGATATGCTTCGCATGTTTTAGTATTTAGTTTTTAACAATTACTTTTAAAAATGTAACAATATTTATTTTTGAGTAAAATATAGTTATTTCTATTATTTAATAATATATCAAGTAACAAGTGCATCAATCATTCTAGAGTAGTTTTACCAAATTTTTGCAATCTTCACATTTTGCCTTCGGAAATGATTTACAATACAAGTTTTTGTATGCCTCAAGATTCAATGAACATGAAATCTCTTAATATACTCTCCAATATCGCCACTATCTTCCTAGTAACTTCATTATGGTATTGTTCCGAAGTACTCGTGGACAGCTGTCCGATTTTTTTTTTTTTTTTTTATACCTCGCAGCTAGTCGATTTGTCCTGTCCATAGGTGTTACTCACGCTCTTGTTACAGAAAGTTCGTCACGCAAGCAACGGACGATTTTTCTCCAATAATGCCATTGAAGTTCATAGTCTGAAAACTGACACACATACTTTATATATTGGTACAGAATTGGGCTATAAATTTCTTAAAAAAAAACACTATTTAGTGGATAACATTGCCATTATTATGCTTAGGAAAAATTATTGTTTTATGCAAAGAGAGGACTGATTCTATGCTACATTTTTTTTTTCAGGTTCTCTGTACTGTTTAAGTGGAAGGTAGCTGGTGAGTAAATAATGTTAACTATGAGTCAGACAATCTAAAAGGCCATTACTTTTATCTTATGCCTAATGCTCAGTGTCATTAAAACCAGCTCTACGTGTCGAGCAGTAAATATATTTTGAGCATCTATCCTCATATGAAGTAACTTGTGTATGATATGTAGCTTTTTCAATTTAGAGAATGGAACATGATATTTTGTATTATATGCGCGATTAGGTATTTTTTATATTTAGCATTTTATTTATCAATATTTACACAACTGACAAATTTCTAATGAAACGTTCCTTGCTGGATTATTTTTACAAACGCACAATATATTTAATTATTGGATGTTATTCAGAAATTAAAGTAATGGAACTATTATTTTTACTTGCGAACAAGGGACAACGCGAAATGCCTAAGATATACGATTGAAAGTAATTGGCATTTACTGCTAAATAGTGCCTCAACGGTAGGCTGGATGTAGTCGGCCCTCCTAGGGAAGAAGCCGATCAACATTGGGTTATTACGACCCAATGAACATTAGTCATTATAAGAATAGGGTCCAACTTCTGATTATGGCACAAGGGGGTCTCTCCACGATGTTTAGCAGCCTTCGAAATAGTCCTCAAGTACAACGATGGGGATGAGATCATTATCACAGGACTGAAATCGGGTGAATATGGCAGGTGTGGAAGAACTTTCCATCCCCACCACTTTAAAAACACTTGACACTGTCGGCTATGTAAACTGTCCGTGATCGTGGCGTTGTTCAAAAGTTCTGGCGTACGGCACGGCGCAATTGTGACACACTAGCACACCTCGACTGTCATGCGCCAGAATGATCATGCCTTTTGTAGTGACCTAGCGTGACTGCATTCACTGGTCCATACACCTTTGCTCACGTTTCATCATTGCAATGGTGCGACCCAACATGACACGCCATTCTTCCTGAAATATCGCAAATGTTTCGGACCGAGTCCACTTCGTAACTCACTTAATTGATTGATGTGGCATGCACTTTGCACACAGGTCCTTCCGTAAAGTTCGGTGCTCTGTTTTGTAGCAATTCCTGTTTGCTCTTTTAATTCCACAAGTGTCCAGCACCTATCATCACACAAGCACTGTTCCGCTGCGAGCGATCACTCCACGGACACAGGACACTCATTGCGCGGAAGATTTGCAGTTTGCCATTCTGCCTCTCTCCACCTCGCCATTGCTCGATAGGGCAGAGCACACTCATCTCTTATTCCCATAGCTCTATATGGCATTCTCGTGCATTCCTGCCGCTGAGAAATTCGATAATTCGATACTTTTTAGGCTTTCACGGCCGGTATTATAATTAAAACAGTTAAAATCTATGGTAGCACATTAAACCATGAACTACGACAAAACAACCCATAAGATTTTAAATATTTTAATGTCATTTTCCATTTCCCATTCCATGCCCTTTCAATCGTATATCTTAGATTTTTCGTGTTATATTTTGAATTTTGACAAAATATACTATAAAACTTCTAAGTATATGATATATTTTGGTTCGTTTGCAATACGTTACATAATAACATTTCTGTTCCCTGTAATATTATATTCTGAAATGCACCGTTATAATTAATGAGCACCACTATTTTTTTTTTTTTTTTTTTTTGCATGTGCTGCAATTTTGCCACTTTCTTATTTCTGAAGGTAACAGCAATTCAACTAACTTCACATTAGTGAGAAATCTTTTCCGGTTTGCAGTAAACTTTTGCCCCGAACCACGTGAAGCAACACAGTACAGGATGACGCTTTCTATAAATTTGACAGCTCAATTTTATGTCAGAAATTGAGTTAAAATTCAAATTTGTAATCTATTGCTCGATTGTAGGTTGAAAGTGCTATGTTTAAATTTTTAAATGTTGGTTTATTGGTACATCACGTCGGTGTCGCCTACTTGAATTTAAAGTTCTGTTTCAGAGTGGAGTATTCACAGCCAATTTATAATCTTTTGATTCGGTCATAGTATCTCAACAGTTAATGCAAAAATCCAAAAATTCGAACTCTTTCTGTGACTTTTCCTCTTTTAATCCAGTTTTGGTTATATGATATGCGATTTTGAGTTCTGCACTTAATTATAAAGGAACAAAAGAATTCAAAATATAAAAATAAAATTTAGGATATGGTCGGTGAACATTTTGAGAGAGTTCAGAAAATTTAATTTAATGAATAAAATGAAGAACGTGTAAGAATTATAATTGAAATGATGTGTTAAGAGAAGGAAAGAAGGATGTTAACCGCATTAGTCTGTAACGTTTTGCATGCACATTGCACCAATCCAGTATTTTATTTTTTCAATACTATAAAAAGTTTGTCAAAAGTTGCGCACTGCACTTCCTGAATTAGGAACCTACTCTAGAATCGTTTTAAATTGAGGAAAAATTAAGGAAATATATTTTGTAATATTCCTGACAGCAGCTTTCAAAGGAATTTCTCTTCAGGTTGTTTAATCAATGTCCTGTAACTAATACAGTCACTGTTCAGATATTTGATCTCTATTCAGTTATTTTGCAAGATGTATTCAATAAAATGCTAATCATACTTATTCCAGGACAGTGCATACACTTCAAAGGAGACACTTCGAAAAACAACATACCAACCTTGATCCTGCCTACTGTACTTCATATGTAAAAAATGTGATTCTCAGTCTAGGAATGTAGTAAGTGTTACCGGCTTGCTTTCCAGAACAGCAGAGAACCGTGGACTTGTGTGCTTATGAAAGTGAATATGTCAGTAACATGGGAAAAGTTTGAAATTTGCGTCAAATGATAGCGCTCATTTTGGCGATTACAATGGTAGTAGTGTCAAAAACTACACTGCTACTCTTCTTTAGGACTACACTGAAAGTGTCGACTTTTGTACAATTTTTGTTTTATATGAGTGTGTGAACCTCAGTAAGCGTTTTCAGGTGGAAGAATCTGCGTCCAGGAGGCGATTCTTATTCATATTTTGGGAGTAGGAAGAAGTCGGGACGACGAATTAGACTGGGGTGTGTTATGTCGAGAAATATATTGTTGAACATAGTCATGGAGTAGTAAATAGCCAGCCTTAAGGCATGTCTATCACCAACTTGGCAAAACAGTGGGGTCGAATTGCTTTATTGGAAAATGAAATTCTTTGCCACATTGAGGGCAATTTCTTTCAAATTCGTACAATGTTGAGCAGGAAACTGCTGGTGTTGGAGTGCCTAATTCCAGAAAAATAAACATGTAACGCCTTTTGGCGCACTGTGTCTTGTGTTGTTGGAAACGTGTGACGATTAGCGTGCCTCAATAAAACAGCTTTGTTTTATTGACTGAGGAAAAATCAACTAGCCACCCACCGCCTGGGAATTAGATATTTTATTGGGTCATAAAGTGGCAGGGTGCCTGAAGCAACAAACACCAGCCTCGCAGACGGCAACTATACTTCAGGAGATTGGATCAAGACAGAAATTTGGTTTTCAGAAAACTTCAGAACACAGCACAGAAGAGACTATTACCTGTGTGGCGTTTTTAAATTCTGGACATTCAAAGCAAAAACATGAGTCTAAAAATGAAAAATAAGTGCATATTTTGTCAGAACTTCACTCAAAATTTCTCTAGAAATAAATATGAAGCGAAATTTGCAGGAAAAAAATTTAAACCACTTGCATGACCTCGACATTTTTTTAGTTACACTTACAGACAGGATGACCAATGTTAAAATACGGATTGTGAATAGATGATCTGCGATTCGATACCTGTCAGAACAAGAAGTTGTTTATAGATTTCCCTCATCTCTTATCATTGGCAAATGCTTGGGAAAACTAGGTCTGAAAGCGTTTCCTTCCGAACTTTCATTTATGTATCTATCATGAATAAATGTCAAAACTCGTAAAACCCTTATTTATTTCAAGGAACGCACTATTATTATTTATTTATTTATTTATTTATTTATTATATGTAAATAAATTAATCCATGCGGTCCAATAAACAATTACATGTTGTGAATACAGAGCGACCCAATGAACTGCAAACCAACTTGCTGTGTTTTGCCTATAGGCGAAAGCGACGGTCGTTGCCTTCTGCGGATATCTTAGAACAACGCTCACACAAGCATCTTATCCGTTTTACTTACCAACTCAATGAAGGTAGGTGCTGGAACCGGCGAGAGTCATCGCTGTAGGTCACATGAATAATACGGATATTTTGTTACAGTTGTTCGTTTAGGATATGCGGGTTTGACTTTTGTAGGGTGTTTTTAATTTACTCCAGAAATGAAGGTCGCAACGGGTTTGGTCGAGTGACTGAGGGGGACACACATCCTTACTAATTCTGTAATTCTCAAACACAGGTTCAATTTCTCTCATCGAAATATTCTCTGTAAACTTTGGGAGAATCTTGCTGAAAAAAAGACGAAATCACGGTCTCTGTCAATTAATTGTCTGAAAATAGGATGGAGGAAACAAAATAGTATTCACTTATGCCACAGTTATTTAACAGGTGCTATCATTTAGTAACTCTTTGCACAAGTCCAAAAGAAATTGCTGTTTGTTGTAAAAAGTATCTTAATGATTTGGGGGGAATTATTCAAACAATGACCTATGTCATCTAATATTTCCTCGGTGACAACTCTAAGAGTGTCTGTTAGGAATCTGATTCTGAACACTGCCGGTGACTTGAAATGAATTATGAAAATCATAGTTTGTTGTATGGCATGGGAATTTTATACCCGGGAATCTTCTTTCAAAGCACCTTTGAACTTGACAAGCTAAGTTAATACACAATATGTGGTGCAGTAGAAAACACTGACCATCTTTGAACTTGACGAGCAAAGTTAACACATAAATACTGAGCAGCTTTCAACCTGACGATCTAAGTTAACCCACTTGAATCAAAACACGTTATTCAGTAGAAAACATATACTGACCATCTTTGAACTTAACGAGCTAAGCTAACACACAATACGTGGTGCAGTAGAAAACATACGGAGCATCTTTGAACTTGACGAACTAAGTTAATCAACTTGAAACATAATAACGTTGTGTAGTAGAAAATATTCTTAGCATCTTTGGACTTGACAAGCTAGTTATAACAGGTTGTGCGGTAGAAAACACATGCTGGGAATATTCAGGATGTATGGCATGATATCACTTTGTCAAATTAGAAAATTCACTTAACAAAACGCGAAGAGAACTTGCGCAAAACTACAAATGGCCAAGAAACCAGAAGAAATAGCGTGGGAACGGTGCCAGTCGCTCGCTGCAGCTGTCCGCTACGATTCAGATTTACTTTGCACTTATTGCAGTTCCCCTCAGTTAACTAAAGAGCACACAGGAATAGCTCTGTTATTTTAATAAAACATTCCACAAACACATTGTGTGATTTGTTCCGTCCTTTATTTTTACTTTTGTGTGCTTTTCCATTTGTCAGCAGTTGGCGCCATTCTTCATGATTTTGCCAGTTCTTTCCTATACAAGGTTTCCATGATGCTCTGGCCCTCCACGCCTCTCCTTCAGAAGGAAACCATTAAAGAAAGTTTAGGTCATCTCTCCCCAGTCATTCTATTGAAGTGCCCATAGATCTATCAACTGTCTCCCCCCTCTTTCCAGTCGGTCCTGGTGGTGTAGTGGTTACCATACTTGCCTCCTATACTCAAAACGCGGGTTCGAACCCGGCCAGGACCGATGGATTTTTTCGGGCGTAAAAATCCTAAGTATGGCTTCCTTCGGAAGGGAAGTAAAGCCGTGGGTCCCGTGTCGTACATTTGCGGCTCGAAAAAGAACCTCAAGCCTGAAAGAGAGGCCTCTGAGCAAAATTTGTCGGCCGTTTCACGCCCTGAGTTGAATGGGACGCTGATGACCTGAGCTGTTAAAGAGCGTCCTTAAATAAATCAATCAAAAAAAAAAAATCCCCTCTTTCCAAACCTAGATATCATTAGTTCTCAATTAACTAATGTCTACGTCTAGAGCGGTGAATTCATGGACGCCCGACGTCTGTAAGTTGAACGTTTGGGTTTATATGGAAATCACAAAAGAAAGCAACATAGAAATTCTCTTCTCAGTTTCTGCCCGTATTTGACTTTCAAATTGGAGCATTTCATGTCGGACAGAATGTCTCTCGTGTTGGCGGTGATCAGACTGGCACCAGCGTCTACTGCGATGTGCGTTTGAAACATTTGGCACAGAAATTGATAGTTTAAAATGCGGCTAATATATTTTCATGAATTGCATAAAACAGACTACTAGAAACAATAAAGCGCAAACATATGACATTAGTGACATCACGGGAATGTCAAAAACAAAGTACCACCTGGGTACTTTGGGTATAAAGTGAAAGCTCAAGCAGTTTATATGCTTCTTTTTTAAACACCCGGTGAACTAATCTCGTGTGATGTAGATGAGGTTAAAGGAATCGGTTCTGAGATGGAGCTTATTGTAACTTAACAACCTTAGTCGATACTGTGCGAAAAAGAGGCCGTTTGCGAATACCGCGTCCAATCATAGATGTATTCGACTATCGTATTTTCGAAAATATGTTTTCTCTTTACTAATATCACTAGATAATAACATTACACTCACTCACAATTTCTATACTACGGAATTCCCCCCGCTCCCCACCCGGAAAATATATATTATGCAAAATAAGTCATTTGCATAAGAAAATGTTATACATGAGCAGGAGTCCCACGTGTAATGTACCAAAATCTTGAATGTCTCCAAACTGTGATGATTTGATGCTAATGAGTGACAATGTCAATAAGCAAAGCGTTATACATGAGCAGAAGTACCACATGTAATGTACGTAGATCCTGAGTGTCTAGAAATTGTGGTGATCTGATGCTGCTGAGTGGCCATGTCAATAAGCAAAATGCTCTTTTTCTTGATTGAGAAAAAACTGAATTAACATGCACAGAGTCTTCTCATGGCAAGTTATTGAACGTTTTCGGTAGAGTTTGGACGCACAGCAAGTGTTTCGACAAGATCTCCCAACTGTTTCCCAGTCGGCTATTTTCTAGACACTCAGATTTTCATATCCTAATTGTCGTTGTGTTTTGCTTTTTTATGATTTACTGAAAACATCGAAACAGGGGAGCAGTGCGATGATAGAGCGTGTGTGGTGCATGATGTTGGAAAACACTCGTTGTGTATGAAAGTATCTCGGTGAGAGGGACACTCCGCAGTGTTGAAGCTGAAAATGTTAATACCAGTGCTGTTATTGCCAGAAAAAATGTTATCGTTAATAACAGGATTATTTAAAGCTTGGGTTTACTTGGTGTGACGATGAAAATAAACCAAAATGTTGGTGCATTGTTTGTTAGGAATACTTTCAAATGAGTGATGAAGCCAAAATATTTTAAACACCCAAATGTCACAAAAAAAACGTTTTTTTTTTCATTCAATAAAGTACATATACTGCAATAAAGAAACTAAAGCGTTTTTAATGTAATTTTGAACATTATTTGGCCACTAATTATGTATGAGGAATTTTCGTAGATTCGCTGCATTGGCTGTAATAATCTTTCATAGTATTTGGCTGTATTTTCGCATAACTCTAGACTTAAAATAAAATTCCAAACAGAATTTATTATTCATTTCTGTACCCCATCGTCAGTAAAGAGAGACGTTAGCGAACTATTGAAACGTGCTTTAAAAATTATAATTAAATTTGTTTCCGCATATCCCTGCGAGAAAATGATTTCATCATTAACTGAAACAGAAACAAAGTTCAGAAAACTTAAGCTCACAGGGAAACATTCAATAACTGTGCAAGGGTAGGCAGGCTAATGAATCGCCCATTTTTTCAATTAATGGGGTAGGGATGACACAACATTCTGTCTTAAAAAATAAATGGTTTATAGACTACTTACATTGCTGTAAAATATTTTGAATTAACATGAAGGTTAAAGGTCTATAATTTGTTATATGTATGCCTCAAAACAAAGTTACAAAAAGTGTCCCAAAGGACAAGAGAGAGCGGTCTGTAGAATCATGGGTATGCGCTATTGAATTTTCTAACTTCTACATTCATATCACATTACCACACATAGCATGTGTGCCAATTTTCATTAAACTGTGTGTGTGTGTGTGTATTATCTTGCAGAAAACAATAAAACAATATCAGATGTATTATTTGCTCAAAATGAAAGTTAATAACTGTTTTCAAGATTAATATATAGCCAGAATTCCATTTCTGGAAATGTGATTGATTTCACTGAAGCTTTGGTTCATTAATATTACATTATTTCCCCCCGCCCAAATTTTCAGTCCAAATATTTTAGCTTATTTTCTTAAAAGGAATAAAACCAATGCACAAGTCTATCTTTCTATGTATTTGAAATAGTGTGGAAAAATGCATTTATGTATGTCGAACGGTAACAAAAGAATTATTTCCTGAATAATTTTAACTAAAGATAGAGATATTTAAAGTCCCTCATGTTATCGTCGAATTTTCCTAACATGTCTTCTTTCTTAAAGGAACACTAGCCTCTCGTCCTCGTATGTTATCTTAGGAGCTTTACTTAACGTTTAGCACCACGGCATTAGTGAATCATTTTATTTAGTTACTCGATTCCTATTTCCTGCATGTGGTTCGCATAAGAAACCACATTGAGAATCGGTTCAATTAGCAACTATTCAGATCTCCAGTGATAACAATTATATTTAAAACCCAAAGCGCACAAGGAATTTGAATTAACATTTCTGTAAGTGTTTACATGTGCAGTTAGCACAAACATTTTGGAGGGTAACTCTAAGGACTATCATGTCCTGTGGCTGTCACCATAGCAAATTAAAAAACTTATTCACTCACACTTTCTATGTATCTGGAGAGTCAGGTATATTTTATTTGAACGGTATATGTGGAGTTTTGTGGTGAAAAAAATAATACCGCTAGAGCGATTTTTAAATTTTAGCTTTCAGGTAAACCCCCACTCATAATGCTCCTATTTCCCCTATTTTCAAAAACTATTTTTCTTATTTTATTTAAATGCCGTATACGGAATTTCGTTGAGGAAAAAAAACATATATTAATTCTACTAGAGTGGTTTTTTATTTCAGCGGTTTATAGCGAGTTTCCTTTTAAAAAATCTTTGTAAATGCGGTCGCTAGAGCAATTTTTAAATTTCGTTTTAACCCCCACTCATTTTTCAGGTAAACCCCCAATCCTACTAATCTTGATTTCACTGATTTTCAGCAACTATTTCTCTTATTGGATTTAAATACATATGCCAAGTTTGTTGCGAAAAAACAAATATTGGTGCTGCAAGAACAATTTTTTAAATGTTGTGTTTCAGGTAAACTCCCCTTCTAATCCCTCAGGGGTTCACTTTTGAGTACGAGGTGTAGCAACCCCGAGGCACCCGAACTGTTCCCAAGGTCCACGTCATTTATTTTGTCTTGTTTTCATTTTTATTGTTCCCATCTCCCTATTCTTAGTCTGATGGATGCCCCGTGTTTGACGCGGTAAAAAATGGCTTGGTTATCATGTAGGACGGGAGCGTAAATTCTGGTAAAGAACAGGCCCAGGGAGAGCATTGCATGGGCTGTTAACTTCCTGCAGCCGGTTGTGTCCTTTGCCTGTACCCAGGAAGGTTTGACCCTGAGGTTACTTAGTTCAAGCCAGTACAAGTAACCTAAGCCGGGGTAGCGCCCAGGCAGCCAGAGGCATTGGTGAAGAATGAACTCGCTATGGCACATGAAAAAGTCCAACCTAAAGGTTAAGTGAAAGAAGTAACTGAGAAGTGTTTCCCTCGTTACTTGGTAATATGTAGAAGGGAAGAAGGGCAGTCGTTTAGTCGTCTCAACCCATTTATTGTTCATAAGGATATTGATTCCATCTCTGGCGCACAAAATCTTGTACGCGATTGAGGAATGGCTCTTTCCTGGGGAGACTTTGGGAAAACAGTAGACCAATTTACTACTTAAGGTGAGAATTCTCCACGGATACCCGATTCGTGTCGAGCATAGGACCCTGATAATAAACACCGATATACTCAACGCTATGACTGATATCGAGATTCAGAGCTATCTGCAGGTGCAAGGAGTCACGTCTGCTTACGAGGAAGGAAGGAGATGTACAGCCCACCCTTGTTCTCTTCCTTACTTTTAATAGATTCGATTTGCTGGAGAGAATGAAGGCTGGTTACAAGGTAATAGAGATGCTCTCGTAAATTCCTAGCCCCATGCGATGTTTTCTATGCCAACGTTTTGCCCACACTCGCAATTCTTGCAAGAGTGCTATTCCCATTTGTGGCACCTGCGGCAAAGATCGTCATGAAGGAGCATGTTCATCCGCTCCAGCGTGAACTGCCGCGGAGATCATCCAGCTTCGTCCCACGGCTGTCCTTGCTGTCGAGATGAGCGCTGTATCCAGGACTCCTGGTATAGGAAAAACTTTCCTTTACTGAGACCCGAAAACGATTTCAACCTCGCCTACTTGTAGTACTTAAGACCTGTACTTACAGCGCTGTAGCATCTAAAATTCAGAAATGTGACAGCAGTGCGCTGATCTAAGACCTTATTTTTACACAGGTCCCCACAGCACCAAGTTCCGCTAAGCATTCTACCGTGAAGCCCAAACCGGTAGTATTAGCTTCAGATATTAAATTCAAGACGACTTACACAAGAACTGATTTTTTGAAAACTTCCACTCCTGATCAAAAGAAGAAGACTTCCAGCCCTTCTTCTCCTCGGAGGCCAAGCTCCCATGATCGTTCTGGTAGTAAACCCTAGGCGGTCACCATCACTGCCTAGTTCTACCTCCAACCGATTCCAGGTGTTATTAAGTTTATCCCTTTATTTATTCATAATGGCTATACTTTCGTGGAATGTACGTGGATTTTGTAGTCAAAAACCAAAATTGGAGTTGCTTTTACAATCGACTACTTCGCCGCTTGTGTGTCTATAGATTTCCTTCCATCTGCGCGGTTTCTCTTCGGTGAGAGTCGACCTTCCTCCGGAAGATGACACTCCCGCGCACGGCGGAGTCTTAATGTTAATTGGAGATGACTTGTACAGTTCTCATCTGAGTCTCCAGTCTCCCCTACAGACTACAGCAGTCTGGCCTTAGTTTCACAGTTTGCAACATTTATCTACCTCCATCTCTACCTGTTGCCGCGGTTGATCTGGATCATCTGCTATCCCAGCTACTATCTCCAACCCTGCCTTTGAGGGACGTTATTGCGCACCCTCCCCTGCCACGGATTGTGTGAGGGGTAGCATGGTGGCAGATTTTTGAAATCGTCCCAGTCTTACTCTGGTTCAATACTGATCAGCCCACTTTTCTTTCTGACAGTACTCACAGTTTTTATCGTTGGACTGATCTTTTTATTCTGTTTCACATTCTGTACCCCTCTCTGATTTTTACTCCAGTAACCATTTTCCGTGCCACGTGCGTGTCCTGTCTTCCCATGTACATTTGCAGCGCGCGCCGAAGTGACTTACAGACAAAGCGAATTGGAATATCTTCCGTTCTATACTCATCTTTTCAGGCGTGCTTTTTCATCAGTTGACGCCATGATGGAACACCTCGATTCGGTCCTCATTACAGCCGTAGATCAGGCTATCCCGTGGTCGTCTTTCCACCCCAGACGCTTTCCGATTCCTTGGTGAACCAATGAATGCCGGGACGTATTGCGTGCACTCAGAAGTGCTTTGCGAGTATTTCGTCGCCACTCTACGTTGTGGAACATGATTCGTTACAAACAACTGCGCGCCAAATGCCGTCGAGTGATTAAGTATAGCAAAAAGGCGTCTTAGATTGCTTTCTCCTCATCTTTTAACCACACAACGCCTTCATCTGTTTTTTGGGATAAGCTTCGCCGCGTTGCACGCAAACCTGGGCTTTCGCCTATAGCCGGTCTTTAGGTACAACATCGAGTACTTGCTACTCCGATAGACCTAGCCAATATGTTAGGGCGCACTTTCGCTGATGCTTCGAGCTCCGCCTATTATCCATCTTCATTTCACACGTTAAAGGAGCAGGTTGAGTCGAGCGGTTTCTGCTTTGCCTCCGACAACCAGGAGTGCTGTAATGTCTGCTTTACCGCAAGGAAATTGGAGCATGCTCTTTCTACCTGAGGCCAGATGGCATTCATATTGCTATGTAACAGCATTGGCCAGCGGAAGGCAAGGCTTTTTTGATCCAGATTTTTAATTTTATTAGGCGTAAAGGCACTTTTCCGAGCGCTTGGCGAGTGGCCACTGTCATTCCTATACCTAAACCTGGAAAGGACCTTTCCTTCCCCGTCCATTTCCCTCATCAGTTGCGTTTGCAAGATAATGCAACGTATGATTAACGGGCGGCTTATGTGGTGGTTAGAATCGCAGCAACTTTTGAAGAACGTTCAGTGCGATTTTTGTCGTCATCGCTCTTCTGTCGACCATTTGGTGTCTCTTTCCACCCATATTATGAACGGTTTTGTACGGAAGTGCCAAACGATCGCTGTATTCTTTGATCCGGAGAAAGTCTATGATAATTGTTGGAGAAGCTGTATCCTTCGCACGCTTCATGGATGGGATATATGTGGTCGTATGTCTGTTTTTATAAGGCCGGGTTTTATGAAAGGCCGGGTTTTTAACGTTCGTATGAGTTCCATTATATCATGTTTTATTCAGGAGAAAGGAGTACCCCAGAGCTCGATACTTAGTGTCACACTGTTTGCCATCGCTATTAATTCCATCACCGAGTGTTTACCGCCAGGGATAAAATTGTTCCTCGCCGACGATTTTGCAATCCTTCTTTCTTCTCAGTGCGCTTGTATTTTGGAACGCCGCATCCAATGCTGTCAAGACTGCCTGTGTGCTTGGAGTGTAAACCATGGGTTCCGTTAAAGTACTTCTTAACCATGGTTCCGTTTCTCTGCTGAGAAGACCGTCTGTACGAATTTCTGGCACCGTAAGGAGTATCCTTAACCATCTCTCCATATTGACCCAGATGCTCTTGCTTTCGCTGACGATGTTAGACTCCTTGGCTTGGTATTTGATAGAAAATTATGCTGCTCATGGCATATAGCACAACTCAGAACGTTTCTCTTTGTCTTTTATGTGTTTTAAGTGACACATGCTGGGGTTCTTTTACGTTTCTACCAATCTCTAACCCGGTCCAAATTAGATTATGGTCGTATTGTTTATGGCTCTGCGCGACTTTTCGTTCTTCGTCGCCTTAACCCCATTCATCACCGGGGTATCCGTGTCGCCATTGGAGCATTCCCAACAAGTCCTGTGTCAAATTTTGTGCGTAGTCTGGAGAACCTCCGTTGTGTTATCGTAGGGATCTTTTACTTGCTACTTATGGTTGTCGAATAGCTGCGCAACCTCGTCATCCCACGAATGAGTCGTTTTTTAATGTGTCGCTCGCTCAATTTTATGCTGCTCGGTCTTTTACTCCTAGGCCTCCTGGGTTTCGTTTTCGGGAGTTGTTAAGGACTTTGGACGTGGAATTACCTGCTTTTTTTCTTAGCCGGGGAAACTTCTTCTCTCCCTTGGCTTTTAACAGAGGCCCCCGTTCATCTTAGGCTTACGCTCTATCCTAAGTCTGTGATCGCAAGCACTTATTATTCGTCGCCATTTTAGCGAGACCGTCTCTTTTGCCAGATGCAATTTTGTTTATACCGACGGCTCGAAATCTGATGCAGGTGTTGGATGTGCCTTTGTTTTAATGGAGGCAGTTTTACGTTTGGTCTTAGCGCGGTGACATCCTCTATTTTTATGGCGGAGCTTTATGCTATTTATCGTTTTGTTTCTGAACAGCGGCTGGGGGACATGCAATTTGTATCGATTCCTTGAGTGCCGTTTTATCTTTTAAAAACCTATACAACTACCGTCCTTTTGTACAGAAGATTCAGGGCGCAGTGTTTACGCTTGTTGACGCTGGCGTCAGCGTGACACTGTTATGGGTACTGTACACGTGGGACTTACAGGCTCTGAGGACACAGATGTCCCAGATAAATCCGCCCTTTTAGACCCTGCTGAAAATGAGCAACGTTTTTACCCCGGGGATTTTAAACATTCTTTACGTCGAAGCGTTCTGTCATGCTGGCGCGAGGAATGGAGTTTACTCCAAGATAATAAGCTTCGACAATGTAAATCAGCCCCTTTTAACTGGTCATCATCTTTGCGTGCAGTTCCTCGCGAAGACGTAATTTTATCAATTTTACGAATTGGGCATTGCCGTTTTAGTCACCGTCACCTTTTTAATGGTGAACCAGCTCCAAAATATCTTCATTGTGACCACCCGTTTACAGTGCGTTACATTTTACTTGATTGCCTTCATCTAGCGGCTCTTATACTTTCCCCGAGTTTGCCCTCCTCTATAGAGGACTTACTTGCAGATGATGAAGTTGCTGTTAAGCGAGTACTCCGTTTTATCCGTGTTTGTTGTTTTTGGAGCAAGGTGTGAGTTTATATCATTTTATATGTGACTGCTTTTTAAACCATTTTAAGACTGTGTTTGTCCAGCTCTTGCTGATGTGTTTTAGTATCAATCTTTTGTTTATTGTTGACCATTTTACGCTTGTTATTTGGAATGGAATTTTTATTTTAATTGCTCAAAGTACTTATGTTGCTTGTTTTCTGTACTGAATTTTAGTGTAGATTGTTTTACTCTTGGCACAGTATTAGTGTGTTTGGGCACTAATGATCTTCGTAGTTTTTCGCCCTTTAAACCATAATCATCCTCGTCATCCTCTTCTAATCACCCGATTTCCCTGATTTTCAGAAATATCTTTTCTGCATTTGTTCCAATTGTATATACCGAATAACATTTTAAAAAAACTTCAAATACTACCGCTAGAGCAATTTTTAAATTTCGCCTAAACCCCCGCTCGTTTTTTCAGGCATTAATCTGATTTCGCTGATTTTCAGCTATTTATCTTATTTTATTTAAATGGCATATGCCGAGTTTTGTTGTAAAAACAAAAACAAATCTTTGTGCTGCAAGAGCGATTTTAAATTTTGAGTTTCAGGTAAACTCCCACTTCTAATGGTCCAATTTCCCTGATTTTCAGAAAATATTATTTCTTTTATTTAAATGTTATAATAGGGAGTTTCGTTGCAATAAACAAATATTAATTCCGCTAAAGTGATTTTCAAATTTTAGTAAACCCCCTTGCTAATAGTCTGATTTCATTGATTTTCAATAACTATTTTTCTTGTTTTATTTCAATTGCACATATCCTGTTTCCTTCAACAAAAATAAATTGCGGCCGTTAGAACGATTGTTAAATTTTGTTTAACATCCAATTGTTTTTCTGGTTAATTTCTAGATAATATTCTGATTTCACAGATTTTCAAAAACCATTTTTCTTATTTGATTTAAATAATATATGCCGAGATTTTGTTGTGAAAAAAACAAAAACAATTATTAGTGCTGCGAGAACCATTTTTAAATTTTGGATTTCAGATAAAGCTCCACTCCTAATGCCCCGATAAATTTTGGATTTCTGTTAACCCCCGACCCCTTATAATATTCGGATTTTATTGATTTTCATAAAGTATTTTTCTTATTTTATTTCAATGATATATACCGAGTTTCCTTTAAAAATATAAAATTGCAGCCGCTAGAGCAATTTTTAATTTCCCTTTAATCGTCACTCGTTTTTCGGGCATAACCCAACGCGTAATGGTCCGATTACCCTTATTTCCGGAAACTACTTTTATCAATTTACCTTAAAGGAATTACTGAGTTTCGTTGAGAAAAAGCAAAAATTGCGGCCGCTAGAGTGATTTTTAAATGTTTTATAAAATGTTTGCTTTAGTTAAACCTCCACCACCATTGATTCAATTTATCTGATTAACGAACTCTACAAATCGTTTCTTAACTGATGGTTATATGCAAGAGTTGCGTTCAGAAAAAACAAAAGTTGTGGCCGCTAGAGCGAGAAGGGACACACACTCGTGCTTTGGGGGGGGGGGGGGGGGGGGTAGGTGCCTAGTAGGTACGATCAATGCAGATTTGGATAGATTTAAAAAAAAAAAAAATCTCCGGGTGCAACCGTAATAGTTTACATTCCTTCGCAAAAAAATAAATGAATAAATAAAATAATAGCTAGAAAGTAAGTAGATTTTTCACGATGCCTATGCAATAGCTTACATTCCTTCGGAATTCGCTGAATTGTACTATTTTTTTTTTTTAATTTCACTGTAATGTTATAGTACTGCAACATATATATTTTGTGGTGTAACAGTTTTCATTAAAAATCGCCAAAGTCACCATATCTACTTTTTTTATTATTTTACGACATGCTCTATTATATTGGTTTATACTGCATGCATTCATTACAGTTAATTATTTTATAACTACATATTACGCATCTGTGTAGTCTATTATGCTATGGCCATGAGCAGGTAGTTTCACAAGCCTTTCTAGGCACCAGACTGAAGCAAGTGTCTCATTGAAGTTGGAAGTTTGTGTAGCTTAGTTCAGAAAAAATGCCTAAAGTGAAACAAAGTATTTAAGTTAAATTACAGCAGTTCGTGTCTCAGTATGGTAATGTAAACAGTGCGACGTAACACTAACTGCGGAGAACGTTCAGCAGCATCAAACGCGGAGTTCAACAAATTGAAAATGGAAAAGCACTACAGCCACTTCTCCTAGGGGAATCGCGCCAATCTTATTCTGTGAAGAAATTTCTACAGCTTTCCTTTGCGGTGACGTTCCCATAAGCAAACTGAACCATCCAAATGTTCGTGAATTCTTAGAAAAATATACATATAAATCTCTCTTCCCGATTCTTTCATTTTAAGAAAGAAATGCATTAGCCGAAGCTACGATAAATAACTCAACAAATAAGACAATGGGGTGCAAATATATTAAAAAAAAACATATAGGTATCAATTGATGAAACCACAAACTCCATGGGAAAATATATTGCGAATGTCATTGTAGGAACTTTGGAAGAAATGGTCGGCAAAGCTGTGAATATTTTCCCACTATTAGTAAACTGTTCCACAGGCCTATAGGTGTCCTATGGTCCGAAAGCGTTCAGCATCACGTAACTGATGCTGCGCCTTATATGGTGAAAGCTGCCGATTCTGTGCATGTGACTTATTTAACTCGTAGAGTTGCAGAACAGATTCTTAGTAAATTCAGCGATGTTTATAAATTTATTGGGTGTGTCAAAAAGATATTCTTGGCGCATTGCAGCATTTAAGTTGGTACCTTACCATCGTCTCCCATTTTGACAACATAGGATCCTGGGTTGATGCCTGCAACTATTACTGACGTTGTGAAAAACATTATTGATTCATTCGAAGCGTCTTCAATTGGACAATCCCAAGAATTAATGTCTAATGCTGAAATTTCAGGCAAACTTTCGTATATAAATCCAAAGTATCAAATTTTGGATTTATTCCTGTTGCCATAACAGCTTTGTAGCAATCAGAAGTGCCACTAGTGAAGAAGATAGAACAAGTTAAAAAACAAATTAGAACCTATTAGTGGTAAAGTGGGAAAAGAAATGTCAAAGAAAATGGAAAAAGGTTTAGGAAAAAACGAAGGGTATCATACACTATGTTCCATTTCAATGATACTGTGTGAAAAGCTCATTTAGATTTAGATTCAATGATATAGTCCATTTTAAATATGTCTCTCTTGTGTCAGCTGAAGTAGAAACGAAGTACTATACTTGTTGGCCGGACAATAGTAAATAATTTTTATTTGAAAAATTGCACAAGGTGTATATTGCAACTCGGAGCTCATAAACTGAAGTAAAACAGAGCATGTGCATGATAGAGAGATATCATGATTACCTATGTTCTGACAATTTGAATAATAACCGCACTACAATATCGAAGTCCATAGTTAACTTGATTCTCATGTGCATTTTATTCTTAAATAAATAGTCCATTATCATAAACTGGCTTACTAATATATTTTACAACAGAAATTTTACCTCATTTTAAAATTATTAGATATTTTTTATGTTATTGTGCATATTTTTTGTAACTTTCAGGCCATAACAGCATATTTTTGTGCATATTAAGGTGATTTTAGGTCATAAAAACCCCTAGCCCTACTTATAATAATAGTTATTAGATATTTCTTATGTACGAAATAGCACGACATGGTCGTGCGAATTCTACAGGCGAATTCTTGCCAACAATGAAAAGCTAATTCACCGTTGGCCGCGCCAACAATTGACATGCTTCTGATGAACGTTTTAATTACCACCCGTGTTAAATGCTTCAATGGCAATGTGCAATACATAGTTTAAATTTCATTTCTAGTTTTCTTCTCTGTGTATATGGTCTGGTACTCATATCCTGTATTGTGTCAGTTGTCTTGCGTGGCAATGTGAAGAGAAGAGAAACAATGTCAAAATACACTATTCGAAAAATTTTAATTCATATCTGGCTGGGCAATATAATGGTCTTGTTTACGACGGAAAATTGTGGTTACGTAACAAATAGGTCAGAATTAGACATTTTCTTGGTATGGTAGACAAGGCGATAAATAATTTTAAGAATTATAGAGCAGCTTTTCTTCTTTAGATTTATGAAAATTTAATAATAATAAAATTATTGTTAAATTATTATTATTATTATTATTATTATTATTATTATAAAAATCCATGCAGCGAAAACTAAACAATTTAAAACTATTAATTCAAAAGGCATACATTTTTTCAGATTGCATACGAGAGAAAGTGTAACATTAAGCAGCAATAAGATGGCGCAGGACACACAGGAAGAGCTAAATAAAAGACTACTGCTCTGTGAGTTTGGCAACAACTGATGATTTCAATTCAGATGGTTGCAGGTCATGCATGGAACATGCTGCAAAAATACATATTCCGTCAATTTTTTAAGAAGTACTACCTAAAACCCATTCCATCCGAGTAAACTTGATAATCCTGCACATCTTGTAGAAACCAATTGCCTTCATTGTAAACAAAAGTTCATTGTGGTGTTGAAGAGAAAAGGGTACTTCTTCTCTGCTTTCCTAAAGATCTCAATCTCTTCCCTTTTGAAAACATTCTACTCTAAAACGTCACCTGTTTAGCCCAAGGCCTTACACCATAAGGAATGAGTTTCCGCAAGTGATTCCGATATGAAGGAAACTTTCTGCAAATCTCTATCCCGCATTATGTTGTTCCTGTTCAACAGTAGGGATAGAGGCCGCTGCTTCCTGCTGACAGAGTTCAGCTTGTTCCTGCTCAACAGCAAGGATAGAGGCAACTGCTTCCTGCTGACAGAGTTCAGCTTGTTCCTGCTCAACAGCAATGATAGAGGCAGCTGCTGACAGAGAGTGCAGCTTGTTCCTGCTCAACAGCAGGGATAGAGGCAACTCTTCCTGCTGACAGACAGTACAGCTTGTTCCTGCTCAACAGCAAGGATAGAGGCAGCTGCTGACAGAGTGCAGCTTGTTCCTGCTCAACAGCAAGGATAGAGGCAACTGCTTCCTGCGGACAGAGTTCAGCTTGTTCCTGCTCAACAGCAATGATAGAGGCAGCTGCTGACAGAGAGTGCAGCTTGTTCCTGCTCAACAGCAGGGATAGAGGCAACTCTTCCTGCTGACAGACAGTACAGCTTGTTCCTGCTCAACAGTAGGGATAGAGGCAACTGCTGACAGAGAGTGCAGCTTGTTCCTGCTCAACAGCAAGGATAGAGGCAACTGCTTCCTGCTGACAGACAGTACAGCCTGTTCCTGCTCAACAGCAAGGATAGAGGCAACTGCTTCCTGCTGACAGACAGTACAGCCTGTTCCTGCTCAACAGCAAGGATAGAGGCAACTGCTTCCTGCTGACAGACAGTACAGCCTGTTTCTGCTCAACAGTAGGGATAGAGGCAACTGCTTCCTGCTGACAGAGTACAGCTTGTTCCTGCTCAACAGTAGGGATAGAGGCAACTGCTGACAGAGAGTGCAGCTTGTTCCTGCTCAACAGCAAGGATAGAGGCAACTGCTTCCTGCTGACAGACAGTACAGCTTGTTCCTGCTCAACAGCAAGGATAGAGGCAACTGCTTCCTGCTGACAGACAGTACAGCTTGTTCCTGCTCAACAGCAAGGATAGAGGCAACTGCTTCCTGCTGACAGACAGTACAGCCTGTTCCTGCTCAACAGTAGGGATAGAGGCAACTGCTGACAGAGAGTGCAGCTTGTTCCTGCTCAACAGTAGGGATAGAGGCAGCTGCTGACAGAGAGTGCAGGTTGTTCCTGCTCAACAGCAAGGATAGAGGCAACTGCTTCCTGCTGACAGACAGTACAGCTTGTTCCTGCTCAACAGTAGGGATAGAGGCAACTGCTGACAGAGAGTGCAGCTTGTCCTGTTCAACAGTAGGGATAGAGGCAACTGCTGACAGAGAGTGCAGCTTGTGTTTTGTCTGCAAAGGAACTGTCGAAAAATTGAACACTGAAGCTAAATCTTGTTTACATGAAGGCAAATTTTTCATTATTGTCCTGAACAAAAGCAAAACTGGAAAGCAAAGGAAACCCTTTGTCGGATCACGTGTCAAGGGTGCAAGAAGTTGAAATGAAAATTATTGCTGCTAAGGAAAAGGTTGGGACAAAGTAGGGTGCAAGAGGGAGAGAGTGGAATTAAAAAAAATTCCTCCATATATGCTGTATTGGTCCACGTGGTAAATGTTTTAATAGGGGAAAAAGGAGAAATTACGGAAGATGTAACAAAATATATGTGTACTCCTATAATGTCTATGTCGGTAGAAATGTGTTTTTATAACAGACAAATCACATAACCTAAATGTTTAAAATTTGAGAAAATCTTGATTTATATTCAGCTGCAAATTGTAAAAAATAAATAATAGTTTGTAATGTCTATAAAAGTATTACTTTCCTGCATAATTATAATGTTGTACCCAATCAAATCATTTTGTAACCAATTTTATATGCCTAAAACATAAATTTTTTATGCTTAAAATTCTGAGGTGTCAACAGCAAATGCTTTTCTTCCGATCTGTGCCCTGATGTCTACGTTCGATCCCTCGTGGTGCTTGAACTTTTTATTAATTAGGTTTTGCAAGTAAGATTAAAACAAATATTATTCGTTGTAATGGAAACATACACTTGAATATTAAGCCATTCGTGCTTACAAAAATACTTAAATTAATCATTTTTATTATTAAAATTAAAATATAAATTAAAAAGAAAATGTAAATTGTTATAGTTTTATTTAAAAAATGTTCTTATTGAAAAAAAATATTACTTTACTTTGTGTTTGATTATGAACATAACTTTCTTAATATTCTAAAAGTCTTTTAATTTGAAAGGTGGATCTGTAGCTCTCACTGCTGTTTTAACCACTCGACTACCAGGGCCGTGGAGAACTCGATGTGACTGACAGCGCTGAGCCGAACAGGCAACATTAACGCTTTGAAAGTTTGCTTATTTAACTGTAATGTATTTAATCTTCATAGACTGTTTGTATGTCATAAATATATGAATACTCTGGATTTTGCGTATATATATATATATATATATATATATATAAATTAACAGTAATTATAATACTTGGTCACTTGTCTTCTTGCCATAGAAGGACTCCACGAGTCCGAAATATAGCGATTTCAATTGTGACTTTTTCTTACTGTTTTATCCTTTTCTATTATAATTACTGTTAATTTGTTTAATTTGTTACATTGTTAATAGTGTTACTTTATTTTTATTTTATATTATATATATTATGGAATTCTACAAAGACTATGAGAAATTTTATGGCTAAATATGAAAGCAAATATCTTACGTTTTCATAAACAAGTATTTTATATCTAGAAATAGAGTGCTTATATGCAGCATTCTCAAGTCAAAGTAGCAAAGCGTGTTCCAAATATAATTTAACAAAGTTATTTTTTGCAGTTCTTTATGGAGAACAAAATAATATTGTTAGAGAGAGAGTTGTCAGTTTATGTTTTTATTCTTACTTTTTACTTGGGGGAACTTTGTTATTTATGTCCCTGTTGAAATTATATATCACATAGCACATTGTGTGCTATCACATATAACATAACCTTTCTTTTTGAAATGCCTAGTACTAGTCTTTTCGAATTCCTGTCCTTCCAAAAGTTTGATTCTTAAAAAATAAACGATACATTTAGAGCCTTAAAGAAAAACGTAATCGTATGCCTGTTAATTCTCTTTATATCAAAGCAGTACTAAGTTGTAAGTTTCCTTGGTGTCCATACAGCGCACCTTGTTTATTGCATGGCAGTGTTCTTTATTTGCTTTTTCTCTCTTAGGAAGGAGCAAAAGAAAAGTTGCTAAATCCTTTGGTTTGGATTCGTCTTTCAACTTCAGAGTTTGCTACCAGCGGACGTCAACTCCATCCACACTTGAGAAAACTGCTCCAAGATATTTCATATCTCTTGCACGATCGTCCAATAGATAGTTATGAACTTTTGTCTAGCTTACTACAAACAGACCAAGCGAATAGTTCACTTTTTATTCTGCATTGAATTAACACCGAACCTGTTCGGAAACGTAGCCTATATAAAACGCTCCTATCTGAGTTAAAATTTAAGATCTTTAAAGATTTAAGGACATGTGAAAAACATTTTTTTCCCTCTCATTTGTCATCTCATTGGTGCAGTAAGACGCCATCCGCAGCATAAATAAATTGACATCAGTGGATTAAAACCAAGAACTCTTCCTGAACAGAAGAAACATCTTGCCGGCTTTTCAAGTGCAGCAGGAACATCGATGTTTTATCCAGTATAGTTATATGTAAATATTAATTTCATACTTTTCCGTTTAACTAAATTTTAAACTATTTTTTAGTGCTGACGTACCCGCTATTCGACTACAATTCTTACAGCCCAATCCCGTCAGAGCGAATTTGACTGCAACTGCGATATGTTTCATAACGATTGCCATGACGATAGACGCTCACTTAGGCTCCGAGATAGCAAGTACAGCCAAAACTTGAACAGTAGGCAGCATCTAGAGAGGAGCTATGCGTGTCGTTGATTAGTTGACACACTTCCATAGCAACTCTAAGATGCTCAAGCCGGCAAAGGAAATATAATTTGAGATTTCGTTTAGAAAATGTTTAAATTTATGTTTACTGGTGCAATGGTTTAGCTACTTGTTTTATATCTGTAGTTCAAAAATACAACTTTTTGGATTATTAACCATACTTTAATTGTTATTGCACTTAGCTCCGACTTAATTAACGCGATTGGTGATACTACTGCTTGTAGCTTCGGAATGACACCATTCTCATTCATGAGGTGTATTATTGCGTTCACATAAATGGGACACAAACAACAAATCTTGTGTAAGTATATCAATATTTTTTGAAAGGCTCATTTTCCTACTGTAGTACCTCTGATGTGTTGCATTTCATGTTGAAATATAATATTTTTATTTTATCAGTCTTTTGTTGTATAATACATCTTCTAAAACAATGTGTATATATAATTCATAACTAAAAAGTATTATAAGGAGTTTAATTTGAATGCACCACATTTTATGTGACGAGCCGCCACTGATCGAATTTTCTCTTTATTCTTTGCTAAGTATGAATTAGCAGACCAAAATTTCAACGTGAAATTGCCCTACTGGAAGATCTCTTCCGTAGTGTTGTATCACTCCAAAGACAACGCCTCAGTTTTAAGACTTGTGCTATTGCTATCTTGTTAGACAGCCTTGTTCACCCACCGAGCTAAAGCAATCAAGAGATATCAATAATCTGCGATGTAGTAAAATATTTTTCTAAGTAATTAACAACCATATTATGGCCGACCCGGATAATTGTTCCTAGTTCTACTACAGAGAGATATATAAAATCTCCAAATGAACAACAAGGAGTTCATGCCTACTGTTCCTAATTTATGACACCGTCTATCAGAAAAAAGTTCTCCTGAGGAAGTAAAAAATGTCTACTTAGGAGAAACGTGGCAGATATCTATAAATAAGAAAAGATAACATCAAACATGGAGGAAAGCCTTTAAAAAGTTCTTAATCAAATCATCGACAGATGCGGGAAAGATTGTATGGTACATAAGACATCTTAGCTGATAAAGTAGAAGTACATTATACCCAAAACAAGTGTTTTCAACTGTCCATTGATTTTTTTTTTTTTTTTTTGGATCTGAACGAGTTTAATCCTTTTACTAACCCATAAAATTTTTATTTTTCCTAATTTTCTGTAAATTTCTTAGTTTTCTTTCAGTGTAACGTCCCTCAAAGCACCAAAGATCTAAGTGTTTTTTTGTTTTTTTTTGTTTTTTTTGTTTTTTTTTTTAATGAAACGAGCTCTTAATTGAACCCAGAGTCCACAATACCTAAAGTCACCTAGCATTAACCATTTCAGCGCCAGGAAAAAAAATGGGGGGGAGGGAACTTACCAGGCAACTGATCTTTGGAGATTTAACCTGGGACCTGATTTGTAGGGAAACATACTGAACAAAACCACGAAATCTTTCCACGTTTAATGTTTATCTATGTCAGTACATGAAATATCCACTGGCTTATATTTAAAACAACTTTGGTACGTTTATTGTTAAATAAAATGTCAAAACGTGAACTGTTATTCAAATACGAGAACTCGTCGGTTAACACTGAGAAGTCTCTCTCTCTCTCTCATACACACACACACAGTGGAGATACGCTGGTGAAACAATTTTTCATGAGAAAAACAGATCTCACATGATTGGTGAAAAAAAATTGGAACCGCGTATGCGCATGCTCTTAGTACAGGACACCAGGTTTGCTAGTCTACTGCGTAAAATGGAGTCGCATCGTAATAAACAGTACGTTCTGAAATTTTATTTCCTTTTGCAGAGGTCCGGTATGAAAGAGTACGCTATACACCGATCGTATGGCGACGGCCTGTCATAATGACCATACTTCGGTGTTTCAAAGAGTTTAAGGAGGGCCGTGTTTCAACAACAAAGAAGGAAAGTTCAGGTGCTCCAAACACTGCGGTGAATGAGACCATGATTAATACAGCTGACATCATTGTTCGGGAATATTGACTGGTAGGCGTGTTACAGACTTCCCATAATGCGAACTCCACTTTGCACGGTCGCTTACATTTGAGACGCATCTGTATCTGAACTGGACATGGTGGGATGGACTGTTTGGGAGCTTCAGCGTCTGGTAGGGAGTGGCGAGGAAACCTCAATTCATCCATTACACGGGATGACATTTGGCTACACGATTACGATCCCAAAAGCAATCGGGAGAGCTCAGTGTGTAAATCAGCTGGTTTTCCGACACCAAAAAACGTCAAGATTGTTCGGCCAGCAGGAAAGGTTATGAGAATGTCGTCAACATGAAGTTGCCCCGCGAACAACGGAAAATGGGAAGTATTACAAGAATGTTTTGAGTAATACATCCGACGAAAATGCTTAGAGTTGCATCCATCGGGTTGGCGCCTTCAGCATGACAACGCGCACTCTCATGTTTCCAACATTATTGCTCGACTTTTGGCCAGGATAAAACAATGTATGCCCCACCCTCCATACAGCCCGGATCTAGCTCCATGAGACTTTTCTGTACCTTAGTTTCAAAAAAGAATTGCGGGGCCAGCGCTTGGTTCATCATTTGGTTCATGGCTGTAAAGAAGGCGGAGGCGGTTCTGAAGACGATATCAAAAAAATATTTTCAGCACATCTTCCAGGACTGACAGACACTTTGGGCCAAGTACATACAACTCGAAATATGCCATAAATTTGACCTTGCTTAATGTATTTCGTAAATAAAAAAACGAATCTTTATTGACTCATCGTATATTTGTTGAGAAAATGAAAATGAACCTCAAGAGTGTTAATTGCGTACTTAATTAATTGCATCCTCTTAAATAAAAATATGCATGTATATCTTTTCGAAATCTGTTCTTAAATTTGCCTCTCATCAGGCAGAGATTTAAATTTTTTCTTCGATTAAAATATTTTAATTTTAATACCGTTTTTTTTTTTCTCGTTTCTTTTCTATAATAGATAATTTATGTGAATGAATCTTTATAACCAAAACCACGACTGTAGCAAGGGAATAATACTGAAACTGAATATTTTATAATCACCCCAAAAGCTAAGTACGAAATCTCGATTACTGAAGAAAAAACGAGTAAACAGAGGGACAACGTTAAATATTCAGGTGCCGCCATAGTTAGTGAAGAAAGTAGATATTAAAACACATAAGAAGAGTTTTGGATTCCAGAGCTCAGTCTGAAGAAAATAAACCAAAGTCTATGAGTGTCTGTTCTCTGCTACAATAGTGAAACTTGTTTAAAAGAAAACTACTAGCATTCCAACAGGAAGAGAAAGCAGCTTTAGACACAAGTGAAAAAAAAAAGAGAGAGTTTTACATTAGTTTGTACAAGTAATGAATATAGATGAACAAAGATGGCAGTACATACCTGAAGGAGAATGCATCGCTACCAGAAAATTCCCTAAAGAGAGAAAATTCCCTAAAGAGAGAAAAACGGTGATTAGGCTATAGTTGCATAAATGCTACTACCGCCACCCCACTATTCTGTTTTATTTCGCCTGGTAGAGTTAAGACTTAACTTCTCTTACAACCCGCGAGTAATTAAGAAAGGTATACCAACATAAAAAATTGCAATTGCATGGCCACCTATGGTTCTCGTATACTTTGTCGTTGCCTCATACACTTTTTTTTAATTGTCATTTTGACTGCATTGATCTTCTCGCTACGTTCGTAGACGCAAATGAGCTGCGAGTTCCTGGCACCTTTGAGCTATCTAGCATTCACCTAATCAGGAAAAAACTTACCGAGACAGATTTACCTGACCTAGGATTTGAACCCAGGACCTCCGAATTATAGTTGCAAACGCTACCACCAGACCGGACCACCCTTATTGTTTGCTATGAGTGTTTGGTTGTCTACGCATTTGTTTATCAGTCATCATGTATGTAGTTTAAATGTTCCATTCTCTTACGGCTTCAATATATGCATTAAATAATTTAGGAATAAACTACAAACTTTTTGGTACGCTATTTCTTGTTCAAATTCTCTGTATTTTTTTATTTTTATTTTAATTATTTACGGACGCTCTGTAACATATCACTTCATCAACGTACCATCAATTCAGGGCGAGAAACGGCCGATAAATTTTGCTCAGAGGCCTCTTCCTTCAGACTCGGGGTTCTTTTATAGGTCGTAAATCTACGACACGGCTTTACTTCCCTTCCATTAAGTCTTTACTCCCTGACCGGGATTGAATCCGCTATCTTGGACATATGATTACCACTAGGAACGACTGTATATTTTTGATGACTTTTACCTAGATCAGAGGGTTGGGTCTTTTTTACATTTTAATATTTAAAAAGTAAAATTTCTTCCTGTTACCTTAAACTTTGTTGTAATGGTATTGTAGCTGTCTACTTAGGACGAGCCGCCCGTAAAGAGCAGTTATTGGGGAAGATCTTCTGATCATGATGCGCCAGGAGTTTCTTAAATTTAGTGAGACTTCAGACCATGACCTTCCAAGCAAAGGATAAATGCTCATGGCATATCTAGAAACAAGTAGTAGCTAGAAGTGCTGACCAAGGGGTTGATCTATTTACAGTAACGAAGAGCGTAACATAATTCTACAAATAAAATATTAATATCTTTATTATATTTAAGAGTTTCTATAATTTGTTTCAAGACATGTTCCTTGTGACAATGAAGATTCATCCGATGACAATAATATTTGCATCTTTGAGACCTTGGTAATATTGCTACATTAAGATGTAACTTTTCAGCAGCACGAAGAGTGTAGACAGTAAATTAGTTTCATGATAGTACAAATAAAGAGCGACTCACGCTGTGCCGCCTGAAACAGTTATTGCCAGCTCTCCATCCTGGAGAGAATGTACTCCGGAGTCAGTCTTTACGAGTTGGGAGGTGACCATTTTATTCGGCTATTTTTAAATCCGGAATTTCATGCGAGGGAAAGTTGGAAGGGCGACAGCTTTTCGTTTTCTGAGCAGGGATTTGCTGCGATTGTAAAGTGCGTGCAGTTGGCATTACTGTGTGTACTACAAACTGAGTTCAAGCTGTTTCTAATTATTGATCTTACAGGCGCAAATGTCCTTGACATGTGAACATTTTGCAACACCCACTTAGCACTAGATGAAACTATTTTTCAGGAAACAGTTCCTGACGATATTGCAGCTGTCTCAATTTTTTAGCGTTAAGAAAACTCCGCTCAGTCGATAATAAGTAAAGCACATGTCGTGAGAAAAGACAGAAATTAAACCCATCCATTCACTAAAAAAAACAATATGCCCTGAAACAAGGGAAACTGACAATAACTTGAAAATACAAAACAATTAATGAAATTTAATAACATTTCTAAATGCAATTTCATTTTTTTTGTTTATAAATTAATAGTGTTTTTTTTAGAATATCGGAGTATTTTATAAAGGACAGTTTTAGCCACTTATTAAACTTACCTACTTACACATTTATCCATCTTCAGTGAAATTATTTGAGTTACGGGCCGACAAAGCGCGGCTGCATACTGGAAGAAGACAATCGTCTATACCTATACTGCATTTACAGGTAACAGCTTGTATCTACCTTGAGGCAGGCTTGGTAATGAGTGATTATGTGTTATCCGTGCTGTCATTGTGGTAAATTGTGTGCTAATTGTTCTTTGTTATTTATGCAATCTCACAAATATGATCTTGAACGATTATGTGTACGATACATGTGAAAAGTGGTAAGACGACTTGCAAGGTGATAGTGTTCTAGACAGAAAAACTGTTTACCTCAACGACAGAATCTCTTAACGACCAGGAACATATTTTCGAACCGCCGCGTTCTTACGAAAGAAAAGTTGAATGAAAGAGATGCCGGCAATGTGTAGTCACTGAGGAACACCATTCTCTTAAAACGCAATTACTATTATAATTAATATTATAATTTTTAACTACAGGATCATTTTAAGCTCTCAATAAATCCAAAAACTAAAGTAGAATACAAACTTTATGTGCGGTGACAGAATTTACCTTTTTGCGGTTGCGATGCAGTAAGCAGTAACCAGCCGCACTCAGGCGGTCCATAACTCAGATAGCCACACTGTACTTACACCTATAAATGTTCTAGGGACAAGTTCCTACCAACAAAAAATGTTAAAAGTTCATATAAGCAAGAACCTCTGTTTATTTATTTTCTTCTGAAGAGTAGTCAGTTCAAACTGCTTTCAAGTTACAAATACTTTCTTATTTAGTAAACACTTTCCCCTAATTTTATAGTCGTTTGTTATTTACTAAGTGAAGAAAACATTCGGTGAGTGAAACATGCAGATGAGAATGACTTAGGAACAAGTGAACTTCATGCAGACAGTACCCCGGCAGGCTGTTGTTACCTTGGGCAAGAACGTTCTTAAGAATCCATCAACGCTTGCAAGACAGCCTCTTGAGATGGGGTTTCGCAAGGCAGGAGACCAAGAGAGGAACTTAACGAACTAGTTCATCGTAACTTGAGCGAATCCCCGTCAGATAATACCAGAAATATGGCATTAAGGAAAGAGGTTAGGCAAATTTCGAATATTGTGCAACAGTTTTATACGACGAACTTTCGGTCAAGAATAAAATTCTGCGCACACGTTCTACAGCAGTGCACTGTGTTCATTAACATTTATCTTGTTCAGTGAGGAATCTGGTCTTACACATGACGACCCTAATGAAGTAGAACTGGACAAAATCAAACAGATTTCAACTTCTGACAGAATAAGTTGTACCATTTAAATAATGACTTCATATTCCAATGCACTCTAATCGCATAGCTCCATAAAACCTCATATGAATTTCTGCTTTATTGCCAGATTTTAATCTCTGGATATAGAATTTGGTTTTATTTACGGATACTTTTTAACAACTCACGTCATCAGGGCGTGAAACTGCCGAACATTTACCTCAGAGGCCAGTCGTATAGGATCTTTTCTCCGCCTAGTTTTATTGCAGGTAGCTGCTGCATTATCGACCTTTTAGGGGTAGTAGTAGGGTATTCCACAATACGCATCTGCATTACCGACTTGGGTAGCTGTATTACCCCATGTTGTAGGCTCAGTCCTTAACCGACCTTTGGTTGTATGCAAACCACCCGCAACAAGACCACCCGGAGAAAGGGCCTTTTTTTTTATTATACAGATTAGAAAATTGATCATACAAAAGGGCGGGAATTTGTTTTCTTACCGACCTTAAAAAGATTAGGTGGGAAGTGGATTTATTTTATTTATTTGATATAGTATTAAAATTTGTTAACATTTGTGTGTTTGTAAAATATATTAAAACAAATATAAAAAATATTTCTCACATTTAAATAACGTTGAAAAGATGCTCTGTTTCAAAATAGAATATTTTCACTCCACGGATGACTTTTAATGAACAAAAAAGCTTTTATGCGAATAACATTATGATGAAAATGAGCTGTTGAGATCCAAAACAGTTATTATGCAAACAAAGTTTTTATTCAAAATTCTATTTAACTTTTAGAAATAAGCTAGATTTTGGGGGAAAATCATTTTTAGGGGTCATCACTGGTACATATTACTGTTAAGTTGCAATGTTAAATTGTCTAAATAATTGTTAATTTCCAATATTTTAGGAAAAAATGTAAAATAGCATTTGCGATACATCCATTTAAATTGCTGTGAGTTGTTAACGCCTGCGACTTCCAGTGGTCTATTGAGTGTGGTGAATGTCGTGTGGCACATGTTCTATACCTCAAACAGGTTTCTACCTGCTTAGGCGCCATGGAGGGTCGAGCCTGTCTGTACAAGCCGAAATGAAATTTCAATGTTCTTTCCCCAGGATCGGGCACTTCCGACAAAAACAGGTTTTTGCCTATTAGTGGGTTACCATTGTTTTCCCTTGGGTCAGATATTACTTGCCTGCTAATGGATTTTCCACTTTTTGGAATTCCTGTCTAAAAGTCTTTTACCCTAATGGTATTTCGATTGTTTTCACCTTGGGTTAGGTATTTCTTACCTATCTCTTCCCACCGTTAACAGTCTCGGGCTTAGGGACGGTGGCGTTGAGTGTGTACGGTTCGGAAAACCAACCTCATTGGTTGAAAAACATGTGGGCTTGGCTGTTGCGCGCGTATAGGGGTGACCGAGTCGCTGAAAAGATAACATTTTCCGATATAAAAGCAAGCCACACTAGCAGATTTTATCAAATGTGTCAATCGATACATCTCGTGTGACGTCGGTCCTGGTGCTGTAGTGGTTACCATACTTGTCTCCTACACCCAAGATCGCGGGTTCGAACCCTGCCAGGACCGATGGATTTTTCGGGGCGTAAAAATCCTAAGTATGGCTTCCTTCGGAAGAGAAGTAAAGCCGTGGATCCCGTGTCGTACATTTACGGCACGATAAAGAACCTCAAGCCTGAAAGAAGAGGCCTCTGAGCAAAATTTGTCGGCCGTTTCACGCCCTGAGTTGAATGGGACGCTGATGACCTGAGATGTTAAAGACCGTCCATAAATAAATCAATCAAAAAAAATCTCGTGTGACTGTACCTAGTTTTTGAAATACGTATTGCACCAACTACAAATAGTTCACACATACGGAAGGGTTTCCTTTTTAGCGAAGCTTCATACGTAATCGCTATAGCATTGTTAGCTTAATATTCGGGCGATGAGATAGGAGTTTCAGGATATGAATTACATAAATAAGTGTAGTGAATATTATTGCAAATGTTTTGACGGTTATATGTATACTCAAACCCACAGTTTGCGTTATATTTGGAATCATACAGTAAAACATCTAACAGATACACCCCTGTGCATTTACAGTGACAGATTCTACGTGCTTGTAAACTCTATAATAAATTCCCTATACATAGGTACAAAAAAATAATATTCCAGCTTACGAATGTCATCGTTGTCTTTCAAATCGAATGAATTAATTTTTCTGTCTACTGCGTGTTTATGTAATGCAAACGAATCTGATAAATTTCATCTAACAGCAATTTTTCAAAAATAAAAAAGAAAAGAAAAAGAAAGTGTCAAGCACACTTCGAGGTACCTAGTTTAAAAATCCATTTAGTGAATGCAACCATTTTATAGTCGTTTGTGGAAACCATTTTTCACCAACAATGCATTTGTCAACTTTTCACTTGAAGATACGCAATGTAGAAATGTTGTTATGGGGCAGAATGAACATGTACATCTGTTCTAAATAATTCGGTAATTTATCCAAAACTTTGTACTGAGAAGCGCTAGGTTTCATTGCTTTTAACTTAATGACCTATTGTAAGTGCATTCATGTGTTTTTTGCCCAACCATTCCTCTGTAAAAAGAAACCTCAATTATCACCTCACAGTAAGATAACCGATCAGTTGCTCTTTTAAGTTTTTTTTTCTTTAAAGGTAATCCTTATTTATTAAAATATAAGTGATTTAAGTTGAGAAAGCACTTTTTCATGCCGTGTGTAAAAGTACTCCGTTACTCTTTGTAAAAAAAAAATCCCTAACTTTCACTTCCCAAACCGGATAACCATCCTGCTGGTCTAATAAGCCTATTTTGGAAGTAATCCTCTTTTACTTGGGGTGTGGTATATGCGATGGTATTTTTCCCATTTTTTCATAACAGAATCCATTGATAGCTAAGATATATATGTGAGAATTCCTAAATACTTTTCAGTTGTTTTATTGCGTCTATCATGCCCGAGTGGTCAGCAGCAGTTGTTAGTGTGTTTGCTGGAACAGACTGATAGACTGTACGGAATTTTGGATTACGGTGTGATATTCCCGATATTACAATAACAAATAGAAAGTGCAAGATCGACAATATCTGGTTTCATATGGTGTTTATAACGCGATTCTATGTCTACAGAGGTTTTATCATGGATAGACGATTTCTCCATCCGGAATTACTTACGGGGATCGCTGTTCGTCAATTAAATTAAAGTAATAATACAATTTAATGTGAATAATTTCGAGTGGAAAATACAGTGGTCTATATGTTTTTTGTTGTAGAGCGCAGCCATAACATGGGCATTTGATTGAATCCCGATATTAATCCTGTTCACTGGTAATGCCGCAGACGACAGTGAAAAACAGAGACAGCGGTTGTGTGTGTGCGTTGTGTACCATTACTGGTATTAAATATTTTAAAAAACAATACTACAGAGCTATCCTTGCGTAAAAACAGTGAAGCCAATCATTGTGTGTGTAAACAATGCGCATGGGTTAAGAATAACTTTATTATGTAATATTCTCAGTTATAGTTAACTAGATATAGCAAATAAAACCATTACATTTTTTTTTTCAAAAAGGACCGTTTTCAGGCATGTAATGCGTTATTTTATACAGGAAATGTGTCTCTTCACAATACATTTTTATTGCACTGTCTCATACAGTGAGACAGCGGTATTTTTTCTAATTATATAGTTTTGTTGAATAATGTAAAACACTTAATTTATATTCAAAAATGTGTCTTTGAATGAATTATTAATTAACAAAAAGTACATTGTTCTTTAATTACATCTTTTTTCAAAGTTAAACATTGTATAAGATTTGTTTTCAATCAGGTGTATTTGATTTAAGAACGTATTGTCTTGGTATTAAATTAATAAATATTTTATCTACATACCGTTTGGCTTGATACGTTCAACTATACACATTACCCATTAGTACTATTATTGTTGTTATTATATTTAAATGTTAATTATTGTAAATACTACAGCGAGAATTATTGTGGTAAACATACACTACGTGGGTTTATTGAATGATTTAAAGCACTTAAATTCTATTTCAAAACATATCTTTGAATGAATTATTAATTTACTGACAATGAAAAAAATTCTTTGATTACATCTTTTTTGCCAAGTTAAACTGTTTCTTTCCTTCTAATAATCACTAACATTACCTATTTGAAGAAATAATAGTAAAAATAAAGTGAAAATTTAAGATTATTATTAACCTTTGTGTATTTTCGGAAGAAGCACTTTCGCATATTGCTGAAAATTAATTTCCACTGGTAAAGGTCAGAGTCAATTCCTCCCCTTGCCATTGAAACGAGCAGAATCAATTCCCTGCTCTTGCCATAAGTCAATTGCACCCCTCCTCGTATAATTGCTAATTTTGAAATCGCATGCACATTTTGGGTATTCGGTTACGAGAAGCCGAACTGGGAGCAACCCTTAGCCACCTTTTTGAGATATATCATAAATGTTTCGCACCGTGGCCATCGTAAAAAGCTGGAAAGTTACAATAATTTACATATTTTATCATTTTACTTGCAGCTTATATTTAAATGTAAATGAGAAATATTTTAATTGTTTGTTTAAATATTATTATAACCATACGGCATGCAGTGCTTAAATGTTTTAATGTCTTTAGCAGATAAAAGGAGCGAAAACCAGTAAATGTCCCGTACCGCGTGAAAATATTTTTTAGCTGTAACGTAAAAGTAAGTATCAAATCTGGAAAATTATTGTTTTCTCACAACATTGCTTATTTTTACTAAAATTCAAGTAGTTTTTTGTTAACTGTCGAGTATTAAGAGTGAAACCCCGAAAAAATATTCTTTTTTCGCAGAACATAACTTTAAACATTGTATACGACACGTTTTGACAAATGTACAGTATTATCATGATTAAAACATAAATGTTCTGATGTTTTATTGTGGCAACCGTTATCTATGATTGGGATTGTACATGGATTCCGAAATAATTGTTCAAAAGTTTAGGAAACTACTGCACATCAGGATGAAATAATTTTTTTATTGGTAAGGAGCGGAAGGTGGTCGAGAGGAATAAAAACAAGTAAATATAAAATACGACACAAAATAAGACTATTGCAAATCATACATAAGTATATTTTATTATAACCGGTGTAATATAAGTGAGAACGTAGTACAATGTACAGAAAAACTTTTTATCTGCTATTCTAGACTCGTTTGCACGTACAAGTGAAGGTTTGCAAATGTTAGCACTCATTGATAACGTTCTTCCCACAGCAAATGCTATAAGCTTGTCACATTAGCCCATTGATTAGTACACTGTATTGGTAAAATGTAAAACGATTACGTCATTTAAAATGATAATTTAATTAATATTTAATATGCATTACAAGGTTGCATAAACAAAAACATTGGGGAAATGTGATTAAACGTAATATCCTTTACAAAAAAAACATTTTACCAATAATTTTTACTGTATAAATTAAACACACTAAAACATATACCAACAAGGCCTCTATAAATATACTAGGTTGGCTTGCACTTGCACACATAACTGTGTGTATGTAAAATGGTAGTGTAATATTATGAAGATTGAAGAAGGCAGAGCTTTACCATAGAAACATTTTAGATAAAACACCGGATTTTTATAGAACAAATTTACATGTTCATTTTGCACCATAATAATGTTCTTCCATTGTATACTGTATATCTTCAAGTAAAAAGTTCACATGTGTCGGTAAAATGTTTTCCACAAACTATTATGAAATTCTAAATGAAAGTTTGCATTATATACATGGAAGTGTACTTGCATTTTATTTACTTTTAGAAAACTGCCTTTACATGAAATTTAAAGGATACGTTTGCATTACATAAGCACATTAAACGGAGAATTTAATTAATACTAATGGAAATTGCACAATAACGACATTCGTAAGCTGGGCTGTAATGTGTAGGGAATTTGTTTATTATAGAGTTAACAAGCACATAGTCTGACACTGTAAACCCACAGGAGTATATCTATTAGACGTTTTGCTGTATCGTGCTGTATCTCCGCTATGTTTCCAAATAAAACAAAATAAATTGTGGGTTTGGGTATACCTATAACTGTATTTGCACAAATATTCGCTACACTTATTGGCGTAGTAATTCACATTCGGAACCTCCTATCTCATGACCCTAATGTTAAGCTAATAATGCTATAGCGATATGGTATGGAGCTTCGAAAAAAATCTTGCATATATCTTATATATGTTTGCAATACGTGTTTCAAAATCTAGTAAGTCGCACGAGAGTTATGACTAACACACTTGATGAATTCGACTGGTATGGAATGCTTTTATATCGGAAAGATTACTCTTTTCAGCGACTCGGTCACCACTATACATGCACAATAGCCAACGCCCACATAGTTTTCAACCAATGAGGTTGGTTTTCTGTACCGTACACACCCAACCCCACCGTCCCTATGCCCGAGACTGTTAACGAAGGGAAGAGATAGGTAAGAAATACCTAATCCAAGGTGAAAACATCGAAATACCATTAGGGTAAAAAACTTTTAGACAGGAATTCCAAAACGTGGAAAATCCATTAGCAGGCAAGTAATATCTGACCCAAGGGAAATCAATGAAAACCCATTAACAGGCAAAACCCTGTTTTTGTCAGAAGTGCCCGATCCTGGGGAAAGAACATTGAAATCTCATTTAGGCTTGTACAGACAGGCTTGACCCTCCGTGGCGCCTAAACAGGTGGGAACCTGTTTGAGGTATAAAACATGTGCCGCACGACTTTCACCACACTCAATGGTTAATAGTCATATGCTTAACAACTCGCACAGTTTAATTGGGTATATCACAAATGCTATTTAATATTTTTCCTAAAATATTGGAAATAAACATTTACACACTTTAACATTGAAGCGTAACAATATGTACCAGTGGTGACCTAAAAATATTTTTTGCGCACAGCATAGCTTATTTTTTACAAAGTTAAATAATTTTTTTTGCACAATAACAAATTTTTGCATCATACTTTGTTGCTTCTTAACATTTTTTCGGCATAACATTTTTAATTGCGCAATCACATTTTGTTCATTAAAAGTCAATCGCGGAGAGAAAATGTTCTATTTTGAAACAGAACATCTTTTCAACATTATTTAAATTAAGTGAGAAATATTTTTCCTTTCTTTTAACATATTTCAAACACACAAAAAGTTTCACATCCACCATTCCAAAAAATAATGCTCGCCCTAACACATTTTAAATAATATCTTGTCAAATCAATAAAATAGATCCCCTTCCCACCACATCCTTGAAGCTTGGTAAGGACGCAAATTATGCCCATTTTCTATAATAAATCAAATAAACGCGATTTTTACACATCGCATTTAAATCGGCAAGGAAGCAAATTCCTACAAGATAATTCCCTTCCCACCTAATCTTTTTGCAATATGGTAAGAAAACATATCCCCTATTTTGTAAAAGCAATTTTGTAATCTATATTATAAATAAAAAAATGTCCCATTTTCGGTTGGTCTTTCTTGGGTGGGTTTACATACCACCGAAATTAAGTAAGGAAACAACTGTCGTAAATACCGCTACCCAAGTCGCTAATTCAGGTTTTGTTGCGCAATTTCCTACACCTACTCCTAATATGTCGGTAATCCAGCTACCTGCAATAAAATTAGCAGGAGAAAGTACCCATACTACTCAACCCTCATTTTTTAAGGCTTTGGTTCTGTTTCGTTCCTTATATCTGTGACACGGGACACACGGCTTTACTTTCCTTCCGAAGGAAGCCATTCTTAGGATGATTGCACCCTGCCGGGATTAAACTCGCATTCGTGGATCTATGAGGAGACGTTTAAATCCTTTGGTATACAACTCCTGTACATAATGTTCACATTCTGAGTGTAATCAAAATGATTTGAGCAAATACGAAATACTTCAATATCTTTCAAACAGATGATGCTAAAGCATGGGAAGCAGGCCTATTGAAACAAGAAGATGATATTTTAGTAATTTTGTAACGTATGTGGTTTAACTTTTTACTTGTACTATTAGCAGGTCTATGCATTTCAGGTTCATATTATATAGAACTACTCATTGAGTCAATTGGAAGAAAGGAAACGCCGTTTTTTCACATAGTCATTCATTTTTAATGGTTATTTATTGTCACTTTGGCTATATTGATTTTCTCGTGACATCTTTAGATTGCAGACTGAATACTGTACTGAATAGCCTAGGGAACTGTGATTGGGCTTACACCCAGTGGCAATGAAAATACCATGATTATTTACAACAAATACTATTAAAACAGTTAAATCAATTAAATACATACCAACCGAAAATTATATCAAACTAATTTAAATAATACATGTCGAATTAATTTTACACATATTTATATACCAGTTAATTTAACTAAATGCATTTCATTTAACTAAAAGTTAGTTAATCTAGTTATATACACATTAACCTAGTGAAATATGTCAAACTAATGAAATACATACTAACTCTTACATATATTAGCATATTTAAATACATGAACTTAATTTTACATATATTAACATAATCAAATACATTCACATAACTACAAAGTCAGTTTAGTTAAATACGTCAAATGAAGTAAATGCATGTAAACTTAATTTAACACATTAATTAAATACACAATAAAAGACTAACAAAATTTTATGTTTTGTATGGAAACCGTGTTATCTTCGTGGCACTCTTTCCCCAGAATTTGCCATGTATTCCAGAGAAAGGCATAATTCTTGAGCTAAGTGCCTAGGGAAAATATATCTTTCAGTTAATTTATACCTGTTCAGTAGGGTCAAATATGGCAACCTTGCAGCCCCAAATGTCTGTTCGCTTTAGAATACAGTTTTGAGGCATGGTCGATTTAAGGTTTAAGTGCTTATCGTGCCGAAAAGTAATAACTCTTTCGGAATAGGTTCTTGAGCATATAGAGAATATTTTGCAACATTCTAATATATGATCTATAGGAAAATTTTTCATCACTGGTTTACAAAATGTAAGGATAAAACGAATAAATAAATGTACATTTTTCATTGCACAACACTGATCATAATTAGGTTGCATTAATAACTAACAATATATAACACAGCATGCTAAATTTCACTTAAAAATTCAGTCTCGTTCTGTCTTCTAAACTTTTTTTTAAAGATATAAATTACAGCAAAGAATTCTTCAATATTCTCATGACACCAGAGGCTCCATCCTGAAACTCTGTTCGCCACTTGGAAATGAGGGGATGCAGGTTGCAAACCTCTAATTTGACCCATGGCCTATGAAGTTCGCTGCTACCAGGGAAATTATGACGGTACACACTTATTATAAATAATATAATAAAAGTTTCACTATTCAATATTGAAACAAACTGTTCTGCCTGATCCAAGCTTTCAGCTTAACAATTTGAAAGCTCGCCCCGGAACAGATTTTGTTCTAATTACTGCAACTCAATAAATACACATCGTAAATTTGTATAATATTTTGTTTTCTTGTTTATATATGCATTTCTTTACTCTGACAAGCCTTAACAAAATGTGCACGTGTTTTGTATGGCTAGTTTGTAAAAGACAATATAATTAAAATATAAGCGAAAATGGGATGCACCCCTGTGAACTTAGGTGTTTTCCTAAGTGACAATAAAATATTTCCTTCCACAAGAGTTCGCTCAACCATTGTGCTATAAACATTACTGAATTTATTTGTTTACAAAGGAAAAAGAAAAAAGTACTAAAACATTTGGTGAAGGAAACGGTCTTTCATTTCCCATCAACCAAAACCGTTATTTGCCCAGAAAATTTATTTAATTTTTATATTTGTTTTTTGTTTGTTTTTTTTTTTTTTTGGTACCCAATTATAGAATTGAGTAAGGTGTTTTGGAAGACTAACGCCAGTAGTACTAATGGTAAGCACTCTTTTGAAAAAAAATCGGCAACAGCAGAAACTATTTGTTGCGTAATATTTTTAGTAAACACATATGTGACGTCTACACCACTATTGTTAAACGGTTCATATGAATTTCCAAGATAATTAATTAGATGGTAGTACAATATTTTATTCCAGGAATAAGTCATGACAACTTTTTCTTTGAGTAGTCGGAAGCTTTCACGACCGAAGTCAGACTTATAACTAGAAGTTTCTTCCGGGCTTGGAAGCCGTGGTCTGTTGGAGCTAAGGAGTTCAAACGTTTCGTCCCCACCTGCGGAGGACATCTTCAGTGGCGCGGTCTGAGTCTTCTAGGACAAGGTTCGGGCACGATGAATTGCCAGCTGGAAGTGTTGTATTTTTATACGCTACTCGTAGGGGATTGGCTCGACTGGAGTGAGGGGGTGTGTACTCGTAGGGAGGGCATCTGCGCTTTGATAGGTGATTGGTTCTCGTGAATTTTGCGAGTGTGGGCTTGTTTTATATGCTCTAATATCGGATGTCACGTTTTGTTCAGTTTGAGAGTCTCTCCCTTTATGCTTGTAGATTTCTATTGCTTCACGTTGTAATCTAGCGTGGTAGTATGGTATTGAAGAGAGAACAGATGTTTCGTTATACTGGATTACGTGTTCTCCGTCTGCCCACATGTGTTCTGTGACCGCGGACTTATCCGGATGTTCCAGACGGAAGCTTCTCTTGTGTTCTGAGAGCCGTGTTTTGACGCTTCTGGTGCCTATGTATACTGCGCCGCAGGAACAAGGAATCCGGTGGACGCCAGCCGAAACGAGTGGGTCCCTGGGGTCTTTGGCCGAGCGTAGCAAAGTATTGAATTGTCTGGTATGCTTGAAAATGGTTTTGACGTTGTGGCGTTTGAGTAGACGTCCAATTCTGTCCGTGACCTTGTTGAAGTATGGTTGGAAAGCAATGCCATTGGTCCTGGGCGAATCCTTTTTGGACGGGTGATGTGTGGGTGGGTGTATCGTTCTGCGTATTTCTTGTGCTGTGTAACCATTCGAAGATAAAACGCGTTCCAGATGCCAGAATTCCTGTTGCAAAGGGTCAGGCTCGCTGATGCGAGCAGCGCGGTCAGTGAGGGTCTTTATCATGGCGCGTTCCCGCTTCGGGGGAGGTTGGAATTTTTCTTCAGATATCGGTTGGTATGGGTGGATTTGCGGTAAACTGTTTTTTTTTTTTTTTTTTGTGACCAGAACATTCAAGAAAGTAGTTGGCTATCTTTCTCTTTCTCCATGCTGAACTAGATCTGTGGATTGATACTTTTGAGATGCCGGAGGAAACCATCAAGGGCGATTCTCTGTGACTCCATACTATGAAAGTGTCATTCCCATAGCGGTACCATATGGACGGGTTGAGAGCTGCAGAACTCAGGGCCTGAGCCTAGAAGCACTCCATAAAGAAATTCACAATAACTGGGGATGAGTGGGATGCCTATTGCGACCCCGTCTATTTGTTCGAAGAAAGCCTAGTCCCACTGAAAATTAGTAGTAAGCACATGATGTGCTAGTATGTCATCTGGAAGGAGATCTTTCAACTATGTGATGGCGTCACTTACAAGAAACTTAGTAAAGAGAGAAACGGCATCAAAACTCACGAGGACATCTTGAGGTTGCAATGTGATGGTCTATAGTTTCTGTATGAAGTGATGTGGGTCCTTGATGAAAGTGTCAGTGGAGCCGATATGAGGTTGTAACAAATTACTTGGCGACAGTGTAGGTAGGGTCCCCAATGCCGCTGACAGTGGATCGTAATGGTACCTCTGCTTTATGTATCTTGAGCAGACCGCAGAATCTAGGAGGTTGAGCTTCAGATCTAGTGATGCGGCGTTTGTCCTCAGGTGATATGGATGACTTTTTACTAGACTGTTGGTTTTCCGTAAAATACGAGATGTAGGACCACGTTGCAGTTTTCGGTAAGTGCTAGGCTGTAGTAATTCTAAGATTTTGTTGTGATAGCCGCATCGGTTCAGGAGGATAGTAGCATTGCCTTATCTGCAGAGCAGACAATGATCCATGTTGGCATTGAGTCTCTTGAGGACTGTTCTTTCTTGGTGTGTCAGGATGCTTTTTGGGCGTTTGAGAATCCTGGCGAATTCTTGTCGGATTTCTTCTGCAGCAGGAGTCGGAAGGACGCGTATCCCAGATTCAATGCTGGAGATAATCTCCTCCACCGGCAAGGAAGGTGGGATCACCGCGTAATTGCCTCCTTTTGCAAGTAGTGAAGTTTCTGCAGGTGAAAGCTCGTGGTCGGATAAATTCACAACCTGCGACTAGTGCCCATTGAAGTGTCCGCCTTCCTGGTGGTCAAAAGGCCGTCAAACTTGTTCTTATGTCTCGTCGTAGTACTGTGTTGTGAAGCATGGAAATATATGTGAACCTATCTGCACGGTCCCAGTCTTGTTTGTTGAGAGAATTGCTCAGTCGGAGATGTAAAGAGAGTAGCTGAGTGTTGTTGGCAACTAGTTCACTGGGAGTTTGAGCATGTAACGTTCCGCACGATTGTAGATGCGGTGTGCGGCAGCGGTGTGGAAGCAGCACTGTTGTAAAAAAACTGAGGATGATTCACGTGTCCCAACAACGTAGAAGGAAGGTGAGAGAGCAGAGAAGAGATGATTTTTGCTTTTGCAGTATTTCCAGTTGACGAATCGGTTGATATATCTCCTCCCCGTAGAGGCGAGTCATGAGTAGTCGGAAGCTTTCACGGCCGGAGTCAGACTTATAACTAGAACTTTCTTCCGGGCTTGGAAGCCGTGGTTTGTTGGAGCTAAGGAGTCCAAACGTTTCGTCCCCACCTGCGGAGGACATTTTCAGTGGCGCGGTCTGAATCTTCTAAGAGAAGGTTCAGGCACGACTGAATCATCAGTTGGAGGTGTTATATTTATATACGTGCTGCTCTTAGGGAATCGGCTAGGCTGGAGCGGGGGGTGTGTACTCGGAGGGCAGGACGTCTTCGCTCTGATAGGTGATTGGTTCGCGTGAATTTTGCGAGTGTGGGCCCACACACTCCAAGCCAGGAAGTAACTTCTAGTTTTAAAATTTTTTGTTTCTTTTTCACGAACAAGGGACAACACGAAAAATCTAAGATATACATTGAAAGCATGTGGCATTTACTGCCGAGTGCTGCCTCCAACTAGGTTGGATGTAGGCGGCCCTCATAGGGAAGAAGCAAATTACAGATTACTGGACAACATTGGTTTATTATGGCATTAGAGCAAAGGTTACACATGACATAGGGTTGTAAATCCGTTACAGGACGTTTCTCCCAGGTAAGCCACGATGTTTCACAGCCTTCGAAGTAGTCTCCAAGTACATTGCCGGTTCTTTGCCAGCGACGGAGAAGGCGCTAAACACCATCTACTGTATGTAAGTTGTTAACGTGAGCCACTCCGCGACGAAATGCTGTCAAAATTTCCTCTTTGTTGACAAAACATCTCCTAGGCAATGGCTGCTTCACTTTGGGGATGGGATCATAGTCACAGAGACTGCTGTCGGGCCTGTAAGAACTTTCCATTCCCACCGCTGTAAAAGACACTTGACACTGTCGGCTATGTAAACTCTCGCATTATCGTGGAGAATAATGGCGTTGTTCAAAAGTTCTGGCCGTATGGCGTGTACGGCACGGCGCAAGTGTGGCACCTAAAAGCCTTTAATACTGGGCATACAGAGTGATCTCTTGATGCACTAGATGACTACTAGCACACCTTGGCTGCCATGCATGCTTTTTGTTGGCGAAACTTATGTTTGGTGGTGACTCAGGGTGACGTCATTCACAGGACTATCGCTTGAGTTCTGGTCCACACGCCTTTGCCCACGTTTCATCATTGCAGTGATGCAATTCAACATGGCATCCCCTTCTTCCAGAAATCTCGCCAGTTATCAATGACATATTTCGTAGCGAGTCTACTTCTGTACCTCACTTAAGTGATGTGGCTTCCACTTTGCACACAGGTTCTCCTGTTTGAAGGCCTCTGTCCACCTCACAACTGTTCGATAAGAGAGGACACGCGCATCCACTATTTCCTGTAGCTCTGTGTGACATTCCCGTCCATTCCTGCCGAGGAGAGATGTTATTTTAAAATATGTAGGTTCATTCTTCGTGACTACATTCCTGATCACTATTGCTCACGTACGCCAATTTGTGGCTTCATTCGAAAGTGCATTCCTTCATTTATCTTAGATTTTTCGTGTTGTGCTTTGTTCGCGAGAAAATAAAATAGCTGCCTTGAATTATGATTTACTCGTATATTAATATACATTACACTCTTAATGCGTTCACGAAATGTAAATACGTTTGTGAGGGAAATTATAATTTTAAACTACGCTAATAACCCAAGCATTATATGGGTTAATAGCGCCATGAAGATGAACAACTCACCAGTGGCTACATCATCATATTATGGTTGGACTATATTCTTAAAGGAATGCTATTTTATGCTTTAATGCTGTTTTATATATTCCGAAATACTACGAGAAGAATTGCCGTACAGCACTGTCCGAAGAAATGCTTGAGGTTGCAGTCAAATCTATCTGTATATCGGTAAATACCACAGTAAGGAAATATAAAATACCTTGCACCACTTTGAGAGTAGAAAGTCCATTTTAACCAGGGGTGTTATGCGGGAGAGTAACCAAACTGACCTATGTTGGTCATCGGCTAATTTCGAGTCTTAAGAAGTGTTGTTTCCACATTTTGTTAAGAGAATAAAGTGAAACATAATTTCTAATTTATGGAAGTTGTACTAAAGGCACCATGAGGTCTGAGTTGGTGTAATTGCTTTCAAAGAACCATCAGCAATTAGAAAATGTGTATGTTAATAAATTAATTTATGTAAAGATTGTTTTTTGTTGTGGTTTTGTAACTTTACGTACATTGTATTATTATCCATGTATGCTGACTTTAATACCCACAGACCAAATGCTGGTTAATTCCTCCTCCCCCTTCTCATTGATTTTGCTGTGTGATAAATAATTTTTACAAATTTAATAAACATATTTAGGTATTCGACTGTGCATTAATATTTGGGGGGGGGGGACCTTAATGTGCCGTTATTCCCCGTTAGCTTAAGGTGAAGGTTTTTATCCATTAGACGGACGGGTATCGTTACAAATACTTGTAAGATATCAGCATGTTTGTGTGCAAATACAAGTTGTACGCTTTTCTGTGTTAAGGGCATTTTGATAAATTTAGGCGGAGAGATACAAGCACAATAATCACTTCGGCTTTATTAAAAATGATTAAATATTGAAAAAGCGATTGAAACAAAATCCCCCTTAATTCCTTCTTTTGATTCCGGGTTTTAAACCCCCTCTTTTTTTTACTCATTCATTACCAACTGCCATTTAATGGAGGCCTTGTCAGTACCCCACTCCAGTGTGAAAAAATTCTTACTTTAGTTTCCCAGTTAATGGGAAATTTTAATCATAATTTCTCTTTCGTCGACTGCTTACACAAAATCCATTTTTAATTGAAATGGTCGGCAGTTGTATTTACTTTAAAGAACACACAAGCTCGTAGTATGCCTTGCTCTACTTGGAGAAGGAATTTTGACGTCGTGTATCAGTAACGTGATGTTCTAAACACACTTTGCATTTGGAATGGGACAGTTCATCAGCTGTCGTCTACCCGGGCGCGATATATGGACTGTCATTATGGAGGCAAACAGGATTGTCCTATTGCGGAAGAAAGCTCTTCTATTGGGGCAGGAATGTAAGCAGCTTAACCCTGAACATAGCTCACGTTATAAATTGTATGCTTCAATTCTGAATGTTCGCTTAACTGAAATACTTGAAACAAAATTATCAAAATTCAAAAATTGTTTTAAAAGTAATTCTCAAGATTGCATCTTATAAAAGCTATCTATATACATTATATATATATCAAGAAAATAAAATTACAACAAATGTCAGTGATAAAAAGAGGAATGATATAAAAATTCCCATTGTCACGTCTTTATTTAATTTATATTATTGATGGCATGCTTACTTAGCAGATAGAATTAATTAAAATTTCCAAAATAAGAAATAATGGGTGCTTTTTTTCTTCGCGGAATCGGCCACAGTTGACCGAGCTCTGCAGTTCTCGTCTCGTTCCCACGCTGAAAGCCGGCCGGGGAGGTGGAAGCAATGTCGGCACGATTTTAATTCTAGGAACGTACGAACGTTTCCTTGTGTGTTGTGTGTATTCATTAGGCGGCATAATACAGTGTATTAATTACGTTAATCTCAAGCCTAAAAGAGTAAAATTAGTGACTGGTTCACGCCCTAAATTGTATGGGAGCTTGATGTTTACAGTTCACAGATTGGTAAATAAAGTTCGCGAAATGAGAAATATTCTTGATAAAAAGCATATACAACCACGTGCAGTAGCCACAGAAGGAACATTGGGACATGTTCTGGAACGTTCCCGTAAAAGATCATTTGGAAGTCTTTCTCAGCAAACGGGAATATCCTATTACTCTGTTTGAACGGCTAACTGAAGTTAAAACCTTATAAAATTGCTGTATTGGATGAACTTAAACCGGATGACCTGCATTCAGGAGTAGAATTTGTGAAAGTGTGCATGGCGGACAAATTGACCCTAATCTACCTTTTTTTCAACATATACTGGAGTTCAGAAAAAACCTTACCCGCTTCACTAGGAAACCATGTATGATCAAAAGATACGTGTGTAAAGCGCCATTATAGGCCGCCCTATTTTTTTTTTTTTTTTTTTTTTTTTTTAAAGAAACGATAGTGATAGATGTGTGCAGAATATTTTCCAACGTTTTTCCAGAATTGTGAGGGAATGCAGTTTCGTGATTTTCCAACAGGACTCTACAACAGTACCTACAGCCCATGTCTCCTTGCATGCAATGCAATAGTTATCAGTAACAATATGTGGCCATAAAGATATTTTTGATAAAATAACATAGTTTGATTATTTATGTGATACTATAAAGAAGTCATTAGAATCAGGAAAAGTTTATAAAGGCTGAGATGATAATCAAGAAATGTAGTGTACTGTACATTGCTAGAAATTAGGAACATTTTCATTAATGAACGAAATAAAAACATAATTGTCAGTAGAATGAAAAAGCGTTGGATGCCGAAGTATAAGCCCACAGAAGAAATAGAGATAGACTAAGGAACATTTCAATCCGTATGAAAGCAAACGAGCTACTTAGCTAAAGTATTGAAAGTTGAAGATGACGTCATTTGTGTTTTCCGGTACTCTGTAAGAATGAGAACAATGTACTCTTTTTGTAATTAAAGTCTTAAGTGTAAGATATGGCTAACCACTTTTAAATCATTTTCACATGACATTAAAGCTTAGAGAAGAATATGCAAACATTTTATCTACATGACTTTTATTAAGGGACAAGAGATGTTTTTATAATTAAAAATGTCCTTGCTTTGCCTTACATCTTCAGGTCGTCAGTTTCTGATGTTTCGGTACTTTCTGCTTTCAGAACACAGCACTAGACCCGTGTGTTGCTGCTGCAGTGAATCTCAGATGTGGAGCAAGGCACAATTAACTTAAATCTACAATTGTTTTTGCGTAATGTAAATTTAGTGAGTGGAAAAAGCTATGGCATATTCTTCATTTGTAAACAAAGCAGTAACATTCACCACGTAATGTGCTAGTCTCTGTGTATGTATTTATTTAACCGAAACTTTTTTTAATTATAGGAACAAGAAAGGGTAAACTTCATGCAAAATGTAGGTAACTTTTTAGTACTAAGTTTCTATGCTAGAAGGTAGATATTGGAGTATATCTGAACTGACGATGTTTAGGAATATATAAACAAAGTTAAAAGCAAGTCAAAGTTCCTGGTAATCTATTTCCTTTAAATTTTTTTCCGTCCTAAGGGGTTGCTTTTGCAATTAATTTGTTTCATATTTTAGTAGCTACTTTAAAATATTTTTGAAATCCATGTTGATTTCTTACTTATACGTAATAAGATAATATTTTTTCAGATTACTGGCATCTTTAACAGGATGCACAATAATTAATCCGAATGAAATGGGGGTTGTTTAATTTTACTTCCGTTCGCGCGCAATCTCTAGTGGACGTGCAGAGGACGTAAGCTAAACGGTTAACTACAGTGCAAGTCCACATTTCACAAGAAAGGCCGCACATATACTATACACCAACACTCCAATTTTTAAAGTTTTCATTTTTGGAAGCTGTTTCTGACACTGGATATTTTGAAAAATGATCATTGTTGCATTTTATCGTGTATTTCCAAATTTTGTAGCGGGTGCATTTCTTTATAATATATTATAATGAAATAACAATCACTTGCTTAAATAATTAAATTTTGGTTATATATCATTAAGAAAGTCCCCAAAAATAATACAGCTTTAAATAAAGCGTGTATTATTAAATTTGTGTTTGTGTAGAGGATAGTTCCACATATATTTATGTTCAAAGGTGTGAATTGTCTTAAAATGCCAAATATTTAACACTTATAACAACAAAATGTACTAAGAACAGGAGTTTCATATTTTGCAGAAATTATCTCTTGATGCTTCATATTTTTAAAAAGTGCATTGAATTTATGAGGACATGTCTTGTTCGTTTTTTATATGAAATGCCCTATATTGTGCATTATACAGGATATAAATTGTGTCAGTTATTCTTGAGACCAGTTCCTAACAGCACAGCATTAAAAAGTACATATAAATTTGCATAATTTTATTGGTAAGATATTAACGTGATAAATTAACAAAGTTATAAAATGCCTCCGTATCCTTCCCTGAGCATGCTTTGCCATACTATCCTGAAAACTTCTGGTGGAGAGTATCGTATTTTAACAAATTCATTTTAGATACGTTTTAGTTATAGAGGCTGCAGAAACTAAGCACTTTAAATTACCCCACAGCTGAAAATCTGCCGTGAGTTTTAGCGCAGCCGCGCATAAACCACGTTCGTTTTATTATTATTATTATTATTATTATTATTATTATTATTATTATTATTATTATTATTATTATTATTATTATTATTATTATTATTATTATTATTCACGGACGCTCTTTAACGTCTCAGGTCATCAGCGTCCCATTCAACTCGGGGCATGAAACGGCCGACTAATTTTGCTCAGAGGCATCTTCTTTCAGGCTTCACGTTCTTTTTCGTGCCGTAAATGAACGACACGGAACCCACGGCTTTACTTCCCTTCTGAAGGAAGCCATACTTAGCCCGGTTTGAACCCGCGATTTTGGGTTTAGAAGGCAAGTATGGTTACCACTGCACCACCAGGACCGACACCACGTTCGTGGATTGATATCCAGAGTTAATGGTACCACTCATTTCTGAGAAAATGCAACAAAATTCCCTATCAGACTTGGATTATGAACAATTTCAGCTCAAAAGTTTCTGTCCTACCTTCTTCATTACGATTTTCATAAACCCAGGTGTGATTGAAGATATCGTCATTATAAAATCAGCCTCATCAGTGAGCAATGAATGATGTGAAATGCATTGACAGACCCTACAGCTCCCATTGAAGGTGTTCATTCGGAATATCCCTTCTCTTGTACTACCTGGTGGCTAGTTAAGAAGAACTCGTTCAACTTCTCTTGATCTCTCACAAGTTTTGACGGGTTTGTGAAAATGTTCTTGTTTGTCGGACTAAAGTTCACTGCACTAGTGCGTATCCGCCATTTTGTTAATCATATGAAATTTTCTTGTTATCTTTTCACTCAGAAGGTAAATAACATGAAAGCAATGAAGGTTACAAGGAAAGAGAAGTGTTCTAAATATTTATTTTTGTATGGAGCATGTTGTTATTTTACAAATCTTATCTTATGAATACTAAAGGTGTAATATATTTATCACTGCTTATAATATTTATACTTTAATACTGTTACAAACCGCAATCGTACCTTTAAAACTGCCTAAAGTAACAGAAAAGCTAATGGAGACTTTGTTAAAGAACAATATTAACAATTTGAAGTTTAGACTTAGACATTGCATTATTAATATAGCAAAATTCTAGTCATCTTCCTTTTCCCCCCATCAGGGCGGATTATGCATCATTTTTAGCGGTTCAGGGTTGGCAACAGTTATATTATTTCACCGCATACCTCATGTGGTGCAATGATAATGGAATTGTAGAAATGGACATATAAGTGTAGCATTAAGTCCGCTAATACCACTCGTAAACTTACAGGCTACATTTCAAGATTTTAATCTTAAAATTTTACCCTTAAAGTTAGCCTTAAGTTTCACGATGCTTCTTATAAAACGAATATTCATTTAACGTTAAGTTGGCTTATTGCTTTATTGACCTTTACCCCTGCTTCTGTGCCCTGCTATGTAATGATGTTCGTGTCCCGTCATCGACTGGTAACTTTCTGTGATTCTTGCCCTTGGTACAACTACGCTGACATTTTGTCGTTCTTGTTGCGGCGGTTGAAGCTTTCAACGTCATTCCCTAATAATGTTTAAGAAGAGATTTAACTAATTAAATTAATTTTCTTATTCTATGAACTCTATTTGAAAAGATTTATGCATTAAGAATCACTATTTATCTTATTATGGTAAAGTTTCTATGCAAATTATGACCTTAATGATCTCTTTTAATCATTAAACCTCGGATTTGTAGGCAAATGCCTATTTGGTTTCTGTAGGAAAATGTGCAATATTATGGAAAATGATAATCATTGGGAGCGCTTTTATAGTGTCCAAGGGGATACGTGCTTTTTTTTCTTTCTTTTAGCTTTTTGGTGCCAAAACAAGTATTTTTAAAAACTAATATAGTTATGATTATAATAATATATAATTAAATTTGTCTTGTGTACAAAACGGCACCACATTGTCGTGCGAAGTCTACAAGCAAATTCTTGTCAACAAAAAACTAGCCATTCACCATTGGACGCGCCAACAATTGACATGCTTCTGATGAACCATTTAAATACTACCCGCGTTGAATGCTTCAATAACAAAGTGCAATACATATTTTAATTTCATTTCTAGTTTCCTCATCTGTGTGTATTGTTTAGTGTTCATATCCTGTATTGTGTCAGTTCTTGTATTGTTTTATTTACGAACGCTTTTTAATATCTCATATCATGAGCGTCCCATTCAATTCAGGACTTGAAAATGCCATTAAAATTTGCTCAGAGACCTGTTCATTCAGCCTTGATGTTCTATCACGAGCCGTAAATCTATGACACGGGACCCACGGCTTTACTTCCCTTCCGAAAGAAGCCATACTTAACGATTTTTACGCCCGAAAAATTCCATTGATCCTGACGGGGATCGGACTCGCTACCTTGGGTTTACGATGCAGGTATGGTTACCACTAGACCACTAAGACCGACATTTTGTCAGTTGTATTGCATAGCAGTGTGAAGAAAAACAATTTTAAAATACAAATATTCGAAAGCTTCTTTATTTCATTCATGGCTGGTGAATTACATTCATCCTTTTTTTTTTTTTTTATAGGTGAAATAATTTTTGTCAGTTTATGGAACAAACAGTAAAATTTAGACATTTCCTTTGTTACGGTAGGCAAGCCGAACACTTAATTTTTAAGAAATATAATGTCATAGACCTTTCCTTCTTTGGAGTTAGCAAAATGTGTTATTATAATTATCGAACCGCAATTTGAAGGAAAACTAAATCAATTAAAACTGTTAATTCGGAATTATACTTACAAAAGTCATCCATTTTTTCAGATTGCATACGAGAGAAAGTCTCACATTAAGCAGCATGTAAATGGTACAGGACACACAGGAAGAGCTATAAACAAAAAAAAAAAAAAAAAAAAAAAAAAAAACCAGTTTGCCCTAAAAGACTACTGCTCTGTGAGTTTGGCAACAACTGATGATTTCAAATCAAATGCTTGCAGGGCATGCATGGAACATGCTGCAAAAATACGTATACTGTAAATTTTTGGAAGAGTTCTACCTAAAACCCATTTTATCCGAGTAAACTTGATAATCCTGTACATCTTGTAGAAACCAGAAAACTCCAATTGCCTTCATTGTAAACAAAAGTTCATTGTGGTGTTGAAGAGAAAAGGGTACTTCTTCTCTGCTTTCCTAAAGATCTCAATCTCTTCCCTTTTGAAAACATTCTACTCTAAAACGTCACCTGTTTAGCCCAAGGCCTTACACCATAAGGAATGAGTTTCCGCAAGTGATTCCGATATGAAGGAAACTTTCTGCAAAGCTCTATCCCGCATTACGTTGTTCCTGTTCAACAGCAGGGATGTAGGCCGCTGCTTCCTGCTGACAGAGAGTGCAGCTTTTTCCTGCTCAACAGCTGGAATAGAGGCCGCTGCTTCCTGTTGACAGAGAGTACAGCTTGTTCCTGCTCAACAGTAGGGATAGAGGCAACTGCTGACAGAGAGTGCAGCTTGTTCCTGCTCAACAGTAGGGATAGAGGCAACTGCTGACAGAGAGTACAGCTTGTTCCTGTTCAACAGCAAGGATAGAGGCAACTGCTGACAGAGAGTTCAGCTTGTTCCTGCTCAACAGCAAGGATAGAGGCAACTGCTTCCTGCTGACAGACAGTACAGCTTGTTCCTGCTCAACGCAAGGGTAGAGACAGCTGCTGACAGAGAGTTCAGCTTGTTCCTGCTCAACAGTAGGGATAGAGGCAACTGCTGACAGAGAGTACAGCTTGTTCCTGCTCAACAGTAGGGATAGAGGCAACTGCTGACAGAGAGTTCAGCTTGTTCCTGCTCAACGCAAGGATAGAGGCAGCTGCTGATAGAGAGTGCAGCTTGTTCCTGCTCAACGCAAGGGTAGAGACAGCTGCTGATAGAGAGTTCAGCTTGTTCCTACTGAACAGCAAGGATAGAGGCAGCTGCTGATAGAGAGTTCAGCTTGTTCCTGCTCAACAGCAAGGATAGAGGCAACTGCTTCCTGCTGACAGACAGTACAGCTTGTTCCTGCTCAACACAAGGGTAGAGACAGCTGCTGACAGAGAGTTCAGCTTGTTCCTGCTGAACAGCAAGGATAGAGGCAGCTGCTGATAGAGAGTGCAGCTTGTTCCTGCTCAACAGTAGGGATAGAGGCAGCGGCTTCCTGCTGACAGATGTTTGAGATCGCAAGCGGTGGCCGAGATTGTTAAGGCACAGAATCTTTAGTTGGAGGTCTGAAGTTCGATTCTCACTAATACCGTCCTCCCTCACTCAGGTGTTATTCAGGTGTTCCTCAGTCCTCATAAATGACAAATGCCTATGAGGTACCCTAAACTTGGGCTTGGAGTACTTATTTTCGTATACTTTTTTTTTTAATTTATCATTTCATGTATCATCAGTGTCCACCGCCTATGTCTCAGCAATAAAATGGGCGTTAAATACGAACCACCTCTAAGTTTCCGACCTTGCCGATAAGGATTAACGCCTACACAAAACCCTTATCTGATGTCGTACCTTATCTATTAAGTAAACAATCGCAGCTGTAACTTCTGCTCCGCTGTGTTCCGTTCAGATATAGACGCATAATTCTATGTATATTGTGACATGTTCAAAATGGAGTAGCTGTTATGAAGTTCTTCACAAAAGGACTTACTCAAATGAAATTAAACAGCGATTGGACGCTGTATATGGGAAGCACCCCCCCACTTCATATTCTATTTTAAAAGAATGGGCCAAACTTTTTCGAATTGGTCGAGAAAGCATTGAAGACGAAGAGCGTGCAGATCGGTCCTTGGAGGTGCTCACTCCTGAAAACATCGCTTTTGTGGAAGGAGAAATTATGAAAGACCGGCGGCTCTAAGTTACAGAAATGGCAGCAAGGTTGGGCATTTCTAAAACAAAAGTCCTTGGAAATATTCATAAACATTTAAATGTGAATAAAGTTAGGGCAAGATGGGTGCCTAGACTTCTTTCCTCAGTCCAAAAGCAGAAACTACCCATCTATTGTCAGGCATTTTTGGAGCTCTGACGTGACAACGAGTGAGAAGTTCTGCAAACCATTGTTACAGGAGATGAAACTAAGTCCTCTACTATGATCCCTTGTCCAAAACAGAATCAATGGAGTGGCAGGCGTAAACCTGGCGAAGTACCGCCTCTAAAGGCCAAGATCACTTAGTCAACCAAGAAGATCATGACCACAATCTTTCGGGACTGTGAAGGAATACTTTTCATTGACTTCAAGGAGAGGAACACCACAGTAAATGGGGACTTCAAGGAGAGGAACACCACAGTAAATGGGGAGTACTATGCTGGCCTACTGCACAGACTACGTGCTTCCATCAAAGAGTAAAGGCGAGGAAAGTTGAGTGGTGTTGTGCGCCTTCTTCACAATAACGCGGCTGTGCACACAGCTCTAGTTGCAAAGAAGCTGTGAAGAAATGTGGCATCAAGGAGATCGACCATCCACCCTACAGTCCAGAAAAAGCTCTCAGTAACTATTTCCTCTTCTCAAAACTCAAGAAGGACCTTTGATAAAGAAAATTTAAGTGTGAGGAAGAAGTGATGGATGCTGTTTATGCCCATTTTGCAGACAAGATTTCTGACTATCTTTTGGGGGGAGGAATTAAATGTTAATTCAAGGATGTGAGAAATGTGTTTCAATAAAGGGAAACTATATTGAAAAATAAAATATAGTTTTGTCTTTATCATACCTAGAAAATAGTTAGGCCGGGAACTTATGGACCTACCCTCATACTGTTCATAAAAAAATAGAAGGAAATTAAAATTAAGTTATTTGTGATGTGTTTGTACATTAAGTGGTAAGTTATATGCTTTGTGCGGGTGTATTATGAGGTAACATAAGCAAAATTGAAGTGCTGTGAAAGGTTTTTGACCTTGAGTGAAGCGAAAACTAAGTAAGTTCTGGAACCATTTGTGACCGAGAATGAAATTATGGTCCTGTATCATGATCTGCTTTCAAACTGGAAGCCCATGTCGGGGGTAAGATCATGGCCTCAATTTTCTGTCACTGCATGGGGAATGAAAGAGAGAAACTTAGATTACTGCGAAAAGAGATGCGGCGTGTTTGTGAGCAGCTGTGGATTTGGCGAATTATGGGTTATCCACTTTTCTGCCCCCATCGATTATTATTTTTCCTCAAAGTTGAAAGTTGGTCTAAGACAAAGAAAGTGTAATAATGGTGAGTTGAAAAATGTAGTTTTAGAACGTTTTACTGCCAAAAGATAAATTAACTTTAAGAGCATAGAAAATTCCTTAATAGACGGAAAAAATGTATTAAAATAAACGGACATGTGTTGAAATGTTTTCTTTAAAGTAAATTAGGCGGTAAACTTTAAACCTACATCGTGTTATGCAGTAGACCCCATATCAAAACTATTATAATACGTTTAGCAAGAATGAGAACATTAAAGGAATTTCTGTTTTTATTTCAGGAGCTAACACTAGGAGCATTACCTGAAAACTGTCGTGGAACTTGTCTGGGCATGTATCGTTGGAAAGGTAAGTTGCAAGTTTGTCACAATTTTGAGCTGAAATCTTTCATGTTTAACCGGACTACAAAATAACGAGAAGCAGAATGTGAGGGAGATTCTTGGCCAGTCCAGGGAGAAAACGTGAAGGAGGTTTTTATTTTGTGCCGTGAACCCAGTGCAAGGACTGATTGCCCTACTCGCATGAACAATGTGCTGGCTCATCACGTTTCATGGCTGAGAGGTAATTTTTGTTTTCTGAACGATGGGAGCGTGCATCTTTCGTAACACGCCAAACTTTGTTAATTTTCCTGTTGGATCCCGGGAATGTAATTATTCCTGAAAGCATCCCTTGGTGCGAGGGATTTAGCACATCGCCCGGGGAGGTCTCCAGTAGGTAACGTGATGCAAGGGATAATAAACAAGGAACATAAAGTACAGTGCAGGAACATATTGAAGTGTAGGACTAGGAGGAGCAACAGGTGCGGCATTCTACCTCTGTTTACCTTAATCCTTTCGCAGGCTGCTGAACAGGGCACGATTTTTACCGTTTCATTGCACCTTATTCCATTCCGGTTCGAGCTGTTCGTTTTATTTGGCGGAGGGTGCAGGGAGCAACATATCTCGGTGTGTTTTGGGTCACCTAGCAACGCTTTGATATGATCCTTAACGAGCTACTTACGTCACAATTAAACACCTTGGAAACCCTTCCTTGCCACGACCTTACGTGTAATTCACGCCATATTGATTGTTGGAGGGCGTGTCGCGCCAAAGGAAGGAGGAAAATTCACACAAAATACTTTTCGTTTTGAAATTGATATGCGAACCAAGTTTGTGTAGTTATCTATTTATTTGCCTTTCTTTGGATTCATTGAGGATATGCTCATCTAGAATTAGTTAAATTGTTTCTAATAACAATAATAATAATAATAATAATAATAATAATAATAATAATAATAATAATAATAATAATAATAATGGTTGCACGTATTAGGAGAGGAAAGAGTGTTCTCTTTGCATAAAATGGTGTAGCTCTACCTTCACATAAGGTGTTATGGGCAGTTAACGCTACTCACTGTTTTAGACAACAGATTGCTGATAAAGTATACTACAACAAATCGGAAGCTACTATAAATTTTTAAAAAAGTAATACGTCAACAATACTTCTGTGTAAAACAAGTAGTCTAAACTGTGGTATCGAAGCAGCATGCTCTGATCAATAAATTCGTATGTCAGCACTCAGAAATGATTTGCATTTGAGTTAAAAACGGAAAACCATGAAATTAATAATTACCTATATACTGCTGCACTTTAAAAGTCGTTTTCCCATTATTTTCGCAACGATCTCAATAATTAAGTAAGCTTTTATAGAAGAATAGAAGTTCAGAATTATTACCGTAACAATAGATCATTGCCTATGTGACTTTCTCATATGGACAAGATGTTGCCTCTTTTCTGTAGTACATATTGTGACATGTTTTGTGAACTTTATAAGAAACTACCGATCGTCTCGCACAAGCGCCGACTGGAGCAAGTAGCTTAAGGGGGATAGTGAACACAATGAGGACGACCATCGCAGCCGCCAGAGAAATGTGCAAGAAAATTACGGTTTTAAATGTGAATAATTTTCCCGAATAATAGAACTTTTTTTTTTCTGCAAGTACGGTTTGGAAAATAATTGGGGCATGTCCATTTTACTGCTCCTACAAGACAGTGTGGCAATGCACATGTTTGGTACAGTGCAGAAGCAGCACTTGTAGTCCTGCGTTGGTCTTCTCGGAGTTTTGAACAAATGTATTCTGGATAGCAGTTTTCAAGTGATGAACATGCCAGGATGGCTATAAATTGATAATTTCCAGAACAACCAGAAACTTTGTATTAAGCGTTTAAAGTAATTGCAGGAAAAGGGATGACGTGCATTGAATTATCTTCTCAAGCTGTGGATTGATAAATGTGCAAACCTGATTTTGAGTCGATGGGAAATGCAAGTGACCCGCTGCATTAACCAAAACATCTTATAAGGGAGTTTACCTTTATCTACTGTGTGCATATTGCTCCAGAACTACTCCTTTCGAATACCTACAAAGAGTATAATGTTCTTTGTCTCAAGTTTGTCATTTCACATTAATGTAAAGGTATTTGCATCTACATATTATGCTCAATAAAGCACATGCTTATAGTATTTTTTATTTACACAATTAGAATTTTACATTAATAAATATAAAAGAATAAGCATTATTTTTCTCTTCCGTGCCAGAAAAAAAGAACCCGCATACTTACATGGGTAGGTATTTGAACCCGAACCTTCACCATTAAAGCCCAACGCGCGCACAGCGAAACACGAGTTGGAACACGCCAAGAGGCGTATAGCAGTTGACGGTGTTTACGGGAGTGTACAGCTTCCCAATCCGCAGGATGAGAAGACTCACTCGGCGAAGAATCGCCAAAAAAGGAAAGATATATTATTGCCATCATAACTTTTGGAATTTTCATGAAAGCTTTTATTGACATCAAAAAGGTAAACCTCGGGTATTATTTTATGTTAAGTAATGGGATATGATGTAAATTGCATAAAAAAGTTTAAATATTGGAAGACATTTGAAAAATTTTGATGCAAATCTAACAATATATATTTTGAGAATTAATAATTTCAAATTTTCATAACACATTTTCTTAGGAATACTTTTTGTTTATTATGAAAAAGTAGCATTTAAGTATTAAGCACAAAAGAATTCATTTTAATAGCTCGTATAGTAACGTAGAAGGAAAATTTGAAAAAGAAATATTTTTTAAGTATTAAAGTGTATTTACACACCTAAATAATTTTAAAAACTTACAACAAGTCTAGGTCGTGGTTGTAACCTTAAACAATAGGGTTATTTACATTCTTCAGTTGCTGTCAGAAACTCTTATACAGTCTTCTAGAGAGAAGAATTAGACCTTGAAGGGAAAACAAATTGAAGAGTTAGACGGGTTTGCATCACTGTCAAGACATCACAAACTGTGAAAGATGAGTGACGTACGTGCGTCTTGTATTTAGCTCTAAAAACTGAAACAATTTCAGAAGGGATGTGTTGGCCTTGAACTTTACGTGTCATTTCAGATAAGAATGTTATCTCTCCGCTGCTAAGTTAAGCTCGCGTGCTCTCCTTAACCCATCCCATTGTCTTCCATTCCTGCAAAAAATAAAAAAGAAATTTGAAGGGGTCTTTTGCCCTCAACTCGTGACGAGGTGTCTACAGACACCTATGTGCAATAGAAAAATCTTTTTATAGCATGCATTTGTAAGAAAGACGAAATATTATATCACTCTCAAAAAAGAAATTCTGTCTCAGTTACAGTCAAAAAGATGGAGTACATTTTTACTATAAACACGTCGAAATGAAGTATATTAAAAATGATTAATATACGAAAATAGATCTCTTCTCTTTTTGCCTCGTAACATAATTAAGAAAGTGAAGTAGGTGTATAGAATAATCGTGTACTTTCAAAATGTGTGTTGACACACAAAAGAAACATCGATAAACTTCCATTAAGTTTTTAGAGGTTTTTTAATGTCGACGGTACTTTGGGCCTCTTAACTTTGTTTACATGCATCTTGAAGTTCTTATTTTTCATGTGTTTATCTCTCTCTCTCTCTCTCTCTCTCTCTCTCTCTCCCTCTCTCTCTCTCTCTTGCATTACGCGCCGTTATCTACAGCCTCCATTGTTCACGCCTATGTATTTCATTTTCACGGTTTCACTTTCTTAGGTCTATCCATTATTTTTCCCAATTGCCAACTGTTATAGCTAGCACGTTTCCATAGCAGTTTTGGGTCTTTCTTAGGCGGGAATTTTTTTGCGAAGTCTGTGGCAGTTAAGCAATGTGCGTAGTATTTTATTTATTTTAAATCCATAGACTTTAAAAGAATATGTGAGATTTGTCAATAATAACAAGGAGTTGTGACAAGCCAATACAATCATTGGTTTGTCACAATATACAATACAGCTAAGTATTCTTAGCTTTAGATAACATTATATGCAAGTGACAACAAAATAGATCAACAATGTGTGGGTGTCGATGCCCCAGACGCTAGGATGGTTCTCAAGCGAGAGCATCGTTTAAATTCAGTTTAGAAAAAAGAGTGTATTTAAAGATTGCATCGTAAATTTGGGAAGCTTTGCCACTATTTGTTGATTGGTTTGAAAATTCTAGAAACTCCCTTGAATCTGACGGCCCACTACAGCAAAAATGAATGACAATGTGATAAAGCAGAGCGTATATTGCGGGAAGATCACTGGTTTGCATATTATCACCTTCAAGATTGCCCTGAATATTGGATCGGCAATAGTGGGGGGGGGGGGGAAAAAGGGTACGGGGGGTGGGGAACTCGTGTCAGGAATCTTTTCAGCACGCGTGGATGGTGCCAGAAAATGGGAAAATTTTGTAAAGACGGACAAAAAAAAAGTTTGTCACATTGTGACATCTTCACTTTAGGGACAACAGACAGTCACCACAAAATGCCTGGTCTCTGCTCTGAAAACAACTCAATTGCCCCATTTGAGTCACCTGAAGCAGCAGCGACTGCAATATGAAATGTTGTATAAAAGATTTTTACAAGTTTCAAAGCTACGGTCATAATGGAGACCAATCCGAATCGATGAACTCATGCCCACTTGCTGACATCCGACAGACCGGCAAGAGGACGTTCGGTTATTTTTTTCTAATATTATTATTGATTTAATCCACAATTGAATTTGTTTGTCACCAGTCTTTGCACAATCGTTTCATTTGACGCATTTCTCCAACTGAAAATGGGATATATTATTGTTCTGTGTTTGCTTACAATAAGCAGTCTCAATAACGTCATGTCGAAACATGCTAAATCTGAAAAGTTTATCTTTTCAACTTAGTGTTTTTTGGGTGGATATTTTCATTTTGTGCCAGCAGTGTTGGAAAACAATTTAGTACAACCTGAAAAGTTTTGTTATAGGTAGTGAGCTAACTTCTGGATTAAAGGACAAGCCCTCATGCTATTCGTAAAGAAATTTCAACCAACTTTACATTAGGTGTAAAGTAGGTGGTCTTGTTGGGAATTCAGTTGAGGTCCTCATACTTTGGGATACACTTTGTCATAGTGTTTGTTGATCGGGAGGAAGTGTCCGTTAAGTGAAAACGTTGCTTGAAAGTGGCGGTTGGATGTCATTGCTTGATTGGCGGTTTGAACTCTCCCACCTAAAAGTAGCATGGGGGACCAGTGTTACCGTAAGTACCACTGGTCTTGTAAGTACATAAACTGTTTTGGTAAATGATGCGATTTGCAACCCAACTTTACGTCGTACGCAGTTCTGTGCGTCTTTTTTACTGTCGGCGGGAAATTACTTTCAAACCTGGAGTTTTTAATTTTAATAAAAATGTCCTATTTTATGAATGTAATAACACTTTTTAACTGCAATTGCCGTTGATAAAGAGTACTAGAAACTTGAAAGCATTATGCAGTAACAATGGCTGTAATTGTAAAATAACTATGTTGCTTAATAAAGTGTTATCGACATTAGAAAGCGCCGAGTCACCCAATTTCTTGAATGTATTCTAATATAAAGTATTAACCATTAGGGTACCGCAATGCCTTTCTAACGAAGTCTATTTGAAACACGCGATATGAGAAACGGCTCAAGATATGTTAAAGGCCCATTTTAACAGGCGGTGGACACTGGTCGCCTCTTGCCAAAAATAATGAATGGGCCCTATTTGCTTCTGTACGTAATTGATTAATAATAAGAATAACTTATATACATTAAGCAACTTTTGACAATATAAAAAGAGAAGGAAAATGTATGACTATTTTGTGAATGTAAGATAAGTTGGTGCGATGGTTAGGTTCCTATATCTGGCAACTCTGAGGGTTACAGCTGAGAAAGACCTCCAAACAGGACATAGTGGCACATCTCTTCGTAAATGTAATAAGTTGTATAACGCATGATAAGTGTTTTAATCTTAACAAAATTCTCTCATAAGCGAGTGTATGCAGCAATGTATAAATAGTTAACTCTACGTTCACATACTTAGAACGTGATATTTGTAGACAAAGGAGCAAGTTTTGTGACAGTGTATGCTGCTATTAGGGATTTTTAAATTTTGAGGTTGTACTCGTGAAAAGATTTTTGAACATTTTGTTCTAATCTCCATTCACATACTTAGAACGTGATATTTGTAGGCAAAGGAGCAAGTTTTGTGACAGTGTATGCTGCTATTAGCGATTTTTAAATTTTGAGGTTGTACTCGTGAAAAGCTTTTTGAACATTTTGTTCTAATCTCCATCGATCCTATTTACTAGGCACCAAAACTACGAAAAAAAAAAAAAAAAAATCTGTGTATGTGTAACTGTCTAGCACCCACAAAATTTTGTTTTTTCTCAACGAAACTCGGCATATAACGATCAATTAACAAATGATTCATCTAGTCTGTTAATCAGCAAAATTAGACCACTAGGAGTGGGGTTAGCCTAAAGCGAAATTTTAAAAATCACTCTTAGGGGCTGCAATTATTTTCCTCGACGAAACTCGATATATACCATTGAAATTAAATTTAAAAAATCTGAAAGTCCACAAAATCAGACTATTAGCAGTGCAGTTTTATCTGAAAACCAAAATTTAAAAATCGCCCTACCGGCATCAATATTTTTTTTGCTACAAAACTCGGTATTTACATAAAAAAAGAGAAATAGTTTCTGAAAATCAGGAAATCGGACAATTAGAAATAGGGGTATTCTGAAAACCGTAGAAATTTAAAAAGCACTCTGGCGACAGTTGTATGAAAAATAAATGTGTTATTTAGTGTCGATTTGATTGCATTGATCTTCTCGCGACGTACATATGTAGATTGAAATGATGCCGCAAACGAGCTCGGAGTCCTTGGCACCGTCTAATAGAACCCAGGACCACCGTATTAGTAGTCGCAAACACTACTACTAGACCTAGGAGGCGGTCGCAGCTATTTTGTGATAGGCTTCACTCCATACGCTATTTCTACTGATTAATCCACACAGCAAGGCGTTTCTTGAGCAGGAAATTGGTCATCAGAACTTCTAACACCTAAGTATACTATAGGACGGTGATTTATTAGCATCGGTGATTTGAAGGTTGTTCTTGTGAGTATCGGCAATGAATTGCTGTCCATACGGAGCCCTGCAATTAGTTTCAAAGAGATGTATGAAAAAAATGAAATTATTATTACTAGGTATAAAAAATTAAATTGGAAAAATCTGGAAACTTGAAAGTAAATGATTTTGTTGTTACTTGTGGATGAAACAGCAGAGTCAAGAAATGCAATAAAGAAAATCTTCATAATTAGAATGTGAAGTGCATCACTACTGATATAGAAACAAATTAATCATTTTCACAATTCAATTTCCAGTCAGGATACAAAAATCTGTAATCAAAATAATCACAACTTTATTGCTACAGGAATGAAAGCCTCTTGTAAATAGAAACGAAAAATTTAGAATTAATTTAAGATGTAGTGGTAACATAAATATATTATAAATGACGTAAATTAATTAGGGAGGTTATAAAACCAGAAAAAAGCCTTCATTATGAAAAAACCATTGAGAACTCGGGTGAAAAAACAAAAATCATCTGGCTTATTATAAAAAAACAATTAGGTGAAAATTTACCCACCAACATTCGATCACAATAATACAATATAAAGAACTAACTCAAAGAAAATTACAAAGATATTTAACAATTTTTTTTCAAATATCACCAACAATTTAAATATAAATTATAGAAGCAAAGAAGATGCATTAAATGTGATAAAGACATAATTTTTTAATAACATTCCAAATATTCCAGAATTTAACATTAACAGGACAACACCACTAGCAAAAAGCTCATCGATAATAAGTGTATCACATAATTACCTATGTAATGCATCACTGTAATTAGGTATTTTTTCAGAAAGGCTTAAATACTCCGTTGTTGAAAAACATAGCAATGCGCGAGATTTGTAATTTCAGATGCATATCACTTTTGAAAACTTTACAAAAATAGTTTAAAAAGTAATGTATAATTGTCTTGCAAACAACATTATTCTGGCAAAAGAATTAGTTGATTTCAGGAAAGGCATATGCAGATTATAAACTTACAAATAAAATGCACGTTCGTGGAATTGTCCATGACCTAACAGCATTTGATGTGTTAACCATGAAATTCTAATAGAAAAAACTAAACTTTTATGGAATATAAAATGAACGTGTAAATTGTTCATCCCTTACGTTGACAACAGAAAACAAAAGATTCATTTAAATTGTTCAGAAAACAATCAGTTTGATATGCCATATTGGGGAATTATTAAACATGGAGTTCCAATGAACCGACTTGGCCCACTGCTTTTTTTAATTTATATAAATGATCTCCCATTATCATTAAACAACATTAGAAAGAATGTTCTGTTTGCTGAAGATACCAGTTTAAACTTTAATAAGTTTATGCAAAAATGGATTATATGCTTAATACAATTTACAACTGGTTCGAAGCTAATAAATTATCATGAAATACATAATGCATTTCACATGCTCTCACATTAAATAAAGGACTAATAATAACATAATAAATATCAAATTTATAGGTCTTCAAATATTTAAATATGAAAACACATAAGAGTTTTTATGTCTTAACTGAAGTCAATAACTTTTCAATTTGTTCATTGTACCATATTAGTTCTAAAGCTACTCTCAAAACAGCGTATTATGCATATTTCTTATCGATTATTAAATATAATTTAATATTCCCGAGAAACTCGGTTGAAAGCAAAGTTGTTTTTATGTTACAAAAGAAGTCGGACAGATTTATTACAAAAACTAAAAATATTAATTTTTACTTGTGAATAAATACTTTCTCTTGTAAACTTTTACATTCAAAATAAAGACAATTTCATTTAAAATGTGCAAATAAATAACGCAAATAAAAGACAAAAGATAATGTACATAGGCCCAAAGCAAATTTATCTTAAATTTATCTTGTTCTTATAAAAAGAGTTATGAATGCCTCACAATATGTAACTATCTTCCAATTACTCTGACATTATCATCATCTGATAATGAGGAGATTCAATTCCGTCCTTATAAAATATTTATGTAACAAGATCTATTATTAATTCACAGATGAATAAGGCAAAGCAAAATATCACTGTATAGCATATGACAAGTACTGCTCTGTTTATCTTGTGTCGGAGCTTACATGTTGTTGTAACATGTATGAGATTGAATCTTGTGTCGCAGCTTACATACTGTTGTAACATGTATGAGATTGAGCCTTGTGTCGCAGCTTACATACTGTTGTAACATGTATGAGGTTGACCTTGTGTCGCAGCTTACATATTGTTGTAACATGTATGAGGTTGACCTTCTGTTGCAGCTTACATATTGTTGTAACATGTATGAGGTTGACCTTGTGTCGCAGCTTACATACTGTTGTAACATGTATGAGGTTGACCTTCTGTTGCAGCTTACATATTGTTGTAACATGTATGAGGTTGACCTTCTGTTGCAGCATACATACTGTTGTAACATGTATGAGGTTGAGCCTTCTGTTGCAGCTTACATATTGTTGTAACATGTATGAGGTTGACCTTGTGTTGCAGCTTACATACTGTTGTAACATGTATGAGGTTGAGCCTTCTGTTGCAGCTTACATATTGTTGTAACATGTATGAGGTTGACCTTGTGTTGCAGCTTACATATTGTTGTAACATGTATGAGGTTGACCTTGTGTTGCAGCTTACATACTGTTGTAACATGTATGAGGTTGACCTTGTGTTGCAGCTTACATATTGTTGTAACATGTATGAGGTTGACCTTCTGTTGCAGCTTACATACTGTTGTAACATGTATGAGGTTGAGCCTTCTGTTGCAGCTTACATACTGTTGTAACATGTATGAGGTTGACCTTGTGTCGCAGCTTACATACTGTTGTAACATGTATGAGGTTGACCTTCTGTTGCAGCTTACATACTGTTGTAACATGTATGAGGTTGAGCCTTCTGTTGCAGCTTACATACTGTTGTAACATGTATAAGGTTGACCTTGTGTCGCAGCTTACATGTTGTAACATGTATGAGGTTGACCTTCTGTTGCAGCTTACATATTGTTGTAACATGTATGAGGTTGACCTTGTGTCGCAGCTTACATGTTGTAACATGTATGAGGTTGACCTTCTGTTGCAGCTTACATACTGTTGTAACATGTATGAGGGTCAGCCTTCTGTTGCAGCTTACATATTGTTGTAACATGTATGAGGTTGACCTTCTGTTGCAGCTTACATATTGTAACATGTATGAGGTTGACCTTCTGTAGCAGCTTACATACTGTTGTAACATGTATGAGGTTGAACTTCTGTTGCAGCTTACATATTGTTGTAACATGTATGAGGTTGACCTTCTGTTGCAGCTTACATATTGTTGTAACATGTATGAGGTTGACCTTCTGTTGCAGCTTACATACTGTTTTAACATGTATGAGGTTGACCTTGTGTCGCAGCTTACATATTGTAACATGTATGAGGTTGACCTTCTGTTGCAGCTTACATACTGTTGTAACATGTATGAGGTTGACCTTCTGTTGCAGCTTACATATTGTTGTAACATGTATGAGGTTGACCTTCTGTTGCAGCTTACATATTGTTGTAACATGTATGAGGTTGAGCCTTCTGTTGCAGCTTACATATTGTTGTAACATGTATGAGGTTGACCTTGTGTTGCAGCTTACATATTGTTGTAACATGTATGAGGTTGAACTTCTGTTGCAGCTTACATACTGTTGTAACATGTATGAGGTTGACCTTCTGTTGCAGCTTACATATTGTTGTAACATGTATGAGGTTGACCTTCTGTTGCAGCTTACAACTTGTTGTAACATGTATGAGGTTGACCTTCTGTTGCAGCTTACATACTGTTGTAACATGTATGAGGTTGAGCCTTCTGTTGCAGCTTACATACTGTTGTAACATGTATGAGGTTGACCTTGTGTCGCAGCTTACATGTTGTAACATGTATGAGATTGAGCCTTGTATCGCAGCTTACATATTGTTGTAACATGTATGAGGTTGAGCCTTCTGTTGCAGCTTACATATTGTTGTAACATGTATGAGGTTGAACTTGTGTTGCAGCTTACATACTGTTGTAACATGTATGAGATTGAGCCTTGTGTCGCAGCTTACATGTTGTAACATGTATGAGATTGAGCCTTGTATCGCAGCTTACATATTGTTGAAACATGTATGAGATTGAGCCTTGTGTCGCAGCTTACATATTGTTGAAACATGTATGAGATTGAGCCTTGTGTCGCAGCTTACATATTGTTGAAACATGTATGAGATTGAGCCTTGTGTCGCAGCTTACATATTGTAACATGTATGAGATTGAGCCTTGTGTCGCAGCTTACATGTTGTAACATGTATGAGATTGAGCCTTGTGTCGCAGCTTACATGTTGTAACATGTATGAGATTGAGCCTTGTATCATAGCATACATATTGTTGCAACATGCATGAGATTGAGCCTTGTATTGGAGCTTACATATTGTAACATGTATGAGATTAAGCCTTGTGTAATGTAAATCAATCTTAATTTTTTAAAAACGTGAATCTCTTGAGCGTGGCAAATATTGCATTACACGTCAAACGGCGGTGCAATGGCTAGCTTTCCACTGAGGCGGCCAGGGTTTGATGCCAGCAGGTTTTCTCCGGGTATCTACCTTTGCACCAGCATCTGATCTTCATTGCTGAAACCAACGGGAAGCAGTAGCAAGCTGCAAACTGGGCAGAGTGCATTGAAGGATCTGCCCTTGGTGAATGCACACACAAACATTTTACAAAAAAGTTGATAATAGCTCTGTGTTTATACATTTGAAATCTTAAGTTTTCCAAAATGAATGGTGTGAAATTGAGAGAAAGGATATATATGTGTGTGTGTGAGTGTGAGTGTGAGAGAGAGTGTGAGAGAGAGAGAGAGAGAGAGAGAGAGAGGGAGGGAGGGAGGGAGGTCACAAAGGAAAATATTATGGCTGAAGAAAGTTTAACGAATGTTATATTCACTGGTCAACGAAGTTTGACAATCGTACATAAATATTTGTTAGAGGTTTCTTGGAAATAAAAGTCATAGAAAGACGTGAGATTGTAATATGTTTTTAACAATTTTCACTTAGACTTCAGCCCAGAAAATCTGGAGGTGTTATTCTTAGAAATTTTGCTCTAAGTGTCTGTTTTAATAACTACTTCTTTTCTTTCATCTTGCTCTTCAGAAGATCCGAATAGTCGCCCAGCAAGGTCAAGCTACCTTGAAATTAAACATACGCAGAAGATAATGGCATCCCTTTTATTAAAAGAGATAAAACAATGAGAGGGTTACGTAAATTGATATAAATTTCTACCATGATTTGTGTGCAGAAAAAAGTAAGCGATGAAGACTTGTTTGTTCAATTTCTGTAAACGATAGGCATCTGTTTACTTTACCAAGTAGGGAAATGGACAAGAAACTAAGAGACTCATGTTTCTTGTTGTTTAAGATTCCATTCTTTATCGTTCGTTACTACGATATTCATTAGTGATAGGGAAACTTAGCGTTTCCTTCTGGTTCCGAGTGGCTGACTATGAAAGCTCCCTGGGTAAACATATTCGTGCAATAATTTTGTATTACTTTTAATGAGTCATAGACACATGAGCGCTTTATTGGCCATGCTTTTCGCTGATTTATAAATATAAGAAAAAGAAAATATCCCTTAAAGATGAGAATTTCAACGCCGACAACGACGATCTATCGTCCTTGACCGACGCACCGTACAACTTCACCAAAGTGCAAGAAGAGATTAGAGAGAAATTGTGTAAGAGAATGTGGGGATGATTTAGCAGTGAAGACTCTCAGGGGATTTGAAACATTGAGACACGTGACATCTGTACCCATTTCCAGAATGAGAAGCATTTGACCAGCTGGTAACAAATCTTCAACGAGTGCCAGGCTACCAAATGCAGTTCTGAACAGCCGAATAGAGATGATCTCAGTTCAACATTTCGTTTCTGATAATTGTTGAATTTTTTACAGACAAATCTTGCCCCCAAATATTAAAGTGACCGGGATTGGCTGTATTGGAGACTTTTATGCGTCTCTTATGACGGGGCGCTGGATGTAAGGTATAAAAATGAAGCAAAATACTGCGTTTAATATTAACTTTTAATATTATTTATAACAGGTATGAAAAGTACTATTGACAAGGATATTTCCTGAGGCAGTAAGTGGGAAGTATTCAGATTGATGAGAAAGTGATATCTCAATGTTGAAGTTGCCAGAGAGAATTATGGATATTCTCGCATCAGACTTTACCACAGCAATCCATACAAAAATACTTTGATCAGTGTCCCATTCAATTCAGATCGTGAAACGGCCAATAAATTTTGCTCAGAAGCCTCATCTTCAGGCTTAAAGTTCTTTTACGTTCAGTAAATGTATGTCACGGGACCCATGGCTTTACTTCCTTTCCAAAGGAAACCATAATTAGTACTTTTACGCCTCAGAAAATCCATGGACCCTGACCGGGATCTTGGATGTACCGCGGACATTATGTTGGTTTTGGTTGCTTATATGCCAGCTCCCAATTGCGCTGCGTATGACTCCACATTGCGAATTGTTTCTCTCTTCATTCAACTTCACTCTGTTCTTGAACTGAGAGTGTGGTCTGGTTCGATACGGACACCTTTGTGCACGTTCTATCGCTGGAGTTAACACTGCCTCTCCCGCTCAAGTTGGATACAGTGATCCTTTGTCCGTAGATCGCACTTTACTTCGTTGGAATTTATCGGCAGTTTAGAAATAATAAGCGCGACAAACTGCTGGCACTCTAGTACGAGTACCGAGACACGCCTGCACTCTGCTTCTCCAGGTGTTGTTGCTCTTTGAGTTGGATATTTCATAATCGGTTTCGCAGCTGGGATATGGAGTATTGTAATAACAGTCGGTTTCAACATTATTAAGATATATTCCCAGAGTCATCGGCTGAACTGTAGAGACAAGTCTCAGTTACGTTGAATGAGGATACTTAACTCCTTTTTATTAATTTTCCAAATTTGTTTGAGGTTATCGTTTTTATTCGCACATTTTGTAAACTAAGTATGAATCGATTATGACATTTTTGGTTCTTCTATTGTGTAGCGAATTTGATAGAGGTTGGGCGTTGGCTAGCTCGGAAGTTTATAGAAACTTGAGCAGTTTGTACTCGGTGCAGATTTTAGCGGCAAGATAAGTGCCTAAGAAGGGAAGTACAGTCACAAAACAAAAGCCACTTAGAGGGGCAGAAGAAACGAGAAAAGTGAGCCTGGAGCGTTTTATACGACGAGGAACACATTCATTTACGGTAAGGAAGAAGCACTCGTGTGCGGTGCTCCGAGCACCTTTACCTCTGTTTCTTGTTACTTCGCCACCGAGTCCCGCTTCGATATTTCCGGCTTTAAGAAGTGTAGCCTGTTATTTGCTGTCCTTATCGTTATCTTGATTGGCTGTCAACTGCCGTTACGCACTTCATCTGCTTTAATTAAGTGGGCGAGGATATTGATCGTACAAGTTTCAATTTCACAACGTTCTGGACCTGGAATGTTTGGGGATCGTTGGCTGTGCGTGGACGGTCTTGCCTGACTAAGTAAATGTGCTTAAAGAGCATGTGGCATTGTCGATAATCACATAGTTATAAAACAATACTATATGTTATGCTTATACGATGAAATAACCGTCATTGTCTTCTTTTTATTAAAATGTATGTATTTGAGTACACCTTTATAACTAAAAGAGTTTTGACCTTTCTTTTATTTCTTTTATAATGTCCCAAACACGTTTCCGTCTTTCGTATATCAGCTTCTTAAATATTGCGCAGACTTAAGATTTTCTTCTTTCATACAAAGATTCCATCATCCAAGTTATTACAGAGCACTTTCTTTAAGTTTTTTCAACCACATTTTTTTGTATTATAATTATAATTTGTCAATGCCTTGCAATATAGCAGAAAACCAACGACTAAGACATTATGAGAATCTTAGGACAATTACTAGGGAATTAGTTATTAACGCAATAGCAACCATTGATAATAGTGAAATGCACTTAAACGTTCATGTGTAAATGTGCACCAGACGAATTTAAAGTAAGGTGTTTGAAAAAGTGTATCTCCCTAAGTAATGGAAGGAAGCAATTGTATGCAATTACAGAGTTACGTTATAATGTGCAGCGTATAACATTTACTCAAAGATGCATACTGCAAACGAAGACCTTTGTGGATTTCGAAATGCTCAAATGAGATTTCTGTTACGGTGCAGATACTACAGAAACTGTGGAAATATAATCTACCTACATATGTTTTATTGATAGATTTCGAAAAGATTTTCGATAGGATGTTACGAACTTTGTTGTGGAACATTTGATACGTCCTATTCACAGACTTTACTTAGGACTAGCATTACCATTGACGTAGAAATACATAATGGACAAACCAAGCGATTAAACAAGAATGTCCCTTGTACATTGACGGTAACATTCAGCAGTTTATATAATTTTGCTGTAGTAATATGTAAGTATAATGAAATAGCATTGCTTGTAGAGTTAAGTTTCAGTAAATTATATTGTATGTTTTTCCATTTATTTCCAGACCAATGTGTGATTTGAGATAAAAAAAACCTATGGGCGATGAATTAAAATGCGTTCGTTTTATTTGAACTAAGAGACATATTAAACCTAGATAACTTTACATTTAAATTATCTCAGTTATATTGCAAAGGATCGTGCTTTTCGTGCTGAAGAGTAAATAAGCTATTTATTAATTAAAGGAACCAAAGATTTCTCTACTGTGAGAAAGGCAATGCAAAATGTTATGAGTTTAACCACTACTATATATATTTGGAAATTGTTGTGCGCAGGACATAAGTTGGAAAGGGAAAGTGCGAAAACTATGAGGTGAGGGAGGTTCATGTTTTCGTGCTTGGAGGACATGATAGCTCAGTTGATTAGCGCGTCAACAAGAAAAAATGAAGACCTGTGGTTCGAATCTCAGCCATGCCCGTATTTTTCAAGTCTGGTTCTTCCTTTCCAATTAATGTCCTGCACACTCGTAGTATGAAGAACTATTTTCACATATCTCAGTTATAGTTTTACAAGTTACTAATACATATAACATTTGAATTGCTGCTGAAGTTATTTACAAAAAGGAGAAAAAGTAGAATATGAAGAATTGAACAAGAAAACCAGGTATGTTTTCAGGTAGATAAGTCTGCGGGTAGTTAGCCGGAGAGTCATCGTCGTTTAAGGAATGAGATTAAATCCAGTTAACTTTTGGAGATTAGCTTGCAACTTAGAAGCAATTATTTATCTTGATGTTGGTGGGAAGTGGCGAGCTATTCGTCGTCACGGGAATAGTTACAGAGTAGCTGAAGGCATAGAGAACAGGCATCTTCTGTTTCTATGATGCACAGCCGCCATATGATCCAGTGTTAGTACAAATGGTTATCTACAAGCCGCAAACGTGTGGAACTTCATGATATAGATTCCAGTTTCCTTTTAGAGGTAAGAGAAAGAAAATAATCTTAAGTGTCGCTTAAAACTCTGCTACATGCGGAGGTATTCTTCAGGAGCTAAGCATTGGACGGATAGCCCCATGTCAGGATGATCGGTTCTTATTTACTGGCACTAACAGTAAAATGGAAGTGACATGTGGTGTGCCGCGGGGTTCGGTTCTCGGTACCACTCTGTGGAATTGATTACAGTGGTGTTTTGCAGCTACCAGTGCAGGATGAAGTTGATAGTATATGCTGATGACGCTATATAGATTCAAGAAGTTACGAAATACCTTGCAATATATTTCCAATGGGGCAATGAGGCACTACATCAGACGGCTCACTGAAAAGACAGGGAAGGCCTTAGTTGTTTGATGCCAAATATAGACGGATCAAGAGAAAATATTAGATCTTTTCTTTTCTCACTTGTTAAATCCATCATTTTATATGGAGCAGAGATAGATATGGAGAGTAACTTTGGAAAAGAAACTTTATAGTAATGTGCCTCTCAGATTCCACAGGAAAATTGCTTTAGGGATATCTAGTGCATATAGAACTACTTTTACTAAAGCGTTACTAGTAATTGCCAGAACTCCACTCATTACTCTCTTGGTTGACGGTAGAGCGTAATGAATACAGTGAAGAAACCCGAGATTGTTTACTGGAGAAATGGCAGGCGCGGTGGGAAGAAGATGTAGGTGCAGCACGCTGATTCCAAAAATGAGACCCTAGATTACATGCAAAGGGGGTCATGTCTGTTTTAAAGCATATTTGTACCGCTTTTGGTTAAGCACTACTGCTGAATGCCTCTACTGTGACTGACTGATACAGCTGAACATACTTGTTCAGCTGTATCCAATTCGCCTCGGAGAATGCGTCTTTATAAGATTTTTTCCCTTCAAAAGAAAAAAAAAATTACCACCACCACCACCACCACCACCACCACCACCACCACCACCACCACCACCACCACCACCACCACCACCACCACCACCATCATCATCATCATCATCATCATCATCATTTAGTGCCAAATATGTTACAGACTTGTTCCTAACAATAAAAATGTTAAAATTCCTTATAAACAAGGACCTAAAATATTTCTGTTGAGTTACTAAATATTCATACATTCATTCTTGTTTAATTTTGTAACTACTTTCTTCTTTAAAGAAATCGCCATCAGGAAATAGAGACGGTAACCTTTATTAAATAGAGAGGAAAGGTATAATTATGAACAGTAAACGTAAGGGTCCATCGGTAAATTTCGTTAACACAGTTACTTGGTGTAAAACAAAGGTAGTTTAGGATTTATTTTGTAAATAGTCAACCATTAAGTTGAATAAATTGCTGCATATCCCAGTTTTTCAATTTAGAAAGTGAAAATCTGTATAAATGCCAGCTCATTACAGGTAGCTGTAATTATACTCAAAACTCATTCAAGGTCTTGCCGATAAGGAGAGCATTTGAGAGTAGATGGAATCAAAAACTAAGGACTGAAACATGTTAGAGAACAAGAGAAGTATCAAAATTGGCCAATAATTTGAAACTTTGTATTACTAGCATAATTCTATACCGGAATTACATGTGCATTTTTCCAGCAATTAACGAAAACTTCTTGTATAATGTTTCATAATCTATAAGTTAGGTAGATGATTTGAATTTTTTTGCTATTTTTCAATGTAATTTCCCTTTACTTTACATCTCTAATTAACATTTCAATATCCCCAAAGCATGTTCCTAAGTTTTGTCTGAAAATACTTCCTTCGTCTTATTATAATTTGTGAATTGCTGCTCCCTAAGGTCAAACTTAATTTTGAAAACAGGTAATAGTAACTGGGCTGTATGGTCTCAGCAGCTCCTTGGATTGCAGCGTTATAGCGCAGCCGAAGAACTCCCTGATGGCAGTGACGCAGCACAGTCACCGTTGTGTTCCTTTCTTTCAAGTCTATCATCAGAATTCATCTATAATTCCAAAAATTGTCGGTATTCGTGATCTGTGAACCGTAGCCTTTCTAGGGGATGCTTCACCTTCTTTTTGAAAGATGATGGATTCCAATACTGCTTTCTCATTACCACCGCAAAGCTTGAAAAGCTTCTGTCAACATTTCATACATACTTCATTTGAACTGCTAAAAGAATTCGGGACATCTGTCGTACACTGACCTTATTTCTTCTGTTACTCAAAACATGTCAGCCTATGCTCACGTGGGCCATTTTCAAGGCTCTTTTTTGCCCAAACGAAATAGTTTTGATCACTCTTTCTCAATGGAGTGTGAAGAGAGGGCTTCTTCTTACAAATTATTGAGTTGTTTAATATCGCCTGTGGTTCCTCAGTAGTAAAAACGGGCCTTAAACACTATTAAAAAAGAAAGAAGAAGTGAAAGGTCGATCCTGGTGGTCTAGTGGAACCATCTCGTAGACCCAAGATCACGGGTTCAATCCCAGCCATGGCCAATGGATCATTTTCGGGCGTAAAAATCCTAAGTATGGCTTCCTTCGGAAGGGAAGTAAAGCCGTGGGTCTTGTGTAGTAGATTTACGGCACATTAAGGAACCTCAAGCCTGAAAGAATATACCTCTGAGCAAAATTTGTCGGCCGTTTCACGCTTTGAACTGAATGGGTCGTTAATGACCTGAGATGTTAAAGAGCGCCCGTAAATAAAACAAATCAATAATAACGAAATGCAAATCCTTCCTTAGTTAAAAATTACTTTTCTGACTCAAATAGGAACATCACACTATATTATGCTTGACTGAGCTTCTCCAAGCAAATGAATGGCGTACCTGTAAAGGAAATGCAGAGCATCAGATATCCTCTCCGTATGGACAACTTGAAATATTAGCACATTCGCTTTTAGGCTTTTAACTTTCTCATAGTTAAGTTAAACATTCTGCATCTGAGGAAAACCAGTTTTAGGCTATAGTCACAGCACTTCCTCTCATACATAATAAGGTGATCGACTGCCCAGTTGTCCCCGGCAGGAAACGATATCTGGGTGAACCTGTTTTTATTATTCAAGTGGCAACAACAACAACAAATCAGGTTAAGTTTCTACCAGTCACGCCTCAACATATTTCAAATGAAATATTTTTCTCGCAAGTTTATAGCAAGACATTAAATCGCAATGGATGTAAGAGCGGACATGTCCAATTACCTCTCATTGCTAATTTAATTTGACGTTTGATGCTACACGACTACAAGAAAACTAACATTACATTAAAAATATTTTTGCTACTTCCATTCTCCATTTTAATTTTAAATATTGAGCATCATACAAATACATAAATGAAGAACAATAACATTCGTCTCTCAAATTCGATGGGAGGACAATGAGAATGGTGAAAACTGCCCTCGAGTATTATAAAGTATATCACTTGGCGTCCACTCGCTATGTTTAGCTCCTCTTATTATCACTGTCGTATCACTTTCTGAAATAAGAAACATATGGGTTAGTTTTGTAATCTTATTACAATGTCTTAACTTATCATCACAAGGAGATACTCTTATATAGTGCCGATCGATTATTGTCTGGTATTGCTTCCAAATTGGGCAAATAGTAGGAGATATATTAGGGATGCAAATGCAGTAAATTATATAAATGTGGGTTGCACGCGTCAAAAGAAATTCCTTGCACATTTCCCAAATTTCAAGTTCCTCATCTTATGTTTCGTTTTATTTTTACCTTTGAAATTTAGTTAGCTGTAATACTTCTTAGGCTTTCAGGTCACATGTTATAATTAAAACTGTTTTCATTCAGTTAGCTACAGGTAGGCCCTTCTCCGTCGTTAGAACCAGCGATAGAATTTATTAATAATACATTCCGGGGTACTATGTTGATATGGATGTACCCCGGAAGTCTAGTGATAACATTGGAATTTGGGTTTTGGTTGTACACATCTATCTGTGTGTTAAACATAAACAATATTCTCTTGCCTCGCCGAGATGTTTGCTAATGTTACATTTCATTGTTCTAAGCGGAACACAAACGGCACAAAATATGTTTACTGGGTGAAAATACAATGAAGGAGGCAAACATGTTATTTTAATGAAGAATCCATATGGGAAATAATAACCGCCTAGCAAACTCTTACATTTGGTTTATAAGTTCTGTATCCTTCCATGCTTGGATAACTTCCCAGCTAAAGTCCTGTCCACTTTGTCCGGTGGAGTTTCAGTTTACATACTAGCTCCTCACATAAACTTGTCTTCTGAAGAGCAGGAAAACCTGAAATTAGTGGTTGGAACTGGATTCTCTGTTTCCTCTCAATGCCTTATGCTGTAGAAAATACGCCGCAAACATTCATGCTCGTCTGTGAGCAGCGGACGCCATCTATGTGCAGATCGCGGGCAGATAGTCCATGATACGAGAGATTTGTTTCCCTTAATGAGAAGCTTTATTAATGGCCAAATTAACTTTTTCCATTTTTCTAATTTCTGCTCTTTGAAGAACGGCCACATAATACCTTCGTAGATTTGTAATTTACTCAAAGCGTTATACTTAAAAATTCTCGAAGCACAAGAGTTTCGGCTACAGCTTTCCCCAGTAAAAAACAAAAGTTCATTGTGATCACCGATCACAAAAAAATTGCATCAAGTTTTACGAGTGGACACGCACACAAAGACGAATGACCCCACTAAGCACAGTAGCGCGATTAACCCTCAGCTAAAACACCTAGCAATACAAAGCACAGTCGCGAGTTATGTTGCAATTTCGGTTATTTTTGGATCCTCTCTTCGAATATCGACAATTTCTGCGTATCTTTTTGCTCACACCAAACCATTTTAATATCTAACGGTATAGATTAAGGAATCTATGTACTAGCGCCTAAAGTTAAAGTTTCCGCACAGAAGCTCTTAACAGACGAACAATCTCCACTAAGACTACTGAAACCAAATACAAAGGAATGACGTTCAAAGCTTTCCAGATGAGCGATGTTGAAAGTGTATTCCCGTCATCATTTTATCTGAAAAAAGAAAAGAAAAGAGAAAGAAAGAAAGAAAGAAAGAAAGAAAGAAAGGTACAATGTGCAACGATGCTATAAGAATTTAATTGAACATACAGTGAGCTATATGAAGCATCCGTAAGCAAACTTTACAAATTATATATCAGATTGTGAGAAGGTTGCTTTTCATTAGTTTAATTTATTTTCTTGTTTTAAAACGATAAATTTATTATATACGAGGTAGGTCCGTAAGTTTCCCGCCTCGCCGATAAAAATTATCCCTTCACAAAACGCTTACCTGGTGTCATATCTAATCTGTTCATGAAACAATGGCAGCTGTAACCTCCGCTCCGCTGTGCTCAGTTGTTCAGATATAGTTGGATTAAGAAGACTATGTTTAGAAGATTGTGGCGTGTTCAAAATGGAGTATCGAAATGTTATTAAGTTCATCACATAAAAAGGACTTACTCCAAATGAAATTAAACAGAAATTGTACAATGTATTTGGGGAAGCATCTCCCCTCATATTCTACCGTAAAAGAATGAGCCATATTTTTTCGGATGGGTCGAGAAAGCATTGAAGACGAATAGCGTGCAAGTCGGTCCTTGGAGGTGCTCACTCCTGAAAACATCGCTCTTGTGGAAGGAGAAATTATGGAAGACCGGCAGCTCAAAGCTAAAGAAATAGCAGCAAGGCTGAGCCTTTCTAAAACAACAGTCCTTCGAATTATTCATGAACATTTATACATGAATAAGGTTAATGCAAGATGGGTGCCTAGACTTCTTTCCTCGGTCCAAAAGCACCAACGAGTCATCAGTGTCAGGCATTTTTGGAGCTCTGCCGTGGCAGAGAGAGAGAGAGAGAGAGAGAGAGAGAGAGAGAGAAGTTCTGCAAATCATTGTACAGGAGATGAAACTTCAGTCCTCTACTATGATCCCTTGTCCAAAAGAGAACCAATGGAGTGGCGTAAACTTGGCGAAACACCGCCTCTAAAGGCCAGGGTCATTCAGTCAACCAAGATCATGGCCATAATTTTTTGGGACTGTGAAGGAATACTCTTCATTGACTTCAAGGAGAGAAATGCCACAGTAAATGGGGAGTACTACGCTGGCCTACTGCACAGACTACGTGCTTTCATCAAAGAGAAAAGGCGAGAAAAGCTGAGTGGTGGTGTGCACCTTCTGTACGACAACGCGCCTCACAACTCTTGTTGCAAAGGCAGCTGTGAAGAAATGTGACTTCAAGGAGATTGACCATTCAGATCTAGCTCCCAGCGAATATTTCCTCTTCTCAAAACTCAAGAAGGACCTTGGAGGAAGGAAATTTAAGTGTAAAGGAATAAATTATGGATGCTGTTTATGCCCATTTTGCAGACAAGTCTTTTGACTCTTTGGGAGGGGGGATTAAAATGTTAATTCAAAGATGTGAGAAGTGTATTGCAATAAAGGGTAACTATATTGAAAAATGAAATATAGTTTTTGTCTTTATCATACCTAGAAAATGGTTAAGTCGGAAACTTAGCACCTACCTTCATACTTGTTAAAACCAGCAATTTAGAAGAGCATAAACTCGAAAATCTTATGCTAGACATGAAAATATTGCTATTGTTACGACCCAGGTTATTAAGCTTACAAATACTACATCCTTGTATATGAGAACAAAACTGTGTACTCTCTTAGCTATGAATTGGTTAAATTAAAACTGGTGTATTTCACTAAATCAAATCATATTCTTACATGTTTCCGAGGGGCATTATACATCCTGTCTGGTTGGTAGTCAATTCCCAATTCCGTTACATCTAGCTTCCCCATGACTTGCTACTTAGGTAGGGGAACACCGAACCGCCAATCAGGTTAAAGCAGAAGACTTGTTTTTAGAAATTTGTACTAACATACAACCAATCGTCACAGACGGTCATTCTCCTTTACTGATGATAATTAATCATATGCCACAGTATTACTGCTGATAGCGCACATTCTATAAATACGGGTGATTTTTCGTCTGCGGAACCGCCCCACGTGCAGTAGGCCGCAGTGACAGAACTCTGCGCTTCTCGTCCTACTTTTTCATTCTTGAAATCCTATCGGGGAGCCGAAGGTAGGCCAGTTCGAATTTAGTTCTAGGAAAGTATGGATGTATTTTTGTGCGCCGGCGGCATGATACAGTGTATTAATTACGTTGATATGCAGCACGGAAATTGTTTCAAGAAAGATTTCCTGATATTCACTTCCGAGTTGAACTTTAGTTCACTGATTGGTAAATAAATTTCGTGAAACGGCAAATATTCTTGATAAAAGTATACATAGCCACGTACATACTCATAGAAGAAGGAGAAAAACAATAGATAGCATTGGACATGCTCGGAAATATTCCGCTAAAAATCAATTCGATGTCGAACAGCTACAAAGCTACTGAAGTTAATACCTTAAATTATTGGGTGACGCTTCATCCAGGACTTGATTTTAACGGATTTTGAATAGTATGCATGACGGAGAAATTGACTTAACCTAATTTTCTTTAAGGAGGAATCTTGGTTCCACCTAAGTGAATCTGTTATTGGCAAAACAACCGATATTGGAGTTCAGAAAAACCTAACCTGCTTCACGAAGGTCTCCTCAATGATAGTGTAGTGCCCATTAGCGGCAAGAGAATAACACGCCCTGTTTTCTTTCTTTCTTTCTTTCTTTCTTTCTTTCTTTCTTTCTTTATTTCTTTCTTTCTTTCTTTCTTTCTTTCTTTCTTTCTTTCTTTCTTTCTTTCTTTCAATAAACAATAGTGATAGGTGTGTGCAGAATATTTTGCAATCCTTTTCCCGTGAATTAACTGTGAGAAATCACAGATCCGCGACTTTCCAACATGACTCTGCAGGGGCTAGTACAGCGCATATCATCACCAACAACATATCGCCCGGTGGTGGTGGTGGTGGTGGTGGTGGTGGTGGTGGAAATTAGCTTTATATGGTGTCCGCGGTTCGAATTTAATGATCTTTCACTTTCCAAAGATTAAAGGAAAAACAGAACAAGAAATTTTTTTCTGTAGAAATTGGAATGGATTCCTGTAACGAGGTGAAGGGCCTCTTTGAAAAATTGAAACATCAAAATAGTAGGAGAGCACATCTTTTGCCTATTGGAAATTTGAAACCTTTCGACTACTTTATCGTTTATTTGAAAATTAGTGTAATTACTCGAAGCAGTTTTCACGTGGTCATTGATATACAAATTTCTGCTGCTTCCCATGCCTATGGGACAGAGCCTTTACAATCCAGTAAAAGAAAATATCCAGGATGTACCATTGGTTGAAACAACAAAAACTTGGTTCCAACTCCTGTATATGTATTTTATTAGGTCGAAATGTACTTAATTAAATTGATATATGTTTTATTAAGATGACATGTATTTAGAGTGAAGTTGTTTAAATATATTAAAGTGCATTAAATTGTTTTAAAATGCATTTAATTAGGCTGACATGTTTAATCATGTTAACTTGTGTTTAATTAGATTATAACTTATTTAGTTTATTAAATGTATTAAGTTGTGTTAATATGTATTTAACTGGGTTGACACATATTTAATTAGATTGGTTTGCATTAAATTTGGTCAATATGTATTTAATTAGTTCATTGTATTTAATTAGGTTGAAATGTATTTCATAATGTTGACATGTATAATTGTAAGTACAAGCTATAAATAATTGAATTTCACTATTTCTGTCACCGGGTGTAAATAAATACATATTGGGCTTGAGTTAGCTACAAGCTTTTTGAAAATACTTGGTACATTTGAGTGAAACCTTTTGTAATATTTCGGCTGCAAAACTAAAAGAAGGTGTCTACAGATAAGGGAGCTAATGGAGCATGAATTATTTGAAGAAATCTTGAGTGAGAGCGAAGCGAAAGCTTGCAAATGGCTCTGTATGAACTTCCTGAGTAAAACAAAGGCCCTGGCTATAGAAAAAAAAAAAATGCAGGAATGGTTAGGTACTTATAAAAAATCGGTTGTCGCATGTCTCAAGCTTCATTTCTTTCACTGTATTTAGATTTTTCTCAATCAATCTCGATAATGTCATTAACGAGATGGGTGAAGAATTTCACCGCTTTATCAGAGCTTCTTGTAGGAATCCATGATATCAGATTATTGTTTGAAATAATTCGGAAAATGTGTGTAAAATAAAATCATGTCCGAAGGTTTTAAACTTGGAATTCTGCATTAAATTCAAGTTAAATACTGTTGAAGTGCTCCAACATATTTATGTTATACAATTGAAAAACTGGATGTAACAGAAATAAACCGAAAATTTTTTGAATTTAGTATGATAAAAAAAAGTTAGGTATGCGATTAAAATTAATTTTATTTTGTTGACCAGTGTAATAAGAACACATCCAAAATATTATTTCTACATTTCACTTATTGAAATAGCTACATTCAATCACGGGGACATTTCATTTCACATAATTTTTGCTACTGGAAGGTAACTCAAAACTCAAATGATCCATACAAAGTTAAGAATTGAGAGGTACGGGAAACTGCGAATGTGAAAAATTTGACCCAAGGTGTGGATGCAGCCACTGTCGTTATTTGTAATAGTCACCATTTTGAAATATGGAAATATGATTAGGTTTTGTTGGCAGCCCTCCAAGGAAGCGTGGACAGTCACAGCCGACATCAACAAACATGAAATAATGACGATCAGAAGAATGAAACTCCAAATTAAAAAATACCTGTGAAATATATTTCTGCTTGACAGTACTTAATATGCTGCGTGAATGTATATAAACAATTTTCTGCATGTCAAGTTGCAAGAAAGAGGTAACAGTAAAATCGCTATCTCGGGATCTTTTAAAGATACTTTCATACAAGATTGACAAACAATAAAGATATTAATGTATCGCCAGTAACCGTAGCATGTTCATCTTTATTGTTCCAAGATATTTAACGATTAAACGAATAACACCTAAGTGAAATTTGCACATTTTGACTGTTAAATCTAGAGATTTTACATTTGGCATACACTTGGTTCAGGCTTTTATTATTGCCTGTACAAAATTTCAGTGTAACTGGTGAAATGGAAATGTTCACTATTGTTAAACGTTTAGATAAAGTTTTTGTGCATTTCAAAGATGTTTATAAATGGCTATTCTCCTCCCATAAAAGTTGTTTTTTTTTTTCTGCAAAACTTTGTGAATGCGTTCTAAATGATACGCTAAACAAAAATTAGCGTAGATTTTAAATTAGAATTGTTTTAATTTTTAAAAAGTAAAATATGCACTTAAATGCACAATCATGGATAAAATAGTCATTGGGTATATTAATTTTTTTTTAATCTAGATAGTCGGAAAAAAGTTGGTTTAACTTTGGAATAACTAAAATTAATGGCCGAGAGACAGACATTTAAAGGGTGCAAGTATTAACATATGACTACTAAGCTTCTTAGTGTTTTCTAGGGTTCTATGTATGTTTTATAAATCAAAACTAAATATTACTTCATTTTTTAACGAAAAAAAGCGTTTTTTTTTTCACTTCAGCGTCCTCTTTACCAAATATAAGAGTAAATTTTGTGTTCTCTGAGATATATACATTCACTTTATTTACTATAATTACTCCTTTCTTCTTCTTCTTCTTATTCTTCTTTTATTATTATTATTTCATTGCTATTTTATTGCGTCATATAATCAACAATTCTCCACATTGGCACTTAGTTAGCCGTCAGAAAAAATGTTTGCCACAATTAAAGTGAGATTTGCATGAAACAAGAGGTTATAGATGGAAAAGCCGAAGTTAATACTTGACTTGTGACTTTGAAATGGGCACAGGAGTATAGCCCCGTGTTCATGTCTGAAAAATTTCAGAAACTGAAGCAGCCTCATTTGCTGCTATGTCTATGTACGCCGCTCCTCCCTCGGATAATACGAGAATGTTTTCACGCTAGAAATGTAACTCCCGTACTATGAAAATATTCCTTAAATTACTTACCTTCTCATACGGGAAGTTGCATCTCTTATCTGTTCGCCTTCTGTGAGGGTTCTTTAGTACAACAGCTGAGGTGACCCAATAATTTCATCGATTAACTTCACTAACTTCAAGGTGCTGACTACCACAATACCATCTTCTCTAGGAGCATTCTTTGCACAAGTTGGTAGAAATGTGGCATCAGTTACTGCAGCATTTCTAAAACTAATTTCAAGTTGGAACCACCTTAAGTTAAAAGATTCTACAAACCCGTAGCTCCTACCTAGTTGGAAAGCAATTTTATCATACAGTTTTCATTTTTTAGGTTTTACACATAACTATATATATTCATAAAAAACACTCAGAGTGCAATATAAAAAAGTTCACATAAAATTTCACACTAAAACCACACGGATATTTCGAGCTTGGCTCTTGGTCACGTGATGAGAATGATCTAACACGTGACCAAGAGCCAAGCTCGAAATATCCGTGTGGTTTTAGTGTTCAATTTTACGATTTTTAGTGTGAAATTTTATGTGAACTTTGTTATATTGCACTCTGAGTGTTTTTTTTTTTTAGAATTTTTATGCTTTTTAGAAGTTTTTGTTACTCCATTAATAATATATATATTATATATATTAATTAATATATATAATTTCTATACAGTTTTTTTCGTGATACTCATATTTCAAGTATTGGCAACAGTAAAATGCCCAATAAATAAATTTAAGACGGGAACGAATTGTTGCCGAGAATCAGTCAGTATTCCAAGAACCGCAATCAGACACGAGACCCCGAAAATGATTGTACAAGTTTGATTCGAGCAATGCAACTGCCATGCTGATACTGTGAAAGAATGGATGGTTCACTAAGCTTCAGAAATGCAATGAAATACTGGAGATGAGCCATGGTTAGCAACAACCAGACTTGTGAGGACATGGCATAGCGTCAATGAATGTAGAAACTCTTTCCATCAGCTACAAAAGATAATAACTTTGTCCACATCAGTTGAAGGACCAATAAGCTGCTGACGTACAACGAAAAGTGGATCCTCTACATCATTCCAGACGCCGCCATCATTGGTTTTCAGTTTTTTAATCTCTCCCCAAACAACTGGAACCACCATTATACCAAAAGAAGTTTACGCTTTGTGTTTGGTAGATTTTTACCAACTTTTACCGCCACGGGTGGCCGAGGTCGTTAAAGCGCGGACTCGTGAGCGGGAGGTCTGGGGTTCGAATTCCACAAGGACCGTCCTGTCTGACTGGGGTTTTTTCCAGGTTTTCCTCAGTCCTCATTCATGACAAATGCCGTGGAGGTACCCTAAACTTAGGCCTGGAACGCTTCCTTCCTTAAAAAAAATCCTTTCCCAATTTATCATTTCCTCTCATGCATAATCAGTGTGCATCGCCTGTGGTGCCTCAGTAGTAAAAATGGACGTTAAACACTACTAAAAAAAACTTGCTAATCAACATCATTGCATGCTCTAACCAGTGGTTCTCAATGATACAATATGATTCGCAGTTAATTTGAATTTGATTTATTCGCCGTGTTTTTATCCACTAATGCTCAATTTTAATAATGCATGTTTCATTAAAAATCTGGAGTATCTCTTCTGATCCAATAATCTTGGTGTGAAGAAAGCTGATCTGCAGTATGCACATGCGTGAGAAGTTTCCTGGTCTACAGTGCTGATAAATGAATTATCTAATTTCCCTTCCGTTTTTTACTTGCAAGTATCCAGCATATCTTCACTCAGCCTCATAATTTTGATACATCTCAAAGTAGTCCCCGTTGAATGCAATTCATCTGTTCTAACGTTTCTTCCAGTGACAATTTTTATAGGTTTTTTTTTTCTTTTCTTTTTTTCTTTTCTTTTTCTTTTTCTTTCTTTTTTTTTCTTCCTTTTCCTTCACAGAATGGTCTCCGCAGTCTTCACCCCTACTTCTGATAATGAAAAATGCCTCTCATGAAGGTGTTTCTTTAATTTGAGGGGGGAAAAGTTATATGATTCTAAATCTGGACTATAGCGAAAGGGAAACACATACTTTACGTTGATTTTAGTGATACATTCAGCAACGATTTGCACAATATATCACAATGTGCGGTTCTGCATTATCCAGCTTATTGCACGGAAATGTGGCCATACAGTTTTCAGGAATATCGTAGTATTGCCCGGTTGCAGTTTTGTATGCAGGTCTGACATGCGTATAAACCATTCCTTGAATAACTTTACCAGCAGAAATAAACCACATAGATCGAAATGATGAACCCTAGTTTCATCAGCAGTGATTAACCTTTGAAAGAACTCCGCATCTTCCTGTAACATCATCTTCAGCTGCATACAAGCTTACACGCGAACGTTCTTTTGTTTGGAAGTCAACAGTCTTGGAACCCACTGTGCGCAAACACGTCTCTCGTATAACTTTTTCAGCTACCAACTTGTGCATGACATCCAGTGAAAATGACATCCAGTGAAATTTTCACAATTCCTGAAAGTTTTCTTAATGTTATTCAACGATCCTATGTCACATTGACAGCAGCGGTGTTAATTTTTGTGTTAATTTTTTCTTCCATCAGAGCATAGACTAGATCGGTGGGTCCACCTTCCTTTGAAATCGATTGCCTCCCCTTTTTAAACTATCTTAGAGCTCTGCTATGCGAAAAACATTCTCCATACAGATGAAGATTTGTTGAGACGAAAGCAGAATTGCAGAGCAGCATTTGTTCGTTGCATGTCACCTCCATTTTGCTATACGCAGAAATGATCATTTCTCACAGGCGGGAACAGTAAGTGACACAAAGAAACTGTACCACGTGTACATTAAGCATTAAGCTAACAAAATATTGTAATGTTAAATTTTAGCGGGAGAATTTTAACTTAAAACTATAATCATTTTTATTGAAAGGGTCGTATTTCTTATTTTATATAATTTACGCACAAAAGAGGGGCGTGATAATAAAATTTGACATATTTCTTTCTCTGAGAGCAGAACCTGTCGGTTCAGTAGAAAATAGTAGTAGTAGCAGCAGCAGCAGCAGCATCAGGCACAGGAATAGTAGTAGAAGGAGTAGTAGTAGTAGTAGTAGTAGTAGTAGTAGTAGTAGTAGTAGTAGTAGTAGTAGTAGTAGTAGTAGTAGTAGTAGTAGTAGTAGTAGTAGTAGTAGTAGTAGTAGTAGTAGTAGTAGTAGTAGTAGTAGTAGTAGTAGTAGTAGTAGTAGTAGTAGTAGTAGTAGTAGTAGTAGTAGTAGTAGTAGTAGTAGTAGTAGTAGTAGTAGTAGTAGTAGTAGTAGTAGTAGTAGTAGTAGTAGTAGTAGTAGTAGTAGTAGTAGTAGTAGTAGTAGTAGTAGTAGTAGTAGTAGTAGTAGTAGTAGTAGTAGTAGTAGTAGTAGTAGTAGTAGTAGTAGTAGTAGTAGTAGTAGTAGTAGTAGTAGTAGTAGTAGTAGTAGTAGTAGTAGTAGTAGTAGTAGTAGTAGTAGTAGTAGTAGTAGTAGTAGTAGTAGTAGTAGTAGTAGTAGTAGTAGTAGTAGTAGTAGTAGTAGTAGTAGTAGTAGTAGTAGTAGTAGTAGTAGTAGTAGTAGTAGTAGTAGTAGTAGTAGTAGTAGTAGTAGTAGTAGTAGTAGTAGTAGTAGTAGTAGTAGTAGTAGTAGTAGTAGTAGTAGTAGTAGTAGTAGTAGTAGTAGTAGTAGTAGTAGTAGTAGTAGTAGTAGTAGTAGTAGTAGTAGTAGTAGTAGTAGTAGTAGTAGTAGTAGTAGTAGTAGTAGTAGTAGTAGTAGTAGTAGTAGTAGTAGTAGTAGTAGTAGTAGTAGTAGTAGTAGTAGTAGTAGTAGTAGTAGTAGTAGTAGTAGTAGTAGTAGTAGTAGTAGTAGTAGTAGTAGTAGTAGTAGTAGTAGTAGTAGTAGTAGTAGTAGTAGTAGTAGTAGTAGTAGTAGTAGTAGTAGTAGTAGTAGTAGTAGTAGTAGTAGTAGTAGTAGTAGTAGTAGTAGTAGTAGTAGTAGTAGTAGTAGTAGTAGTAGTAGTAGTAGTAGTAGTAGTAGTAGTAGTAGTAGTAGTAGTAGTAGTAGTAGTAGTAGTAGTAGTAGTAGTAGTAGTAGTAGTAGTAGTAGTAGTAGTAGTAGTAGTAGTAGTAGTAGTAGTAGTAGTAGTAGTAGTAGTAGTAGTAGTAGTAGTAGTAGTAGTAGTAGTAGTAGTAGTAGTAGTAGTAGTAGTAGTAGTAGTAGTAGTAGTAGTAGTAGTAGTAGTAGTAGTAGTAGTAGTAGTAGTAGTAGTAGTAGTAGTAGTAGTAGTAGTAGTAGTAGTAGTAGTAGTAGTAGTAGTAGTAGTAGTAGTAGTAGTAGTAGTAGTAGTAGTAGTAGTAGTAGTAGTAGTAGTAGTAGTAGTAGTAGTAGTAGTAGTAGTAGTAGTAGTAGTAGTAGTAGTAGTAGTAGTAGTAGTAGTAGTAGTAGTAGTAGTAGTAGTAGTAGTAGTAGTAGTAGTAGTAGTAGTAGTAGTAGTAGTAGTAGTAGTAGTAGTAGTAGTAGTAGTAGTAGTAGTAGTAGTAGTAGTAGTAGTAGTAGTAGTAGTAGTAGTAGTAGTAGTAGTAGTAGTAGTAGTAGTAGTAGTAGTAGTAGTAGTAGTAGTAGTAGTAGTAGTAGTAGTAGTAGTAGTAGTAGTAGTAGTAGTAGTAGTAGTAGTAGTAGTAGTAGTAGTAGTAGTAGTAGTAGTAGTAGTAGTAGTAGTAGTAGTAGTAGTAGTAGTAGTAGTAGTAGTAGTAGTAGTAGTAGTAGTAGTAGTAGTAGTAGTAGTAGTAGTAGTAGTAGTAGTAGTAGTAGTAGTAGTAGTAGTAGTAGTAGTAGTAGTAGTAGTAGTAGTAGTAGTAGTAGTAGTAGTAGTAGTAGTAGTAGTAGTAGTAGTAGTAGTAGTAGTAGTAGTAGTAGTAGTAGTAGTAGTAGTAGTAGTAGTAGTAGTAGTAGTAGTAGTAGTAGTAGTAGTAGTAGTAGTAGTAGTAGTAGTAGTAGTAGTAGTAGTAGTAGTAGTAGTAGTAGTAGTAGTAGTAGTAGTAGTAGTAGTAGTAGTAGTAGTAGTAGTAGTAGTAGTAGTAGTAGTAGTAGTAGTAGTAGTAGTAGTAGTAGTAGTAGTAGTAGTAGTAGTAGTAGTAGTAGTAGTAGTAGTAGTAGTAGTAGTAGTAGTAGTAGTAGTAGTAGTAGTAGTAGTAGTAGTAGTAGTAGTAGTAGTAGTAGTAGTAGTAGTAGTAGTAGTAGTAGTAGTAGTAGTAGTAGTAGTAGTAGTAGTAGTAGTAGTAGTAGTAGTAGTAGTAGTAGTAGTAGTAGTAGTAGTAGTAGTAGTAGTAGTAGTAGTAGTAGTAGTAGTAGTAGTAGTAGTAGTAGTAGTAGTAGTAGTAGTAGTAGTAGTAGTAGTAGTAGTAGTAGTAGTAGTAGTAGTAGTAGTAGTAGTAGTAGTAGTAGTAGTAGTAGTAGTAGTAGTAGTAGTAGTAGTAGTAGTAGTAGTAGTAGTAGTAGTAGTAGTAGTAGTAGTAGTAGTAGTAGTAGTAGTAGTAGTAGTAGTAGTAGTAGTAGTAGTAGTAGTAGTAGTAGTAGTAGTAGTAGTAGTAGTAGTAGTAGTAGTAGTAGTAGTAGTAGTAGTAGTAGTAGTAGTAGTAGTAGTAGTAGTAGTAGTAGTAGTAGTAGTAGTAGTAGTAGTAGTAGTAGTAGTAGTAGTAGTAGTAGTAGTAGTAGTAGTAGTAGTAGTAGTAGTAGTAGTAGTAGTAGTAGTAGTAGTAGTAGTAGTAGTAGTAGTAGTAGTAGTAGTAGTAGTAGTAGTAGTAGTAGTAGTAGTAGTAGTAGTAGTAGTAGTAGTAGTAGTAGTAGTAGTAGTAGTAGTAGTAGTAGTAACTCCGGTTTAGTTGCAAGTTTCTGTGGTAGAGATTGTACAATGTAATTTCACGATGAAGGTTGCTAGCCCTGCTTAATGTTTAACCCTCTTCCTATAGTAACGTTGCACAGAGCGGTTTTCGTTTGATCTATTCTAGTACGAATTACCTTCAGTATTATATAAAAAGACGGCCTAATAATTTAGAGATATTGCCCAGAACCTGAAGTGTCTTTTAAATAAAGTGAAAGCACTGGCTGCTGATCATGAAATACCTAGGATACTTGGGACTGTGCTTGTACATATAAAATAAAAAGCGCAAGACCTGGGCCTTGCTTTCTACTTCCGCAACAAGATATCTTAATACTTGCAAAACAAATACTTCGTTTGAAACTTGGAATTATGTAGCGCTCATCATTTCAATTCACTGAAAACAAGTTTATATCACAAATTCTGAAAGATCTTGTAAATGTAATCATCCATTTGTTCCTTTGTACATTAACGAAGATTTCCTCAACAAGAGAGGAATTTGGCGAGTTGAAACTAAAGCAGAATACGTTTCTGAATTGTAGCACGGAAACTCTGGTAGTCAAAACTAGTAGCATATAGGGGGAAAAAGAAACTTTCTCCAAAAGTAATACAAATTGATTCTCCTGGGATAAAGACACATTCAAGTATGTAATAGAAAATGAAGCAATCAGTTTTATTGTTACAGAAATAAGATGCCGCTTAGCTAATATATTTGCCAAAATCCTCGCTTCTAATTTATGGCGCCATTTTACAAAGTTAAAAATATTTGAAAAGTTAGAGCTTAGTATAAAGGATTTTAAAATGTATCAGGTGAGCTAATTATATTCCCACCACAGTACAACATATCATTTACGCTGAACTTGGACATTAAGGAACCTTATAAATTAGCATTACCTTGAAAAAGTATATACCTTTATAAACAGAGCTAAAAGATGTATGGTTATATCAAGGCCGTTATTTCTTTATGTGCATTAATTTCAATCATTTAACGCGGTAAATATATCTTATGTTTGTGAAAATCAATTTCAAAAAGACTAATGCTAGACATTTCAAAATAGTTTATATCATGGCTGAAAGCAGATATCCAATAAACTATGCATGCGACATATTTAATATAAAATGTTGACAGCAACGTAAATAAATTAATTCGTATTTGACTAACATTCTAACAGAAAACAATATTTAAAAAAAATCAGCTGAATGCTTTCTCTCGCTCTCTTACAAAAATGTATCATTGTAATTTTAATATTCCACGAAGAACTCCAAAAGAAATACTTTCCTTAAGTTGTATTTAACACATGTGAATGTTCCTAGTTGCGTTCACTTACGCGCAGGGCCGAGCGGAAAGTCACCTGTTTTGACTTTAAAAGTGACTTTATGTGATAGTCGGAGAAGGGATATTAGGTTCAAAATAATGGTTGCAAAGGGGAAAGATTGTTCTGAAAATTGATACAAAAAGATAGAAAAAAGTGCTGATGCAATCCCTTTGTTCAGGTCTAAATAAGTTATATTAACATTCTTTATTCAACACTGTAGCAAATGACATAAATTTGGAAAATAAACGTGCCATTTACTGGGTTGCAAACAATATGTAGTAACTTCGGAAAGCAAGGAATAACAAGGAGGGAGAGGTTAAGGTAGGGTAGAAAATGAATTGGAGGTAGACGTATAGGAGTGGAAGTGTAGAGAAAGGTTTGCGAGATCCCTCGTAAGCACCGTCGATAGTAATGGATAATATTAGAGCTGCCGGTCAGTTGCCGGGGGAGGGTAAAGCTTGGTCTGCCAGTGTTAAATATGACCAAAGAGGACAATTTGGTGGAAAGTTTTTAATTGTCAATTAAATCGATATTATGGCGGGATGGAGACTTCGCATTGCGCTGAGCGCGAGACTTCCTATTCGAATTCAGCCAATGGGGAATCTCTCGGCGTGGGTTGAAGTTGGCTGGTTCGGATTTCTTCTATTGTGGCGATTGTGAGTTGGTAGTGGTCTTTCATAGTGATGCAGATATTCTGTATAGATGTATCGGCGGCAGATTTTGCGTCTTGAATTCCCCTCTTGAGGCTGTCAAAGTTACGGGAGGTGGTGGTTTGTAGCTCGGTGAAAGCATCCTCTAGCCCAGCAAGGCGGAAGGTCGTGACTTCATTTAGTTTGTGATGGTCAATGAAGGCAGCCTCAAGGGTGCGCAGTCGCTGAGAGGAGACTCGCTATAGTTCTGTAGGTTGGTCGCGGATAGCCTGTAGTTCTGTGCTGATTCTGAGGTATGCTGCTTCCAGAGTGCGTATTGCCGCCTGGATGTGGGCAGAGCTTTGAGAGGTGTGTGGTAAGTGGTGTGTCCTGGTAAGCGGCTGATGAGATATACTGTAACCGTTCACAGGTTCAGCGATGGTGGCATGAGTTTAGAGGCTGTGATCAGTGTAGCATAGCTAAGGAGTTCGTTGATGTAGCGGGCAAGAGGCTCTTGGCAGTGAAGTGCACCTTACTGCCGCAAGATGCGCAGAATCTGCGATGGCGTAATAGGTCGTGGAAGGTGCACTCGGTTGTAAGAGCTGCGGCACCACAGTAGTGGCACCGAGCCTGCTAGGTGCATTCCGGCGTTGAGTACCCATAGCCGCAGCATCTGCCACGGGCTGATGATGTGGTTGCTGGCTCCTATCCGGTACAGGCTACCATAGAATTGCATGCCGGACATGATGGTTGAGTGGCATTCGGAGCTGTTCAGAAAGAGCATCCTCACGAGCGAGGTGGCTCTTTGGCAGAAGATTCTATCCATTCGGTAAACTACATCCATGGACGTTGTGCTACATTCAAAAAGAGTTGTTCCGAGTCTTCTTCGGAATCCCACGGATGACATTACTGGTGCGATTGGTGGGAGGTGGTGTGCTGGCGGCAGGCTCGTGTAAAAGTTGAGATGATGGGGAGGGCCGGTCACCGGATGCTGGAGATATTGGCGGTGTTTGGTGACTCGGTGGGGGTTAGCGGGAGGTGGTTGGTCCATTGGAGTATCATCTGGCGGAGTTGGTTTGGCGAGTACCGGTCGTCCTTCCCCTATGTGGAGCCATAGCTCTGTTTTAATTTTTTTAACAGGGGAAGGGGAATAACAATGGATTGGCGGTGACTTTGGAGGAATGGAAGGAAATGTAATTAGGTCTCACATTAGCACTCTCGTTAGTAATCGGGGTTTGAAATGCTGTCGGCCGATGATTTGCATTAACACCCATTGTTCTGAGATGTTTGAAAGTGTATGCATTACTGCAGAATTTTCGTAATATCTCCGGTCCAAGGAATCTTAATGACGGAATGAGAGCGGAGGTTGCTTGGAGCACTGTAAGTACCTCTTCCAAGTGATCGAGGCGGAAGTTGTCTTGTGCCGCTTAGAGTTGCTGGTTGATGAGGTCGATTTATTGCTGGACGTTTTGTTAGAATGTGATGATTGGGATAATTAAGTCGGTTATGGCGTTGAGAATGGTGTTACTGAGAACAGTGCCTGGATCAGCGCCTGGAGCTGTGTTGGTCGTGAAAGACAACGTCGGAGGAGCTGGATAACTCTGGGTGGTTACTGGAAGTGCGTGGGTGGTGGCTGAGGCGTTGTTGTGTGCACTGCGCTGGAGTGGGCATGCGCCCTGGCCCGTGTAATAGCTGTGTCCAATCAGAAAGCACATAATCTGCGCTGGCGGACCCTGGTTGCTTACACTCGGTCCCGCTATATTGACAATGGGCAGGCCCCTGCAATCCTGCGCTTGGTTGCCGTAGCCAAAGCATCGGCGACACGGGAAGGAGTGGCTCGATGGGAAGGATGCAGCCGCTCAATGGAAGATCGTCGGCGATAGCGGCGTCGCTATCCTCCGCATCGAAAGAAGTGGGGCCGAGGACTATGGATGAGCCGAAGGCCGACAGCCAACATCTCTGCAGAATTCGGACATGGTGCAGGAATGCTCCGTGGAACATCGCGTATAACGGGTAACGGCGCTCCACTGGCGGCCGAAAGCAGATGAATTGGAATGGAGCTGTCATCGCGTGTAGGAGCTGGCTGGTCGCATCGCGGTTGTGGCTGGGGTGGTAACAGCATTGTCTGGAAGTGCAGCGGCGAGGGTTTCAGCTGGAGAGGTTCGTCATTGTGCTCGCAGAGGCAACGGCGGATGGGTGAGATGTACCGGTAGTCATCTCTTTTGGTTGCCATTTCGCTACGGCGGCTGTATATCCATCGATCAATAGATGCAGCTGCGGTGCGGCGCCTAGAGAGGGTTAGAGATTTTTTGGGTAGTGGGTATGCAGGAGGTACTAGAAAATGTTAATGGAAAAGTGTTAGGAAAGGAAATGGCGGTAGTACGGTAATGGGGTTCCGCATGTGTATATTCGCTAGTATAGCGGTTCTGCGTTGCTGCCTGCCAATGGCCTAGAACGCATCGAAGTTAGTATTGGCTGAGGCCCTGGTGGCTTGCCAGAGAATCAAGGGAGTAAGATGAAGGGGTTAAAACGGTTAATAATCTGTTTAAATAAGCGTTCGTTCGAACTTTGGGTGGCCAAAGGGGTCAATGTTGTTTGTGCTGTCCTAAGCGTTGTGTCAGTGCTTGGGCTGATCACGGTGCTAGTCCAATAAAGCCATGTTGCTGAGATGCGGATAGTACTGTTCGGTTGGTGGTGAGTTGCTGAGTGAACTAAGAACGGATTCTGTACAGATCTTGACATCTTGGAACTGCTTCTTAATGCTGTCGAAGTGCTTGTAGCTAGAGGTCCGGTGTTCGGTGTACGCCGCTTCCAAATGGTTGAGGCGTATGGAGACTATTTCAAAGGAGGTGTAAAACTATTGCAAGATATTGTTGAATCTTGTGTATTAAGTCAACTATAATGTCCTGAGGAAGTTGAGCTGCGCTGGAGGGAGATGGATGACAGCATCCTCTATGCTGTCCAGGCGCGAGGCTAGGGCGTCACGGCTGCGAATTGTGAAGGCGGCCTGTTCCTTGAAGTTCTCTGAGATTGAGGTGTGTTGAGCGGCGCTTGACTGGTGGAGTTCGAGAATTTGCTCTCAAAGAAGGCGGCTGGTGTGGAATGAGACCAGTTCTGCGGCGAGTTTGCCTTCAAGGGCGTGAACCCGGAGGCAAGTTCAGAGATCACAGTGTTTGCCTGGTACAGGCGATGAAGGAAGGATGATGCGGCAATCGGAGAGAAGTCGGCTAAACTTGCTGTTGACGTTTTGGCAGCCCTTGAGGGATCAGCAATCTAATGAACGATGGATCTGGCTGTAATTGGCCCTGAGAAAGTTCGGCGGAGGTGTACCGATTGTGCCGGGGTCTGGCCGGATACAATGCCTGATTCGTATAGTGGTTGCTGCCTAAACAGGGGGCGCAGTGTTTGTGACGGCAGGTTAGATCGTGTTGAGTACAAGAGGTGAGCTCCGCTGCGCCACAGTAATGACAGCGTGGTTCATTGGTGCAATATGCCTCCGCATGCCCATAGGCGCAGCAGCAGTAACACAGCACTGTGTGGCTGCGAAGGCTGCTTTGTGCAGAGAGGACGCGGCCGAAAAGTGATAAGTTTGCAGCAACGGCACGCCGGGTTCCTGGGGGTCCAAGAATACAACATGCACCAGGGGTATTGGTCCTTGGGCGGAGAATATTCTGGCAGCGGGATGGCGGGTGGCCAGGACCGTTGAGCGGTACGCAGCAGGAACGGAGCTCCATTTGCCTACTGGTGATGGTGGGCCGGTGTTGTGGTGGAGGAGGGGATGGCTTATTCCTGGGTGCTTGCGCAGGCCGGTGGCGAAGCGGTGACTGCGGAGTCGTAGCGGGAGGAGCCGGTCTTCTCACTCTCCGAAGCCATATCTAATCGCGATGAGCGATCGATCTACGATCCCTGCGATCAGTTAGAGATTTTACCCCTCGCCCCTCCTCGGTGGCTATCATCCAAGAAAAACCATACATCGCTTCCCCATGGTATTAGTAGTAAGAACATGCAGGGAGTGAAAGGAGAGGAGCGTGCGGGTATTGATAATGCATCCCGGAACTCATTGGAGATGGATGAAGGGCTCGCATGCATGCAAGAGCGATAGGTTTTCCAGGAGACGCACTTGACCAATGGCCCAGATCACGCCCATGGAGAGTTACAGGTTGACTAATTCGCCCATGCTCCTATTGTTAGTTGTTACATATTGTAAGTGTGCAGGTAGAGTCTATCAATTAATTAGTTATTCTACTTGCTAGCATTCGTGTGATACGTGCTTATCCTACCTCATGGGCTTCGCAGCTTTAGGAGCCGAGTCGCTAGAGCATATTAAACAATAGAAGTATTCATTAGTTAATCCTAATTTTTATATATTTATATAAAACATGTTACGCTAACAAGTGTTCGTGTATTGATTAATGTTAGGTGCTAATCCTAATTTTTAATTTTCCCCGTGAGTGTGATTAATACATATTAATGTAGTAGATTAGGAGTATTCGTGAACGTGCATAGTCTGCTAGAGGCGACAACACGACCTGTAGAGCGAAGGGCCGTCTACCTTATGCATGTGGTGGGCCCTTTCCCCCAAAGCTGCCTTGGCGTGGTAGCACAAGGACTTTGAGAGGGTGACGATGGAATATAGTGGTTGTATTCTTTGCAATTGTTCTGGTGGTTGTGAGTCAGCCCGCAATGATTAGGGGAAGTTCACTAATTGCTAGGTATTTCAGATGTCCCCAGGCCAATTGTTCGGTCCAACAATGACAGGGGTTGCAGATGTCTGCCGTTAGTGGTTTCGTATTTATCTAGTTTTTGAATTAGTTTCTTGCAATTTCTATTGTTTCTTTTCTTTTGTGCAAGTTAAAACTGAGGTATTTAAGGAATTCTTCTATAGAATGTTATTTACTTCCTCGTGTAGTAGGAATGTCGGAGCTATTCGTGACTTTTTGGTTATTATTCTCTTGAATTGTTTTGACAGTATATCCCCAAACTGGGGCTGCATATGTTAAAATAGATCTGATTAGTATTTTATATAGTTTTAGGCCCATGCCTAGTTGAAGGCCGCTGTTCACATTGATCATTGGGTACAATTTGTTTCATTGTAACTGTGTTACAATGGCTCTGTGTTTCCTAGTGAGGCCATGATCCAATACCACGCCATCCATTCGAATGGTTCGCCTTTGAACATTAGCGGTGGCAGTGCATGCCTCTCAGAGCGATGCTCAAGTCGTTTGGTGAATATAATTTCTTCACATATTTTAGTGTTTAATGTTTTCTGCACTTCTCCAACCATGGTTCGAGTGTATTTAGAGAAGTTTGTAGCCTTATGTGAATTATGCGTGGGGTTGTTGATAGTGTTGTAATTTCTGTATCAAGGACGTATATGAATTTGTCAGCCCTGACAATCGGGCATATCGTTCATTCAGATATTATTCAGGCTTTCCTGCGGTACCCCTGCTAGGTCGGCAAGAAGAGAGGGTGCTACCAACGTTTATTCAAAATGAGCGATTTGTGAGGTAGTATTTAGTTAATGCTATAATCTGAGAAATTGTATGTAACCAGTTTCTTAATTAGGCCTGCGTGGCAGACTCGCTCAATATTCAGGAAAACTGTGTCAGTTGACCTGTCAGTGTTGAAACCACGTGTTATATTTTCTGTCACTCTTAGTAATTGAAGCGTGGTAGAATGGTGTGCTCTGAAAGCAAATTGTTCAGACATAAAAAATGTTTTTAATAAAGTGTGGATTTGTTCTTTTTAGGATTATTTTATCTGATACCTTGCTTAATGTGCTGAAGAGACTAATTGGCCTGTAGTTCGTTGGAATAGATCGATCTTTCTTGGTTTGAGAAAGAGCGGGCTTTTCGCTTGTTTCCATTTGGGTGGGAAACGCTCTTAGTCTAGAAGTAATGTCTGTAAGCCCCCTCTTTTGTAAGTGTTTTAAGACAATGTTCGGCTTTTTATCCGATCCTGGCGCTTTTCCAGTTGAAAGGTGACTAATGAGCCATTTAATTTCACCAGTTTTGTTATGACAATTTGGCCGCACTTCTTCCACGTGGCTAGCAAATGCCATGTCACTAGTGCATATGCAAACGCTTTGGCTTGGCCTGGGAGATTTCGGCTAAATCATTAACCGTGAGGAGCGGTGTTATCTTGTTTTAGTTACACGTGAGGCATTGGCGATTCTTCATACAATGTGTTGTTGCGGGTTAATTTTTTAAGCTGTTCGTTCTACTGGATTCTAGTGTACTCCCGAATTAGTTCATTCGCACTTTCTCTATTCGTTGAGGTGAATTAGGTTGCTAGTACGCTGCCATTTACGTCTAGCGCCGTTCCGTTCGTGGGTTGCAGTTTCAATTCGCGCGAAAAGCCCACTGAATTAGACGGTCGATAGCATAGTGGCACGAAGTTTTCAGTAGCCTTCAAGATGGCGTTGTCAATGATACCCGACGCTTCATCATGTTTTCCGTGAGAATCGATGTCTATTTCTGTACGCGATAGTCGACTGAGTACGCGGAAGTGTTGTAATTATATCTACGTGGTTCTTGTGTAATGTAATTGGTCTTCAATCTGAAGCTAAGTTGTGGTGTTTGTTTCTATAGCAATTTCCTTTAGTAACGATACTTGTAATATGTCTGGCTAAGTCGGAGACATATGTTGGCTCCTCTGGTCTTACCAGTAGGTAATTGTTACTATTAATATGTGTTAATAATTTATTCCCGGTTGAGTTTGGGTTAATGTAATCCCAAAGATAGTGCATTGCATTAAAGTCTGCTGTCGCTATAAACTTTATGTCTAGTATAACTTCGAGGGTAGGTCCATAATCGGCTTCACCGAAAATGATTATCGCATTCATAAAAGCTTTAACTCGTTCATACCTTATCTGTTAAGTAAATAATTAAAGCTGTAACTTCTGCTCCGTTGTGTTCAATTGTTCAGATATGGTTGTATAAAGAAGGCTGTGGGTGGAATATTGTGACATGTTCAAAATGAAGTATCGAGTTGTTATTAAGTTCTTCACAAAAGAAGGATTGCACCGAATGAAATTAAACACCGATTGGACGGTGTGTAAAGGGAAACATTCCTCTCATATTGTACCGTAAAAGAACGGGCCAAACTTTTTCGAATGGGTCGAGAAAGCGCAAAATTCAACGTGGGGTAAATACACATATGTATATACCTTACATAGATAAAAGTTCAGCACACGAAATAAGCATTATCATTATGGGAGCTAGAGAACGTACAAACAACGTAGAGTGTATATATATACATATATATACATATAAATACATATATATACATATATATATATATATATATATATATATATATACCTTACTTAGCTAAAAATTTAGCACACGAGGAAATAAGCGTTATCATCATATGAACTGTAGAATGCACAAAACACAGATGATCTTAAACATTAAAACGCAACAGGACCTCTTTGTTTAAAATGACCTAATGGAAATTCCGAGTACACGTGTTTCGAGACTTGTTTTGGATAAGGAACTGTTTCCGTTTTTGATCCTCTCTGCAAAACGACTGAACTGTTTGATGATTGACCATGAAGTGCTGGTAGTGCTATTAGAATGATAAAGAAATATCTTAATATTTTGTGAAGTCATTTTGATACGTGGCCATGTTTGCAGACGGAACAAAGAGAACAAAGCATTTGGAGCTGCCCTGGACGTAATGTGTAGCTATAGCTCTTGCCTGTTAAGGAATACAAGATAGTAAATAATCGACAACAAAAAATATTGTTTTTACAGAGTAAAACATGACATTTATGCCAACATGTTGCAATTTTTTTAATATTTTAAAATGTTTTTTTACCACAAAATATATCTTATTCACCAAGAAACTTGTCATTCTCCAGCACTTATTACTTCTCGTTGGCATGCCATGGAGTTTGGCAGACAGTAGTACAGGTTAGTTCTAATTGACATGCCAAGGAACTTAGCAGACCATAACACTTTTTGCCCCATTGGCATACCATATAACTTGTTGACCACATGATTAGTGGGTAGCTAATGGAAGAACTATTCAGCTGTAATCTATTGCAGCTATTTAATTCGAATAATTTCCTGTTGCATCCTCAAATAAGGGCGAGAACGGGGTCACATTTTGATGTGGGTGGCCTTATGGTTACAGCTCTCGGAGGTAGGCAGGCAACTGGAGCAAAGAACGCACACGAACGAAGGAACGCAGAGTGGAATGTGCATTTAAGAAATGGCGCTATTTCGGAATTCCTACAGAAGGAAGATAGTTTGAATATGAAATGCTTTCTTGGGCGACATTATTGACGACGGTAATGTCGGAGCGACCATTTCGCGCTTTGGTATTTGCATTGAAGAAATGGTTATGCATCCTACTTTTGTAATTGTCACTTGTTCATTACTTAGAAGACTTACTGGCTCTTGGTTTGTACTCTCGAGTCCTGCTAAAACTTCAAATATATATATATATATATATACACAGACAGGTGAAGATGTGAACAAGAGAAAAGAAATAGCAAAAGCTAAAGTTTCTAGTACACAAGCATTGTTGCTTGCCACTGTAAAATGCCATGTCTGTTCTTCGCTCTGGCAAGTTGTCAGCAACGAACAGTAAGAAATGTACCGAAGCAGCATTCTTCATACACCTGTGTATGCTCTTTGCGATTTTTTCAGCCTCATGGCCGCATTTTCTTCCTTACATTCTTTGGTCTCTTCATCTTGGACGGCGGCTGCTCTTTGGGAAAACTGGCGCTTGGTTTCAGAATGCACCATTTACTTATTCTTTGAGATTATCCTCACCCAGAAGTATAGCTTTTATACTTAAATATAAATGCAGAGCGATGGAAACACTCGGCAAACAGCTTGGTCTTCTTGTACACTACCCTTGATTTCTTCTTTTTATCACAGTTGATCAGAAAAATATTTTTCGGTCATCATATGTTGGTTCTACTAATTTACTCCTCTTCTTTCCTTGTTTTAAATTCAGAAAATCAGCGGAAAATTATCGTACGTGACGGAGAGAACCCTCCAATAATTGTGGCTAATTTTACACTTGACATTCGACACTTTACAGAGCTCAATGAATGAAATTCGCTTTACCTGTTTTTGTAAGAAGGACTTTTTTGAATGGTACATAATTTATGGCGTGTCTGTCATCAATTACTTTTTCTTACTCTGTTTAGTGTACTCTAGAACAATGATACTCTTAAAATTAAAGGAGAGTCACAGAGTATAACAATTAATAAAGTACAACACTCAAACTTAGCAGCATGTAGACTTGTTAATACATTCTTGCTCCGTATATTAATACGGAATTGTTGTTTAATATTTCATTCTTGCTATGATTGTTGTATTTTGTAAAGAAAATAACATAAAATAATGTTGTTTCTTTAAAACTGTGCTACTCTTATCATTCCGAACTGGTTGATGAGACAAGATGTACCTAAGTAATTTCACAAATATATGCAATCCATATGACAACGTTTATGTGTACAGAACACACAGATTTTTTTTTTATCTGCGACTATATATCACGCTAAAATAAAAGTAATCTTTAGTTTTCCTTGAAAAATTATTTGAAGTTCTGAATACTGCGTAAAGTCAATAAGTTTATTTTTGAGATGTCTAATATCTTGATAACCCAGCTAGATAGTAATCATTACTGATATAACTGGAAAATCATTAAACCCAACGCTGAAGTCATAAAGTCATTAATTCTATGAACGGCTGCAAGTTTGACCTTATCCTCTGAGTTTTCTTGAATAAGATTTTAAAAATAAAAAAAAAAGAGTAAAATCATTATTATTAAGTTCCGTGTAAATTTGTTCTACAAAAAAAGATTTGCACTTTGCCGGCTGCGTGCATCATTCCGCAAGAAAAGACTAGCGTTCACTTATCAAGAGTGTTTTTTTCAATCGATATTAATTTACAGTCATGTTTCAACAAAGGTTATGTGACAGGGTATCAATTAGGGGTTATTATTGGAGTGTGAGGAAGATGTTCGAGTTACCACTATATTTACATCAGCATCGGTAAATACATATATTTCATTTTTCTCTTCAAACAAATCACAGTTTTTGCAAGTATCTTGGGGAGGGGGGGTTGAATTCCAAATTAAGTTGTTCTGAAATTTTTCATATAGCACTTTTGACGTAATTTGGCATTTAAATTTTTATTCTGTCATTTTTTCTGTATAACGTGCATACATCAAGCTTAAGTGGTGGGCCAAAAACTCTTATTGAGACTTTTTTTCTACAGACAGGAATTAAGGTAACCTATAGCTGAAAAATGAACCAAAATGAAAAATATCTCAATTTAGGCTTTTTGTACTGTCATTAAGTTTAATGATGGTGTAGTGGTAACCATACTTGCTTTCTAAACCAAAGATCGCGGGTTTGAACCCGGTCGGGATCGATAGATTTTTTCGAGCGTAAAAATCCTAAACATGACTTCCTTCGGAAGGGAAGTAAAGCCAAGGGTCCCATGTCGTATATTTATGGCACGAAAAAGAACCTCAAGGCTGAAAGAAGAGACCTCTAAGCAAAATTTGTCGGCCGTCAAGCCCTGAATTGAATGGGACGCTGATGGCCTGAGATGTTAAAGAGCGTCCATAAATACACCAAATCAACAACTCAACGATTAAGTTTAAACCTTTGAATTTTGATTTTGATTTCCATGTTTTATTTATGCATCCGCGCCTTTTAAATTCCGTAATGGGAGGGTTTAAATGGGCATGCACAAGGGGATTTGGTAATTTGTGCCCAGAATTGCTTGAAGTCCCTTTCCAATTCAAAATCCATTGTATTTACGTTTAAATTGTGCGGTTTCTTTGGGTAAATTTGCTAAAACACAGTGGTTACACTGATTTTAGTATTTGAGATATATCTATTAAAAAAAGCATTAGCTTTCTTTCTTTGGATGGAGGGAAAAGTGCTGGGCACGTGGTGAAAACTTGTATTTGCTTTTTGAACATGTTCTGAGTGATTTACTTCAAAGAATGAACTAGTAGTGTTTTATAATACGAGCTAAGTACGTATATAATAATAAATTCATGGGCTAAAACACGTATTTTGTTAATAAATTGCAGAAAATAGTAGTTTGTGATTTCAGGTAAAGGAAACAAAGTTATTGAGAAGCATGAGTTTAATGTGCAATTTATTAGCAGTTGGTTTCAGCGATATTTGCACACTGCTTAGAACAAAAGGTAAAACTGTTAACAAACGGCCTTCTAACAGGATTTAGCTGGTAGAGAAAAGTTTAGAAAAGCAAAGCAACTGTTACAGAATATAATGACAGGATTGATAATGTAAATGAAGGAAACAAGGAGATTGCTGGAACCAGCAAGGAAAATGATGAGAAAATGGATGAAACTGATAAAGCAACTGCTGTCATTGTTCACTGTTGACAATGAAGAGAGGGAAAAGCAGATGATGTCAGATATGTATTAATCCACGAAGATATTTGGTTTGGTTTGTTTTTTTTTTTTTTTTTTTTTATTTATGGACGTTCTTTCTCGGTCATCAATCTCTCATTCAATTCAGGGCGTGAATGGACAAATTTTGATCAAAGGCCTCTTCTTTCAGGCTTGAGGTTCATTTTCCTGCCGTAAATGTACAACAAGGGTCCCACGGCTGTACTTCCCTTCCGAAGGAAGCCATACTTATAATTTTTACGCCCGAAAAAATCCATCGGTCCTAGCCGGGTTCCAACCCGCGATCTTGGATGTAGGAGGCAAGTATGGTAACCACTGCACCTGGAGTAAGAGGGAAAAGCAGGTCCTTTCAGATATGTGTTAATACATAAAGATATTTGGAGTAGGAGGGAAAAGCAGATCCTGTCATATATGTATTAATACATAAAGATACTCGGAGTAGGAGGGAAAAGCAGGGCCTGTCATATATGTGTTAATACATAAAGATACACGGAGTAAGAGGAAAATGCAGATCCTGTCATATATGTATTAATACATAAAGATATTTGGAGTAGGAGGGAAAAGCAGATCCTGTCATATATGTATTAATACATAAAGATACTCGTAGTAAGAGAGAAAAGCAGATCCTGTCAGATATGTGTTAATCCATAAAGATACTCGGAGTAAGAGGGAAAAGCAGATCCTGTCATATATGTGTTCATACATAAAGATACTCGGAGTAAGAGAGAAAAGCAGATCCTGTCAGATATGTGTTAATCCATAAAGATACTCGGAGTAAGAGGGAAAAGCAGGGCCTGTCATATATGTGTTAATACATAAAGATACTCGGAGTAAGAGGGAAAAGCAGGGCCTGTCATATATGTGTTAATACATAAAGATACTCGGAGTAAGAGGGAAAAGCAGATCCTGTCAGATATGTATTAATACATAAAGATACTCGGAGTAAGAGAGAAAAGCAGATCCTGTCAGATATGTGTTAACCCATAAAGATACTCGGAGTAAGAGGGAAAAGCAGGGCCTGTCATATATGTGTTAATCCATAAAGATACTCGGAGTAAGAGGGAAAAGCAGGGCCTGTCATATATGTGTTAATACATAAAGATACTCGGAGTAAGAGGGAAAAGCAGGGCCTGTCATATATGTGTTAATACATAAAGATACTCGGAGTAAGAGGGAAAAGCAGATCCTGTCAGATATGCGTTAATACATAAAGATATTTGGAGTAGGAGGGAAAAGCAGGTCCTTTCAGATGTGTTAATACATAAAGATACTCGGAGTAAGAGGAAAATGCAGATCCTGTCATATATGTATTAATACATAAAGATATTTGGAGTAGGAGGGAAAAGCAGATCCTGTCAGATATGTGTTAATACATAAAGATATTTGGAGTAGGAGGGAAAAGCAGGTCCTTTCAGATATGTGTTAATACATAAAGATACTCGGAGTAAGAGAGAAAAGCAGATCCTGTCATATATGTGTTAATACATAAAGATACTCGGAGTAAGAGAGAAAAGCAGATCCTGTCAGATATGTATTAATACATAAAGATACTCGGAGTAAGAGAGAAAAGCAGATCCTGTTAGATATGTGTTAATCCATAAAGATACTCGGAGTAAGAGGAAAAAGCAGGGCCTGTCATATATGTGTTAATCCATAAAGATACTCGGAGTAAGAGGGAAAAGCAGGGCCTGTCATATATGTGTTAATACATAAAGATACTCGGAGTAAGAGGGAAAAGCAGGGCCTGTCATATATGTGTTAATACATAAAGATACTCGGAGCAAGAGGGAAAAGCAGATCCTGTCAGATATGTGTTAATACATAAAGATATTTGGAGTAGGAGGGAAAAGCAGGTCCTTTCAGATATGTGTTAATACATAAAGATACTCGGAGTAAGAGGAAAATGCAGATCCTGTCATATATGTATTAATACATAAAGATATTTGGAGTAGGAGGGAAAAGCAGATCCTGTCAGATATGTGTTAATACATAAAGATATTTGGAGTAGGAGGGAAAAGCAGGTCCTTTCAGATATGTGTTAATACATAAAGATACTCGGAGTAAGAGGAAAAGCAGGGCCTGTCATATATGTGTTAATACATAAAGATACTCGGAGTAAGAGGAAAAAGCAGGGCCTGTCATATATGTGTTAATACATAAAGATACTCGGAGTAAGAGGAAAAAGCAGGGCCTGTCATATATGTGTTAATACATAAAGATACTCGGAGTAAGAGGGAAAAGCAGATCCTGTCAGATATGTGTTAATACATAAAGATACTCGGAGTAAGAGGGAAAAGCAGGGCCTGTCATATATGTATTAATACATAAAGATATTTGGAGTAGGAGGGAAAAGCAGATCCTGCCAGATATGTCTTAATCCATAAAGATACTCGGAGTAAGAGGGAAAAGCAGGGCCTGTCATATATGTATTAATACATAAAGATATTTGGAGTAGGAGGGAAAAGCAGATCCTGTCAGATATTTGTTAATACATAAAGATACTCGGAGTAAGAGGGAAAAGCAGGGCCTGTCATATATGTGTTAATACATAAAGATATTTGGAGTAGGAGGGAAAAGCAGGTCCTTTCAGATATGTGTTAATACATAAAGATACTCGGAGTAAGAGGAAAATGCAGATCCTGTCATATATGTATTAATACATAAAGATATTTGGAGTAGGAGGGAAAAGCAGATCCTGTCATATATGTATTAATACATAAAGATACTCGTAGTAAGAGAGAAAAGCAGATCCTGTCAGATATGTGTTAATCCATAAAGATACTCGGAGTAAGAGGGAAAAGCAGATCCTGTCATATATGTGTTAATACATAAAGATACTCGGAGTAAGAGAGAAAAGCAGATCCTGTCAGATATGTGTTAATCCATAAAGATACTCGGAGTAAGAGGGAAAAGCAGGGCCTGTCATATATGTGTTAATACATAAAGATACTCGGAGTAAGAGGGAAAAGCAGGGCCTGTCATATATGTGTTAATACATAAAGATACTCGGAGTAAGAGGGAAAAGCAGATCCTGTCAGATATGTATTAATACATAAAGATACTCGGAGTAAGAGAGAAAAGCAGATCCTGTCAGATATGTGTTAACCCATAAAGATACTCGGAGTAAGAGGGAAAAGCAGGGCCTGTCATATATGTGTTAATCCATAAAGATACTCGGAGTAAGAGGGAAAAGCAGGGCCTGTCATATATGTGTTAATACATAAAGATACTCGGAGTAAGAGGGAAAAGCAGGGCCTGTCATATATGTGTTAATACATAAAGATACTCGGAGTAAGAGGGAAAAGCAGATCCTGTCAGATATGCGTTAATACATAAAGATATTTGGAGTAGGAGGGAAAAGCAGGTCCTTTCAGATGTGTTAATACATAAAGATACTCGGAGTAAGAGGAAAATGCAGATCCTGTCATATATGTATTAATACATAAAGATATTTGGAGTAGGAGGGAAAAGCAGATCCTGTCAGATATGTGTTAATACATAAAGATATTTGGAGTAGGAGGGAAAAGCAGGTCCTTTCAGATATGTGTTAATACATAAAGATACTCGGAGTAAGAGAGAAAAGCAGATCCTGTCATATATGTGTTAATACATAAAGATACTCGGAGTAAGAGAGAAAAGCAGATCCTGTCAGATATGTATTAATACATAAAGATACTCGGAGTAAGAGGAAAAAGCAGATCCTGTCAGATATGTGTTAATACATAAAGATATTTGGAGTAGGAGGGAAAAGCAGGTCCTTTCAGATATGTGTTAATACATAAAGATACTCGGAGTAAGAGGAAAATGCAGATCCTGTCATATATGTATTAATACATAAAGATATTTGGAGTAGGAAGGAAAAGCAGATCCTGTCAGATATGTGTTAATACATAAAGATATTTGGAGTAGGAGGGAAAAGCAGGTCCTTTCAGATATGTGTTAATACATAAAGATACTCGGAGTAAGAGGAAAAGCAGGGCCTGTCATATATGTGTTAATACATAAAGATACTCGGAGTAAGAGGAAAAAGCAGGGCCTGTCATATATGTGTTAATACATAAAGATACTCGGAGTAAGAGGAAAAAGCAGGGCCTGTCATATATGTGTTAATACATAAAGATACTCGGAGTAAGAGGGAAAAGCAGATCCTGTCAGATATGTGTTAATACATAAAGATACTCGGAGTAAGAGGGAAAAGCAGGGCCTGTCATATATGTATTAATACATAAAGATATTTGGAGTAGGAGGGAAAAGCAGATCCTGTCAGATATGTGTTAATCCATAAAGATACTCGGAGTAAGAGGGAAAAGCAGGGCCTGTCATATATGTATTAATACATAAAGATATTTGGAGTAGGAGGGAAAAGCAGATCCTGTCAGATATTTGTTAATACATAAAGATACTCGGAGTAAGAGGGAAAAGCAGGGCCTGTCATATATGTGTTAATACATAAAGATATTTGGAGTAGGAGGGAAAAGCAGGTCCTTTCAGATATGTGTTAATACATAAAGATACTCGGAGTAAGAGGAAAAGCAGGGCCTGTCATATATGTGTTAATACATAAAGATACTCGGAGTAAGAGGAAAAAGCAGGGCCTGTCATATATGTGTTAATACATAAAGATACTCGGAGTAAGAGGAAAAAGCAGGGCCTGTCATATATGTGTTAATACATAAAGATACTCGGAGTAAGAGGGAAAAGCAGATCCTGTCAGATATGTGTTAATACATAAAGATACTCGGAGTAAGAGGGAAAAGCAGGGCCTGTCATATATGTATTAATACATAAAGATATTTGGAGTAGGAGGGAAAAGCAGATCCTGTCAGATATGTGTTAATCCATAAAGATACTCGGAGTAAGAGGGAAAAGCAGGGCCTGTCATATATGTGTTTATACATAAAGATATTTGGAGTAGGAGGGAAAAGCAGGTCCTTTCAGATATTTGTTAATACATAAAGATACTCGGAGTAAGAGGAAAAGCAGGGCCTGTCATATATGTGTTAATACATAAAGATACTCGGAGTAAGAGGAAAAAGCAGGGCCTGTCATATATGTGTTAATACATAAAGATACTCGGAGTAAGAGGAAAATGCAGATCCTGTCATATATGTGTTAATACATAAAGATACTCGGAGTAAGAGGAAAAAGCAGGGCCTGTCATATATGTGTTAATACATAAAGATATTTGGAGTAAGAGGGAAAAGCAGATCCTGTCACATATGTGTTAATACATAAAGATACTCGGAGTAAGAGGGAAAAGCAGGCCCTGTCATATGTGTGTTAATACATAAAGATATTTGGAGTAAGAGGGAAAAGCAGATCCTGTCATATATGTATTAATACATAAAGATATTTGGAGTAGGAGGGAAAAGCAGATCCTGTCAGATATGTGTTAATACATAAAGATATTTGGAGTAGGAGGGAAAAGCAGGTCCTTTCAGATATGTGTTAATACATAAAGATACTCGGAGTAAGAGAGAAAAGCAGATCCTGTCATATATGTGTTAATACATAAAGATACTCGGAGTAAGAGAGAAAAGCAGATCCTGTCAGATATGTATTAATACATAAAGATACTCGGAGTAAGAGAGAAAAGCAGATCCTGTCAGATATGTGTTAATCCATAAAGATACTCGGAGTAAGAGGAAAAAGCAGGGCCTGTCATATATGTGTTAATCCATAAAGATACTCGGAGTAAGAGGGAAAAGTAGGGCCTGTCATATATGTGTTAATACATAAAGATACTCGGAGTAAGAGGGAAAAGCAGGGCCTGTCATATATGTCTTAATACATAAAGATACTCGGAGTAAGAGGGAAAAGCAGATCCTGTCATATATGTGTTAATACATAAAGATATTTGGAGTAGGAGGGAAAAGCAGGTCCTTTCAGATATGTGTTAATACATAAAGATACTCGGAGTAAGAGGAAAATGCAGATCCTGTCATATATGTATTAATACATAAAGATATTTGGAGTAGGAGGAAAAAGCAGATCCTGTCAGATATGTGTTAATACATAAAGATATTTGGAGTAGGAGGGAAAAGCAGGTCCTTTCAGATATGTGTTAATACATAAAGATACTCGGAGTAAGAGGAAAAGCAGGGCCTGTCATATATGTGTTAATACATAAAGATACTCGGAGTAAGAGGAAAAAGCAGGGCCTGTCATATATGTGTTAATACATAAAGATACTCGGAGTAAGAGGAAAAAGCAGGGCCTGTCATATATGTGTTAATACATAAAGATACTCGGAGTAAGAGGGAAAAGCAGATCCTGTCAGATATGTGTTAATACATAAAGATACTCGGAGTAAGAGGGAAAAGCAGGGCCTGTCATATATGTATTAATACATTAAGATATTTGGAGTAGGAGGGAAAAGCAGATCCTGTCAGATATGTGTTAATCCATAAAGATACTCGGAGTAAGAGGGAAAAGCAGGGCCTGTCATATATGTGTTAATACATAAAGATACTCGGAGTAAGAGGGAAAAGCAGGGCCTGTCATATATGTATTAATACATAAAGATATTTGGAGTAGGAGGGAAAAGCAGATCCTGTCAGATATGTGTTAATACATAAAGATATTTGGAGTAGGAGGGAAAAGCAGGTCCTTTCAGATATTTGTTAATACATAAAGATACTCGGAGTAAGAGGAAAAGCAGGGCCTGTCATATATGTGTTAATACATAAAGATACTCGGAGTAAGAGGAAAATGCAGATCCTGTCATATATGTGTTAATACATAAAGATACTCGGAGTAAGAGGAAAAAGCAGGGCCTGTCATATATGTGTTAATACATAAAGATATTTGGAGTAAGAGGGAAAAGCAGATCCTGTCAGATATGTGTTAATACATAAAGATACTCGGAGTAAGAGGGAAAAGCAGGGCCTGTCATATATGTGTTAATACATAAAGATATTTGGAGTAAGAGGAAAATGCAGATGCTGTGTTAATATATGTGTTAATACATAAAGATACTCGGAGTAAGAGGGAAAAGCAGATCCTGTCAGATATGTGTTAATACATAAAGGTACTCGGAGTAAGAGGGAAAAGCAGATCCTGTCATATATGTGTTAATACATAAAGATACTCAGAGTAAGAGGAAAAAGCAGGGCCTGTCATATATGTGTTAATACATAAAGATACTCGGAGTAAGAGGGAAAAGTAGATGCTGTCAGATATGTGTTAATACATAAAGATACTCGGAGTAAGAGGAAAATGCAGATCCTGTCATATATGTGTTAATACATAAAGATATTTGGAGTAAGAGGGAAAAGCATATCCTGTCATATATGTATTAATACATAAAGATACTCGGAGTAAGAGGGAAAAGCAGATCCTGTCATATATGTGTTAATACATAAAGATACTCAGAGTAAGAGGAAAAAGCAGATCCTGTCAGATATGTGTTAATACATAAAGATATTTGGAGTAGGAGGGAAAAGCAGGTCCTTTCAGATATGTGTTAATACATAAAGATACTCGGAGTAAGAGGAAAAGCAGGGCCTGTCATATATGTGTTAATACATAAAGATACTCGGAGTAAGAGGAAAAAGCAGGGCCTGTCATATATGTGTTAATACATAAAGATACTCGGAGTAAGAGGAAAATGCAGGGCCTGTCATAAATGTGTTAATACATAAAGATACTCGGAGTAAGAGGGAAAAGCAGATCCTGTCAGATATGTGTTAATACATAAAGATACTCGGAGTAAGAGGGAAAAGCAGGGCCTGTCATATATGTATTAATACATAAAGATATTTGGAGTAGGAGGGAAAAGCAGATCCTGTCAGATATGTGTTAATCCATAAAGATACTCGGAGTAAGAGGGAAAAGCAGGGCCTGTCATATATGTGTTAATACATAAAGATACTCGGAGTAAGGGGGAAAAGCAGGGCCTGTCATATATGTGTTAATACATAAAGATACTCGGAGTAAGAGGGAAAAGCAGGGCCTGTCATATATGTGTTAATACATAAAGATACTCGGAGTAAGAGGGAAAAGCAGATCCTGTCAGATATGTGTTAATGCATAAAGGTACTCGGAGTAAGAGGGAAAAGCAGATCCTGTCAGATATGTGTTAATACATAAAGGTACTCGGAGTAAGAGGGAAAAGCAGATCCTGTCAGATATGTGTTAATACATAAAGATACTCGGAGTAAGAGGGAAAAGCAGATACTGTCAGATATGTGTTAATACATAAAGATACTCGGAGTAAGAGGGAAATGCAGATGCTGTCAGATATGTGTTAATACATAAAGATATTTGGAGTAAGAGGAAAAAGCAGATCCTGTCAGATATGTGTTAATACATAAAGATACTCGGAGTAAGAGGAAAATGCAGATCCTGTCATATATGTGTTAATCCATAAAGATACTCGGAGTAAGAGGAAAATGCAGATGCTGTCAGATATGTGTTAATCCATAAAGATACTCGGAGTAAGAGGAAAATGCAGATGCTGTCAGATATGTGTTAATCCATAAAGATACTCGGAGTAAGAGGAAAATGCAAATGCTGTCAGATATGTGTTAATCCATAAAGATACTCGGAGTAAGAGGAAAATGCAGATGCTGTCAGATATGTGTTAATACATAAAGATACTCGGAGTAAGAGGAAAATGCAGATGCTGTCAGATATGTGTTAATCCGTAAAGATACTCGGAGTAAGAGGAAAATGCTGATGCTGTCAGATATGTGTTAATACATAAAGATACTCGGAGTAAGAGGAAAATGCAGATGCTGTCAGATATGTGTTAATCCGTAAAGATACTCGGAGTAAGAGGAAAATGCTGATGCTGTCAGATATGTGTTAATACATAAAGATACTCGGAGTAAGAGGAAAATGCAGATGCTGTCAGATATGTGTTAATACATAAAGATATTTGGAGTAAGAGGGAAAAGCAGATCCTGTCAGATATGTGTTAATACATAAAGATACTCGGAGTAAGAGGAAAATGCAGATGCTGTCAGATATGTGTTAATACATAAAGATACTCGGAGTAAGAGGAAAATGCAGATGCTGTCAGATATGTGTTAATACATAAAGATACTCGGAGTAAGAGGAAAATGCAGATGCTGTCAGATATGTGTTAATACATAAAGATACTCGGAGTAAGAGGAAAATGCAGATGCTGTCAGATATGTATTAATACATAAAGATACTCGGAGTAAGAGAAAAATGCAGATCCTGTCAGATATGTGTTAATACATAAAGATACTCGGAGTATGAGGAAAATGCAGATCCTGTCAGATATGTGTTAATCCATAAAGATACTCGGAGTAAGAGGGAAAATGCAGATGCTGTCAGATATGTGTTAATCCATAAAGATACTCGGAGTAAGAGGAAAATGCAGATGCTGTCAGATATGTGTTAATACATAAAGATATTTGGAGTAAGAGGGAAAAGCAGATCCTGTCAGATATGTATTAATACATAAAGATACTCGGAGTAAGAGGAAAATGCAGATGCTGTCAGATATGTGTTAATACATAAAGATACTCGGAGTAAGAGGAAAATGCAGATGCTGTCAGATATGTGTTAATACATAAAGATACTCGGAGTAAGAGGAAAATGCAGATGCTGTCAGATATGTGTTAATACATAAAGATACTCGGAGTAAGAGGAAAATGCAGGTCCTGTCAGATATGTGTTAATCCATAAAGATACTCGGAGTAAGAGGAAAAAGCAGGGCCTGTCAGATATGTATTAATACATAAAGATACTCGGAGTAAGAGGAAAATGCAGGTCCTGTCAGATATGTGTTAATCCATAAAGATACTCGGAGTAAGAGGGAAAAGCAGATCCTGTCAGATATGTATTAATACATAAAGATACTCGGAGTAAGAGGAAAATGCAGGTCCTGTCAGATATGTGTTAATCCATAAAGATACTCGGAGTAAGAGGGAAAAGCAGATCCTGTCAGATATGTATTAATACATAAAGATACTCGGAGTAAGAGGAAAATGCAGGTCCTGTCAGATATGTGTTAATCCATAAAGATACTCGGAGTAAGAGGGAAAAGCAGATCCTGTCAGATATGTGTTAATACATAAAGATACTCGGAGTAAGAGGGAAAGCAGGGCCTGTCATATATGTATTAATACATAAAGATACTCGGAGTAAGAGGAAAATGCAGATGCTGTCAGATATGTGTTAATACATAAAGATATTTGGAGTAGGAGGGAAAAGCAGATCCTGTCAGATATTTGTTAATACATAAAGATACTCGGAGTAAGAGGAAAAGCAGGGCCTGTCATATATGTGTTAATGCATAAAGATACTTGGAGTAAGAGGAAAAAGCAGGGCCTGTCATATATGTATTAATACATAAAGATACTCGGAGTAAGAGGAAAATGCAGATGCTGTCAGATATGTGTTAATGCATAAAGATACTCGGAGTAAGAGGAAAAAGCAGATCCTGTCAGATATGTATTAATACATAAAGATACTCGGAGTAAGAGGAAAATGCAGATCCTGTCAGATATGTATTAATACATAAAGATACTCGGAGTAAGAGGAAAATGCAGATGCTGTCAGATATGTGTTAATCCATAAAGGTACTCGGAGTAAGAGGGAAAATGCAGATGCTGTCAGATATGTGTTAATGCATAAAGATACTCGGAGTAAGAGGAAAAAGCAGATCCTGTCAGATATGTATTAATACATAAAGATACTCGGAGTAAGAGGAAAAAGCAGATCCTGTCAGATATGTATTAATACATAAAGATACTCGGAGTAAGAGGAAAATGCAGATGCTGTCAGATATGTGTTAATACATAAAGATACTCGGAGTAAGAGGGAAAATGCAGATGCTGTCAGATATGTGTTAATACATAAAGATACTCGGAGTAAGAGGAAAATGCAGATGCTGTCAGATATGTGTTAATACATAAAGATACTCGGAGTAAGAGGGAAAAGCAGATCCTGTCAGATATGTGTTAATACATAAAGATTCTCGGAGTAAGAGGAAAATGTAGATGCTGTCAGATATGTATTAATACATAAAGATACTCGGAGTAAGAGGAAAATGCAGATCCTGTCAGATATGTGTTAATACATAAAGATACTCGGAGTAAGAGGAAAATGCAGATGCTGTCAGATATGTGTTAATACATAAAGATACTCGGAGTAAGAGGAAAATGCAGGTCCTGTCAGATATGTGTTAATCCATAAAGATACTCGGAGTAAGAGGGAAAAGCAGATCCTGTCAGATATGTGTTAATCCATAAAGATACTCGGAGTAAGAGGAAAATGCAGATGCTGTCAGATATGTGTTAATACATAAAGATATTTGGAGTAAGAGGGAAAAGCAGATCCTGTCAGATATGTGTTAATACATAAAGATACTCGGAGTAAGAGGAAAATGCAGATGCTGTCAGATATGTGTTAATACATAAAGATACTCGGAGTAAGAGGAAAATGCAGATGCTGTCAGATATGTGTTAATACATAAAGATACTCGGAGTAAGAGGAAAATGCAGATGCTGTCAGATATGTGTTAATACATAAAGATACTCGGAGTAAGAGGAAAATGCAGATGCTGTCAGATATGTATTAATACATAAAGATACTCGGAGTAAGAGAAAAATGCAGATCCTGTCAGATATGTGTTAATACATAAAGATACTCGGAGTATGAGGAAAATGCAGATCCTGTCAGATATGTGTTAATCCATAAAGATACTCGGAGTAAGAGGGAAAATGCAGATGCTGTCAGATATGTGTTAATCCATAAAGATACTCGGAGTAAGAGGAAAATGCAGATGCTGTCAGATATGTGTTAATACATAAAGATATTTGGAGTAAGAGGGAAAAGCAGATCCTGTCAGATATGTATTAATACATAAAGATACTCGGAGTAAGAGGAAAATGCAGATGCTGTCAGATATGTGTTAATACATAAAGATACTCGGAGTAAGAGGAAAATGCAGATGCTGTCAGATATGTGTTAATCCATAAAGGTACTCGGAGTAAGAGGGAAAATGCAGATGCTGTCAGATATGTGTTAATGCATAAAGATACTCGGAGTAAGAGGAAAAAGCAGATCCTGTCAGATATGTATTAATACATAAAGATACTCGGAGTAAGAGGAAAAAGCAGATCCTGTCAGATATGTATTAATACATAAAGATACTCGGAGTAAGAGGAAAATGCAGATGCTGTCAGATATGTGTTAATACATAAAGATACTCGGAGTAAGAGGGAAAATGCAGATGCTGTCAGATATGTATTAATACATAAAGATACTCGGAGTAAGAGGAAAATGCAGATGCTGTCAGATATGTGTTAATACATAAAGATACTCGGAGTAAGAGGAAAATGCAGATGCTGTCAGATATGTGTTAATACATAAAGATACTCGGAGTAAGAGGAAAATGCAGATGCTGTCAGATATGTGTTAATACATAAAGATACTCGGAGTAAGAGGAAAAGCAGGGCCTGTCATATATGTGTTAATACATAAAGATACTCGGAGTAAGAGGAAAAAGCAGGGCCTGTCATATATGTGTTAATACATAAAGATACTCGGAGTAAGAGGAAAAAGCAGGGCCTGTCATAAATGTGTTAATACATAAAGATACTCGGAGTAAGAGGGAAAAGCAGATCCTGTCAGATATGTGTTAATACATAAAGATACTCGGAGTAAGAGGGAAAAGCAGGGCCTGTCATATATGTATTAATACATAAAGATATTTGGAGTAGGAGGGAAAAGCAGATCCTGTCAGATATGTGTTAATCCATAAAGATACTCGGAGTAAGAGGGAAAAGCAGGGCCTGTCATATATGTGTTAATACATAAAGATACTCGGAGTAAGGGGGAAAAGCAGGGCCTGTCATATATGTGTTAATACATAAAGATACTCGGAGTAAGAGGGAAAAGCAGGGCCTGTCATATATGTGTTAATACATAAAGATACTCGGAGTAAGAGGGAAAAGCAGATCCTGTCAGATATGTGTTAATGCATAAAGGTACTCGGAGTAAGAGGGAAAAGCAGATCCTGTCAGATATGTGTTATTACATAAAGGTACTCGGAGTAAGAGGGAAAAGCAGATCCTGTCAGATATGTGTTAATACATAAAGATACTCGGAGTAAGAGGGAAAAGCAGATACTGTCAGATATGTGTTAATACATAAAGATACTCGGAGTAAGAGGGAAATGCAGATGCTGTCAGATATGTGTTAATACATAAAGATATTTGGAGTAAGAGGAAAAAGCAGATCCTGTCAGATATGTGTTAATACATAAAGATACTCGGAGTAAGAGGAAAATGCAGATCCTGTCATATATGTGTTAATCCATAAAGATACTCGGAGTAAGAGGAAAATGCAGATGCTGTCAGATATGTGTTAATCCATAAAGATACTCGGAGTAAGAGGAAAATGCAGATGCTGTCAGATATGTGTTAATCCATAAAGATACTCGGAGTAAGAGGAAAATGCAAATGCTGTCAGATATGTGTTAATCCATAAAGATACTCGGAGTAAGAGGAAAATGCAGATGCTGTCAGATATGTGTTAATACATAAAGATACTCGGAGTAAGAGGAAAATGCAGATGCTGTCAGATATGTGTTAATCCGTAAAGATACTCGGAGTAAGAGGAAAATGCTGATGCTGTCAGATATGTGTTAATACATAAAGATACTCGGAGTAAGAGGAAAATGCAGATGCTGTCAGATATGTGTTAATCCGTAAAGATACTCGGAGTAAGAGGAAAATGCTGATGCTGTCAGATATGTGTTAATACATAAAGATACTCGGAGTAAGAGGAAAATGCAGATGCTGTCAGATATGTGTTAATACATAAAGATATTTGGAGTAAGAGGGAAAAGCAGATCCTGTCAGATATGTGTTAATACATAAAGATACTCGGAGTAAGAGGAAAATGCAGATGCTGTCAGATATGTGTTAATACATAAAGATACTCGGAGTAAGAGGAAAATGCAGATGCTGTCAGATATGTGTTAATACATAAAGATACTCGGAGTAAGAGGAAAATGCAGATGCTGTCAGATATGTGTTAATACATAAAGATACTCGGAGTAAGAGGAAAATGCAGATGCTGTCAGATATGTATTAATACATAAAGATACTCGGAGTAAGAGAAAAATGCAGATCCTGTCAGATATGTGTTAATACATAAAGATACTCGGAGTATGAGGAAAATGCAGATCCTGTCAGATATGTGTTAATCCATAAAGATACTCGGAGTAAGAGGGAAAATGCAGATGCTGTCAGATATGTGTTAATCCATAAAGATACTCGGAGTAAGAGGAAAATGCAGATGCTGTCAGATATGTGTTAATACATAAAGATATTTGGAGTAAGAGGGAAAAGCAGATCCTGTCAGATATGTATTAATACATAAAGATACTCGGAGTAAGAGGAAAATGCAGATGCTGTCAGATATGTGTTAATACATAAAGATACTCGGAGTAAGAGGAAAATGCAGATGCTGTCAGATATGTGTTAATACATAAAGATACTCGGAGTAAGAGGAAAATGCAGATGCTGTCAGATATGTGTTAATACATAAAGATACTCGGAGTAAGAGGAAAATGCAGGTCCTGTCAGATATGTGTTAATCCATAAAGATACTCGGAGTAAGAGGAAAAAGCAGGGCCTGTCAGATATGTATTAATACATAAAGATACTCGGAGTAAGAGGAAAATGCAGGTCCTGTCAGATATGTGTTAATCCATAAAGATACTCGGAGTAAGAGGGAAAAGCAGATCCTGTCAGATATGTATTAATACATAAAGATACTCGGAGTAAGAGGAAAATGCAGGTCCTGTCAGATATGTGTTAATCCATAAAGATACTCGGAGTAAGAGGGAAAAGCAGATCCTGTCAGATATGTATTAATACATAAAGATACTCGGAGTAAGAGGAAAATGCAGGTCCTGTCAGATATGTGTTAATCCATAAAGATACTCGGAGTAAGAGGGAAAAGCAGATCCTGTCAGATATGTGTTAATACATAAAGATACTCGGAGTAAGAGGGAAAGCAGGGCCTGTCATATATGTATTAATACATAAAGATACTCGGAGTAAGAGGAAAATGCAGATGCTGTCAGATATGTGTTAATACATAAAGATATTTGGAGTAGGAGGGAAAAGCAGATCCTGTCAGATATTTGTTAATACATAAAGATACTCGGAGTAAGAGGAAAAGCAGGGCCTGTCATATATGTGTTAATGCATAAAGATACTTGGAGTAAGAGGAAAAAGCAGGGCCTGTCATATATGTATTAATACATAAAGATACTCGGAGTAAGAGGAAAATGCAGATGCTGTCAGATATGTGTTAATGCATAAAGATACTCGGAGTAAGAGGAAAAAGCAGATCCTGTCAGATATGTATTAATACATAAAGATACTCGGAGTAAGAGGAAAATGCAGATCCTGTCAGATATGTATTAATACATAAAGATACTCGGAGTAAGAGGAAAATGCAGATGCTGTCAGATATGTGTTAATCCATAAAGGTACTCGGAGTAAGAGGGAAAATGCAGATGCTGTCAGATATGTGTTAATGCATAAAGATACTCGGAGTAAGAGGAAAAAGCAGATCCTGTCAGATATGTATTAATACATAAAGATACTCGGAGTAAGAGGAAAAAGCAGATCCTGTCAGATATGTATTAATACATAAAGATACTCGGAGTAAGAGGAAAATGCAGATGCTGTCAGATATGTGTTAATACATAAAGATACTCGGAGTAAGAGGGAAAATGCAGATGCTGTCAGATATGTGTTAATACATAAAGATACTCGGAGTAAGAGGAAAATGCAGATGCTGTCAGATATGTGTTAATACATAAAGATACTCGGAGTAAGAGGGAAAAGCAGATCCTGTCAGATATGTGTTAATACATAAAGATTCTCGGAGTAAGAGGAAAATGTAGATGCTGTCAGATATGTATTAATACATAAAGATACTCGGAGTAAGAGGAAAATGCAGATCCTGTCAGATATGTGTTAATACATAAAGATACTCGGAGTAAGAGGAAAATGCAGATGCTGTCAGATATGTGTTAATACATAAAGATACTCGGAGTAAGAGGAAAATGCAGGTCCTGTCAGATATGTGTTAATCCATAAAGATACTCGGAGTAAGAGGGAAAAGCAGATCCTGTCAGATATGTGTTAATCCATAAAGATACTCGGAGTAAGAGGAAAATGCAGATGCTGTCAGATATGTGTTAATACATAAAGATACTCGGAGTAAGAGGAAAATGCAGATGCTGTCAGATATGTGTTAATACATAAAGATACTCGGAGTAAGAGGGAAATGCAGATGCTGTCAGATATGTGTTAATACATAAAGATACTCGGAGTAAGAGGAAAATGCAGATGCTGTCAGATATGTGTTAATACATAAAGATACTCGGAGTAAGAGGGAAAAGCAGATCCTGTCATATATGTGTTAATACATAAAGATGCTTGCTGTAACATTTTCAACTCATTCAGATGCAGATTGCCGAGGATCTGAATACTGTTGTATGAGGGAATATCTGTTACCTCATGTGATGGAAGCTATGATCCCAATGTATCAGAGATTGACATCCAGTGAAGTTTTGGAAAGATGCACGAAGAGTAAAACACAAAATGTTATTGAAGCATTATTTGGAAAAAGAAAAAGTTGTGTCAAAAAGGAAATTGTAGTAATACCTGTTGTTAGTGATTATATATGGGTTGTGAAGCTTCACAGCACACCAAACATGAAATACAAGGTAGAAATCCTAGTGTAATGGGGAAATTAAATCATTTTGGATATAAGTGTCGACTGAAGGATAGTGTTAGAATTCAAAAACTTCATACAGAACTGCTAGAAAGCGACTGAAGTTTGAGAAAACTGCTACAGATCAAGCCAAAAAGAGCTCTGAAGGTGCCACATGCGATGCAAGCCACTTCTAATTAAATATAAGTTTAATTATATAGTTGTCAAACTTTAACTTTATTTTTCTGACAAATGAGTATACTCGAAATGCTCTTTGAACTATTGTTTCGCAGATATTTTCTTTAAACTCATTACACACATTTATTAATCTATATTAATTAAAACATGCCTGAAAACTTCACTGTGTCTCAATTCAAAAAGGTATTTCAACCATAATTTGCAACTTTAATCAAATTTTCAAAAATTGAATTATATGATTTTTCAGAATTTTTTTCTTCCAAAAAGTATCACGTACAAAAACGAAACTGGATAACTTTCATAACTTTATACCTCATGAATTAACTGCATATTTTTAAATAACTTTGGTAAAAAAAAAAAAAAGTTTCAAGGAGCATTTTTACCATAAGCTTGTAATTTTTTTTTCAAAAGTATTCCAAATGCAAAGTTCACTCTCATAAGTATTTGTTTTTAATCCTGTGTAAGCAGTGTATCTTCAAGTTTTGAAAAGAACGGGGCAAAAAATGTTCAAATTTCACATATAGATTACCATGGTTTATTGACGTGAAATATTCCTTCCTCAGAAAATTTATTATGAGCAGCAATTCCCCCTTTTGTCTTTTAAATTGCCTGCTTTAATTTGCACTATGAATGTTCAGTGTATTGAGTAACATATGCCTATTCACAAACCTGACACAATAGGAATAAAATACTGACGAGAAATTTTCTCAACGTTTACTCTGCTATCCTTCTCTGACATTGGTCTTGCTGATCGTTCAAGCACAGCATTTTGTGTTCGTTCTTTGTAATGCATTTCAAAAAATTGTTTGATCTTGTGCAGAAGCTTTTTCAAAACATGCAATGTTTTTATACTTGAGGGAGTAATCTTGAAACACTTGACCATTTCTTTCCTGTCGATTTCCCGCTGTTTCTTCGTAATTTCTTTACATTCTTTCTGCGTTTTTCTTAAGATTGATCTTCTTGGTTTTATCGACTGTAGAAAAATTGGGAAATGATTTAGCCTATAATACTTTGAAACATCTCATGGATAATTAATAAACTGTAATACTCTACAATGTTGATAATGGAAATGATAAAACTTAATTGCTTTATTACCTTGAGATGACCATATATCAAAGTAAACCAACTATTTCCATGTTCATAGTTACTACGTGATAAAATCTGACTTAAGTCTACAGTATCATATTTCTTGATCTTCATAATAAGCGTACGAGCATACCTTCACTATAGAATGGTCCGATAATGGTAGGTTCTTTATTTGAACCTCCTTCAAAATCTAAATCACTGTTATATGAAATATGCTTCATAGACTGTTCAGTCATTTTGATTCGTGTTTTGGTTCACTTTGCCAAAAAATATTGCTCATAGGCCACAAGTATTAAAATAAAATATCTCCTTAATGTAAGATAGCAACCTTAGTTCACTTTGGCATATACAAGATTTTTAAACAATTTTCATTACAAGAGAAAACTCAAAATTTGTATTTGGTTCACTCTGGCATAAGACCCTCCAGTTAAGGTTTTTAAAAAGTCTTTACAGCCTGTGATTTAATTCACGAGACCGGACGAAATTAACAGTGGAAACTACTTTCTTCATCACAGATTTTCGTCAAATTTAGCAGCAAAGTTTTTTTTTATTATTTTTTATTTTTAATTAAGATTCCCATGATATGTTAATACTTAGTCTCTCTGCAAATGCTTTTTAAAGAGGAAAAGCAATCCTGAATGAGAAACTATCATTGAAGCAATCGTCATTATACGCAATGTGAGTTTGTTAATTTTAGTATTGTGTTTATTGGAAAACGAGTTAAGAAGTGTCGCAGATATCACTAATAAGAATTCTGAATCAAACAGCAGAACTAAAACAATTACTTTAACGTAACTTCTTAGGCTTTCACGGCCGGTGTTATAGTTAAAACGGTCAAAATCTCCCGGGCTGTTTTGCCGTGGTCCATGGTTTGAATTACTACCATAGCTTTCACCAAATACTTCGGTTGGCATCTTCAGTGGGCGATGAACAACTCGTGTTGTTCTCATGTTGAACTTGTGCTGTTCATCGTCCACTGAAGATGTCATCCGAAGTATTTGGTGAAAGCTATGGTAGTAATTCAAACCATGGACCACGGGAAAACAGCCCGGGAGATTTTAACTGTTTTAACAAATACTTTAACGAATTTCTTAAACATCGCACCTCAGAATGCTTCCTGGCATTACGTTAACGTTTGTACTTCAATTCTCATTGTATGTCAGCAGCCTATAAAGAAAGCGATAGACGTCAGCTCGTGTGAAATCAACGACCGAGCTGATGTAATAAAAGCATATTGAGCTGCTCACCGTGCTTCCATTTCAAAGGAAGCCATACTTAGGGTTTTTTGTCCTATAAAATACATCTACCCCCGCCGGGTTTGAACCCGCGGTCTTGGGTCAACATACAAGAACGTTTACCACTAGATCACCAGGACCGACATTGAATGCTTCTTGCACTGCAGTATTGATACAGGTATATCTAACTCAAATGAAATACGAGGTACGTCCAGAAAGTAAGTTCCGTTTCAATTTATCTCCGCTGCAGCGCTGCGATCGCAGTTCTGCACATGCGCGGTAGACGCTCTGTATCAAGAGAAGAAACGTGCGCCATTTTGAGATCGCTGTCAGCCACGTACGCTTTGTTGTGCTTGTTTACAATGTTGATGTTGATTGAAAATCCCGCCGCTTGTGAAATCAGATCTGTGATTCGTTTTCTGAATGCTAGGAAAGTGAAACCAATTGAAATTTATCGGCAATTTATCGCTCCTAGCGACTTTCATCTGTTCTTACATCTCAAGTCTTTCCTTAGCGCTCAACACTTCAACAATGACGAAGAGCTGAAAGAAAATGTTTCCAACTGGTTGAAGACACAGGCGGCAAACTTCTATGAAGAAGTAATACAAAAACTTGTGCCACGCTATGAAAAATCCCTGCAAAATTTCGGAAGTTATGTGGAAAAGTAGTTTAAGAGTTGTAGAATTTTGTGTAATAAATAATTTTTCTGTATCTGTAAACAATTTAATTTTATTACCAAACGGAACTTACTTTCTGGACGTACCTCGTAAGTATATCAAAATTATAATTAAAATATAATTACTTCAAGAGACTCATGCACCCACAAGCCTCGTAATAAGTACCAGTGCTAGGTTTCAATTACATGATCCTGAAAGTCAGAGACTTTGTTCTTCATTTTCAACGAAAATGTGTAGAAGCATGCAAGGAGAAGCAGAGAGCGGTCTTAATAGGACGCACTTTCTGTATTTCACAATGTGGCTGTCCGACACTACGTTGCAGAAGAAAGAGGGGGGAATGAAACAAGATAATGAAAGGGAAGAGGGGAGAATGAAGAATAACAGAGTCCTCAATTCGTTATCAGATGTGGTGACCTGACGTTACAAATTTGCACTGGAATTGAAGCAGGTGTAGCTTTTGAGAGTGGGCAAAAGCTGTTGCATTAAGTTGTAGTTAACTTACATGGAGAAAAACCATACATTTTGCTACTATTTCCTTCCTTCAAGGAACTTGCATAAGTACATTTCCCAAATTTATCCTCAGTAAAGAGCTTAGTAATTTGTTTAATTTATATGACTGGTGTCTTGTAGCTCATGGTTGTGAACTGACTTGTCTTTCAGTGAAGATATAAAGGCCGAAGAATTGTCCACACAAAGCTAAGTCCACTGCTTAACGTGGTGGTAGATATTTATTGTTTCTTAATGTACTAATTGGATTCTAGTGAAAGCAGACAGTGATCGTGGGGGAACAAACGGCACTGGATAACCTCAAACTTTGAACTTTTTAAAACTGAGTAGCTAAAAAAACCTTAACTTAGCATAGACACAAAAACAAAAAAGTATGAACTATCCTATATGGTTGTTCATCGTTTATTCGGTGATGTTAATTTTCATCCGCTGTTCTAGACTTATTTTAGAATATCATGCACTCATTGTGAGCTAAGAACCGAGTGAAACAAACGAAAACTTCAACTGAATTAATTATAACTACTACAAAATTGTTCATTTCACTAAGGGCGGTATGAAAAAGGTGGCTGAAATCCAACTTAGGTTAAATTCCGTTCACTTGGTAAAGTTGTATTCAAAACAACGAATTTGTTTTTATTTACTACGAGGGCTAAAATAAAATGCAAATTACATTGATAAAATACAAACGACAGTGATACAATTTTATTCCAATGCAAAAAGATTGCTATGACGCGAAAAATATTTTTTTAGTCTCATGTAGTAATGTGTTAGGAAAAAATATAAAATAGCATACCCTGGGCCAACTGCATCGGATATGTTTCTGCCTCTGGCTCCTTCGACTTACTGAATGTGGGCTGAAAGTTGTGTTGGTATATGTTTTTCACTTCAATGTGTTTCAATCTATCCAAGTGACGAAAGTTTTCACCCTCCCAGGGTCAGGTATTTTTATATAATGTTGTTCCCCAGGGTCACCCTGTAGAAAGCATTCCCTTATCTTGTGAATTCCTGTCTTAAGGGTTTTTTCTGCCAACGCTTAGAGGGCCAGGTATAATTTATTGTTTCTTCTGGTTGGACCTATTAAAAGGATGCAAATGTTTTTGGGAATTCCACTCTTAAAAGGTTTTTTTTTCAGTTGTGTATTTAAGGTGAGATATATTTTATTGATTTCCTTGAGGCAATCCGTTAAATGCATTTTCCGTGTTTTAAGAATTCCTGTCTAAATTATTTTTCTTTGGGCAAGGAGATGCGAAAATTCAATCTCGTTGGTTGACACTTAAGTGCGTTGTGCATACATAGTAGAAAATACATCCTCATTGGCTGAAATCCAAGATGAATTCGTGCATGTGTGTTGATGACTGAATCGTAGAAATTGTCAAGCTTTTGGTATAAAACTAAACCAAGATTATGAAGTGTGCACATTTCCTTTGTTCTTTTTCTTCTTCCTCTTTAACAAACTACAACTGTAGTATTGTCAACTCAACATTTGTGTGAAGAGATAGGAGGTTATGGATACCATATACTACGTAAATAAGCAATAGAATATGATTGCAAACGTTGATATAGCTATATGCACACCGAATTCCATAGGCAGAGTTGAGTTTGGAAACCATACACTGTATGGTACAGCTAAAAGTTAAAAAGGTATACTCCTGTGTGTTTACGGTACCAAGACTCTACTTTTATTTTTTTTTTTTTATTTTTTTTTTTTTGTAGAACAACTGTGCATGCTCAATTTATTCCAACAATGTTTCTAAATTCTATATCTTTTATTTTTAATGTTGACAAACTCGTCTGTGAAAAAAATGCTTCCAAAACAACTATAAAAATGGGAATATTCACCAAAATAAATTTTACACAGATTACATTTGAATGTATTTTTTTTAAGTTTTTAAGTCTTTTTTTTTAATTGAAAATCCAAACTGAAGATGCACATCGAGGAACTCGTAAGTTGGGCTGTAATGTTTTTTGCACATGTACGTTCGTACTAGGTATGTTATAGAGTTTACAAGCACGTAGAGTCTGGCACTGTAAACACACAGGAGTATACCTTTTAAACTTTTAGCTGTACCATACAGTGTATGGTTTCCAAATTCAACTCCGCCTGTGGAATTTGCTGTGCATATAGCTAACTCAACGTTTGCAATCATTTCTATACGCTTATTTACGTAGTATATGGTATCCATAACCTCCTATCTCTTCACATAAATGTTGAGTTTTGAGAATACTACAGCTGTACTTCGTTAAAGAGGAAGAAGAAGAAGAAGAAGAAGAAGAAGAAGAAGAAGAAGAAGAAGAAAAGGAAATGTGCAATACGTATTTCACACACTTCATAATCTTGGCTTAGTTTTATACCAAAAGCTTGACAATTTCTACGATTCAGTCACCAGCACACATGCGCGGATTTAGACAACAATTCTCAAAACAGGAAAAATGCATTTAACAGATTGCCTCAAGGAAATCAATAAAATATATCTGGTCCTAATCACACAACAGAAAAAAAAACATCTTTTAAGACTGGAATTCGCAAAAACATGGACATCCTTTTAACAGGTTGACCCAGGGGAAATAAAATATACCTGGCCCTAAACGCACAAAAACGCGCGCGCGCGCACACGCACACAAAAGCTTAAAACTGGAATTCACAAAAATATATGAATGCTTTTAACAGGTCGAACAAGGGGAAACAATAAAATATACCTGGCCCTCTAAGCGTTGGCAGAAAAAAAAAACTCTCTTAAGACAGGAATTCTCAAGATAGGGAAATGCTTTCTACAGGATGACCCAGGGGAACAATATTAGATAAAAAAAATACCTGACCCTGAGAGAGTGAAAGCTTTCGGTGCCTGGATATATTGAAGCATATTGAAGTAAACAACACATACCAACACAACTTTCAGCCCACATTCAGTAAGTCGAAAGACCCAGATGCAGAAACATATCCGTTGCAGTTGGTCCAGAGTATGCTATTTTATATTTTTTCCTAACACATTACACATGAGATTTAAGAAATGTTTTTTGCGTCTTAGCAATATTTTTGCATCGTAACAAAACTGTATCAATGTCGTTTATTTTATCAAAGTAATTTGGATCTTATCAATGCCAATTGTGTTATAAATGACATTCGTTTTTATTAACGTCATTAGCATTTTAATAATGTAATTCGCATTTTATCAACGTCAATTGTATTTTAAGAAGGTCATTTGCATTTTTTCAATAATTTTGTAATGTTACGTCATTGCATTTTAACAAATACTTTTGCATAATTACACATGTTATATTTTAACAATGTCGTTTGCTTTACCTTTTTTGTTTGTATATTAAAATTCGAACGCGAAATATTTTTCTATCGAAATAATGTTTTTCAGAAAATTGACATTCAATAAAAACCTCCCAAAGTGCACCATTAAAAAACTATCTCCTAAAACCTTTTAAGACGAGATACCCACCCATCCTCCAAATATGAAAAATATACTAACCCATCCGCCAATAAATAACGTCCTTTCTCCGACTGATCTTTGTGCCGAGAATTGTACATCTCTGCACTTCGGTAAGGAAGCAGCCCACATGCCGGTAATGCAGCTACCGAAGTCTGTAATACAGGCTCATGTTGCGGGACTGTCTCCCCTTGATAGTCGATAATGCAGCAATTTGCAATAAAGATTGTCCTATACTAATCTTCACCTCCTAGTGTACTTCGTAATTAAAATAAATAATAATTTTTTGTTTTTATTAATTTTTATTGAGTAGCACTCGTACGTTTCCAACGCACTCTAGTATCTATCATAACCTTTCATACAGTCAGTTAGTCAGTCAGAGGATAAACCAAGTTTATTTATCTGTTCTCATTTTAAAATACAGGGTTTCACTTAAAACGCCAATATAAGAAATGGTTATAACCATATGATTGAATTTTACATTTTATGACACACAATAGTTGGAATGTTTTAATTTTCAATAGATTTCATAATGACATGTTTGTGTGTTACATTGTTGTCGCAAAAGCATATCCAGGACCTACAGTGACTGTGACAGTGGTTCGCCAGAAGAGGTTGACAACTGCCTTGCTATGTACCAATTAATTGCAGATTTTAAAATAGATTCGGCAACTCTATTACACTTGATCTTTGATTAAGTCGCACCGGATATTAATTTTCAAACACAACTCTCAGATCCTGTCCTCCCCACATTCTGCAATTGTGTCTATTGACTTTTCCTGAAATGTGGAAAACTTACTCGTCAGAGAAACACATGGCCTAAGTAAGAATTGTTCTTATCAGTTTTTTGTTTAAAACACAAGTCAGTCCTTTGTCTTTATCGTCGGGCTTTATCCACTGTGTTATTTGAATTTTGTAAAAAGCTTGCAGGGGAGATTTTTATGCATAAAATTATGAACGCATTGAGTTGCATACCTGCTTTTCGGATTGCTTTTCTTGGACTTCTTGTAAAGCACGCTCGAATGCGTTCAATGTTTGATATAGAATGCTTGAAATATGTCATTATTCTTTTGTGGTCAGTAACGTGATCGTGTCTTTGAGGATTGTTTCGTCGACGAAATCGGCGTTATATACTTGTTTCACAGACTTTGTTCTTGCTAACCAAATAACACACAAGCTTTACTGCTCAATCTTCTGTATAGCTCTAGCTTTACAGAACTAACAGTTTGTTGTTATTTATTTATTTCTCATTCTATTAATACTTAAATTAAAAATCTGCACTGAGTACAATTATGTCTCTTTGGGATATAAAGTGTATTTATTTCTTTTATTGTTTTAAGCGGGAAATTATTGCAGTCATAATAGAGAAACCGAAGGGGTGGTTCAGACGATAACGCTTGTGACTCGTATTCGGGAGGTCTTTGGTTCAAATCCCTCGGAGCCGGCCCATTCTGACCTTGTGTAGTGTTTTTTCCCAGGTCGCTTATGCGAGAGCTTAAATGCCTCTTTCCTTTCCATTCTCTCATTTCATTCCGTTGGTTTTGTTACTGGGCCAAGTGTCATTATGAGGTGGGCTCGTGCGATTTAACAGTGGCTTATGCTTTTAAAAAATTCCTGCCCCGGCTTTTGTATACCCTTCTGAGGGGCTCGAATTCCTTGGAAGGGCTGCGCTGCCTCGGAATGTATTGTCTGGAAACAGCGTTAGGGAACCCGTCTACATCCGTGCCTCTCTGCTCATGAATCCTAACCGCCTGGCGTCTCAGTCATATCATCCCTACCTCCCCGAGGTGCCCGAGCTAACCTTGAGCAAGACTAAAGTCCTCCACTCTTACCAATCCAATCCATAATAGGGGTAAATGACACCAAAATCCACTGCACCCTCTCCGTCTAGACTAGCTGGAACGGATATACACAGGCAAAAAGTAAAATCCATTAACTATGGAAATAAAACTGCAACGTAAAAGGAACTCTAATAAACGCGAGAAAAAGAAATGATATTTTTACGCCCCGAAAAAATCCATCGGTCCTGGCCGGGTTCGAACTCGCGATCGTGGGTTTAGGAGGCAAGTATGGTAATCACTACACTACCAGGACCGACGACAAATAACGAGTACGAAGTCTATAGTGTCTCCTGTAATCCTTCACCAGAGCAAGCAAGGGAGTATTTTGCGCATGCGCAGGTCAAAGAATATCTTTTTTTATCTTTAGTTTGTATATATCTAACAGAACAGCTCCAAGATTGATGCCTCACCTATAAAGTGCAATTCGTTTCCATTAGGCTTGCATGGCAAACGTGTTACACACAGTAAATTTTATCTTTTGCATGGTGTGATGGTCACAAAGTTGGTTGGAATCGACCGGCCGTTACTCAGTGCGCATTAATTGGTAGTTGAGTGATTCTCACACAAAGTGACATAATTAGTAAGGCCGCCCACTTTCGTCTCTATAGCAACCAGTGTGGCTTTCTTCCCCTGGAGATCAATGGAATTATACAGGAATGTGCCACTACTGAAAAGCCGACATGCAGGTTGCATGAAAATTACAGGAAAAATCTGAGCAACCGGAATAGCCGGAGAATACCTGCTTAATATACATTTCGGCTGTTGACATTAAATACAATCGGTCTAGTCTTAATGTTAATAGAGATGGGCGAAAACTCTGACTAGGGAGTAACTCCTGACATAGCATAATCAACATTTGGAAAACTCGTAGATTAAGTCAGTAGTGTTCAATTAAATACAATCTAAACTGTGGAATATGTCTTTGTGCGCTACATCAGGGACACTTAAACACTGTAGTAAATGTAGCAAAGCTCACTAATGTTCAATTAAATACAATCTAAACTGGGGAATATGTCTTTGTGCGCTACACCAGGGAATCTTAAACACTGTAGTAAATGTAGCAAAGCTCGCTATTGTTCAATGAAATACAAGCTAAACTGTGGAATATGTCTTTGTGCGCTACATCAGGGATATTTAAACACTGTAGTAAATGTAGCAAAGCTCGCTATTGTTCAATGAAATACAATCTAAACTGGGGAATATGTCTTTGTGCGCTACATCAGGGATATTTAAACACTGTAGTAAATGTAGCAAAGCTCGCTATTGTTCAATGAAATACAAGCTAAACTGTGGAATATGTCTTTGTGCGCTACATCAGGGATATTTAAACACTGTAGTAAATGTAGCAAAGCTCACTAATGTTCAATTAAATACAAGCTAAACTGTGGAATGTGTCTTTGTGCGCTACATCAGGGACACTTAAACACTGTAGTAAATGTAGCAAAGCTCGCTATTGTTCAATGAAATACAATCTAAACTGGGGAATATGTCTTTGTGCGCTACATCAGGGATATTTAAACACTGTAGTAAATGTAGCAAAGCTCGCTATTGTTCAATGAAATACAATCTAAACTGGGGAATATGTCTTTGTGCGCTACATCAGGGATATTTAAACACTGTAGTAAATGTAGCAAAGCTCGCTATTGTTCAATGAAATACAATCTAAACTGGGGAATATGTCTTTGTGCGCTACATCAGGGATATTTAAACACTGTAGTAAATGTAGCAAAGCTCGCTATTGTTCATTGAAATACAATCTAAACTGGGGAATATGTCTTTGTGCGCTACACCAAGGAATCTTAAACACTCTAGTAAATGTAGCAAAGCTCGCTATTGTTCAATGAAATACAATCTAAACTGGGAATATGTCTTTGTGGGATACATCAGGGACACTTAAACACTGTATTAAATGTAGCAAAGCTCTTTATTGTTCAATGAAATACAGGCTAAACTGGGGAACGTGTGTGTGTGCGCTACATCAGGGACACTTAAACACTATTAAATGTAGGCATTCCAGAACGCAATAACTAATGTAAATGCAAATAATATGTTAGTGTTTCTAATTATATATGGGTACCGTTCTTCCCATTTTTAATTTTTAAAATGCACTTATATTTATTCCTTTATTATTTTATTATATTATATATTGTGTATGTATAGTAGACTATATATATATTTCTATATTCACCGCGACCCCCGTAGGGGTTCCGAACCACAGTTTGGGAACCGCTGCTCTAATTTATCCAAAAATAAGAAAATACAATGCCTGCCCTCCTGTTTGGGGTTGTTGTCCAAGTGACGATTTCCTGGTTGACCTCTCATTCTTAGGTCGAAGACTTCAAAGCATCAATGAAATTAAAGCTCCCAAGCATGGGATATTTTCATTTAACGCCAAAAAAATAAATAAACACACTACAACACTGTGTACGCCACAGTATTCTATTTCATTACAAAGAAGCGAAGTTTGATATTTCAATTCCCTGAAATAAAGTAATATGTAAAATATTTAATAGAGACTATTATTGACAAGAAAACTCTTGTATTAGTATTACTAACAAATTGATATTATTCAGAAATTTCATAATCAAAACTATTATTTGTAATTTATGGAAATTAACTTCATATTGCAAATGTAAATAACATAAGTATGTTTAATATTAATATATTATGTGATTATAGATTAAAATGATATATGTTCTAATTCGATATAATTGTTTAATCAGTGGCGTTTTATAAATGTAAATTCTCTCGCCATGTTTGAGCCATGTTTCCCGTTAGTAACCCCTTATTTTTCGCGTTTACAGTTGCGATTTTACTGTGTCACATACCTCTCAGTCATTTTCCCCACGTTCTACAGTTATGTTTTCCCATCCGATTCTGACATTAAAATCTCCCATTATAATTAAAACACAGTGAATATAGATGTTTCGAATTTGTGTGACGGTGTCATCAAATCCATGAAAAAGCTGGGATTTGCTAACCGGGACGCCGCTGACTGCCTGTATAAAACTAATGCACATAATTTGATCTCACTTAATTAGCAATATATAGCAATAGCTCCACGTAGTTTAATGTTAACCCTGTGGATGTAACTTTCACACTTTTCTTTAAAATTTAATGCCACACTCCCCAGAGTCTCCTTCTCAGGCCCCTTTTTTCACTCCCTTTAAATGGCGCTTTAAAGCCAATAATAGTTAGTTACCCTTTCACTGCCTTTTGGCCTAGTTCCTGTCAGTTCCATAATGTCTACACTAGTTTCAAAATCAATGAACCTCTCGTTCGCAAGTTTGAGACTTTCAACATTCCACAAGCCAACCGTCAGGTTGACAGCTTTTCCCCAATGATCGCTCCTACCTGCTCTAGTGTTCCTTGCCTGTGTGTCATTACTGTGTTTGCTGCCACTCTGGATCCGCCAGTTGATGTTCTGTCCTGTGACTCCTCCACTGTTTGTCTCCCGACCGCTCTCAATACCAGTGACTATTTAGCACCTTCCCCTCTCTCTCTTGTGACTGCTTTCTTTTGATTTTGATTTGTTTTATTTACGGACGCTCTATAACATCTCCGATCATCAGCGTCCCATTCAATTCAGGGCGTGAAACGGTCGAGAAATTTTGCTCAGAGGCCTCTTCTTTCAGGCTTGAGGTCCTTTTTCGTGCCGTAAATGTACGATACGGAACCCACGGCTTTACTTCCCTTCCGAAGGAAGCCATACTTAGGATTTTTACGCCCGAAAATTTCCATCGATCCTGGCCGGATTTGAATCCGCGATCTTGGGTTTAGAAGGCAACTATGGGTACCACTACACCACCAGGACCGATTAGACTGCTTTCTGGTTGTCCGATTCCTCATCGCCTTCCTGCTAAGACAATTTATGAATCTCCTCCAGCCGCTCTCTCTGCTTTTTAATCGGGCGTCGATGTACGATTATTTATTGAACTGTATGACGGTATGAGATGCCTGCCGTCGTGCCTCCATCAAGTGCAGTCTAAGAAATTGCCGGTCTTCTCACTGAAGTTCTGTCCGGTGGCGAATCCTCTGGCAAACGCTGCGTTTTAGTTTTATGTGAGAGTAGCTTACAGACTTTAGGGTATTACCTCTCCAGTCTATTCGTGTGCCCTCTCGATATTCGTGTTTCGTAGTTGTGATGCCAGTCGTACTATTTTATCATTCGTTTCTTGCCAGCTCTCGTGTGAGCCTACGGTACACCATATATGATTAAATTGCTTCTCCTTAATTGTTTTTCCATATAGTCCAATTTGGCCACAGCATTTCACACTGTCCTTCCAGCACTCGGATGCGATGCCCTAACTTCTCAAAGGCTTCTACTAGCGAATTAACTTTCAAAATCAGTTGTTCGTGTTGTTCTCGGTTAACTTAAAAACCTTTCTTGACTTCCTTCTCTTTGGGAGCACTCTTCCTCGGTCATGTGGCAAAGCATCCCAGTTGCGTTATTCATCAAGGCTATTTCTGATGAAGACAACGCCGTCCCTCAACTTCCAATAGCTCAAAAGATCACAACATTCACACTTATTAGGGCTGTTCAATTAAGATTTTTTTTGACAGCATATCTTTACTCATCCTCATAATTTTTATGATCTTTTTCAAAGTAGTCCCCGTTGGATGCAATGTACCTGTTCCAGCATTCCTGCCATTCTTCAGCGACATGCTGGAAGTCATTCTTTGACATTCTTCAACTTGTTGCAGGGAAATGTCTTTTGCGTGTGATATGACCTTGCAGAGTTTTCAGAACATCTCTTTAGTATTGCTCAGTTACAGTTGTGTGGATTGACCTTGTACAGTTTACAGAATAACTCTGTAGTATTGCCGAGTTACAGTTGTGTGTGATATGACATTGCAGAGTTTTCAGATTATCTCTGTAGTATTGCCCAGTTACAGTTATGTATGATATGACATTGTAGAGTTTTCAGTATATCTCTGTAGTATTACCCAGTTACAGTTATGTATGAAATGACATTGCAGAGTTTTCAGAACATCTCTGTAGTATTGCCCAGTTACAGTTATGTGTGATATGACATTGTACAGTTTTCAGTATATCTCTGTAGTATTGCCGAGTTACAGTTGTGTGTGATATGACATTGCAGAGTTTTCAGATTATCTCTGTAGTATTGCCCAGTTACAGTTATGTATGAAATGACATTGCAGAGTTTTCAGAACATCTCTGTAGTATTGCCCAGTTACAGTTATGTGTGATATGACATTGCAGAGTTTTCAGATTATCTCTGAAGTATTGCCCAGTTACAGTTGTGTGTGATATGACATTGTACAGTTTTCAGTACATCTCTGTAGTATTACCAGTTACAGTTATGTGTGATATGACATTGTAGAGTTTTCAGATTATCTCTGTAGTATTGCCCAGTTACAGTTATGTGTGATATGACATTGTACAGTTTTCAGTACATCTCTGTAGTATTACCAGTTACAGTTGTGTGTGATATGACATTGCAGAGTTTTCAGATTATCTCTGTAGTATTGCCCAGTTACAGTTATGTGTGATATGACATTGCAGAGTTTTCAGATTATCTCTGTAGTATTGCCCAGTTAGTTATGTGTGAAATGACATTGCAGAGTTTTCAGAACATCTCTGTAGTATTGCCCAGTTAGTTATGTGTGAAATGACATTGCAGAGTTTTCAGAACATCTCTGTAGTATTGCCCAGTTACAGTTATGTATGAAATGACATTGCAGAGTTTTCAGAACATCTCTGTAGTATTGCCCAGTTACAGTTATGTGTGATATGACATTGTACAGTTTTCAGTATATCTCTGTAGTATTGCCGAGTTACAGTTGTGTGTGATATGACATTGCAGAGTTTTCAGATTATCTCTGTAGTATTGCCCAGTTACAGTTATGTATGAAATGACATTGCAGAGTTTTCAGAACATCTCTGTAGTATTGCCCAGTTACAGTTATGTGTGATATGACATTGCAGAGTTTTCAGATTATCTCTGAAGTATTGCCCAGTTACAGTTGTGTGTGATATGACATTGCAGAGTTTTCAGATTATCTCTGTAGTATTGCCCAGTTACAGTTATGTGTGATATGACATTGCAGAGTTTTCAGATTATCTCTGTAGTATTGCCCAGTTAGTTATGTGTGAAATGACATTGCAGAGTTTTCAGAACATCTCTGTAGTATTGCCCAGTTAGTTATGTGTGAAATGACATTGCAGAGTTTTCAGAACATCTCTGTAGTATTACCCAGTTACAGTTATGTGTGATATGACATTGTAGAGTTTTCAGAACATCTCTGTAGTATTGCCCAATTACAGTTGTGTGTGATATGACTTTGTAGAGTTTTCAGAACATCTCTGTAGTATTGCCCAGTTAGTTATGTGTGAAATGACATTGCAGAGTTTTCAGTACATCTCTGTAGTATTACCCAGTTACAGTTATGTGTGATATGACATTGTAGAGTTTTCAGAACATCTCTGTAGTATTGCCCAATTACAGTTGTGTGTGATATGACTTTGTAGAGTTTTCAGAACATCTCTGTAGTATTGCCCAGTTATAATTGTGTGTGATATAACCTTGTAGAGTTTTCAGAACATCTCTGTAGTATTGCCCAGTTATAATTGTGTGTGATATAACCTTGAGAGTTTTCAGAACATCTCTGTAGTATTGCCCAGTTATAATTGTGTGTGATATAACCTTGAGAGTTTTCAGAACATCTCTGTAGTATTGCCCAGTTACAGTTATGTGTAATATGACCTTGCAGAGTTTTCAGAACATCTCTGTAGTATTGCCCAGTTACAATTGTGTGTGAATAACCATGTAGAGTTTTCAGTACATCTCTGTAGTATTGCCCAGTTACAGTTGTGTGTGATATGACATTGCAGAGTTTTAAGATTATCTCTGTAGAATTGCTCAGTTACAGTTGTGTGTGATATGACATTGCATTTACTGTATTAAAAACATGTAACCAACCTTTTTTTGAATGTTACTAGAACGCTCTTACATACAAATATAATTCTCACATACATATTAGATTAATATTTCACGTTTGCTACCTTCACAACTATACTTTTGTTAAATATAAATTTTAAATTACAGTTTATATACTGAGTTAAATTGTCCTTTTATTTTAAAACAATATAAACAAAATTAAACGCAATAGTACTTTTTAAATTTCGGTTTTCAAGTATATAATCCTATTCTTAATGGTCCAATTTTCTAGATTTTTTTTTTTTTAAAGTTAAATGGTGTATACTGGATTTTGTTGTAAAGAAACATATATTGGTGCCGCTAGAGCTATTTTTAAATGTTGGATTTCCCACTCCTAATGGCCCGATTTTCTTGATTTTCAGAAACTATTTTTCTTATTTTATTTAAATTGTACATACGGAGTTTTGTTGCGTAAAAGCAAATGTTTCTGCTAGAGTAATATTTAAAATTTGGGTTTCAGGTAAACCCCCAATCCTAGTTTGATTTCACTGATTTTCAGAAACTATTTTTCTGTTTAATTTAAATGGTACATATATGTCGAGTTTTGTTTGGAAAAACAAATATTTTATGATGCTAGAACAATTTTTAAGTTTTGGGTTTCAGATAAACCGCCGCTCCTAATAGCCCGATTTCCTTGATTTTCAGAAACATTTTTTATTATTTCATTTAAATGCTATATACGGATTTTCGTTGCGAAAAACAAATATTAATGTCGCTAGAGCGATTTTAAAAATGTTCGGTTCCCTGTAAATCCCCCTCCTAAGAGTCCGATTTCACTGATTTTCAAAATTTTTATTTCAGTGACATATACAGAGTTTCCATTTAAAAGTTTAAATGCGGCCGTTAGGGCGATTTTTAAATTTTGATTTTCAGAAACTATTTTCTTATTTTATTTTAATGGCACATTCCAAGTTTTCTTTAAAAAATATTAAAACCGGCGGCGAGAGCGATTTTTAAATTTTGCTTTAAACCCCCCTCGTTAATCAGGTAAACCCTCACTTGCAATAATCTGATTGCATTTTTTCAGAAATTATTTTTCTTTTTTGATTTAAATTACATATATTAAGTTTAGTTGTGAAAAAACAAATATTGGTGCTGTTAGCAATTTTTAAATTTCGGGTTTCGGGTTTACCTCCATTCCTAACTGCACGATTGCCCTGATTTTCAGAAACTATAGTTTTTATTTTATTTAAATGGCATGTACGAAGTTCCGTTGCGAAAAAACAAATATTAATCGCGCTAGAGCTATTTTTAAATGTTGGAGCTAAGGTAAACCCTACTATTAATAGTCCGATTTTACTGATTTTCGGAAACTATTTTTCTTATTTTACTTTAATGGCATACACCTATTAAAATTGCGGCGGCTAGAACGATTTTAAAAATTCCATTTAACCGCACTATTTTTTTTAGATATACCCAATTGTTATGATTTTCTAAAACTAGTTTTATCAATTTGTTTTAAATAAATATCCCTGTTTCGTTAAGAATAAACGAAAGTTGGGGCCGCTTGAGCGATTTTGTCAATTTTTTAAAAATGTTTCGCCTTAGGTTGGCCCCACCCTCAATGGTTCAATTTTACTAGTTATCGAACTCGACGAATCGTTTGTTAATTGATGGTTATATGCCGAGTTTTGATGAGAAAAAAAAATTGCGACCGCTAGAACGTTGACGGACGAACTGACGGACGGACACTCACACCCACCCACCCACCCACCCGCAAGCACCCCCCCCCCCACACACACACATAGCCTTTAAGTTATTAACGTTTTGAAAGGCCAGAACATAATTGAAATTGCTGTGTGAGAGTTATTTTCGTATATGCGAGGTTAATATCGTGTGATGCAGAACGATTCTTTCTGCAAAACAAGACTTTATTTCTGTGATGTTAGTTAAGGATTTATGATGAAACAATTTGAAAATAAAATTTTTCTTTGCAATTTCAATCACCTTTCTATATCTGATATTTACGTGCAATTGGTATCAATATTAATTTTTCAGCTAAGTTGGCATTTTATCATACTTTCATGTAATCTTGTATTATATCTTTTTTTTTTTCGAATTTTTAGTATATAAAATTAAATTTTATTTGCTTTTAGCATATGAATTTTCGGGGGCTAATGATGATACTTCAGAAAAGCAAGGAGATGATGTGGTTAATAATGTAAATGTTACACTGTGCTGAGACGAGCAACACAATTGGCATAAATTCTAAATATTTTCTGAACAGAGCACATTATTATTTTTTACGTTTCTGTATTGTGTTTTGGAGAAGGAGGATTTCCAATCGGTGTTCTAAGATATCAAACAATGCGGTTGTCATATACATGGCTTTCACTTCATATCTTTCCACTTGTTTAAAATAGATTTAATATAGATATCAAAGGAAAATTTAAAACAAATTTACATTACATTTTATATTTTAACCGTCACGTCCTGTCAACCCCAATTTCAAATTTCGAATTTTCACATCCTATAAAACTTTTAAAGAGTGTTCGATTGTTATCAGTTCTTTTTAGTTGCCTTGTAACGTGATTTGTCAAGATTATTGAACTTTTAGTGAAATAAATCTAATAAGTCTTCTCGGATTATCAGCCGCGATCCTGACTCTGTGGTCTTCGTCAAGTACTGAAGCCTTATTAAGTAATCAACGCGATGTTTCAAAAAGTGTATACAACAAGAGGCAATAATGTCTAGATTAGTCACAATATATTAATAAATGTGTTGTCATCCTTCAACTGACTGACTTATTTTTAGCTGTCCAAATTCAAAGAACAAATTCTCTCTAACTGCTATATCGGATTTTTTTGTGTAGTGGATTTTGTATGACTCAAAAATGTCACTGATACTTTTATGGATTTAAATATATAATTTATTTTGTATTACTTCTCGTAAACGCTCTCTGAGGTCTATTATGCTATTCTGTGATAAGCTCAACAGACAGCAAGGCAGAGTCAACAGGTAGGCGGATCTTGTAAACGCTTGTGAACGTACTCTATACTCAGGAGATAGAAAGAGAAGAGAATGGCTTGTGGGAATCTTAAAAATACAGACAACTGTTTACGAAATACAAGTATGACTTCCCATTTACTCAGTCTGTTAGTGTAGCGTAGAAAAGAAGAAACTGTCATTGTCGCTATACAACCCATCTGTGATTGTTGCCAATACTGCGCTGAAAAAGTTTAAGCACCCTCTCTCTCTCTGCGCGATGTAAATACGATTACCTTTATCAAGAGAAAGTGCTAGAGCTCCTGTCCGGAGCGAACTGCTCAGTCCCGAACGAGATATTTTTCTGCGCTATCGCTCAGGAGTTCTAGCATCTTCGAGAATTTTTCAATTAATATGTTCAATGTTAACTCGAAATATAAAATGTTTACGGAATGTGTCTGTGAAACTTCAAGAGAGTTTTGATATGATGACATGAATTTTAGTTTTTTACTTTAAATCAAAATAAGATCGAAATGTAAAGTTGAAAAAGTTTTCGTGGCCGTTTCTAGAATGTAAATATTGCACTAATTAATTTTTGTTATAGGTAATGTAACCTGTGCGTTGCCCTCCGTAACTTTCTGCCTGCAATATGTTGTTCCTTATTACAAAACTACGTTTTTCACTTTTTATCACGCGTTGTCTTATTGATATTCGCACCTAATTCATTCACACACATTAATCTTAGTGGTTTGCTGCGGCAAGCTATGGCCTGACGGCCTATATTCGTCTTCTGTGTATGTGTGTGTGTGGTTTTTTTTTTTTTTCTTTTTCTTTCCTCTCCCTCCCGGACACTCTTTAACATCTCGGGTCATTAGCGTCCCATCGTCCCATTCAATTCAGGGCGTGAAACGGCCGACACATTTTGCTCAGAGGCCTCTTCTTTCAGACTTGAGGTTCTTTTTCGTGCCGTAAATGTAAGACATGGGACCCACGGCTTTACTTCTCTTCCGAAGAAAGCCATACTTAGGATTTTTACGCCCCGAAAAAAGCCATCGATCCTGGCCGGGTTTGAACCCACAATCTTGGGTTTAGAAGGCAAGTATGGTTACCACCAGACCACCAGGACCGACAAACCTCCTGTTGTAAATGTAAATTGATAGGCGCGGCTAAATCACTGTAATAGTGTCAAATCTCCTTTGATTCCAGCAAGGAAAAAAATCGTAAAAATCAATTTATAGCGCATCGTGTGCGTGTACTATATTAGCGAGTAAATCATTGTAATGGTGGCAAATCTCCTTTAATTCCGGCAAGAGAAAAGAAAAAAAAAAAAAAAAAAAAGAAGAAGAGAAAAGAAAGACTCTGCTGGAGATGCTAAGGTGATAGAACTGAAGTCCCGAGCAACAGCGGAGAGAGCCGAAGCTAGTGTGACTTTTAACAGATATAACTTGTCTTATACTTTCAAGCGCAACGGGATGATAGCTCAGACGGTTAGAGTGCCATGCTATAGTTATGAAGGTAGTGGTTTGGAAACCTCATCTCCCGATGCTTCTTCTTCTTCTTCTTCTTCTTCTTCTTCTTCTTCTTCTTCTTCTTCTTCTTATTATTATTATTATTATTATTATTATTATTATTATTATTATTATTATTATTATTATTATTATTATTATTATTATTCTGCCGGAGTTAAAGATGATTTGCCAACATTCCAATGATTTACTCCCTAACATAGTACCACGGATACAATGTGCTATAAATTTACATTTATGAATTTCTTTTTATATTGGAATCTAAGGAGATTCGCTACCATTACAGGGATTCATCCGTTCCTATCAATTTATATTTACGAAAAGGAGACAAGCATAGGCCATCAGCAAACCACTGGGTCAATCGGTTTCTAGCATTTACCCGAGGTTGGCGTTAAGGCTTGTGTGTGTGCGTGTGCGTGTGCGTGTGAACTGCAAATTCCAATAAGACAACGCTTGATAAAAAGTGAAAAATTCAGTTTTGTAATAACGAACAACATATTGCAACCACAAAATGACATAGGGCAACGGATAGGTTACATTACGTTTAGCAAAAACAATAATACACGCAACATTTACACTTTTACAAGCGGCCACGCAGTCAGTCAATTTTATCTCCCGTTCGGGACTAAGAGTTCGGCTCTCTCCGCAGTCGCTAGGGACTGCAGCTGTGAGAATTTCTCTACGGGTAAGGGTAAAAGTCTTAACAACCGCCAGGTGCTACCTGCAGTCTCAACAATGCTGGTTGAAAGGAATACTTGTGTCGTCCAATGCAGCTGGGGCAAGAACATTATTGCAACCATTTACTACGACTTTAAATGTGACTTAAAGCAGGTGTAGTGTCTTGATAGGCAGACTCCTTCAGTTGGAAATTAAGAATTAACAGTCGGAATTAACAGTAATTTAACAGTCGGGATTTGAATAGGCGGTCTTTCCTGCCAACGCTGTAACCAACGAAGTTACCGTGTTCTCCTCCAAGCTGGGAACATCTTATTCAATATACCCCGGAGATTTCCCTAAAATTTTTATTCTATGAGAGATTTCTTCGTCTGATTCTTGTATCACATATACACGGCTAGTGTGAAAGAATTATTTCTGTATATAAAGGGTTAAAGAAGAAGCCGGCATTACGAGTCCCCTCTTAAGGAATAAATCTCTCACAGTAGAGAAAGCCGTAGGAAGGTATAGAATAAGATAGAGATGTTCGTGGTTCCGTGTTTGGTTAGGGCATCGGCACGAAGGCTGAAGATCACTGGTTCGAATCCCGGCTATGACACCAATTTTTAAACCTCTTTCTTAATTTGCAACTAATGCCCTACATGCGCCAGTGTGAAAGAATAATTTCTGGATATAAACTATTTTATTTATTCATTCCAGTAATTTGTTTATTAAAACCGCATAATTACTATTCTGTTTTCACGCAAATCTGTATCCTGAGTCAGATAAATAATAGATGCAGCATCCGGAAACTTTGAATGTTTAACGCCAGCTTATAGAAAATAAACTTCATTTCCATGTCAACCCCTTTGCGAACTGTCAAGCCTTAATTCTCTTAGAAAACGAACGGAAATTACAGTTAGTTGAAATTGTTACAACCTATTCAAATTGGGGCGACTGTGCATTATATCCAACCTTTGAAAGAGTTGAATAGACTTTAATACTTCGTACTTTTTTATCGTTTTAAAAGTGTAAATTGCATGAGTAATAAGAAAGTGACTTAGTTCATTTTCAGCAAAAACAAAAAAGATTTGATAAATAACTAAATATTATGTATTACTCCACCTGTTGCTCATAAATAAACTGAGACGGGATTGGTTTTGGAAATAAACCTGCCTTTAATACAGAATATTACCTCAAGTAGAAATGGAAGTACACTTTTCAATTATTACGTGGATAACACAGTTGGTTACAGGAACTCGAAAATACCAGAGAGCGGAAGAGCCTTTATTGCACCTTCGGCTTTTTATCTTGCAATTACTGGTGGTTTGTGTCATCGGAAATTATTTTGCGATTTGACTGAGTCTCATCAACTGTGGTTTCCACTGTAACGACAATTGCAAACTACTGCACAAGTGTGTGGAAATTGGAATTTGCAAAAACTGACGCCCTAAGGAGGTCAGATTAGACACAGATGCGAGGTTAGCAGCGCAAGAGAGCGAAATGATTATAGCATGAAGAATAATGATTTATACTTTCCGGATACATTGCACTGCTGCTGCCATCTGTTCAACCGGATATTAACGCCCAACTCCCGCAGTGTTTAATTATTCTGTATCTTCTCAGAACACTTTAAAATAATGAAATCCTCGGACTCACGTTTTACCATACAAAAGGAATAATGACTCTGTTGTGGACAAACTAGCAGCCGAGGAAAGTCGCAAGTCGCTTCGCACCGGATAGATCGTGTAAACCAATGGTTCACAACTTGTTTCGCACACTAATAGGACATAAGTAAATGTTGGCTTTCTATGTATCAATATTCTATGGTCACAAGTCATTTTGATATAATTATTTGACAATTGTTTAAACAGAAACGTTTGGAGTGAAAGTGGAAAATAATTAGGTTGTAGTTCGCCATGTGATTCAATTTTTTCATGACAGGGAAAACAGCAAAGGGAAATTCTGCATTGGCTGACGCTGCTCTTCCTATGAACCCGTTCGACTCTGGCTAAAGAGTTCGAGCACCATGTCCTGAATCAGCCTTGAAGGCAAAAAAGGTCAATAAAGTCTATGATATGTTTAGGTTGACAGGCGAGTGAAAATGCGCGAGTTAGCAGAGGGACAGATCCTCAACTGAGGGGATAATTTTATTTAGCGATGGGTTCCGTATCTGCTCACACCGCAGCAAAAGCGAAAAAGCATGCAAACTTCCATAAAGTGTTTGGAAGAGTCGATGTATTTTGTGACTGTGAGCAAAACATGCCGTCATTGCTATATACGAGACAAATGTGTTTTGGGACGTAAAAGAAATTTTCTTGATTGACTAATTGGAGAAACTATTACTGAAGAATACATCGGTTTACTTATACAGAAACTGCAGACGAACTCCGGATGCCCAAAAGGAGTTTTTTTTTCACCGTGACTAAGCGCCGCTTTGCTCAGTACAAATTAACCAAATTACGATTTAAATGCATCCAGCCTATTCACCTGATCTCGCTTCCTCGGATTACCATCTGTTCCCGAAACTCAAAACTTTATTGACTAGACACAAAATGAAGACAAATGAAAATATCATACAGGAGGAAAAGAGTATTTTAAGGGCCCCGAAGATATCCTTTCCCACGAGGGAATTACGAACCCGGAGAAATAGTGCGCAAGTGCACTGAACTTCGAGGGGAATATAAATAAAGGTACTAAACTTGTTCTGTTTAATATCATACAAAATGAATTATCGTAGCATACTGATGTACAATATGCAAGCCTTAGACTTGAGCGCGTACTACTTGCCTAAGTTGCATGTAGGCTAGAGGTCGTAATGTTATTTAGTATTCTGGTATATTTTAAGGTTGGGTTGTACTTTAACATATGTAATAAAAACGCGTCATTGTTTTAACTTTTATTTATTAAAACCAAAATTCAGTATGAATTAGTGACTTATTAAAGGAAAGAAACTTTAACATGAGTAAGTGACCTCCAAACTAATTTTATATCATCTCCTAACTCTTAAGAATAGCATGGCACAATTTGTTTCCTCAATCAATTAGCTTTGTTTTCACAATCGCCGCCGAACTTTCTCCTGGGAGTAAGATGACAATATTTTCCCTCAATGAATAACCTCACTCCTTAGAATCACCGCCGAATTTGCTCTTGAGAGTAACATGACAAAATATGTTTCCTCAATCAATAACCTATATCCCCAGAACCACCGCCGAACTTGCTCTTGAGAGTAACATGACAAAATATTTTTCCCTCAATCAATAACCCCTATCCCCAGAATCACCGCCGAACTTGCTCCTCAGAGTAATATGACACAACATTTTCCCTCAATCAATAAGCTCTATCCCCAGAATCGCCGGCGAACTTGCTCTTGAGAGTAACATGACACAATGTTTTCCCCCAATCAATAACCTCTATCCTCAGAATCACCGCCAAACTTCCTCATGAGAGTAACATGATACAATATTTTCCCTCAATCAATAACCTCTATCCCCAGAATCACCGCCGAACTTGCTCTTGAGAGTAACATAACACAATATTTTCCCCCAATCAATAACCCATATCTTCAGAATCACCACCGAACTTGCTCTTGAGAGTAACATAACACAATATTTTCCCCCAATCAATAACCCATATCTTCAGAATCACCACCGAACTTGCTCTTGAGAAAAACATGCGCAATATGTTTCCTCAATCAATAACCTATATCCCCAGAACCACCGTCGAACTTGCTCCTCAGAGTAACATGACACAACGTTTTCCCTCAATCAATAACCTCTATCCCCAGAATCGCCGGCGAACTTGCTCTTGAGAGTAACATGACACAATATGTTTCCTCAATAAATAAACTCTATCCCCAGAATCGCCGGCGAACTTGCTCTTGAGAGTAACATGACAAAATATGTTTCCTCAATCAATAACCTCTATCCCCAGAATCACCGCCGAACTTGCTCTTGAGAGTAACATGACACAATGTTTTTCCTCAATCAATAACCTATATCCCCAGAATCACCGCCGAACTTGCTATTGAGAGTAACATGACACAATGTTTTTCCTCAATCAATAACCTCTATCCTCAGAATCACCGCCGAACTTGCTCTTGAGAGTAACATGACAAAATATGTTTCCTCGATCAATAACCTCTATCCCCAGAATCGCCGGCGAACTTGCTCTTGAGAGTAACATGACAAAATATGTTTCCTCAATCAATAACCTCTATCCCCAGAATCACCGCCGAACTTGCTGTTGAGAGTAACATGACAAAATATGTTTCCTCAATCAATAACCTCTATCCCCAGAATCACCGCCGAACTTGCTGTTGAGAGTAACATGACACAGTATTTTCTCTCAGTCATCACTTCTATTCCCAGAATCACCGCCGAACTTGCTGTTGAGAGTAACATGGCTCAGTATTTTCTCTCAGTCATCACTTCTATTCCCAGAATTACCGCCGAATTTGCTCTTTAGAAACACCGTAGATCTCATGCAAACCGAACACTGCAGCTGAATTGTGGTGAACTTTCACTTCTCGAGTTTGGACGATAACGATGAAAAGTATCCAATAAAGCTTTAAGTATTTTGTTACATTTTTCAACCACATATTATATGTGCGAGTTTGGTTTTTCGGCAGTAACAAATATAAAATACAAGAAACGAAGGACTTATCTCAATTGAACACGAAATGCATGTAGGGTGTCTTCAGCTGCTTCATGAATTTAACTTTTATGTAAGAAACGACAAGCTTCATTAATAACTCAAATCTTTATATTGTTAATCATATATACAAAGATTTGAGTTATTAATGAGAAAGGTTATATGTATATATATATATAATATTTTTAAGCTTTTGAGTATTTTTCTCTTGTTCATTTTTTAAAAGAATGTCTTATGACATTTACCAAGCAACATCACAAAATCTCGGATTTCGTAGCAAATCCAGTACATTAGTGTGTTGTGGCAACCTGTTGCTGTAGACCCAACAGGTGATAGCAAAATGCTTCACTATGTATGGCCAGTATGAGAATTTCTGAAATCTATTTCTATAGCGGTGTTCAGAAGCCAGCAAAAGAACCAGAAGAGAGTCTATAGCACTTGCCTTTAGAAGGAGTTGCTTTGAACTTGTGAAGGCGACCTTGGCATCCGGAATGAGTGATGAGCAACAATTCGGGGGGAGGGTCGTTTTCTTTTCCTCTCTTCTCATCTCATAATACATGAACTGTTGGTGAATGTCTGTACTACTGTACTAAGCCTTATCGAACAGTCAACGTTTATCAAATCTAGCCAAAAGCAAAATTAAATCTTTTTCTGGGATCAATATTGTCATATATCTAGGATATCTTCACTAGCCATTGCTACACACATGTTTCAGTTCCTCAAAACTTCAAAACCATGTGTGAATACATCTATTCAATCCCACTAGTCTTTCTACCGAACACAATTTAATGTCATTCAACGCACGGCATTGGAGCATTAAGGTGTCCAGAGTGCTCTCCCTAGTTTCAAGTAAAGTATAATATTCATGTTTGGTTTGCCTGAAAGAAAAATGAGATATCTATAAACTTTTTATTATAATTTGTTGGTATCTTTAACAAGTACTTCGTCAAATGCTACTCTTAAAATGCGGCGTTAAGATGTCCGTTCATCTGTGTAGCTCTTAACCAATTGAGTAATAATTAAATATTGTTTTGCAGTTTAAGGAAAGGGAAACATATCAGGCTAATGGTTAAACATACAAGGTGCGTAATTTTTAGTGTTTCAAACTATTTAACTCTCCTGGTAAAACCGCCAAGGGTGACCGAGGTCGTTAAATCGCGGACTCGTGAGCGCGAAGTCTGGGTTTCGAATCCCGCCAGAACCGTCCTTCCTGACCGAGGTTTTTTCCAGGTTTTCCTCAGTCCTCATAAATGGCAAATGTCGGGGAGGTATCCTAAAATTAGACCTGGAACGTTTCCTTCCTTAAAAATAAACCCTTTCCTAATATATCATTTCATTTCATGTAACACCAGTGTCCATCGCCTGTGGTGCCCCTGTAGCAAAAACGGGCGATAAACACATTCATTCATTCATTCATTCTCCTGGTAAAGCAGCTATATGTATTCTGTTTGTTTTTCCCTGCTCCCGTGAAATGTAAAGGAAACTGGTTCTGGTGTTGCGAACATGAGACCTTGCATTGTTATAGTGAAGACGCCAACCAGCTGGATGTTGTTAAGTGCGTTTTGACGTATGTGGTCGGGCAGGACACTCAAAAATTCTTGGAATGTGCATTATTGTTGAGGGGAGGGGTTCGTGTTGATAAACTATTCCTAGACAGTCGAGGAACGAAATCATCTTAACCTTTCCTGCGATCTAACAACCATGGCCTTCTTCGATGTCTGGTAACTAGCTGATTTATAGACTGAACTTGTCTGTTTTCTTTCGGAATCATAATGGTATAGCCAAGTCTAATGATGGAATTCAAGTATATTCACCATGCTCCTACAAGACGCTGAAACTCCCGACACATCAGGTGTCTGCAATCTCTGTACCCTTCTCATATGTAAGCGAGCATGTACTCGTAGAAAGGTGAAGACACTACCATGGGAAATGTCTGACAGTCTATCCACAACAATGACGACAATTGTGTTGATCATGGTCTGGTTCAGTGCAGTGTTGGAGCACCTGACCGCCTTGCTTGTATGTTGAAACAAGACCTTTTTATAAACTCTTTGAGCCATCAAAGCGCGATTGATGGCAGAACATCACCATGTGCTTGCTGTACCATCGCATACGCTTTCATACGACTCCTGCAGGCGGGAGCAAAAATTTCACAGCTGCGTACTGCTCTTTACGAAATGATTGGCAAATAATTTTTCCTGACGTCTTGGTTAAGACTCATGCGCGTACGCTTCCAATTTTTCCCGTGATTTGTTATTCTCGTTAAAAATAGTTTCACCACCGTATCTTCACTGTGTGATGAGGGGAGGAAAAAATAATTTTCATTCTTCTTTGACTAGCCCTCGTATTAACACATTCGTTCTTCTCCGAACTTTTACCGTATAAGGGATTCCAATATCAGACGTACTAAAGTGTAACAAATTGTAACGCATCTCAGATCTCAAAAATTACTGGTCAAATGCAAATTGTTTGCAACTTTCTTTCGGGGGACACCATCTCTGTTTAGCAAAATCTCTGTTTTTTATAGAAAACACTACAGACTTGCTTTCTATATAATATGATTTTAATTTCATTCATCATGACCCAATCATGAATTTAATTTATATAATTTGTAGTGCAGACCAATTAGAGTATCCCTAATATATTATATATAATAAAAATGAAACATAAAACGGAATGAAACAACAGTAGAAGTAACATGTTTTGTAAAGTTTATAAGATATACGTTATTCTTATAAGAACCGATAGCAAATGAAGTAATCTTAATTTCTCTGGATAAATTGGAACTGTGAAACGAATGATATGACATAATTAGCGCACATTTAGACCATTGGCAAGGATATGAACCTGCGACCAGACAAGGTAATTGAAGGAGATAGGTTGCGACGAAATATACTTTTTAAGGCTAAGGGATGTTCTAAAAATAATGTGGGGTACAAATTGAGAAAAATCGCTTAAAGATGCGTGCATTAATTGTGACATTCTTTCAAATTAGGTTTGATGCTCTCAGTTTAAGATACATAAGCAGTAACAAGGTTAGGAAATTTTAGATTTGCATTTTTTTTAATGCTGGGATGATAACGACTTTAAAAGACAGGAAGAATATTGTTGGTCTTAGAATTTTGAGCTAAGTTTTTAACATGGGTGTCAAGAGATGAAAAGTTGTTACAGAGATATTGGCCACGGATTGAAAGATAAAAAGGAATAGATCTTTCGGTATGCAGGGGATGACCTATCAACATGAAGATGCTGTTGTAAATTGGTAGGCTTAATTTGCCCGGACGTAAGAAAATAGCCATTGCATAAAGAAACACCAATATCTAGGAACGTAGCAGCATTGGGAGACAGAAGACTTGAACTTAAATGAAAATTTGTAGGTAAAGTTGGTAAGGAACTGGCCGAGAGATTCTGAGCCATGAGTCCAAAGCAACAATATATCGTCAATACATCTCAGCCATAATAATTAATACCAGAGGTTTTAACTCAAAAAATTCCTCCTCTAGCAAGCCATAAAAAGATTGACCTTTGGCGGTGCCCATTGCAGTTCCTTTAATTTGTAGATAATATTTATTATCAAAACTGAACGCATTGCGAGTGAGAACCACTGAGACAGCATTTATAAGCTGCCACCCCCAAATTTAATTAGAGTGACTATAGTAAATAATTTTATGCAACTTTTCCATTTTACTCATGAGTGTAGTTTCATTTCTATTTCCTGTACAAATGTTGAATTGTTGCGTGTAAAATTTTATTTTCTAGCCAGAGTGCAGAAAACTACTCCAGTTATAAAATCTGACCTGGGAATTTCTGTTACCTATTGTAACAATATTTATATAGAAGGCCCAAGGAAATGGCAAACCGATATTTTTGGAGGAAATTCTTAAGTAGGGTCCTTGGAAAAGATGTTTATTTTGTATTCTGCTAGAAATTTGTAAAGCAGAGTAGGCGCAATAAAACACATGGCAACTACAGGAATGAGAAGACAAGCCGATAACCTCTTCAATTGATTGATTGGTGTTTAACGCCCGTTTTTACTACTGAGGCACCACAGGCGCTGACACTGATGATACATGAAATGAAATTGTAAATTGGGATAGGATTTTCTTTTAAAGGAAGGAAGCGTTCCAGGCCTAAGTTTAGGGTACCTCCTCGGCATTTGCCAGTTATGAGGACTAAGGAAAACCTGGAAAAAACCTCAGTCAGGCAGAACGGTCCTGGTGGGATTCGAACCCCAAACCTCCCGCTCACGAGTCCGCGCCTTAGCGACCTCGGCCACTCGTGGTGGTATATAACCTCTTCAGGGGAAGAAGCTAGCAGCTTTAGTTGATATCTACACGTAGGCCTGTTTATTTAGTCTTGCAATTTTGCGAACTGTAGTTAGTTGGAAGTGGAACACTCCCTCCAGTTGGTTCTAAGGTAGGCATTTCGTCGATAAATTCTCAGTTTTTGAAAGAACATTCAGTGGGGCATTATCAGTGGAACAACATTTTCAGTTCAGTTAGTGGAAAACTGTAGTCAGTTTTGGAAGAGTATTCAGTGTGGGGCATTATCTGTGTGAAAGATAGGCACGGTCAGTTCAGTTCCGTTCAGTGGGAGAGCATTAAGTGGAAGAGCTTTATTGAGTTCAGTTGCGCCTCAGGATTAGTTGATTTCAGGATCAGTCTTTATAAATTAAGAAACATCAGAGTGATCGCATAGATAGTGCGAAAGTTATTCTCCAGAAAATAATGACAGCACATTTTATGTGGAATAGTTTATAAACAATAAGTTATGTGTCGTCTCCCATAACGAGAAATCTTATCAATCTCCAAGACTCCTTCCCCATGGTCACAGGACCATAAAGATATCCAGCAGCAGAGTCTCAACAGTCGTGGCAAAACTGTAAGTCAGCGGAAACCAATCATCGGAGAGGAAGAAAAAAAAATCATTCAACCCTAGAGAGTCCATATAACCAATAAAATTAACTTACTTTTCCAAAATCTTTCCTTCATATTTTACATACTAAATTAACACTCCTCTAATAAAAACTAAGTTAGATGGCAAATGAAGCCTATGAATGGAGGTGTAAGGAGGTGCTAGAGAGTCCAAGAAACGTCTAACAGCTGCTAATCCTTCACAAAGAAGGGGGGAAACGTTAGTATAAAATGACGTCATGTTGATAGTGACCAGAAGCATATTAGAATATGCCAAAGCATCAACTGTCTTAGGCTTACTCAAAAAATGGAAGGAATATTTTATACAGAGTGGTCTAAACGTAACAAATGACTGTAAGCAAAAATCTAACAGGTGAGGAAATCGAAACTGACCACTTTTGGGCGGCCTGAACAGTTCTAGAGAGAAAATATATGATGTGAGTACGAGTAAGTAGACTGATGTCTTGGTGGTTAAGTTCTTCTGCGTAGCAGAATAAGCGATAAAACAAATGTCTTGATTAAACTTGACTGTACAGTCGGAAGACAATACTTCATAATAAGTGACATCATCAAGCACTTACTACTGTGCTGTAACATTGCTGATGATCCTTTATCGGCCGCGAATAATTGGCATTATTAGTGCTTATTTCTGTTTCGGAGTAATCTTATCTAGAAATTTAGAATCACCATAAAACTTAAAAACCGGTTAATAAACATTTCTAAAGGACGGCTAGAAGGTAAAGAAGCAGGTTCAAGTTTGGTGAAGGACGAAACTTGAGAAGGCAGAAAGTGACACTTGACGTAGGCTGAGTAGATTGTCAATAGTAGCTCCATCTTAAATTCCGGCAAAATTTTACGCCATCGGAAATTAATTTAAGATGGTTAAATAAGGGATTTGGACAAATGATGATCCCTTTTTTAAAAACAACGTATTGGCCACGGAAAACGGAACAGAAGATAAATTAACAAGCGCACTTTTACTAGCAGGAGAAGTAATTTGTTCTTGGGCTGCTAATATGCAGTAACGGAGTAAAGTTTAGCGTTTTGATCTATTTCTGCTTCTCTAGATCTTATATATTGTACAACCATCTGTTGCCAGAAGATAAAACATGCACAAAGTTGTATTCCAAGAACTTCACACCGGAGGGGTTCAGTTTACTACTTATTTTCAACCCAATGGACAGTACGCATATAAATCCTGCGTTTCCCAGCATTTCAAGGAGTAGATCATCAAGGGTTTAGTCAGATCTTGGAATAGTGCAAATTGATTGATAGTTTCTGTCTCTCACATACAATTGACGATTCAGTCAAGTAGAGTGACAAAGCAAAATAGATTAAACTTTTGGAGATTTTGGACCCTTTTACATGTAAAATTTGGCAAAACTACATAAAATTATAAGCTTGAATTAATACAAAAAATTAGGTTTTTACTTCAGAGGAGAAAATGTAGCAAAAGTGAAAGAAAGGTGTATGCATAAGGGGCTGTTAAATAAGCTAAGGGAATAACTGCATGCAATAATAAATGAATTATGTGAGAAAATGTTCAGGCCCTATATAATAACAAAAGCAATAAGGAAATGTTAAACTGCTGTAATATTAAAATATACATGGGGTACCAGCATTTCTGCAGTATCGCAGGATTGCCAACAATCTAAACGCACCAAATCTAGGGAATCTCTTAAAGTAAGTCATCGACGGGTGACTGCACCGTCCACAAATAATTCCTTATGCAATCTAAATCTAAATTAACGAAGCTATGCTAATTAATATTATGCAGCAAAACAAACGACACTGACATTGTGAATCATTGCACATAACAATGAAGTATTTTTGTAATAGTTTGACTCATTGTGTTTATTTCTGCAATACAGAAGAGAAGGTGTTTGTCGTGAAACATTATTTCATATCGTACGGAGCAGGGCGTCGAAATGGACCGAGGTTGCTTCACATTAAAGTACAAGGAGTGATATAATTTCTCGTTGAACTCCATTCCCGTATCTTGCCTGCTCCCCGGATCTCACGGCCCCTGATGTCTACATATGGCATGTTGAAAGAATCAGTTTTAAGACATATGACCCACTTACAAATATTTCCGAACAACGCGTCCTTATAGCATGTTTTTGTTCATCAACATGTTCAACAATCTCAGAAACGTTATGAACAAAGTGTGGCACGCGGTGGTACACGTTCTATACCAACACCATTAACTAACAATTCAAGTCTTTGCATACTAAACGAGTCCGTGTAAAATATAAGTTAGAAACGAAAAATTTGGAGTTTATAGAATCAGGACAGGTTAGCTCAGCTGGTTAAAGAGTGAGCTTGTAAGGCTGAAGATCCGTGTTTCGAATCCCGTTCGTGAGACTCGAATTTTTTATTTCTAAGCTTGCTTAGTCTGTCACATGTACAACCAAACCTAAACTGATCTACGGTAATAAGATAAGCTAACACAATCTTTATTCTGTATTCCTGTTTCAGATATGTGTCATCGGCACTTAATGCAGTTAGTGACAAAAGAAAGCTTTAATTAGAAACAGAAATATTAACAAATAATGTTAATTACAATAGATTCAGTAACATTATGCAAATATAGTTTAAAACTTATTTCGAAACTACCGTCATACTAGTGCTGAAACTTTTATTTAGTGGTATTTAAATGCATTTGGCAATGAGGAAAAAAAGTGACGGTGCATGTTGAGCATTGCCGTAGCCTACGAGATTACACGGCCTGGAAAGAAGCCAATTTTCACTGGTGACGGTGCAGTTCTTCCCAAATCCGCTAGAGTGCTCTTAACTGAGATGTGCTTCTGTTTAGTTTAAATGAGAAACATACAAAAAATCAACTCGTATGTAATAATTTTCTTGCAAATATGTTTTATTTTAAAATATTCACAATAGAGAAATTTACAGCTTACATTTGTATAATATTAACACCGGAAAAATATTATCAACATATTATTATTAATGCTACCTGGTTTCACGATGACAATTCTTTCAGGAGCCTTCCTTACAATTTGAGAACCTTTTGATATGAAGGTTTTGTTCTGAATTTTCTCATCTTGTCGTTTATATCTGTAGTTTCTCGTTATTGATTATCGAGAATGGAATTTAAAAATTCTGTCACGGGAATGTCAAATAATCCGTTTTGATACAATCCCAGCACTTAAACATCACCAGAAACTTGGGACAATAATGCTTAAAAGTTTTCACCGGGCGGATATTTGCTAAACATGTTAAAGTGACATGACAAGTGAATTTTTTAAATCTTTTTCAGGAAGAACACAAATTGTCTCGATGGATAGCGGAGCCCTCCTCGGTCTTACATTTTAATTTACGCACAGTATATCTCAGTCGGCAATTCAATTTCCTATTAAAACGTGTTTACATTTTGTACTGTCTATTTTTGAAAACAGCCAGCGAATCGACATGTATTCCTAGTTGTAGGTGCCGGTATTAAATTTTCTGTATCATTATCAGCTATTGTCTGTTTAACTTTCTTCAATTTAGGCTGTGATATATTATAAAATAGGAAATGGACATTTTCTGCTATTCCCGCCTTTCTGTTTAAGACTCGGAAAGTCACTAAATACGGAAAGCAATTACATTGGTAATAGTTTTTATTTTTGTGCTTATACTGAAATCACTTTCTTGAAAATATAAACTGCAGACCTTAAGAGTAGCTACATATTTGCGACCAGAGGTCTCATCCTGTCTGTAAATGATAATCCTCCATTTTTCTTTTAGAAATGGTTCTAGAGGAAATGAAAAGTAACAGTTTACAATGTCTCATTGTGGTACACAGCAATTCACCATATTCACGAAATGTTATTAATACAAGAGGTAAAATTGCTCTGCTTTCTATCTCACCAACATTAAACTCATCTTAGTAGCTGACATCTGGCGGCAAACTGTGAAATCGATAAGCCCACTCTTTACGTTCAAAATTCGGCTCCTTTCCTGACCTTGTAATCTCGTAGGCTACGGCATTACTATAGCTTACCCAAGCGTAATGCCATCCTTGTGAAAAGTGTTAAGTAATTAAACGATTATATTTAGTTAAATATGGGTCTTGATTGCATGAAAGACCATAAACATTTTTGACATGCATGGTCAAAACATCAGCTGAGCTCTGAACTTGTGTTGAATCTTCAGCTCTTGAAAACTAGTATTTAAGATCTCACATCCAGCCATAAATTATATACGTGAATTACCTACACAGTTCACACTATTTATGCTATCGGTCCTTCTATAATACAAAATGATAAATATATCAGTACATACATACTTTCAAGCGTGGTATTAATGTGAGTTACGACTGTTATCTTTAGTTTTCTTTAATTCGTCAGTGGTATAGAAATATTTTAGTGCTAGTTATAACTAAACTTTTTGAAAGCCTTTTAGCTGAAAATCTTGAAGTATTGGCCCCGCGAGTTGGGCGCCCCGTTTTAAAAGTATTTTGATTTCCGACATTAACTGTTGTTATGTGGGCGTAGAAGGCAACCGCACTTTCCTCAGTTACCTTTTGTCTTGGGGTTTCCGCCGTCTTTGTTGTCTTCTTCAGACAACAGGGAGGGACACTGGAAGTAAGCTCGACATTTAAATACACGACGGAGTGTAACTAGATAGTTGTATTTATTGACTCAGTTCTCTTTACAGGGCTATTGTCCGACTTGGGAAATGAATGCCTGTAAATCTTGGACTACTTGTTAATTAGCTCTGCATGCCAGCTAGCTATGTACTTGGACGCGAGCTTCCGTGACTGAAAACACTCACTCTGTTGTCTAATTGGCGCTTGGCAGCAAGATTTCGACAAGTGTTAATGTGCAGTCCGACTTAACTCACACTCGCTTATCACTAATTTATCACACGAGAATTTAACTTCATTATCTCGAGAGAATCACGCATTCCACTTGCATGTTATTAATTACGCGCCTACTTATAATTATCCACCGACGACCGAAGGATGAATGCTTCTAGAATATGTGGACTCAACAACTGCGTCGGATGGCTTCGGACTACTTCAATGCGTGATTCAACTGCGTGAATGTCTGGAAACTGGATGATTTCGCGTCTCTTAGATAGTTCGCCACAGGCTTAATCTAGACTCCACACATGTACCCCCAGAAGCTCCCCGGCTTCAAAAAAATCTAAACTACACTCTGCTGATTGGTCGGCTGGCATCGTATGATCTAGTGGTGGCGCGAAATTCCAACCGCTCCACTCACACAATTGTGAAAACCTGACTCCTGGCGTGAGGAAAAACCCATTATGTAACCCAGACTGCCCAGGTGTTCCCTTTCGTTCGTGCTCATATGTAACAAGTAAAACCAAGAAGCGCTACTTTGACACCATTTTCCGATTCCCATGCAAAACTGTAATTTATCCCACTATTTATACTACAGATGTCACTGCTATTTATATATATTAAGTAGAGCCGTCTAGCTCCTCCCTGAAAACAATACAATTAATGTAATAGTTATAGATATATAAATGTTAAAATACCTTCGGGTCGTCGATTATAAATTCTTTTACATTTTTCAGAATGTGGTTCTTTCCCCCCCCCCCCTTGAAGGAAGAAATTAGACAGTATGACTCTGGAAGGATAAGCTCTTTTTGAAATACCTGTTAATTACTATTTGGCTTGTGTAAATCCTGTCTGTAACGAATTTTCTTGTTGTGTATGTCTGAAACTTTTGTAAAAGTTTTGGAATTCTGCAACATATAGAAGTAAAGCTAAAAAATATTTACATGCTAAAGGCACATTTCCAAAATTATTGAAATATACTTTACCTTATAGTTCTATTCCTGATATTTTTAACTGCACAATAAACACTCCATTAGCAGATACAGCATTGCCAAATACAATAACTCATGTGCATTAATGAATGAAAATAAACAATGTATACTCTTTTTAGAATTTCTTTAATTGTGAGATTAAACGAAATGGAACCAAAGATCTAGTAGCAAAGCATGCAGATTCCAGTTGTGACAAAATATAGGTAATCAATACGGTATTTCCAGTTTAAATTTTTGATCTGCTAATATTACTGATTTTCTCCAAATTTCGGTTTTGTTATCACATCATGAAATTTCTTTTTCAGGTGAAACATGAAACAAAATCTCATTTGAAGCAGCATGTGGACAAGAAAGGACAGCAATTAGCAAGAAGCAGTAGTATATGTGCCTCAGTAAGTATTGCATTACCAACATAACGCGTTAAATTTTGTAACCTATTTGTGCATGAGCAAATGAGGACATCAGGCTAGTACAAGAGCTCTACAATAATAAGTATTATAATTGATTTATGTGTATAATTTATCACACTAATATAGCTTAATTCGTAGTGGTACTGGTTTTATTGTTGCCGCCGGTTGAGACATGCTCAGTTTCGCCTACAGCAAAATGAATGTCACACGCGACGAACAATAAGCTACTCTGAAATACTGCTTTCATCCTAACAAATCTTCAGCCGAGGCCTATATAGCACATGTCAAAGATATTTTAAAATGTTTAAAAAGGGGGATGCAATCAATTTCAAAGGAAGGTGGACCTAGCGGTCCAGTTTGTGCCCTAACGGAAGATAACATTAACACCGCTGCTGTCATTGTGAGAGAAGATCAACATTAAGAATACTTTAAGAAATCCTGAAAATTTCCCTGGTTGCCACCTATACACTGCTAACTGTAAAGTTGCACATGAGACATGTTTTTGCATGGTGAGTTCCAAAACTTCTGATTCCTGGACAAAAGACATGCAGTTGAAAATGACATGGCGTTTCGTTCAAAGGCAATCACTGCTGATTAAACTAGGCTGCATCATTTCAATTCTGAGGTCAGACAGCAAAGTTCTGAGTGGGAATCTCCGTCATTATGACGTAAAAATTGTGCAACAAATTGAATGTAGCACCATGCGCCACCATAATGTACAACCTCACATTGTAAATGTTGTTGGTGAATATTTCACAGAAATGAACGTGATGTTGCCCCACATTCTCCCTATATTTCATATTTAGTCGGACTCTTTTCTTTTCCCCCGATTAAAAAACGCCTTCATCACCAGAAGCGGTGATGAAGGCTGTGGGGGTGATTCTGAAGGACTTATCAAAAAAGATTTCCAGCTTGTCTTTGAAGACTGGTAGAAACGCTGGAACAGGTCATTGCAACCAAGGGAGCACTTTGAGAAATATTATCAAAATTATGAGCATGAATAAAGGTGTGTTAACAAAAAGTTTTCTTTATTGACCAGCCTTCTTAGAAAGCTGGAAAGGAAGTTCAGTTATCGAAAAACATGTACTTAGCTGTAACCAGATACGGTATAGAAATAATGGTAACTATATTTTATATGCACATTTGTTAAAAGAGTAGATCACAGACGAAGATCACTGTCATTTAACGTTGAAAATAACCTAAGAACTCTGTACACTAGAGGAATGACTGAAGCAAGACGCATTTATTATGTAAACCATTAATTAATTTTTGTAAAATTAAATTTTATCACAAAATATTCATCCATTGATATGAGTGAATGTTAAAGTTTCTCCTCTTCCTTCTGTTGGGAAAGCTGAGGTGCATTTTAATGAAAATACAGTTATAAATTTTAATATTTTACAATAAATATTTTGGATATAGCTCAACAAGAATTGCATTGCAGAGAAAGTTGCGTTAAAACATGCAGAACAGTTAAACTTAATTATTAAGAATAGTCCGCGAAATTTCCAGTTTTATCACATTTCACTTAAATTCCGGTTAGAACCAATCAATAGCAAGTTGCAGTAGTGGAGGTGTTTTATATTTACAATACTCAAGTCATGCCTGCGTGAACTTCGCACACCTGGGATTACGACGCCAGCCGTCTCATCCTTGACAGAGCACGACAAGATAAAGCTGAGCAGCAATGCGATATTATATTGATGATCTAAATCTGCACTACGTAAGCAAGAAAAGCCGGAACAAACAACATGGAAGTGTTACAGCACTAATTTTTAAATATTTTTGTATATAATTTTAGTCCTTATTCGCCCTGAAGTTCAAATGAGTGATTTTTCCTATGCACGTGTAGTTGACCGAGCTCTACAGTTCTCGTGGCGTTCCCTCCGCTTGAAAGCTGACCAGAAAGATCAGTAGAGTTTAACTCTTGGAACTTGCGGTCGTGTTGTGTGACAGCGTATTGAGTGTTCATTAGACGGCATTAATTACGTCAATATGGCTCAACTCAGATATTCTATTCCCAAAGATGATCTATTTACGATTCGTACGTGCGTAAGAATCAGCTCAGATGTACGAAAATTGCTTCAAGAAAGATTCCCTGATATTCAACTTCCAAGTTGAAGTTCCTTTCACAGATTGGTAAATGAATTAAGTGAAATGGGAAGTATTCTTGTTAAAAAGCGTACACAGCCACGTACAGTACTCACAAAGGAAACGTTAGATAATATTGGACATGCTCTGGAACGTTCCCCTAATAAACAATTCGATGTCTTTCTCAGTAAACGGGAATTTCCTATTCCTCTGTTCGGACGAATACAAGGATACTTAAGTTAAAGCCATGTGAAATTACCGTAATTAAGAACTTAAACCCAATGCATCCATGAGTAGATTTTGCTAATGGATTTGGAACCGTGTTATGAGGGAGAAATTGACCGTAATCTAATTTTCTTTGTGGAATAATTTTGTTTCTACTTACGATGATAGGTCCATAAGTTTCCGGCCTCGCCGATAAGGCTTATCGCCTTCACAAAATCCTTATCTGGTGTCATACCTTATTTTTAAGTAAATAATTGCAGCTGTAATTTCCGCTTTGCTGTGTTCAGATATAGTTTCATTAAGAAGGCTATTTATAGAAGATTGTGACATATTCAAAATGGAATATCGAGCCGTTATTAAGTTCTTCAGAAAAGGAGGACTTACTTCAAATGAAGTTAAACAGCGATTGGACAGTGTATATGAGGAAGCATCCCCCTCATATTCTACCGTAAAAGAATGGGTCGAGAAAGCATTGAAGAGGAAGAGCGTACGGGTCGGCTCTTGGAGATGCTCACTCCTGAAAACATCGCTCTTATGGAAAGAGAAATTATGGAAGCCCGGCGACTCAAAGTTACAGAAATAGCAGCAAGGTTGAGCCTTTCTAAAACAACAGTCCTTCGAATTATTCATGCACATTTAAACGTGAAACAAGATGGAGCTTAGAGGTCTTTCCTCAGTCAAAAAGCAGCAACGAGTCATCTGTTGTCAGACATTTTGGAGCCCTGTCGTGGCAATGAGAGAAAAGTTCTGCAAACCATTGTTACAGGAGATGAAACTATTGTCCTCTACTATGATCCCTTGTTCAAAAAAGAATCAATGGAGTGGCGTAAACCTGGCGAAGCACCGCCTCTAAAGGCCAAGGTCACTCAGTCAACCAAGAAGATCATGGCCACAATCTTTTGGGACTGCGAAGGAATACTCTTCATTGACTTCAAGAAGAGGAACACCACAGTGTAAATGCTCGCCTGCTGCACATCATCAAAGAAAAAAGGCGAGGAAAGCTGAGTGGTGGTGTACGCCTTCTTCACGACAACTTGCCTTTGCACACAGTGCTTGTTGCAAAGGAAGCTGTAGAGAAATGTGGCTTCAAGAGATCGTCATCCATCCTACAGCCCAGATCTGGCTTCCACTGACTATTTCCTCTTCTGAAAACTCGAGAAGGACTTTCGAGGAAGGAAATTTAACTGTGACGAACAAGTAGTGGTTTTTGTGTGTGTTTTATTTTTTATTTTTAATTACGGACGCTATTTTTAACATCTCAGGTCATCAGCATCCCATTCAAATCAGGGCGTGAAACGGCCGACAAAGTTTGCTCATAGGGCCCCTTTTTTAGGCTTGAGGTTCTTTATCGTGCCATAAATGTATGACACGGAACCCACGGCTTTACTTCCCTTCCAAAGGAAGCCATACTTAGGATTTTTAGGCCCAGAAAGCCCATCGGTCCTTGCCGGGATCGAACCCGCGATCTTGGGTTTAGAATGCAAGTATGGTTACCACTACACCACTAGGACGGACTGATGGATGCTGTTTATGTCCATTTTGCAGACAAGACATTTATTTGGGGGGGGGGTGAATGGTGTTTAACGCTCGTTTTTACTACTGAGGCACCACGGGCGCGGACACTGATGATACATATGATGAAATGATTGAAAAAGGGTATTTTTATTTTAGGAAGGAAACGTTCCAGGCCTAAGTTTAGGGGTACCTCCCCGCCATTTGCCATTTATGAGAACTGAGGAAAACGTGGAATAAACCTCTGTCACAAAGGACGGTTCTGGCGGGATTCGAACCCCAGACCTCTCGCTCACGCGTCCTCGCCTTAACGATCTTGGCAACCCTGGCGGAAGGGGGGGGTGAAGTGTTAATTCAAAGATGTGAGAAGTATGTTGCAATAAAGGGTAACTATATTGAAAAGTGAAATATAGTTTTTGCCTTTATCATACCTAGAAAATGGATAGGCCGAAAAATTTATGGGCCTACCCTCGTATGTGGGTATGTTAATTCACAAAAGCCGATATTGGAGTTCAGGAATTTTTCTTCATGGGGAACCCATGCATATTCAATCAATAGCGGCCAGAGAATAATAGGTTTTTTTCAACAATTAAATAGTGAAAGGTATGTGCAGAATATTTTGCTGTTCTTTTTCCGTGAATTAACTGTAAGAGATCGTAGGTTCGCGACTCTCCAACAGGATTCTGCAACGGGTCGTACAGTCCATGTCTCCTTGCACGCAATTCATAAAATCGTCATTCGACGATAGAGTCATCACTAACACATATGACCCCCTCGGTCTCCCGATTTATCGCCCTGCGATTTTTATCTCAAGGGGCATAAAAGGAAAAAAAAAGTGTAGAAGACAAATCTATAAATATTAGATGAATTGAAAATAACATTCGTGAAGAAATGTCTTCCATTTCTCAGAGGAACTGCAGAGGATAATGGTAAAGCGAGGTCAGAAATGTTTGGGAAATGAAGGTATTTCTAGCATCTTCATTCTAGAAAACTGTGAGTAAATGTAAAGTATTAGTAATAACTTACGCGACAATCATGCTGCGGACTTCCGTTCACCGCGGTACCAGCTTGAACTGATCTCTTGGAGCCGTCCCGTGTATTTGCACGTTTTGTATCTTAGGTGTGTAAGATATCCTGAATTTTAGAACATATCTGTGACATGATGAAACTCCGATCTGTTTTATTACTTTACATTAGTAATTCTGTATCCTGAAACTTGTACCCGTTTCAATTAGTGAAATCTTATGCCGTCTGCATTTTTTTCATTCAAGATGAAACATTTTTTCCATTATATTCTCAAGAATGCTGCCAAACTATTGTTCATCAATAATTGACTCCTGTTTGCAAACTTACGTGTAGCTCCAGTTTCAAATATTTATAAATGTTGGCTGCATTCATGTTTTTATTATATTTTCCATAAATGGATATGTATGTTCATTTGAGTTTTCGTGCAATTGTCTACATACTGATATACTAGCTGATTATGGCATGATCTCCAAGCCGTCTACTTATTTTTAAATAATTGTTTGTTCATTTACAGTAAATTTGTCATTTAGGATATTTTAATAAAGTCTAACTGAAAAAGGTCTGGTCCAACGTTTTTAAAGAGGCACATTTCTGTATACCACTTTGTGACAACTGTCCATCACAAAGTGACTACGTTTCTTTCCCCAAGCTCGTTAGTCTCCCCAAGAAACCCGAGAGGGCGAGTTGCTACCGCCCTATTATAGTCTTCATACGACCCAAGCTGGATTATGGTTGTACTGCTTATTCTTTTGCTAGACCTTCTGTTTTATGCATTTTAATACCATTTATCACAAGGGTACACGTTTATCTCTGGTCCATGCTCAGTTTATGTCCTGATTTTGGTGAACCATAATCTCTCAATTAGACATTCTGCTCTGCTGTCAGTCACCTAGCACATGAGGGCTATTCAATAAAGAATGATCTAATGCATGCCTTTACTCATGCTCATAATTTTGATGATCTCTCTCAAAGCAGCAATGCTCATGTCCCAGAATTTCTGCAAGTATTGACATTTGGAAATCATTTTTGACAGGTCCTTCAGAATCGTTTCACGGCCTTCACCACTGCCTCTGATAAAGGAAAATGCCTCCAACAAAAACATTTCTTCTGTTTTCAAAAGGAAGAAGTCACATGGGGCTAAATCCGGGAGGATTAGGGATACACTTCATATTTATTTTTGTGACAAATTTAGGAACATTATTTATCGTGGTGCAGTATCCAAATTGTTGCACGGAAATGTGGCCTTTCAGGACTTCTCTGTAATATGGTCCAGTTTGTGTGTGCAACACGAATGCTGGTAAATCGTTCCTTGAATATCGAGAAATAATACGACCATAACTTTCCCAGCAGATGTTCCTTTGTGTGTGTTGATGGTGATGGTGATGGATATTTCCACACAGAACTTAGTTGTTTGCTAATGATCGAAATGATGTAGCCAAGTTCCATTATCAGTGATTATTTTTTAAAGAAACTGCACACCTTCCTGTAGCATCGTGTTCAACTGCGCGCGAACATCAGCAGTCTTGGAATCCACCGTGCATAAACACATTTCATATGCAACCAAACTTATAAACTTTTCAGAATTTCCAAAAGTTTTCTTAATATTATTCGATGATCCTCTCTCTCAATGACAGCAGCAGTGTTATTTTTTTTTTCCGTTAGATGTAAACTGGAGCCCTGTTACTTTCCTTTGATCCCCTCCTTAAACCATTTAAACCATCTTCGAGCTGTGCTATAAGGGAGAAAAAAACTCCTCATAAATCCCCTGTATAATTGCAAAGTCCCCAAGTTAAGGTTTTTTGAAACTAAAACAGAATTAGAGAGTATTTTATTCGTTGTGCGTCCCTTCCATTTTGCTGTGGGCTGAACTGCGCATTTCCCAACTTGCACATCTTTCAAAGGCGGGAACTGGAATTGACAACAATGAATTTAATTCCACGTTAAGTTAAATATTACTTCTATGAATTCTGCCTGAAAGAAGTAAGGTAATTTTTTGAACATCGTATTACGAATTAGTCTGGTTAACTACAGCGGCCTTGTTCCCATCGAGTCGAATTCTGTTCAAAGAAGAATTGACACCACCGCTATCCACCCTGGATCTGAAATCCAATGCAATGCTAGTTATGGGGTTATATAAGCATATCACCTCTCCAGAAATATATCGTACATTTTCTTTTATGAATTTCTAGATAACCACGGAGGGTATAATGTTAAATTCACATACCGGGATTTAGCAAAAACTATCCCGCACGCGATTATTTTCATTCTCGGCGGCTGGGCATGTCGCGGCCGCCCAAGATCGTACTTTAACTTCGCTTCTAAAATTGGGTATAACATCTTACCTCATAGAAGATTTTAGAAATGTCATCCTTCTTCGGCTGAACAATCATATCGATAAAACACATTCTGAATGACATGTTTAAGTTCGGTCACTGTAATGTTTCAGAGTTCATCCGTAACATTTTCCTTTAGTTCCTACAATGTGTGCGGATTTGTTTTATAAACTCTGTCCTTCAGGCAAACCCACAGGTTAACACCGGTGAGCGACTGAGCTATGCACCAGCACTAATCACTCTTTCTTCAAACGCTTCCTTAATTTTATTCCTGGACTCCGCTGCTGTACGAACAGTTGTAGAATCCTGTTGCAACCACCCACATGATTTCTCTTCTTCCGTAAGCTGCTGAAAAAATGCGGTCAAAATGTACTTTTCTGCATCTATTGTTGTCTCATAAAAAAATCGAACGGATAAAACGCCTTGCGCTAACAGCTCACCAAACTCCACCTTTCCAATCATAAGGAGGGATTTTCTTTACGCAATGTGGATTTTCGGTACATCAGTAAAGCATGTTTTGATTTTTCAGGTAAACCAGGCCTCGCCTGAAAAGAACAGAAGCGTTGGGCCCATCAAACCTTCATTCACAGATGGGGCGAGGGGGGAGCATCACTCACAATAACGCAGTTTTGCTACTGGGTTGCCTTGTTTTAAAAGTATACACTTGTACTATTTGAGGTTTAATAATTTTGTTGCTTTATGTGCAGAACTCGCTGAAACTCCAACTTGTGCTAATTTCGGGAGTGATTTTATTGACGAACGTCCAAGGTTTGCACCAATTTCCTCTAATTTATCCTCTGTTAAAACTGTACGCTTCCGCGCCCCCCCCCCCTTTTTTTCACTGATCAAGTAAAATCAAATTTATTCCAATATCGTGAATTACTTTTTTGGAAGGAGACAATTGACCAGGGAACTGCAAACGAAATTCTGCATGAATACGACGAGCTGGCTAGTATTTATGGTGGCTTTCACACACGAAAATGTGCTGCTCTAGAGACAGCTATCCCATCTTGGCGAAGCTCAACTAATGCATTGCTTCGAAGACAGGAAAGGGAAGAAGTGGAGAGCGCCCCGTGTGCGGGGTAGTTTTACGTGAAAGTTCTGTATATACTCGTACTTATGGCTGAAGATGGCTGTAGACGCTAATATTTATCTTATTTGCACTGACTCCAGTGTCATTCAAATCGTATTGTATAGCATAGTTAATATAAGATCATTTACACACATGTTATGTTCTTGTTACCATTTTGTTTGCATACGTACCGAAGCAAAGAGCAGGCTGATGGAGCAGCTAAATCAGCAATTTTACATTCTCCAGAGATGATGTTGCCTCTGTATTGCGAGATATTAAATTTCTTTTATGGAAGTGTATTCCTCAATCTCACATTCCTGTCAAGGCCCCCCTCCCAAAAAAAGCGCAAAATAAAAGATTTTCCTTTAATCTGGGGTAAAGTAATATTAGACCTGAAGTAAATATAGCTCCAATGAGCTTTTTAGCACGTTCGTCTTTTTTACTCACTGCGAAACATGTATTGCTACATTAGATTATTTGCGACGCCTTATACGAATTACTTGGCAATGAATCTCCAGTGCTTCATATTGTGCACGCCAGCCTTGTTTAAATTTCATATTTTATTGAAGAGCTACTCTTTTAATTTCCCTACGTTTTATTATTTCTAAATATGTCTTTTGTTTTTTGGAATAACCTTCTGCTTTAAGTTTATAGGCTAGTGACACCAATGTTTGTTTCTTCAAAAAAAGATGAGAATTGAGAATTGTATCTGTTTGTAGCAGCACTCTGTATTAACATTCAGAAAACGTTTGTGCTATATGTTTTTACTACAATAACATTTAAATTAAATTTCAAAGGCAATTATTTGATGTAACATTCAATTGTTTTTATTTGGTTTGTACATTGTAATTGTTTCTGAATAGTAACACTTTTTTGTTTTATTGAAACATTGAACATCTTTAATACGCAATGTAGCTCGAAACTTTCTTATATTTCTCTCTCTTTTAAAGTAAAAATATCAACGGGTAAGTTCATATACATGATTACATTTTAAAATGTATTAAATTAATCATACAATATAGTTTTGTGTATTAGTCGTCATACATTTCATTTAATTAAGGTTCTATTAGTTTTTGTAGTAATGATAATTATAAAAATGTAGTTTCTTTATGTAATGTTTATGGGTTGCAAGAATTCTAATTTGTTCCCCTAATACATCACAATAATGCCATAACTTATTTCATTTCATTAATTAATAAGGCCTAATTTGGATTTTATATTAATTTATATTAAAATTATTCAACTCAATGAGGAATTCTCTTAGTGTACGTAGCTCCTGCGTGAGGGACTTTTTTCATATGCGCTTTGAATTGCAGCTACATGCACCATAGTCACCAAATTTGATCCGAAGTGACTTTTCCTCTTCCTCAATGCAAAGACATGTTTATTTGAAATATGAAGGTAACAGGTAGGATCTAAATGTGTTGAATTAAAATGAGTTAGATCGGTTGCCCTCACAGCCCAAGCTCTCCTTTGAAAAGGATGTACAGTGGGATTCTTTCTTCAGCATATTGCGTTCTGTGTTAGTACCCGGCGTTTATTTCATTAACCTGCTCGTCATTTGCTTAGGGAAGCTGAAGCCAATAAACTTGTCCTTGATGTTTCATTTTTATGGTGTGATGTCTTGAGTAAGCTTGTTAAGAGTACATCATATCATTTCAGAATGGCGCCGTGCACGAACCTGGCTGCACTGGCGCCCGGCAACAACACAAACGCGGAGTGGATGTCGCTGCTGTTGGTGGCAGGAAACGCAAGTGAGCTGCCCCGCAACCTAACGGTGCCCTACCTGAACGTCACCTGCGAGCTGCCCATACGATATGCACAGCCAATGTACGGTTATGCCGTGCCCTTCCTCCTGGTCATCACAATCATCGCCAACACTCTCATTGTAGTGGTACTGTCCAAACGGCACATGCGGACGCCCACCAACGCTGTGCTGATGGCCATGGCGCTATCGGACATGTTTACTCTGCTCTTCCCTGCGCCGTGGCTCTTTTACATGTACACCTTCGGAAACCATTACAAGCCTCTGTCCCCTGTGGGAGCTTGCTATGCGTGGAACATCATGAACGAAGTCATACCTGCGATGTTCCACACTGCCTCCATATGGCTTACCCTTGCCCTTGCTGTGCAGAGGTATGTTCCTGTATCTGAAGATGGATGCATGTCAGTACTCCATGTTTTATTTTGTATTTTTAAGTTAGTGACAGTTTTTATCATGTCAAAATTAGGAATGTAACAAAATTACAAAGAATTTTCCAGCACATTGTTATGCTATGCTATTATGTTATGCTACCTACAGCTAAGAGGGTCAAGAGGGGTAAATCATTTTATGCTGATCCCTATAGCACATTACCCACAAGACTTAGGCTTACAACCTGATCCTATGAATGATTTGAATTTATCTGCACTTTGTACCACAGATTATTATTATTATTATTATTATTATTATTATTATTATTATTATTATTATTATTATTATTATTATTATTATTATTATGGTGGTGGTGTTGTTGTGGACATCTGAATAAACTGATATGAATAACATAAACAAAAATTTCACAAAATATTCAGAGATATTATTTGGGTCCTGCTAGGATAGAATAGAATATTTATTTCATTCAGTCATTACAAAAATTTTAAGAAATAGTTTTATATTTTAACATTGTTCTCAGAGTGCACATTTCTGGGGTCTTACACACTCAACACCCTGGTTATATATGTGTTTAGGTCCTACCCTCCCCGGTTCCTTCCCTATCCCATATATGTACATTCTTCCTTAACTTTAATCATTCTTTTCCACCATTTCTCTCTTACCTTCCCTATATAATCACCAAAATTTCTCAAAAACTCCTTTTACTAGTTACAAAAAAATTTAGTATCACTTGCTACTTGTTAATTGTCCCATTTCTTAATCCATATACCTTCTCTCTATTCTTTAGTTTGTGAACATTTCACTACACAATGAAAATCCCTCTTTATTTCTCCACATAATGAACACTCTTCCTTTTTTATCTTTAATCCACCCTAGTATACCTCCTGTTCAACCCCAAGCAAATCCCTCCCTTTGCCCTTTATTTTAAATATCTACATATTTTTCCCGCCACCTTTCTTTCTTAAATTTCCTATAATGTTTCAAGGTACTCTTGTATTATAAACTACTGCATATTTAACCTCAACTTGGGTATTCATTTTTTACACTAATACCCAAGTTGAAGTTATATTGCCACTCCATTGTCAACAGCTTCGTAAGTACAATATTTACTGCATATTTGTTGCTTTCCAATATCATCTATCCTTTGCTTCACTTTATTCCTTGCTTATTCATTAACAGTTGTTCCTCCAACCTCTTTAGTTCAGCTAACCAACTTTTTCTTGTATCTGTAAACTACTACTACTCCTCCTCCTCCTGCTCCTGCTCATCCTCCCTTTCTTCTTCTTCTTCTTCTTCTTCTTCTTCTTCTTCTTCTTCTTCTTCTTCTTCTTCTTCTTCTTCTTCTTCTTCTTCCAATATTTAAAAATATGTTAAACTACCATGCCTTTCCTACTAACTCTTCCAATTCCACCAATGCCACCCAATTTGGAGTTGCCCTCACATCCCATTTTACAAAATTCTCTGTGAATATGGTCGATATACTCCCATCCTTCCTCTGTACCCCACATTTCAACCTGATACATAATTTTTGATTCAACCATCACTAAATAAATTCTCTCCAGGCATATTGCATTCATACTTGGAATCTTCTTTAAACACGTTCTTATAATATTAATAGTTAATTTTCCCTTTCCTAATACATTCCTTTCCTGCTCTGTCCCTCTTCCATTATTATTTAGCCAAACTCCTAAATAGTCCAATCTCTTTACTATTTAAAATTCATTATTCTCCAGCCATCATTTGTCATCTCATTGGAGTTTATTGCCTTTCATGCATAACATAATTTTGTATTTATTTTTAAACTCCATTATTTACAATATCTCAATATTGCTTTTATTTAAATGTAAAATTGGAACTTATAAAAAGTTTATAAAAAGTTTATAAAAAGTAAGTGAAGCTTTAAGAGTGTGTAGTTCAACTAATCATACAATGATATCCATTAATTTAATTGCTTTTATTGTTTTAGTTAACCCTCTGCTTGTTATTGCTACTGCTGCTAAATCATCTGCACACAATAATCCTGAGATATCTTTATTATTAATTATAGGGCAATGCTTATTCTTTCATATTTAATATGCCATCTATAAAAATATTGAATAATATTGGGCTTCCTTTTCTTAGCCCCATATTATTAGGTATCCACTCCATTATTTTATTTTCTGCATATCTAACATAATTTTTTTCCCCCTATACAACCTCTGTATTAACTCTATAAACTTCCTACTTTTCCCTCAACTTAGTCCAGAATGCCTCTCAGTTAATTGTATCAAATGCCTTTTCTAGATCTACAAAAAATATGTATACCCTTTTTATTAGCTAGCTATGATTATTCTTATTATGAAAATATTATCTAAGGTGGATCTCCCAGTCGTGAATCCAATCTGTAATGCAGATATCTTTCCTCCTTTCTCTGCTCAATCTTGTAACCATTTAGCTAAGCACCCCTGTATATACTTTCCCAATCATAGACAACAAGCTGATACCTCTTTAAACATTTTCATATCCTTTTCCCTTGTAAATTGACATAATTACCCTCCATTTCCAGTTCTGTGGAATTTCCCCACCTTCTTTTATTACATTAAACAATTCAACAAGCAACATTCTTCTTTCTTCCTCCACACAGCACACCCTCCCATATTTCCCTGATATGCCATGTGTTCCAGTAGTTTTATTATTTTTAGTTGTATAAGCTGCTTATTTACTTCATTTTTCCATATTTCCTTGGTCAAATACAGCTTTAAAAAAAAAACTTCCTGAAATCCAACACAAAAGATAGCTTTGTATCAGTCAATCAGGTGATTTGCAGATTGTTGCAAAAACTGCACTGTGAAATATACAGGAAAACCAAAAGAAACTTTACTGTATATTTCAAGAAACACATCAGAAATGTAATATACAAATATATGGAGAAATCAACAATAGCACATACCATTTCTGGTATGAAAATCACTATTTCCAAAATGAATTAAAAATATTTAAAAAGCTCTTCAAAAACCCATATATTTTACTGTATGGGAGAATATATTAATTAACAACAAACATATTTGTTAATTTTGATTTTATAAACTGCAATAACCTCATAAACAAATTCATAAAATGTATACATTTACATATTACTCTGGAAAACTGACAGTGAACTCATAGGCCTCAAAACATGTGCAATTTTTTTTTAATAGTGTTTAATGCCCCTTTTTACTACTGAGGCACCACAGGCAGTGGACACTGATGATACATGAGATGAAATGATAAATTGGAAAAGGATTTTTTTTTAAAGGAAGGATACATTCCAGGCCTAAGTTTAGGGCACCTCCCCAGCATTTGCCATTCATGAGGAATGAGGAAAACCTGAATAAAACCTCAGTCAGGATGGATGGTTCTGACTGGAATGGAACCCCAGACCTCCCGCTCATGAGTGTGTATCTTAACAGCCTCAGCCACCCATGGCGGTGCAAATAAGTTGATGAAAAATGAATGATAAGGATTTTCTATCAAATTTTCATAATTTGTAAGAAAGATTATATTTTAGAGTACATCCATAAGTGCCTACAAACCAGCAAATTCACTGAAATAAATACAGTTTCCTTGAAAATTGCATTTACTCTAGTAAAGAATAGCAAAGACATTCCAGAAACTGACAAACATAATTGAAGACACTAGACTCTAACCTAGTTAACTTATGGTCTTCCAAAAATACATAATCAAAGAAAAAACATGAGAAAATATTCAATAAAATAAATCATCTATCCAAGTGGCAACTCATACTACAATCCTTTCTAAAATTTTAAACCTTTGCATTAAGAACTCAGTAGAACTCATCAGAAACTTAAAAACAGTCAAACTTTCCGTGTTATTTCACTTTTCTTCCCCAGCATTCGATACATAAATAGCTGACAGTGCTTAGATACATAACAAGAAATAGCTGAAGAATACACTTATTTATCAAAAATTTGCATGAGTTAACATTTTTTACTGTCAATGAAGGTGAACAATCCAATTTCATGGATTTTAGAACATTTGTATATGATTTATTTTAAAATTATGTAATTCCTAAAGAGGTACAAATGTGTGATTGATATCTTTGCTATTGTTAGTAGGACTATTTACTGATGAACATTGAAATTACTTAAATTAAAATAAAGTTCACAGTAGAGAAAGAAAATAACTTAGTTCAATTCTAGACATGAAGATTATGTGGATCACAGACAAGATAGAATTTGATATTTTTAGAAAATAATACTCATTCTGACAGTTATATTAAAGGCAGTAGTTTTAATATTAGATCTCACCATCTCAGCATACCTTTACATGAAATACTCCTTTAAACAAAATAGAACTAAATGAGGAGTTTAAACAGAACATAATCATAATTGCAGAATACAAAGAACTACTGATAAATAGATACAAAGTTTCAAAAAGTGAGAATGGGCTGAAGAAATTATTAATTATATTAGAGAAATAGGAATTGAACTTCAAAAAATTCACATATTACCTTGAGTTTTTAAAAAAATTTAAAAAAAATTCAATCATCTTGGCTCTACAAAACAAAGATCAATTATGTTGGCTGTATAAAACAAGTACAATATAGAAAGGTCTTAACATAAATCATATAGACAAAATTTTCCCACAAGAGAAATCAGGTATTTTTCAGATTAATTATTAATTGTTTAATAAAATATGCTATACATTGGAAAAATAAAAATGAAACATAGGGCTTAAAGAACATTACATGAATACCAGATACATGCAAACAAATATGTTAGCTATGGCCAACCATTTTTATAAATCAGTCATGAAATAAAAAAGAAGGTTTAATTGTTAAAATTGGCAGATTCACCATTGGAATAAAGCTTATTAGAAAATATCTATGAAGATTATCCAATGAATTTTGAAATTACAAATTATAATTATGTTGTAAACTCCTTCTGTATATCAGGTGTAAGCATCCAAGGTACCTTTTGAATTGCTTATCATTTGACTAACAGCTAAGAGTCCACAAATATATTCTGCCAGCTAAAACATTAATTGAGATCAATAAAGTTAATTCATTTTGGAACATGAAGTTATTAATTAGCTAACAAGTCAATTTAATACTCTTATGTTCCACTTACCATTGAATTATACAGAAATGTTTCACAGGCTTTTGCTTGCTCATCAGCTATGAGCCGACTTCCAGATTCGTTGTTGATTGAATGGACTTGGTGTAGCTCTTATGGACATTTTATGAACTTTTGAATTAATTTGTCTTCTGTTGGGATCTTGACGTTCATAACTTTATCTTCTAGCTAATTAAGAATATATTAATTCCTTCACTGTATTAGTTCCACAAAGAAATTAATTTTAAAATTAAATAAAGTTGTTTAGGTTACAGTACAAATAAATACTTACCCACTTAAAATGTAGTCTTTTGGGTTAGTTTCTTCTCGTTTTAATATGATTTACTATGGCACTGCCTTCTTCAATCTTATGGTAAATATTAAGAAGTAAAATCAAAGACCTTCATAACATATTTTGTATGAATAACTGCGGCAAATTCTGATGCAAATCAATTCAAGTTCATTGTTCCATAAATAGTACATTACTTTGAACATGATCAAAAAATGTCTATTTACACTGTTTTTCATTTACAAAGATTTAACACAGTTAAAGTATATTCAGTATACAAAATATATAATAAACTTATTCAATGAACACTTAACATATTTATTGTGTAATTATTAATTTTTGTGAATTTTTGTAATGTTGAAAATTCAGTACTGCATGATAATAACACTGCCACGGGTGGCCGAGGTCGTTAAGGCACGGACTCGTGAGCGGGAGGTCTGCAGTTCGAATCCCGCCAGGACCGTCCTCCCTGACTGGGGTTTTTTCCAGGTTTTCCTCAGTCTTCATAACTGGCAAATGCCGGGGAGGTACCTAAACTTAGGCCTGGAATGCTTCCTTCCTTTAAAAAAAAAAAAAAGTATCCTTTCCCAATTTATCATTTCATCTCATGTATCATCAGTGTCCACCGCCTGTGGTGCCTCAGTAGTGAAAATGGGCGTTAAACACTACTCAAAAAAAAAATGGTAATAACAAAAGAAATATTTTGCTTCCATTTAGATGCAGTGTTTAATGAAGCTTCCTTTCACATTCAATGATGAATGAATGGGCAAAGAATTTTGATTAGAAGAGAAAATGCACATAAGGGCCAACCAATAGAGGTGCTGACATTACAATCCATCATTCTTGTTGAAGAGAAGGTGTTAGTAACAGAAGACTTGAAAGAAATTGGAGCAAGGTTGGCTCTTGCAAAAATTCATCTGCAGAATTCTGCATGAATATCTGCATATGAAAAAGCTCAGCGCAAGATGATGCCAACATAATTTCTCTCCATTGTTCAAAATCAATAAAAGTGGAGTGCTATGAAAAGTCTTTGACCTTGTATCAAACAAACAGAAGGAAGTTCTGGTATCTTCTTGACAAGATGAAACAATGATCCACTTTCAAATGACATAAACCTAAAGATCATGGCCACAGTTTTCTATGACTGCAGGGGAATTCTGTTAATTGACTTCAAAGAGAGAAACACCAGTGTCAACGGAGAGCCTTCAACATAAACTGCAAGCAACAATTAGAGAAAGGAGACATGGTATGCTGAGCCATGAAGTTCACTTTCTACATGACAATGAACCTGCGCACATTGTTGAGATTTCAAAGGATGCTGTGAACAGAACAGCTGTGGATTCAGCAAATTGGATCATCCACCCCACAGCCCAGATCTAGTATCAATAACTATTATCTCCTTTATTTAAAATTGAAGAAAGAACCACAAAAAACAAAATTTAATGATGACAATGAGGAGATGAAAGCATTTATAGAATATTTTATAAGAAGAGGTTGAGATTTACTTTTTCAAGGGCATAAAAATCTTAATTCAAAGATGTAAAAAGTGTGAAATAAATGGAGTCTTTGGTGAAAAGTTTCTTTCTCCTAATGTAAAAGTAAATATAGACCAGAAACTTAACATTATTTACCTTACATACATATAACTGCATGTAATTATGCACAAATTAGTAAATTTTTTTAAAGACCACTAAGTATAGCTTTGAGGAAATTTGCAATAGCACTTTTAGGTTGGGTAATTTTGTAGAACAGAATTTATCCTCAGTTTAAAGGCAAAAAACAGAATTAATCTTTAATATCTATTAATTTTAGTTTGTCTTCAGTTTGGTTTGTAGAAGTCCTTGTGTTAACATAAAAACAATGATAAGTGTGAACGCCATCAAGATAATTAAATACTTCTTCCTCAAATGTTCATTGAAGTACAGAAAGTTTCAACATCAACATTACCTCTAAATTTTATTGTGCAAAATTTATTACTTTTGGAGGAACATCTGTATTGTTAGAATGTTTATAATGCATTTTATAAAGGATATCTTGAAATTATTCTCAGATATTTTTCTGTTTGTTATGTTTTTCTCTAAACTTTGTGTTCAAACAGTCTTCTTTGCTATAACTGTGGCTCTGTGCATACTCTTTTTTATTATACAGCATTTTTCATCTGGTTTGAATTCTGAATGGAAATGAACACCATGTACTGACATAACAACAACATAGTGGGTAAAACTCTGAATCAATGTAATTGAAATTATATACCGAGGGTGCCAAAAAATGTATACACACTGTCACAGTAAATATCTATTTAATATATTTCAAAATTGGACAGAAAAACAACAGTAATAATTAGTATGATGTTCTGTAAACAAATGTGACTCACATACATTATGATAGCATTGCTACATGACAAATGAAACCATTCTTTTTTGAAGTAACAGTAACTGACCCAGTGTACCTGAACATGATATGCACATCTGTCTTACTTGCCATTCATACACTCTATGGAAATGAGGAATTTTATTTCCAACAGGATGGTGCACCACAACATTACCGCTGAGATGTGTGTGCGTATCTTGATGACAGTCTTCCAAGGCACCGGATAAGATGAGGTTTGATGTTCTCAGGATGTAACTTGTTGAACTTCTACCTATGGGGAACTGTTAAGAATGCTGTATACCATAGAAAACCAGCCACATTGGCAGGACTTTGGGAGAAAATTTAAATGGCATGTGCTGCAATCACTGAGGACATTTTCGCAAACGTTGCTCAATCAATGTACTCAGAAGTGTATCAATGCCGATGGTGGGCATTTTGAGCAACTGTTGTAACTGTAAAAGTCTAAGATGATTAGTGCTCATCATTTTCTGTTTGTGTGAATTCAGTTTTGTTATGATGATGCAGTTTTTTCTTTGCTTGACATGTATATACATTTTTTGATACCCTCTGTATATATAAAAAATCATTGTTACTAATATGTTATAAAGTTTAATTAAACATTAGAATAATGCCAAAAGTTATGTTGGTACAGTGAAATATACAAAGCATTATCCTTTTTTCCATCTAGAGTTTAAAGTATAAAGTATACATTACCACTAGTCACAACTTGCCTCCAGTTTTATCTAAAAAATAATGCCCTGTTGAATTGTTATCATTTTGTTATTTGCTTCATAGAGCAGTGTTGTGCTGCTTGTTTGGTGAAATACAATTCTTATTTTTATTTTCACCTAATTAGAATAATATATCTTTATATTTCTGTTTAAATCTTAAAAGGCATAGGGTATTGGATACCTATATTTGTATTTTATTCTAAATGGAGGAAAATCACTTACACAAATTAAAAATGATAAAAGTTTCAAAAGTTGATCATTGTAGGCACTCTTTCCGTGATCATTTTACCTTACAGAACTGTTTCAGTTACACCATACCTATCTTATTAAAACTAAGTAGAGTTATCAATTAGGCCATCATAGATATATAGATAATTTTGCTACCAAATAACACATGCATGACCATCTCCATGATCTAGTGGTAGCATTTGCAACTACTAATCTGGAGGTTCTGGGTTTGATTCCTGGTCCGGTCAGCTTCTGAGTAACTTTTTTTTTGAGATTTTTCTGATCTTGAGAAAGTGCATGCCAGGTGCCAGTGATGATAAGCCTTTTTGGAATAATTAACCTTTTCCTACAAAAATAAATCCCCTTTTTTACTAACATTTCCTTCATTCAAAACTTCTATATAGAAACTTGAATGAGCTCTAGACAAAATCAACTTCCAATGTTTCAGAACATTTTCCAACATCAGCCTTGATAAATTGCACACTAAAAAGAAAATTTAATATCAGTAGTCTACATTTACAATACACACAATCATATGTGAGAAATTCAACTGAAATATATCCTACATTAATGTGTTCAAGTTGTTAATACTAACTTCACTTACTTTTTTAAAACTTAGGACTAGTTTCGGGAGAGGTCCCTCCCATCATTGGCTGCTGTTGACTGAATGCTGTTGTTCGAAATGGGAGATGGACACCTGTTCGCTCCTGTGGTGGTATCTTGTGGTTCCAGTAGAAACTTACTGAGTTCATTCAGTGGCTGAAATCAAAATTCATTAAGTTCTTATTTTTTAAAATGAAAATTCTCTTCCACGTGGATAGTTCTATTGGGTTATGAAGTTGTTTCAGTAATTTAATTTCTGGTTTTATTTCATGATTTTTGTTCCAAAAATGAGCTGCTATTGCTGATTTGTCTATCTGTTTCAATCTAATGTTCCTAAAGTGTTCTTTTCTTCAAATTTCTAAATTTCTTTTCATTTACCCAATGTAGCTCTGCTCACAATCTGCACATTTAATCTCATATATTCCTGTTTTTTGCTCTGTAGGGACAGTATCTTTCATTGTGCAATGTACTAAATTTTTTATATTATATTTGTTCTTTGGGGCTAACATCATTCCATGTTCTTTGAATATCTTCCTAAATTTGTTGTGGTTAGTGAAACTTTTGAATTTATATCTTTCTTCTGTGTTCTAAGTGTGGAAACTTCCTTAATTGATTTTTGTCTTTTAGCTTTATTGATGATTTTTGTTATTGAGTCTATGTTGAAATCGTTGGTTATAGCCGTCTTCATTATGTGTTATTATTCCATTTTGTACTCTGTTTCAGTCATTGGGATCTTGATTAGTCTGTGTGCTAAACTGTGAAACACTGCATATTTATGTGGGATGGGGCTATAACTATCATTTTTATGTAATTTTCTGTGTGTGTTTGTTTCCTGTGAACACATTAATGTAGGATATATTACCACTGCATTGTCTACAGCTTTGTAAGTATAATTTTACTTAATCAACTGAAATACTTTGTGAACATATCTTGATTTTATGGAAATCTCTTGTAGTGTCTGCAACTTCTGGTTTAATAATCACTACCACCACAATTGTTGTTGTTATCTTCTTCTTCTTCTTCTTCTTCTTCTTCTTCTTCTTCTTCTTCTCCTCCTTCTCCTCCTCCTCCTCCTCCTCCTCCTTCACCTTCTCCTCCTCCTCCTCCTCCTCCTCCTCCTCTTTTGACCAACATTATCGCCATAATATGTGTGGTGTGATTTCATGTAGACAGATGAGCACTTGACACTTCTAAGTCCAAAGTATTGGTACTTTTTTTTAATGTGAATCGTTTCTTATTTCCACTAAGTCTATTATGTTTCCTATTTTTTATATTCATGACAGTGCTGAAAACATGTTTTTCATTGGTGTTCAAATGGACAGCCTAGCAATATGTGAAATATTCCAAAAGATTAATTTGTCAGGAAAAATTCCTTTTCTTACCACATTTCATCAACAGATTTTACTTTCAAGTTCATGTATATTGCATATGATAACTCCCAATATTCCATTATGCCACTACCAATATTAATATAATCTGTAAAGTACTACTGGTGCAATTTTGATTGTTAATGATGGAAAATATAGCAGTATGTGTTTTGCATGTTTCAATTTGAAAAAAATACTGCAGAAGAAAGATAAAGAATTGAAATCTGCTTTGGAATTGATGAGAATATTAAAGGAGGAAGAGGAAACTGTATCTGCCACTCAGATCGTACCTACAGCAATGAAATGAACAAAGGTAAAACAGTAAATATCACCATGGAGCATTGAAATAACACATGGAGGTGCCTATTCCATATTTTCCTTTGTGTTATGAATATTATTGAGGATTACAGTCAACCTATAAGCAAAGACACTGAGAAGAGCATAGGCCTAAAAATTTGAGGAACATCTTCACAAAGAAGCAAAAGATCTTGGTGATTGGGAACGCCTATGCTGAAGGATGTGCTAAAAGTAAATTTGAAGAAATATGAAATTTGTCCTACATTTACGTAAACAAATTGATTACATAAATGTAGGATTTATCCACTCCATTGTCAACAGCTTCGTAAGTACAATATACTTTATGAAATTTGTGCTTCTATGAAACCAGGGATTTGTGTAGATACTCTCAATGATCTGCTGAGAAGGATGCTGTGGTTCTTTAGGGTGGCACAAATGATATTTGTAAAAACAATACACATTCAAATTTAAGATGTTTAAAGAAATTTGTTGCAAAGAACAAACACACTAATAAGAAAAATTATCTGGGAAAATAAAAAATTGCAAAAATAACTTCTAAAGTGATAAGAGAAAAATATAAGGAAAGCAACTGAAATACTGAAGAAAGAAAAAAAACATCATTTTAAAATGGAAAGAACCAAATAAAGAGGAAAGAAATCAGTTGGAGAAACCAATGGACTTCAGGACAGCTGAGACCGCCACGGGTGGCCGAGGTCGTTAAGGCACGGACTCGTGAGCGGGAGGTCTGCGGTTCGAATCCCGCCAGGACCGTCCTCCCTGACTGGGGTTTTTTCCTCAGTCTTCATAACTGGCAAATGCCGGGGAGGTACCTAAACTTAGGCCTGGAACGCTTCCTTCCTTAAAAAAAAAAATATCCTTTCCCAATTTATCATTTCATCTCATGTATCATCAGTGTCCACCGCCTGTGGTGCCTCAGTAGTGAAAACAGGCGTTAAACACTACTCAAAAAAAAAAAAAAAAAAAAAAGGACAGCTGACCCCTTCACGGCAGTAGGGAATTGCTTGTATGGAGTTTCAACAGCCGAGAACATTGACTTGGTTCCGGAAGAGATATGAGAACATCTCATGAAGATCTATATGCGCATCTTGCTGAACTAGGAGACCTTCACAAATATTAATTATGGATTTTACAAGTGTCTTAAGAAACTTATATAAGGTTAACACTTTTTTTCAAATATCCAGAGATTATCAAATAAAGATGTTATCATTAACGATTATTTATGAGTTCAGTGCTAATATTTTGTGCCTTGTTGAACATTGGTTAGAGCATAATGAAATAAATCTTTATAGTTTTACTGGCTATAACTTAAGTGTCACTTATTGTAGGACTGAAAGAAATCATGAGTGGTGTGCAATATATGTTAAGGACGACATCCCTCATAGACTCTTCAACTCTTTAAATTGTATATCTATTGAAATGACTTTTGAAGTATTTGCCACTTTTTAACAGCATTTTATAGACCTAACACTATAGACAAGGATTTTTTGAATTTTATTGATAGATTAAATGATATGCTCAAGTATGTATTTAAATAAAATACTAATATTATTTTATGTGAAGACTTCAATATTGATCTTAGAATTGAAAACAATTTAGAATTAGATAGAATTGAATCCTCCACTGTTAAAAGTAACTAAGTAAAAAAAAAAAATGCAATTTTATTTTTCTGTTAGAAACCATTTCAAAGGTCAAACTGCATCAAACTATGTTAAAAGGAATCAAGACTGACTTCCCCTACACAGTAATTCAGCACAATCTAATTTATAATGCAATGTTAACATGCACTAAGTCATTGACTTGATTCCTTTTAACACAGCATTGTTTTAATTTGAAAGTACCTAACGAACTATTCCCTTCAAATTATTTTGTTTTTATACATCATTTGTTTCACTATAATAGTGTTACAGATGCAGAAAATTTCAGTGGAGATAACATATAATGGGGAATAATTTTGAAAAGTATCAAAGAAATATTATTAAGAATTACAAAGTTTCTGGAGAAGAGTATGTCAATCATAGTGGTAAAAGTAATGAATAAAGAACAATAGGTGTAGTTGAATATGGTGGACGTTTGTAACAGTGATGTTTAGTATAAGTTTAGAATAACTGAGTCGACTTTGTAGCACTTACATCACTAATAGTTTTTAAAAGAGGAAAACTAAGTTTCTGGAGCTAATTGCTTCCATCTTCAGTTCCAGTTCGACTGCCGGCCTTGTTCTTCGTGGTGGTTTGGTTTGTCTTTGGTGGCGGTTGGATGAACTTCTGAATTAAGACGTCACTTGGTGGGATTTCAAAGTTGAAAATGCTACACTTGTTCTTTCAGATATAAATGTTTTCCCAAACGGCGAGTTCTGTTTTTCCTGTAATGTTTTTAAGTAGTTTGGGATTCCTGTTTATATTATGTTTTTCATTCCAAAAATGCGAAGCTACTGCTGATTTTTCTTCCTGTCTTTGTTTTATGTTCCTGATGTGTTCTTTTGCTTGTGTTTTAATGTTTCTTTTAGTCTTTCCTATGTAAATTTTTTCACAATTGATACATTCCATCTGATATATTCCTGATTTGTTCTTATGAGGAATGTCCTCTTTTAGTTTAGAATTTAGTATATTTTTTTATGGCGTAACTGTTTTTTAGAGTTAATATAATGTTTTGTAAATGTTAATATAATATTTGCAATAGTTCCGGAAAAACACCTAGAAGATGCACTAAAGTTACTCAATCTACAAGAAAAATCGTTAAAATTCACCATGGAAAGAGAATGCAATGGACAGCTACCCTTCTTGGATCTTAAAATAATTAAATTAAAAAAACCACTTAACATTTGGCATATATAGAAAACCTACTCACACTAACAGCTACATTAAATATAACAGTTATAACCCAGTTCCTCATAAACGTGCAGTACTAAATAGTCTTACTCACAGGTCGGTAAATGTCCCCATGAGCAAAGAAGAATATGATTTAGAACTGAGCAATATAATAAATATAGCTATAGAAAATGGTTTCAAACAAGAAGTGGTATATAAGAAAATAAACAGCTAGGAACAAAAAAAGAATCAAAGACATCTGTACTCTTATTCCTAACAAGGAAAAAAATAGAATATACCAAAAATTCACATGCCATCCATCAACCTTCTACAAATTCCAAAAGATTTTCAAAAAACAAAACATTATATTAACTCCAAAAAACAGTTACTCCATAAAAAATATACTAAATTCTAAACAAATGAGGACATTCCTCAAGAGAACAAATCAGGAATATATCAGATGGAATATATCGATTGTGAAAAAATTTACATAGGAAAGACTAAAAGAAACATTAAAACACAAGCAAAAGAACACATCAGGAACATAAAACAAAGACAGGAAGAAAAATCAGCAGTATCTTCGCATTTTTGGAATGAAAAACATAATATAAACAGGAATCCCCAATTACTTAAAAACATTACAGGAAAAACAGAACTTGCCATTTGGGAAAACATTTATATCTGGAAGAACAAGTGTAGCATTTTCAACTTTGAAATCCCACCAAGTGACGTCTTAATTCAGAAGTTCATCCAACTGCCACCAAAGACAAACCAAACCACCACGAAGAACAAGGCCGGCAGTTGAACTGGAACTGAAGATGGGAGTGATTAGCTCCAGAAACTTAGTTTTCCTCTTTTAAAAACTATTAAGTGATGTAGGTGTTACAAAGTTGACTCAGTTATTCTAAACAATAGGTCTAGATTGTAAATGTCGAATGCATTGTTTTCAAAACATACCTGAAGATGACAGACATAAGATTCTTACATCTTTTTAAAATTGAAGATAAAAATCAACAAGATATTTACATACAGTATTTGATTCAGATGAAACTAGTTAAGCAATGCAGACCAAATATTCCAAAGAAAAAACAATCAAAACCCAGCTTGTATGCTAATCTGTTCTTGTTGGAAGTGAGAAGAGAAAAGTGTGTAACCAAGCTTTCCTGAGTCTTCATGCAGTAACTAAAACAGGAGTTTTCTGACTGAATTCTTTGTTGCTTAAAGAGATTCCATCTAAAGATATGAGGAATAAATATTCTAATGTCATAAAACATCAGAAAATACTGTGACATTAATGAGAGAGCATATTGACAGTCTTCCATTGAAGAAAACTGACTACTGTGAAAAAGAAGTTTAGATGCTTATTTAAACATTACAAGCATGTTCTATGATGGATCAAAATCCTGCACATTAGATCAACAACAACAACAGCGTGTTCTATGAAAAACATCTGGATACCAATTTAAATATGAAATATTTTGAAAGCTCTACCAAGAAAATTATAATTATCATTTTGGGCATCCCAAATTCATGTATGCAGCATATGTGAGGAACTGAAAGCTAAATTCTTCACCTCACTTGTGTGAATCCATGAAGTGAAATGCTGCAGCCAAGCTTAATGAAAGAGAAGTTAAGAAATTTTATGAGAAACTGAAAGCTGTTGGAGAAGAATGCAAAAAAGATGATGATGTTGGTGGATTGGTGTTTGACTATATGCAAAATCTACCTTTGCTACACATTCTTATACAAGAAATTTTTTATTTACTCCAATTTTGGGTAAAATGCTTTTGTGTTAATGTTCTGAAACTCAGCTGTTTTATATTTATTATAAGGGAGGGAAATGAAGTGGCATCATTTTTGTTTGAATATATTGGAAATTCAATGGCTTCTGATGTTAAAAGGTTGCATTTATTTTCTGAAGCATGCCCAGGTCAGAACCAAAACCACACACTAATAATAATAAGAGTGTGTCTTGACCTTGTTGACTTCAGCACATCTTAAGAAAGTGACTCACCACTTCCCTGAACAAGGGCATTCTTCCCTACCATATGATTGGATGTTTGCTGTTTTTGAGAAGAATCTTAAATGGGTAGATAGAATATATACCCTTAAAATTATTCAGAAATTCTGGGCAATTCAACAAGAAATATCCAAATAAAAGCTGTCACCTCTGATGATCTAGATTTCCTAACTGGCAGGCCACTAAGTATAAGAGGGCTGTTATCTCTGATCAAACAAAAGTCTCTCCCATCGCCAAAAAATGCAGTTCAGACCTATTTGTTTTATGGAGTTTGCTTTGATTATAACAAAAACAAGCATAGTAAGGGCCAAACTATTCATTGATAACAGTGTAAAACACACCTTTTTTCCCTTGCACCCAAGCTTTTATTTGTTGTGAATATGTACAATATTCCTAAGGCATATTCTGGTAAAGTGGCTATCAATACTTTGAAGATTTAAAACCTAGAAAAAGTCTATGCATGTGGATTCAAAGGAATTTTATGATGAAATGCAAATGCAGCTTTCCAAGCAGGAAAACAAAACTTCCAATATTGTACAACATGCGTATAACTTTGTTTTGTTATGTTGCTTGTCTTTCTAAACTAATATGCTAGCAATGTATATTTGTGTGAAGTGCTCAGTTTTCAATAGGTTCATGATACAAATTACTATTAACATAATAACATTAGCTTTGCTTCCTTTATTATTTAACACTATGTCAAAAGGAACCAAATCAATTTTTACAATTTTGTTATAAATTGTAAAATGTTTAGACTTTTTCAATATGTCAGGCAGTCTACATAGTGCCTAATAGGCCCCTAATAACACCACAAAAAATACACACATAAGGCTATGTTTTTTTGCTCTCCAGAAAAGTTGTAAATTTGTAATCAGTTCCTTTTAACATTGGAAGATTCAATTGAATTAAGTAATACCTTTGTGTCTTTTAATCTGTCTGTATGCACCAAGCCAGGGGGGGGGGGTGGTAGCTGTCTTGACAATGTCAAGGACTGTATTATTATTATTATTATTATTATTATTATTGTTGTTGTTGTTGTTGTTGTTGTTGTTGTTGTTGTTGTTGTTGTTGTTGTTGTTGTTGTTGTTGTTGTTGTTGTTGTTAAAACAATAGTTTCAGGTCATGGGCTATTTTATTGAAAACTGTAGGCCTTGACTTAAAAGAAAATCAGAAAGATAATGGGAAAAACCATAAGGTAAGAATAATCAATGAAATGAACTTTCCAATCTGCACTGGCATCATATGTATTTTAAATGTAACAATGTTGATGAAAAGGTAAAATTTTTAATGAAGATACGTTAAGTATTATGAATATTTCCTTTCCATTTGAGTCTCAGTTATGAGTGTATCCTCTTAAAGTTATGAACTTTTTTGTTAAATAGTGTTTAACGCCCGTTTTACTACTGAGGCACCACAGGCTGTGGCCACTAATGATACACCAACCTCCACGGGTAGCCGAGGTCGTTTAGGCGCGGACTCGTGAGCGGGAAATCTGAGTTTCGAATGCCGCCAGAACCATCCTCCCTGACTGAGTTTTTTCCAGGTTTTCCTCAGTCCTCATAAATGGCAAATGCAGGGGGGGGTGCCCTAAACTTAGGTCTGGAACGTTTCCTTCCTTAAAAATAAATACTTTTCAAATATATCATTTCATCTCGTTATCATCAATGTCCATCACCTGCAGTGGCAAAAGCGGGCATTAAACACTATTCAATCATTCTGAAATGGTATATTGGGAAAGGATTTTTTTAAGGAAGGAAACACCGTCATGGATGGCCGAGGTCGTTAAGGCGCGGACTCGTGAGCGGAGGTCTGGGGTTCGAATCTCGCCAGGACCGTCCACCCTGACTGGGATTTTTTCCAGGTTTTCTTCAGTCCTCATAACTGGAAAAGGAAGGAAGGAAAAGTTCCAGGCCTAAGTATAGGGTACCTCCCCGTCATTCGCCATTTATGAGGACTGAGGAAAATCTGTAAATCTCAGTCAAGGAGGACGGTCTTGGTGGGAGATTCGAACCCCAGACTTCCCGCTCACTAGTCCGCGCCTTAACGACCTCTGCCACCCGTGGCGGTTTTTGAACAGTGAACTGGACAAACTAAAGTATATGTATAAAATGTTTTATGATTACTATCGCAGTACTAAGTTAAATTAAAAGTTTGTACACGAAATATAGACAATTTTGATAATATAAAAAATAAATCTGCTAACAAATCTCAAGCAATGCGAAATGTTGTGAAAAATGAAAGTGTTATTTTTAGTAGGGGCAGGAATAATGACTTCACCAACTTGAGTGCAACACATTTTAACACATTCTTTTCGATTAAAGTGAATGAAATAGTGAACAGGGTACCATGCTGTATAAATAAAATGGTTTTAAAATTTACATGAATAATATACCAAATTCCATGTTTGAATTCTAATAACGTCTTAAACGGTAAGTAAGGTGATTCTGGGCATGAAAAGTAATGACGACGTTTACAACTGGAATTATATATGCCAAAGATGTACTCGAATGAGCATACAGTATCTATTTGTTCATTTTGCACTTGTAGAAGTGGTATGGTTCACATATTTTGTACACATTGTAAGGTGGAAGCCGTGAATCCTTAGTCCTATGATTGCGTGCCCTTGCGTTTGGTTCTGTCTGTTTATCATGTCGTCTGTTTGGATGAAGTCGGTGTCTATCTCTTTCTTTCTCGTTACTGTTTGGTAGCGGTGTCTTGATCCTTATATCTTCCAGGAAGAAGGTTTCTCTTGCGAGTACATACGCCAGTCTGTTTGGCGCATACTTGCTTGTCCCTCATTATATATCTCGCTTTAACATTTTCAATTTTTTCCATGTCAGTGGTTTTTAGTTTATCCAAGATCAGTTCAATTCCGTAAGTAGCGATTCGTTCTATTGTCGTTTCGAACAGTCTCGTCGCTGTTTCTAGTTTCGGTGATGTGATGGTGACATTGCTCTGATAGCTGCTGAGTTCTGTGGGTGCTGAATGATGATACGGTTGTCTGTAATGAAATGCCTAGATACTTAATTTTGTTAACTATTTTCAGTGGTCCATCTTGAATCTTTAGGATGTCGGTCCTCGCTATTTTTCCTCCTCTCCTACATAGCTAATTGCACTGTTTTGTCTTTTTTTTATAAAATCATTTTCTGTGGCCCATTGTTGCAAAATGTTTATGTCCTCCTGTAGTTCCTCTTTGTGTGTTGATCCTAGCACTATGTCGTCAGCGTACATTATGAGTGTGGCACCTTTCAGTTTCACCCTGATATCTGCTGTCATTATTTTGAAGAGCAATGGGCTTATCGGGTCGTCTTGCTCGACTCAGTTTGTCTGGGTTATGTCTTCATCGGTTATCTGCAACGTATTACGCCTCATTATGTTTTGCATTATATCTATTATATTGTGGTCTTCACCAATCGTGTCTTTCAGCTTTTGGATTAACTTTCCTCTGTTTACGCAGTCAAAAGCTTTTTCGTAATCTACAAATATCATGTAGTATTTTCTTTTAGGTTTACTAAGAGCTTCTTCTATTTCTTGAAGTAGTACCTTTGCTGCTTGCAATTTGATTTCCCTTTTCTGAGCCCAAACTGGTTTTCGGGTATGTGCTGTCGTGTGAGGTCCATCGGTTTCTTTGTGATTATCATGAAAATTTTGTAGGTTGTGTTTTCAAATGCTACTTCTCTGTATGAGTTCATATCCTCTGTGTTACCTTTCCATTTATATAGTATCTTTAATATTACCCTTCTCCATTTCTCGGCGACGGTGTTTGAACTCAGGCATTTATTGAAAAATTCTGTTCAAATTAATATCAGTGGGTCGACTGTGATTTTTAGATATATGTATGCTATTTGGTCTGGTCGGGTAGCTTTTATGTTTTTTGTCTCTAATGCAAATGGCTACTTCTTCGTCATTACCATTTTGTTCCCTGCTGCCCCCTCTTTCTTCTATGCGTTTATGCCGTATCCTTCATTTCGATTACCTTTATTCAGTATTCGTGAGGGGTGTTTTCCCCATTTTTCTATTGGAATCCCTTTCATTATGTGTTTTGTTCTCCTCTTTAGAGCTAAACAAGGGTTCTTCTCCGCTTCTTCTGGTATCTTTCGGGCTTCTTCCTCCATGTAGTTTCCTCTTGCTTTTTCTATTATTGACTTGTACTGTCTTCTTCTTCTGGTGTAGTCTGTATGTCCTCTATTCTTTTTGTAGTTTTTGCTATGCTTAGGGCTTGCAGTGTGACTTTTCGTTCTCCGAAACAGGTCTTATCGAACCACGGCTGTGCAATTCTTGTGGGCACTGGCCGGCACCCGCTTTTTATTAAATTATTTGTCAAATCAAAGGTTGTTTATAAGTGTCCTTCCTCTATTCTTCTTCTCACTACTTCTATTGCTCCCTGGTTCCGGCCTATTTTTTATGGGTCCAGTAACCTTGACGTTCCGGTTTTTTTCTCTCTTCTCTCTCCTTCCCTTCCGTTGATTCTCCACTTCTATTTCTATCGTTGTTGCGATTGGTATGTGTTTCTTGTCGATGTGAAACCCGAGTCCCATAGGCCTTATTTGTTCTATCAATTTTATTTTACTTCCTCTGTATGGAAACAAATCAGTCGTGCCTGTTCCGTTGGGCGCTATATACTCGGCATGTCATCTTTGTTAGTTAAGATAAATTCTTTACCCTTAAGTGTATACATGACGATTTCTGTTTTGGTATTTGCTATATCTATTCTGCAGTTTATGTCTCCTGCTATTATTATTTTGTCATTTTCATCTGTGGCTGTGGCTGTTGTCATTATGGTCTCTATTACTTCCTCTGTGATTGTTTGTGGCCTTATATAAATTGCTATCGGCGTGCATAACTCAGTTTTTACTGCCAGTACATTTTCTTCCTCGTGTATTACTTTGAAGCTCCCTACAGATGGTTTCATGTAGCAAGATACTCCTCCTGTTGGCCTTCCCTCTGTTTGTCTTGCTTACAAATGAAGTCCATTCTGTTGGTTCCGTTGAGAACGTTTCGTGAAGATCAATATATCGTATTTTTGAAGCTCTTCAGGTGCCACGTATTTGATTATAATTTTTAGCCCTTCTATGCTCCAATTAAGTGGGGCTTCTTTTTGGTATTGTTTTTGAAAACGTAAATGTCCGATTATTATTCCTTCCTGTCAAAATTCTGGATTTTAAACTTCCCCTAGATAGTTGAAAGGGATTCCGAGTTTGAACGCCTTGTTTCTTCCTCACATCCTGTTTCTCCTTTAATGCCATTTTGTAAGTATTTTCTGACTTTCCCCGGCGACATATCTTCTTGTAGTCTTCCAATGAAGTTCTTTTGTGCTGCACAAATGTCCACGTCATTGTTTGCTTTTGTTCCTTTTGTCTGTTGGTTCTTTTGTGTCTTATTCCTTCTACTTACGACTTGTGTCCATGTGTCCTCTTCTTTCTCATTTCCTGGATTTGGTGGTTCTAATGAACTCGCGTTGGCATTATAAGGTTGTGTTTCTTGCAGTGTGTACCTAGTTTCTTCCGCCTGCTGCTTCTTCCATTTGATTTTCTGTTACAACTGCTCGCCTCATGTTTGCTTCTGCGTTTCTTTTCCAGTTCTCCTTTATTTTTTCTTCAATTATATTGCCTAGTTTATTGTATAGGAAGTCCATAATGTGGTCTACTTTCTCCTTGATATCCCCTTGTTCTCCGTCCTCCAAATGGTGGGAGTCCATCTTGATATGCTTTCCGTTAGGTGTCTCTGACTGTTCTTTGTTGCTTGGGTTCATCTCCGCTCCGGTAGGTGCATCTTCCGTTGGTGCTAACTTCGTCTGCTGTTTGTAGCTTTCTGTTCTGTCTCGGCAGATGCCATTAGTTGTTTTGACGACCTACTGTTTTCTCCTTCGTGTATCACTTCCGGATAGTCCGTTTAACCTCGATTTAAGACTGTTTCTTTTCATTATTTATGTATTCTACAATTACTTTCATAGGTATGAGGCAGTTCCCAATTTCACTTACCGCTAGTAGGACGTCTTTTTTCATTTCTTTTTTTCAAGTAGCCTCCTACTTCTTTAATAATCTTTATGCGTAAGAGCTCTTTCGATGCATTCTTCTGTAACATCCGTCATCTTGTAATCACATAATTCTATAATATTGAAATATAGATGGGATCTCATTTAGGAAGCTCATACACATGTTATAATAATTGTTTTTCAGTCTGTATTTCGCACCGATATAGATTAGCTAAAGTAATACCCATTTAAGAAGGGCAATAAATGGCATAAGATAGTTATAGACCCATTTCTATTATTCCTATACTCTCTGTGAAGTTTTTGAAGCTATATTAAATACGTTCATTTAATACCAATTATATGATAAATACCAAACTTTATTATTTTTATCAATTCTGAATCTACTCTTTTTCTTATCCATATAAATGGTTTACCTTAAAATATTTCTGATTCCTCTCTTGTTAGTTATTTCTTTGATGACAATTTTAATGTTTGTTTTAGTTCAAAATCTTTGGATTGATCAACATTATGATGGACAATACTGCAGAGTTTATCATCAAAGACTGGTGTAATTGTTGATTTGGTTTATTTACAGCATAGGTCATTAGCATTCCATTCAATTCAGGGCATGAAACGGCCGATAAATTTTGCCCAGATGCCTCTTCTTTCATGAGTAAAGTTCTTTCACGTGCGGCAAATCTACGACACGGGATCCACTACTTTACTTCTCTTCCGAAGGAGACCATATTTGGAATTTTTAAGTCCAAAAAAAAAAAAAAAAAAATCCATCGACCATGGCCATTACGGCCGCGATTTACGAGGTAAATGTGGTTACCACTAGACCACCAGGACCGACAAAGTAAAAAAAAAGATTGATGTAATACGAATCTCTTGTTGTTTAAACACTGAAAACATACAGTACTTAGAACTACACTATGATAATGGAAGCAACTCAAATGCTACTGATTTTGTAAACTTTCTTGGATTTTCAATTTACAGTAGCTTAAATCGGGATAAGTACATTTAAGCTGAAGCTACTAAAATGTGTAAAGGCATTTATCTATTAAAAATATACGTAAACCCGGAAGTATTAATAGTTATATATTTTGCTATGGGGACATCAGAGTTCTGCAGATATGTTACTCAAACTGCAGAAGGAGGCAGGCTGTTAGGCTATTAAATAGCCTTCCATTTTGAAGTCACTGCAAATCACATTTTATATGATAGGATATTATGATTTTCCTTCGAGTTTTATTTTTTGTCTACTACATATTAAGGAATACTAAGATTTTTAGATACAATAAATCATGTAGCTGTATTAACATTCTCTAATGCCCAAAGCTTGAATGCAACCATCCAAAGTATGGCGTGTGCTCTCAATAATTAGAGAACTCAAAAGTTCATAATTTTAACTTGCACACACTTCAACTAAACACTCCATATATACACTATTGTTGGCAGTGAATAATGATAAAGGTATTGAACTATGTTTAAATTAAATGGGTGATGTTGGAAGTCTTGTAATACGTCCATTACCATTTGAAGATCGCAGAATTTCTTCTCAAAATGCAAGAAAAAAGCTTAAGTTAGCAAATATACGCAGAATTTCTTAAGATACACGTGAAAAACATTCAATATGTAATTAAAAAAAAAAAGGCTGAATTACTGAGGAATCAGTCTAAAAATACTAACGTAGACAAAATTAGTAATCGTTTTATACAAACTATAAGAAATATTGGCTAAAATATGCTGTGAGGCAGAATTTCCTTGGAAAGGGTAGGAACTATTCTGAAATAATCACAGGTAGGCACAAGTTCTTCGCTAACTGTAATAAAATGATCTAGGCAAATATAGGCAAAATTTATATCAAAACTGTTGAAAAAAGTTACCATTGTCAAATGTAAGCAGAATTCTTCAGAAACATATGAAAAAATAAGACAGGATTACTGTGGAAACAGGCGGAAAATGTTAAAATAGGTAAACATGGAGTGAATTTGTTTAAAATTAGAAAACCAAATAGACAAAGATATGAAGAATTTCTTACAAATTGACATGGAAACTAAGAAGTCCAACAGACTATGTAAATTGTAAAAAAAACTAACATAGGTAAAATTATTTTGCACACACGTGAAAAAGACTGGAATGAGGAGAAAAAAAAACATGAGGAAACAGTCTAAAAATGGTAAAGTAGGCAACGATGATCGTTTTATATAAACTGCAAAACTATTGGCTAAAACATGCCATTATGTAGAGTTTCGTTGATAACGGTAGGAAATATTGTGAAATAATCACAGAGAGGTAGAAGTACTTGTAACATAGGCAAAATGATTTTGCAATCAGGTAAAAAGCCTCAAATAAGTAGAAAAAATGAGGTAACGGGGGAAAGGGGCTAAAATAAGCAAATAAAAGTACAAATTTTTCAAAAGCTGAAAAGAAAAGCAATAATAGGCAAAGACAGTAAGAATTTCTTAGGGAACAGCATGAAATCTGATAAATTACATAAAAATAATCATATTTTGTTGCTATTGCAACTAGATAGGTGACCTCATAACCTCATCTCCAAGATCAATTTTGGATGAATTTACAAAATTGGCGCTACGCTCACAGTTCAGATGTCTCTCGTTTAGGATGAGGGCCACATGAGGGCGCTACATCTGCAAATTTAAACCGCGTTGAAACCTATTTCGCCTAATAGAAACATACTCTTTATTAGTATGTGCCTTAGTGTTGACAAATAGAAAGAAGACCGAATAATTTTATGCGGAATCTCTTTGCAAGTGTTTATTTGCAGTTTCCAAACAAAGAAATGTATGTTGTTACGTTATGTGTTGATGTCGCGGTGGGTGTTGGGATGCCTGAGAATCATAGACGAATGATTTCACGTGTTTCATGTCCATTATAAATTGGCAAAATGGACAAAGGAAAAAATAGCATTATTTATTAAAACAGAAGTGCGCCGTGGAGGGATGCAACAAAGAATTGTTTAAAGTACGTTTTTTTAAAACTATAGACAACATTTGGTCTTTACAATGTAAATGCTATCTGGAGAACGGAATGTTATTTTTGTACACTATAACCTTCAATATAAAATTAATCATGATATTTCTGTATGCTTTAAATAAAATAACATGTATTGTTATTTGTTGTTCATAGTACTTTGTCAATGAGAGATTTGTTTACTTGCATTTTTACGCTCTTCATTGTAAATGAAGAATTTACATTTTTAGGTTATTTATGGACTGTGTACAAAAAATAACATTACATTTTACTTCTTGTACCCTTTCTAAGTTCCTACCTGCTTAGAATTGCGTTAAGATTAGTTACTGTCAGATTTTAAAAATGAACTTCCTGGTGCAACGCAATATAATAGGATGGGCAGCAGAAATCATGCCTGTGGATACTTGACACGTTATCTCACTGTTTATATAATTTGTTTTACTTGTAGTTTTCTTTCTTTTTTCGGACGGAACTAAGTCATTGTTCAGCTTTCACCTACTAAGGCAACAAGCTACAGAACCACCGATAACCTGAAGAGTGAAACACAAGACTCAAAAATCCGATCTGTAACAGCAGCTGCTAATGAGATTTTTGCATCTTGTATTTGACTCTTCAGGCTGTCGGCGATTCTGCAGCTGGTATCTTGAGTTCAATGAAAGCTTAACAATGACTTATTTTCTCCGAAAAAGAAAGAAAACTACAAGTAAAACAGGATGAATAAACAAAAAAAAAATTAAATGTAATAAGGCTTGCATTGCCGACCTCTCGTGGCTGCGGTATTGACTCGCCCACCGTGAACTTTAGTTCGCGCATCCGGCGGGATGATACAAAAATTGGTGCTCGATGCGGTCACCGGTTATTAACATTGAGTTGCATATCTGTAGTAATCTGTGGTTGTTTTCAACTACAAAAAGAGTGAACAAGATGGAAGCAGACTATCATTGGCAAAGATAGACTACGTAGTTTTTGTAGAAAGAACGCGTCAAAACTGCGATATTTAGAGACGGTTTACTGCAGTATGTGGTCAAAGCTCCTGCACAGAAGACAACTTAAATGGTCATTAGGTTCGTCAGTGGCAGGGAATCTGAACAAAAATGTGAATACTGATTGTCCATTAACATCGGGTCTCCCAGGAATATTGAGGTTGTGTCTGATTGATTGTGGCTAATAGACGCATAATCTTTGGTGGACTGGAATGTCAGGCCTCAGGCCTCAGCCGCGCAACCCTGTACACCTTATTCACGATCATTTGAATGTGCGCACATTGGCTCCTATGAACCTGGACACCAGCACAGAAGAAAAAAAAGGGTTGAAGTCTGTCATAAGCTATGCATAATTAAAAGCCAAAGTTTTTGGAGAAGCTTATGACTGGTGACGAGTCATGGTGTTACTTCCACACATCAGAGAAGAAAGTTCATTCTATGCATGGAAGCATCCAGGGAGTCCCCGGCCCAAGAACAACGACGGGCACTTCAGTGATATTCTTGCTACCTCAACGAATGCCTGTCAATTGAGGCTTACTGAGATACCCTTACACTGCTTTTAGAAACAGGATTCAGCAACAGCGAAAGTGGAAGTGGTAGACAGGAATGCCCCTCCAACAATGCGTGATCCCACACCAGCAACACTACGACTGCGAAATTGGCATCGCTGGAGTTCAATATTATACCGCCCACCAAATTCACTGTATGTCGCACCTTCTGATCATGTTTATTCGACAACATGAAACTCGCTGCGAGGTAAAAATTTCGGCAACAACCAGGAAATTCAAGCGGCTGTCCAGAGTGGTGGCGTAATACTCCCAAACAATGGTTTCGTGATGCCATAATGAAGTTACTAGGAAGATGGCAACAATGCATTGACGTTGGAATGGAGTATATGAACAGATCCATGTGCACTGAACCGTGTTTCAAAATAAATAATGCACAATAAATTACTATTGTAAATCATTTCCAATGCTTCCATTAGTATTAATTTTTATCACTTATTTTTCTAAATGGATACTGTATTATTTTAAAACTTTATACCTATCTGTTTTTGTGTGTGCATACGTGCACCACACACACACACAATTTCCCACTTATTGAAACTAATACAAGCAAATCTGTAGAATGTCACTACTGCCTGGTTGTGTTGTGCCATTCTGGACCATCCATTTATTTTTCAATAATTATTTATAAAGCTACCAATAATATTAGAACAAAACAATTATCACGATTAAATTTAGCATATCTTCATTGTACAAAGTTACACTGAAATAGGTCTGTTTGAATCAAAACAGATACCTTGTTAGATATATTTCTTTTATAATTTTGTCTTTTATCTTATAGCCACATACAAGTCTGATGATATCAATTTTAGTGCTATTTATAACATAATAAGGTTATTTATGTAGTTAATTACCTTAAAAAGTGCTAGATAATTCAAGTGGTTATTTTTCCCTATTAAGGATGAGACAACATAATATCAGTATGATATATACAACTAATGCATGATTAGTTAGTGCAGAAGCATTTTGTTCTTGAAACTATGGTAATGTTCTAATATGACACAGACATTTTCAAACTCCTTCATAATGAGCACCATGCCCTTCCCATTCAGTAACATGAGTCTTTTTCTGTTCATGAGATATCAGTTTTTTATGTTGAACCACAAACTGTTTGAGTGAGAATGTCACCTAAGGTAAAATAACAAATAAACAAACATTATTTTTTTTTTAATTAAAATGTAAATTGGAACTTGCAAGGTGAAGTCAATCATATGATTGATATTGTTGTATGATTTAGTTTAACTATGCTCTTAATGCTTCACTTACTTGTCAAATGTATAGAACTGGTTTCGAGAACATTTGGTTCTATACATTATGACAAGTAAGTGAAGCATTAAGAGTGTGTAGTTCAACTAAATCATACAATAATATCAATTTTTTAATTAAAATGTAAAATGGAAATTGCACAGTGAAGCCAGTCATATAATTGATATTATTGTGTGATTTAGTTGAACTACACACTCTTAATGCTTCACTTACTTGTCATAATGTATAGAACAAGTTTCGAGAAAATTTGGTTCTCTTCATCATCCAGGCTAAAATGAAATGATCCAACATTTGGATTTTACCCTGGCTGATGATGAGAACCAAATGTTCTCAAAACCGGTTCTATACATTATGACAAGTAAGTGAAGCATTAAGAGTGTGTAGTTCAACTAAATCATACAATAATATATTGCGCTAACACCTACTGATAAGAGTTTAATGCTCTAAATATATGGCATTGATAAATTCAGTTTTATGTCTTTATTGAACAGCATTGACCACCATGAACCTGTTTAAATTTAATATGAAAATCTTTGAATTATAAGCTTGTTTGTGTAGGCAGTGATGCAGTACTTGAATAAAGGTAAATGTTATGACTCGGTTCTTTTCATGAAAAGATGTTGTAAATTAAATAAGTGGGAAACAATCTAATAGGACATGAAGGTGAACATTTGACAGACAACAGAAAATTACTTTAAAAGGAAAAAAAGACTTACTTTCTTATGGTACAAAGACAGAAGAAAGTTGGGCTTTTAGTTTAAGAAAATTGCAATAAAAATTTTTGAAATTTTCTTTTGGATTAAATCAATTTTCTGTTCATTGTTTTTTCCAGGTACATTTATGTTTGTCATGCTCCTGTGGCTCGCACCTGGTGCACCATGCCTCGTGTCCTGAAATGTGTGGGACTGATATCTTTGCTTGCAGCACTACACCAGTCCACACGATTTGTGGACCGGGTGTTTGAGCCCATTGAGATCTATTGGCAGGAGGGTGAAATGCCAGTAACTGTATGCCGCCCAGACTGGGCCCACTGGGTGCTCTACATTGGCATTGACTTCTATTTTACCTTCTATTACATCTTCCGGGTGGTGTTTGTACATGCAGTACCCTGTGTGTCTCTTGTAGTGCTGAACGTACTGCTGTTCCGTGCTATGCGTGAAGCCCAACTCAAGAGAGAGAAACTTTTCAAGGTCAGTTGCCCTCACTGTCATTATTTCTTATCTGTTTGTGACTGGTTCTGTGCTAATGCTATTCATGTTTCTCTAGGAAAACCGCAAGAGCGAGTGCAAGAGATTAAGAGACTCAAACTGCACAACGCTCATGTTGATTGTGGTGGTGACTGTGTTTCTGCTAGTGGAGATCCCATTGGCTGTTGTCACTGTTCTCCATATAATCTCCAGCAGTATCAAGGAGATACTCGACTACTCCATTGCCAACGTGCTCATTCTCTTCACCAACTTCTTCATCATCGTCAGCTACCCCATCAACTTTGCCATCTACTGTGGCATGTCCAGACAGTTCCGTGAGACCTTCAAGGAGCTCTTTGTGAGAGGTGCAGTGGCCACACGAGCCAATGGCAGCAGTTCAAGGTATTCCTTGGTAAATGGACCACGGACTTGCACTAATGAAACAGTGCTCTAATGTCCCTTACATTTTAGAGCTCAACAAATGGGAATTACCTGTTTGAATGTGAGTTTGCATTACATTTATTTCAATGGTGCTAATAGCATTTGGTGCTATATATTTATTTTTAAATCTTTTCTTGTGTCATTGCTATGAACTTTAATTTAAGTTAATTGTGCTCATTTTTTATGTTTAGCCATAACTACTTATAAACTGGTAAAGCCCTCTGTATTTTGAAACACTGGTTGATAAATGTGATAAATCTGAATCCTTGCTCCAATATGCATGCTAAACTGTAAAGCAGTTTTCTTCAAGGGAATGGAATTTGCAGAAAACCTCTAAAGGGTTGGCATATCTTTACAAACCCATTAACTTTTATGCTCAACTTTAAATTTGATTTATAGCTGAAGTTCATAATATGCCATATGTTGTATAGTTGATATATGGTTGAATTGGTGACAGTTATATTCACTTACTTGGTGGACTTGTTTTGAGAACATTTGCTCCCACCATTAGCAGAAGTAAAAATTGGTAGAAGCATACTCTGTAGGTGGTCTGAGGAGCTTATTAAATATAGCCAAGATTGTGTCTCAAGTTCATGCAGTTTCCATACACATAAAGATGTTAATATTAGGTGACACTTCACTAACTGATTAATTTATCAGAATATATGTCAAGAGCAATCTTCAACTGGATACCAACTAACATTGGCAGGTTACAATGTGACCTCTTGTGGTTCCAATATACAGCAAAACGGGAAGTCTATTGGCTGATGTCAAAATTCGTAAGATAATGCTTATTATAAGTATACTTCTGATACTTACAATGTTTATTTTTTAAAATGAAAATCTTTATCCATATTGCTAATTCTCTGGGATGGTTGATACCTTTCAACAGTTTGGTTTCTTTTATAATGTCATTATTGTACATCCAAAAATAATGTGCAATTGCCAGTTTATCCATCAGTTTATATCTTACACTCCTAAAGTACTTTTTTGTCATTGTCTTCAAATTTCTTATTGTTCTACCTGTTTGTATGTGTGTGTGCGTGTGCGTGCGTGCGTGAGAGAGAGATATTACGATCCAAACAATCTATCTAATACACTCCTACCTTATTGTTGGACAGATTAACATCTTTTATGGTACTGTTCAAAAGGTTTCTGATGTTAAATTTATTTTGTTCAGCCAACACAATAACAAATGTGTTAAAAATGTTTATTAATGCTGCGTTTTCTAATGAATGGTATGTGAATTTTTTTAAAACTTAAGTTCTTTTTTATTGGAGAAAGTGGTGGTGCTTTTAATTTCTTTTGAAATGTTTGATCTTACCTACTAATGAACATCCATTGTTGAGGGCAGTCTTGGTGATGTATTGGTATTCCATTGAGTATTCTTTCTTATTGACTGGGATGTACAAATCTAAGAGCAAGGCTGTTTATATTGGCATGTTTCTGTGGTTTAGGGTTGAAACCATTATTCTCTATATGATTGTATGTGAAGAGTTCGTGCTTTATATATATATTTGGTATATATATACCAAATGAAATTATGTTGTTTTTCATGTAGATTTTTGGGTATAGTGTCACCAATACCAACCTCTTTATGTGTATAATCAAACTGACTTCATTGTTTCTAACTTCTATTAAGTTTACAATGCAGTTTTTACTTTTGAATATTTTCTCCCATGTTGTTAATTTCAAAATGTTGCTGGAGTGCTTTAATTTAGTTTTAAGTCACTATATTGGTTTTTGGACCAAAAGTGGGCTACCACTGTAAATTTCTGAATCAATTTGTAATGGATGTTTTGAAGTGTTCTTTGGTACAGGTTTCCAAATTTTTCCAATGTATAATACATGATCACAGTTTTTTAGTTTATTTTAAAGATAAATACTTTACTTCTTGTCAGAAAGTATAAGATATTTGCAGGACAGTTTTAATAAATTTTTAATACTGTGAAGGTTTTGAGAAGTAAAAATTATTTTTTTACATTTTTTTAAATTTATTGAATGAACTTTGGTGGTATGTGAATTTTTTAATTGCATATCTTCTTTTATTTGCAATAGCAAAATTGTGTTTTTACATCTTTAAATCTTTTAAATTTTTTAATAATTTATCCATTAATTTTTTGTAGAAACCATTACGCAGAACTAAGTTAATTTATTTGTGTTGTTTATACTGAGTGGAACATTCACCAATCTATATGCAGGATGATTTTAATCAATTTTTAATACTGTGGACATTTTGAGATCCTATACCTCCTGACAGGATATCAGATATATATAAAATTAACTGTAAAGACTGTAACCAAGTATATATTGGAAAAATGAAAAGAAATTTGGATAAAAGAACAGTTCAGAAATACCAATTACAAATATAGTAATGAGCAGTGGCAGCCCACTTTTGGTCATAAAACTACAAAACTAATATCGAAACTAATTTATTAAAATGCATCAATAGGATCAGATGAGAGAAGTTTATGGTTCCATGCTTGGAGGAGACTTAGTAGCTTAGTTAGTTTGTGTATCAGCATGGAAGGTTGAAGGTAAGTGTTTCGAATCCAAGCCATGAACTGAATTTTTCAAGTCTGATTCTACCTTTGAGACTAATGTTTTACTCCTGACTAGTGTGAAAGAGCTTTTACTATATATACATCTGCAACCTTTTGAAATTAACGTCATTGGGAAAATATATTTATCATCAAAAATAAAAAAAAATGCATCATGAACTTCAAGACACCAACTTACGATATGTTCAATAAGTTCTTTCAACTGCCTACAGAGTATGCGTCTCCCAATTAGTCTTCTTTATAATGGGAGCAAATGTTCCAAAAATATGTCTATTGAAAACCAAGTAAGAGAAGTAAAAGCCTCAGCAAACCAACTCTATATCAACATTATTTTACTACTTCACTTATAATAGCTTTAAAAGTGTAAGTTTGTATGCCATGTACTGTTCACCAACCATGAGAATACCCATGAGGGAAATGTGCAGTGTCAATAAATAGCTTCTCGAGTTCAAATATAATAGACACACCAAACAGAAAGCAAATGCCCTCACATCTTCATTAGATGCTAAAGTAAGGTTAAACACCAATAAATAAAATCTCCAGTAGATAAAATATTTTAAAATGCTTAAAAAACACCTCCGTGACCTCACTCTTAATGAACAAGGAAACAGACAGAGTTAAAACATTTAAAATATTAATATAATGATAAAATACACTTAACATTTCACTCTCTAAATTTAAAAATTCAGAACATGTTTTTTGAGACCTTTGCTCATAATGTCATCTGTAAAACAACTCTTTTTTTTTAAGCATTTTAAAATATTTTATCTACTTAAGATTTTATACTTGTTTTCACTGTGTTGATTCCTGAGTATATTAGAATTGGAACCAATAAATAAAGTGATTTTCTTTAGGTACAGTTCACAAAATGATACTGATCACTTGCTCTACCACAAGTATACAATATACCAGGATAATAGCTCATGAAATCCTTCATTATAATTTATGATGGAAGGCTTGCAAGGGTACAAGTTGTTGTTTGGTTCTGTGGTCATGGCAGCTGTTTTGCAGAAATCTGCATCAGTTTGCCACGTTTGGAGTAGTGCTCTGTAATATTGTTCCTCCTTTATCAGTTAGCCTTTTATTTGGCACTAATAAAAAACATGAAGGGAAATTTTTTTTGGGAGTATGAATGAAGTAAGTAATGTCTCCTGAAAACTTTTATATGATTTTCAAATATTTTTTATTGTTAGAAAAAATATAGTATGTTGCTTAAGAGCAACATTGCCCATAAGAAAACTAGCCAGAATGCTTCACTGTTATTTGCTATATTGTATGGAAGGGGTGAAAATAAAGAACCAAATTGCATTTTGAACACTTTACAGAGGAATATCCATTAGAACAGTAACAGCATCATCCTTTAGGCCCATATTTAGGCCAGTGATTCAGATTATCATAGCATGCAGCCTGAATAATAAATGAGATTGGTGATTTCTTTTTGAGTGATGGTGTTGATTCCAGGGATGCTCTGCCTGCTTTCCTATTTCCTGCCATCATCAAGCCATTGGTAACATCTGCCCTGAAAGCCTTAAGACCGATCTTCTTTTCTGCAGTTTCTCTTCAATAAGAGAACCATCCATTCATAACAAAAATCCAAATAGTCCCAGGTACCAATGTCTTGATTTGATTGAAACTCTGTAGAGTTCTATCAACATGCCAGCTAGATCTACACCTCCCATATGTTTGTTGTATTGCCTTACAATATTTGGGTAGGGCACATCAATCTTCCTTTTTTCATTGTTGTTCCATCTTTTCATAGAAGAGCTGGCTCAATGCCACAAAATGAGCTCACAAGGCATAACATGTATATCTGAATATTGTACTTACAAAGCTGTTGACAATGGAGTGGTAATATATCCTAAACTTAGGCATTCAGTTTTTTACACTAAACTCCTCTTACTAACATAAAAGTAAGATGTTTCAGGAAAATCTCTCCCACCTTCAGTTGCTCACCAAACCGCCATTACTAGAAATGATGGCTGGATACCCGGATGTTTCTGTGGTGGGCTCTATTGGTTGAAGAGTGATTTCAAAATTTGAGCATTAAAAATTCAACTTCTTTGTTTTACTGTGTGGATTCCTTCAAAGGTATAAATTAAAAATTCAGTTGATATAGTCAAAAAACTTAAAATAGCAGAATTACAGCAAAAGATATAATGGTTTCATTTTATGTAAAAACCTTATTCCCGAGCATACCTACAGAGAAACTTATGCTAAAAAAAATGGTTAACATCAATAAATTTAAAAACAGAAGAAATACAAAATTTATTAAAACTTACAAATATTTGCATTAAACAAAATTACTTCAGCTTCAACAAAAAATATTACCAACAAGTTTCAGGCCTAACTATGGGAAACCATTTGTCCCCTTTTCTAGCAGAGTTATTCATGAGTTCATTTGAAACACATATCACAAAAGCCTTCCCTTTAATTTTCAAATCATGGTATAGGTATGTAGATGACATTTTTGCAATAATACCGAAGAAACAGTCCTAAAGAACTGTCAAATGAAAGATGAGAAATATCTATAATAAAGGTAGTTCCTAAGGATTTTTTCTGACAGTTTCCAATTATTCAGTATTGTGATCTTTCAAATACACTATAAGATCCAGTGTATAAAAAAAAGTTATCAAAATATGCTCTGGCCTTCACACCATTGGGTATTGTTCTGCACAGTATAACAAACAGTATAACACAGTATAACAATTACCACCTAATCCAAATAATTTCTCCTTGACAGAGAGATCTGTTAGCATTCATTTACCAATGTAAGGCAAAACATCGTAGATTATTCCATTACACCAGGGCACACAAAAATGTTGAAACCCCATTTGTGTGATTTATTCTGGATGTACTGGCAGAGATTACCAGCTCTTGTACCCTTGTAGAGAACTACCATTTAATCAGTGGAGTATTCTGATTCCTACGTGTTGCTTACAGAAATTTCTTACAAATGCATCAAGAACAGGTCTAATCTTATAGAGCCTGTCATTGGAATTCTCTGCATTATCATTGTTTACAAAATGCGGATATCTACACAGTTCCTGAAAGTGTTTCAAACTGAACATATCTTTGAATTTTTCAATGTTGGTAGAATATGCCCAATAATCAGTATATGAATGCATATTTATAATCCCCATGTAAATAAAAATGCCAAAATTTGCTCCATTTGATTTACATTTGTATTGCCTTAAATAGTAGTTTGCTCCACAATTGCTTTTACTAATTCATTGTCAAAATTTCTTCTCCAAGTATTCTAAAGGAGTGTTATCTTGAGCATCAGAGAAGGAAGGTATATTTGTTGCACATGCAGGAAAATACTGTTTTATCCATTTGAATACTCTTGAATCTTTCTTTTTTAGACAACTGTTATTGACTTTGCTATTGCTTGCTAAAGGGACAGTAAGTATGTTGTGTGTCATCCAATGTGTCTTCATTTGAATCAGACTGGTATGACAAGCAGGCCATTGTTATTCCAAATTTCTGGTGTATAATTAGGGTCATCGTCACTATTATGTGCAAAGATTTGTGTTTCACAATTATCAGCATCGTTCATATCAGATAAAGTACGTAAAATTTTGCAGGATCAATTGCAAACTGCCTCCTGTAAAAGAAACACTCATTGTAGCCCTCAAACAACAATGGATTGATTTATGAGCAAGATACTTGCAAGCAACTGCTTTTTCATGTGTTATTTACACAAATGAAAATTGTTCTACTGAGGCTTGTTTTATGTGCAAACTTACCTTTATATAATCTCTTCTGAGTCGGATATTTAAAACACTCTTTATGGTTTCCCTTAAATAAGATTTACTTAGGACATATGTTTCCTGGAACTATCGCCCACATCACCACCTGTTAAACAACTGTTGGATCATTCGTAGGAGCTGAGTAGGTAGGTACCTGGTTTGACTATGGTGCTCTAGTGATAAACTTAAATAAAGTGCAGTCTGCTTCCAGGATGTGAAAATTCATAAGGCTATGCTCATGTTTATTTTATTTAAATCCTTTCCTATTTGTATAGTTCTTTTGGTTGTTGAACAGTTTTTAATAACTTGATTCATTTTTGTATTTCATGCTTTTCATTCCAAAAATGTGCTGCCACAACTGATTTATCTATTTGTTTGTAACGGATGTTTCTCCAATGTTCCTTCAACCTAATGCCTATATTTCTCTTTGTCTTCCCTACATAGATTTTTTCATAATTCTCACAATTTATCTGGTAAATATCAAATGTTTTTCTCTTTGGGCCTAGAATCTGTTTTGTTTAATTTCAATAAATATTTTACATTGTATCGGTTTTGAGGTGCTAACATGTTGTACTGTTTGAAAATATTTTTAAATTTCTTATTGGCTAAAGGGTGGTAAGTGAACTTTTTAAATGTTTTTTGCCCTGATAAATCACTCAAAGTTATTATTTGTCTAATTCTTTTTTGTTTCTGGAACCTTTTGATTTTTTGGTTAATCATCTGTTTGTTGAACCTATTGGATTTAGCTGCTTCTGTTATGTGTAGATATTCATTCTTGTATTATTCTTTGCTCAGTGGTATATTTATTAGTCTGTGTATCATGCTGTTGAACAATGCTTCCTTATATGATCTTGGATTGAAACCATGGACTTTGATATAGTTGTTTGTATGTATGTCCTTTCTCTAGATGCCCAATTCAAGTTTATTATTACATTTTATTACCTTCAGATCCAAAAATGGTAACATATTATCTCTTTCCATTTCGACAGTGAGCTTATTTGAAGGCTCTTGCAGGCTTAAAAGTTTTAGTGCATCTTCCATGTGCTTATATTTTATAATAGCAAATACATTGTCTACATATGTTGCCAAATCTTAAAAATGTGGGGAAAAGCCATAGTGATGTGTATCTCAAAATAGCTCATGAATAAGTCGGCTAGGAAAGGTGATAATGGACTGCCCATTACAAGTCCTGTTTTCTGTTTAAAGAATTTGCCCTCAAATATAAAAAATGCTTAATTTATGCAAAACTTAGTGAATTTGATGTACTCTTTGATGTATCCTTCTGTTAGGTTGACTGATTGTAACCATTTTCTTAGAAAAACTAATAATTTATTCTGTGGTGTGCTGGGAAACAGGCTTTGACATCAAAAGAAACCAGTATGTCATTCGGTGATAATCTTTTATCTTTAATTTTATTGATGAGGTCCATGAATTTTTTAAGCTTAAACTATCAAATTTTTATAGTGAAATGGAACTTTAATGATAACTAGTTTGCTAAATGGTAGATCAAGAGTATTTACGTTGTTAATAATTGGCCTAATACTTCTCCAAGGTTTGTGGATCTTCTGAAGGCTATATATCCTGGCTAAGATGGGTTGTGGATCTTAATTTTGTAATGATCAGTTTTTGGAATCAGAGTACTATTTTAATACATGAAAGACATTTTGGAAAATAGTACCCTGATTCGAAAAACCATTTGTTTGAAAATTAAGGTCCACAAGCCATCTTTAGCCAGGATATATGGCCTTCCTAAGATTCACAAACCTGGGAAAAGTATGAGGCCAATTATTAACAATATAAATACTCTGATCTACCATTTAGCAAACTCATTATCATTACAGTTCCATTACACAATGATAAAACTATTGTACTGCGCTTAGCTGCTGTTTACATTGCCATAGCACCCTTGGACAAAGGTGTCATCCAATGGTGGAAACAGGAACTACTAGAAAAAGCAATGGCCAGATATGAAAGATGTTACTTCAGAGCAACATTATCACCAAATTGCAGTTTGAATACCTAGTTCATGAATAAAGCACGTGATAAATTGATATTGCTTGAGAGCAACAACACCAAATACAGGGTTAATAAGATGAATGTTGAGAGCCTAATTTTTAAGATTACAAGACTTTTTTTTTTCTGTTTTAAGTAAAGTCTAGAATTGTTAATTGTTCTCAAATTAGATCAAAGCTGTAAGGCTTTTCCTTCCTTCCTTCCTTCCTTCCTTCCTTCCTTCCTTCCTTCCTTCCTTCCTTCCTTCCTTCCTTCCTTCCTTCCTTCCTTCCTTCCTTCCCTCCTTCCTTCCTTCCTTCCTTCCTCCCTCCCTCCCTTCCTTCCTTCCTTCCTCCCTCCTCTCTCTCTCTCTTCCTTCTCTCTCTCTCTCCCTCGCTCTCCCTCCCTCCCTCCCTTCCTTCCAGTTTAGTTTTAGATATATATATTCCCCCCATTTTAATAGATTTGAATGCATAATTACTGCTGAGGCATCACAGGCAATGGACAATGATGATGCATGAGATCAAATGATAAATGATAAAGATATTTTTTTTAAGGAAGAAAATGTTCCAGGCTAAAGATGGTACCTCCCTGGCATTTGCCTTTTATGAGGACTAAGGAAAACCTGGAAAAAACCTCAATCAGGGAGAATGGTCCTTGAGGAATCAAATCCCAGATCTCCAGCCCATTAGTTCATGGCTTAATGACCTTGGCCAGCTGTGAAAGTTTTGGTTCAGTTACACAGTATTTATTACTATAGAAGATTTGGATTTTTGGTTTCATATACAGTTTGATGGCAGCAATTGTTCTCTCTCTTGTATACTGTCTTTAGGAGTTTTGTGTAGATTGTAGTTTAATTTCCAAATGTGTGAAAAAAATAGCCTATACAAAGTAAAGAGTGGCATATAAAGTATGACATATTTCACATTATAATAACTTTGTTTACACTCTAGCATATTAAAAAGTAAAGATGGGATTCCAATGTAAAGTACATTCATTAAAAATAACATCTTTGGATGCAGTGGCAGTTCATGAATTTATATTATGGGGATGCCAGTGGGGGAGTGCAGAAATAGCATAATATTAGTACTACTAAATGCTAATCATTTTACATGACTATGCTATTTATAATATTTTATGTCAAATTAATTAATTCTGCAAGCTCCTTATGTAAGAAAAAATTAGTGTCCTGAATTTCATAAAATCCCAGGAAATATTCTTGAATATCCCCCAAAGCATCGACAAGCCTAAAAATAATTGCACACTGAGATTTGTATATTTTATCTGTGATTTCATTGACAATGCATGCAAAAAAGGAGCATTGTTGATTTCTTTGTCAATATAACATTGGATTTCTTCATGAATACGTTTGATTAGCTCATTCTAAAGTTCTCTGAAGTAGCTCATTTTAGCCCAATATCTATTTAATACCAAGCAAAATATAGCTTTGAAATTTCCAGAATTATTTCAATCATCTAATTTTAAGAGCTCTCTAAGGGAAAGTTCTTATTTGCAAAATGTACCATTATTGTTAGTTAATGTTTTAAAATTTACCCTTTTTCTCACTTATTATGCTGTAATATTAACAATTTATTGTGCTCATTAAGTAAATCATAGAGGATAAACTTTTGTTTAGGTAAAGTTTTCAATGAAAGATTACAGTTTATGTGATTTTTTTTCTTGCTTCATGTTTACTCACAGATAGGCATGCGCAAGTGCACTTTTATATATATAAGTCGTCATACTCTTCAGAGAACCAACCATACATTTTTAACTGTGCTTAGTAGCATGCAGGCCAAATAATTTATCCTCCCAAGTGCATTTTAATTTATTATTATTATTATTATTATTATTATTATTATTATTATTATTATTATACAAAATGCATTTAAATTATCTGGTATTACCTCTTTGTTCCGTACAGTGAAGTTAGTGCAAGTATTTCAGGTCTTAAAATTTCTTTCCTTTCACATTCTGTTCTTGAAAGGGAAACTTCAATTAACTGCTTATATTTTCACTCTTAAATTCACTAGATTTAGAACTAGGCTTGTTCATTTTACAATCAATAAATAGAATACAGAAGCATGATAAATTTAACATACATATGCACCACATTGAAATTGCTAATAAATTCATTGTTTATAAATAAAGTGCAATAAAGTTCTCGTAATCAGGACTTACACTTTGCAATCTGCTTTCACTGCCCCCACAAACTAGGAAGAGATGAATAACCTTCACTTGTAACCATGTCATCACAGGCATAATCTCACCTTCAGAATGAGTCAAATTCCTGGTTGCCTCAGTCTGCTACAATGCCAAATTTAATTCAGAACATAATGTCTTCAGAGGAGCAACAGTTCACACCATAGAATTATACATATATAATTTCAGCATTAATTAAACACTAAATGAATGTTTAGTAAAGCAAAATTTTAATATTTAAGAAATTAGGAGAGAGGAATAAAGGTGTAGGAGACCCAATCTCCCCCGTCTCCCTTGTTTAGATGGCTATCATTACAATCAACATAAGATGCAACACCAACCAAATTATAATGTGTTTTGTCAATGACAACGACTTATTTTAAATTTTTGTATTTGTGTATGTGTATGAATTTTAATATGTAAGTTTTTATTCTTTATATTACATCTTTTGTAGTTAAATTTCTGAATGGTTCTGTTTCTTCTATGGAAACAAATAAATTATAAAAAATTATTTTAAATAAATAGCTATATGAATGAAGAGGCCTTGATTACATTTCCCTGGAATTCTGAGTTCTGTCTGTTCATATATCCAAAGAGGTGAAAATATCTTCATTCGACATTATCAGTTGCCCTCGACAGCCAAATAACTGCAAATGGTTTTTCTTGTAATGTTCACAGAACACAGATCTTGTAAGGGTGATCTAATCTCATGCAGCAGTCACCCCATACTATTGAGGTAATGATTTATTGCAGCAATCCTAACTCAGGATTTTCTGCTGTTGTAGGCATCTGGAACGTGGCACATGTTATGAGTCTGCTCTCTGTCATTTATCCCAATATTTCAATCTATGAAGGTCTGCTACATATCTGAAACTGAAGTTGAACGTTTTGTTCAATTATCATAACTGATGTTTTCTTTATAAAGAGTTCTGCTGTAGTTGTATGCTTTCAAATTACCCACCTCTCCATTTTTATTTAACTATGATTACCATAATGACAAATCTATAGCGAATGATACCATTTCAAACTACAAAGTTAAGCTCCAAACACAGTCATGTCATTAAATGAAACAATCATACTGTGCAATATAAAGATTTTTATAATGTGTCAATACTTTCTGTTCCATTCTGTATATTAAAAGTTCTAACTTGCTGGATAATTGATATAAATGGCCCTCCCCAAATCCCAGAACAGTAACTAGGTTTAGAAAAGAGCAAGGAACATTAAAGTAATGAAAAATCTAATTGATATAATACAAGAAGCAATAAGATCCCTGTCAGAAAATTCTGTGCTGTCTTCATCACCTGTGACCCAACAATGTTAGCAGACTTGTACTGATCACAAAACTGGAAAATATGAGAGGGAGTAAAAAATAAATAAAAATGTTCTGGCTTGTATAGAAATAAAAATTAATGATAGTCTTACATTATCTGTCATAAAATAAACCAGATCCAGTTCTGTTTAAATTGCAACATTATGCATCATACATTGTACAAAACAGCCCAGCATTTATATTCATGATGATCTCATAACACTGAAGAACTGCAAGACATCTTAGTGCAAGAGCAAACAACCATAAGTAGTCAATGAGACAGTTCTAATGATTTTTGTAAAAAGATGAAGAGTTGTACCAGGATTTTTGTAAAAAGATGAAGAGTTGTACCAGAAAAATTCAGAAAAATGGATCTCTGTGATAGTCCTTACAATGGACACGGCAAGTTAAGGTCATTGAGGCATAAACTTGGAAATGAAAGTTTGGGGTTTGACTCACAACAGGACTGTCTACCGTGGTTAAAGTTTTTATCAATGATTTCCTCATTCTGCATCAATGACAAGTTCTGGATAGGTACCCTAAATTTGGGTCTGGAATTCTTCCTTCCCAAATACAATCCCTTTCCAAATTTATCATTTCACCTACTGTGTCACAAGTGTTCACTGCTTGTGATGCCTCAGAAGTTGAAAATGGGCATTAAGTTCTATCAGAAAACAATACTTTACACAGTCAGCTGATCAGATTGTCACTACAGCATTCATCTTGTGTCATTAGGATTCTCAATGATTTTATAGTCTCATCACCAACAATATACCTTATTTCATTAATCATTCCATTTCAACTCTTTCGGCAGGCTCCCATGTTGTAGATTTATAGCACATAAAAGAATCTCAATCCTGAAAGAAGAGGCTACTGAGCAAAATTTATCTACTGTATCATCCCTGAATTGAATGGGATGCAAATGATCAATGATATTAGAGTAAATAAAGTAAACATAAACCTGAACTTCTTTAAACTGTGACTTCCTTATGACATGCTGGCAATAATGAATCCATGAATTTACTTTAACATTTTCTCTTTAGGCATATTTCAATATTTAAATGGTTTACTTATTGCAATTACAGAAGCAACACTTTTTCACATTACCTGTGACTTCTTTTAAGCTCCACTGCACATTCGGAAGGAATTTTGTCCATTTAGTACTGCACTTGCAAGCAAGCAGTTTAATAATTTATCTATAATGCAGTATCCATGATGATCTCCATCTTGGACTCCTCATTATAAATTTATTTTGCATATTTTGGGAACCTACAGAAATTATTGTTTAGTCTGTTACAGGCATTTTTACGACATCAACTAACATTATCTAGAAAGATGCTAACTCTCTCGAGATATTTACTTTTCTTCATTATGAAAATGCTGATTTTGGCTAAGACCACAGTTTTGTCAATGAAATGTTTATACTCTCTTCCGTATTTTTCACATTGACAATTTGCTTATGGAAAGTCTCAGTAGGTCATGGAAAAATCAATTTTTTTTTTATGACAGCAGTAATTTTACACAAGTTCGCATTTGCCTTTGCGTAATAAGCAGCTCAGCTTTAAGGTGTCATACACTTTAATTATGTTTTGCTATTAACTCACTGTGAACAATTTTAGATTGATGAAATGAGACATCACATAAAGTATTGTTTCTGATGAAAATCTACTTGAGTTGTGAATGGTTGCTGCAGTGATGTTCTGATAATAACAGAGAAAATACACTACTGCCCATTAGTGTTGCAAAGCCCTTAAGAGACTAAACTTTAAACAAACCCTACATTTTCTCAAAACGAATAAGTATGGCTCGTCAACAATATGATAGTAATACCAGCAGGTATGTGAATTTAATCAAGGGAGAATTGTGCTCAAGTTAGATAAAATGCATCCACAACAAAATGAATGAGATCAGTGAATTGAAGTAGCACAAACACACAGACTGAAGGATTCCATCAGTTCTGCAGAATGAGAAGACGAAGCATCATTTCTACAGGGCTATTATTAATATAAACAATGTGTTGCAATTTTAATGGCCTGCAGTGTACTTCTGCAGGCTCCTCAAACACTGCAAATTTTCTCATGGTTGGAGGAAAGTACCTTTTTTTTTTCCTTTCTAAAAAATTTGTATAAATTCACAAATATTAAATTAGCTTTATTTTATAAAGACATAAGCTCCGGTTAAGAGCTTTGTTATACATTTATCAGAATATTTTATTGTGCTGTTCATATATGTGTTAATTACTCTTAGAAAATAAGTCATCCTGTCTTAAGTTGTAGACCACATAATATAAATTCAAATTTGCTAATCAACGACAAGAATTACATTCTAAATACTGTCCTTGCCATAGAGTAATGTGTATAGGCAAAATATGCATACCAAATGGTGATACTATTGATATATGTGCATGTGTGTGTGCTGAGACAGGGTTTGAATTAAAATTTGCCTTTCTATTAGTTTATCTCTTTCCTGTCAGAATTAGCAACTCTTGCTTTCAATATTGCAAACTCATCTTTATGTAGAGTTCAGTTAATGATATGAACATATAGGTTGCTATACACAAAATATAATTGCCTGCTGTGACATAATCCATTTGTATCTGTGCAAGAACTTAACAACTAACTTAAGTGTATGGATTGGCATTCTATTAGCATTCTATGAATATTTACTTGTCCAAACCTCTCAATCCTTCTGCAATGTTGACCATTATTCCACACTTTGGAACTGAAATGTATTTATTATAAAAATTCTACAAATATAATGAAATGTTATATTTGTTAGAACTCCCACAACATTGGAGATGTCAGTCTGCTGGTCTAGTGATAATCTACTTACCTCATAAACCTAAGATTGTGGATTCAATCCTGGTCATGGTTGATGGATTCTCAGGTGTAAAAATCCTAAGTATGACTTCCTTCAGAAGGGAAGCAAAGCCATGAGCATTATGTTGTAGAGATTTACAGCACTTAAAAGAACACAAAGTCTGAAAGAAGAGGCCTCTAAGCAAAATTTATCAGCTGTTTCACAACCTAAATTGAATGGGATGGTGATGTTCTAAAGTGTTCATAAATAAAACAAATAATTAAAAACAATCTAGATAAATCAATGACCATTTTATCAGATTTTTTTTAAGCTGGTGGGGAAATTCTGGTTATAGTGGCCTTTGTAGAACTTTGAATAATGTCAACATTGAACTTTACAACATTCCCTATTATATTACATTAATTGATAAAAGACCACTAAATTTAAATCTGTATTAACTAGAAATATTCATTTGTACAGTGAAGCTAATCTCAATTAAATACAATGCCCTGCCTGTGGTGCCTCAGTAGTAAAAACGGGCATTAAACACTAATTAAAAGAAAGAAAAAATTACAGTGATCTCATTTAAAGCTGTATGTTAAGTGTTTTATGGCTGTCTGTTGATTATTTCCAGTATTTTCCATCTTAACACTGACAACAGTGAAACGTATGTGCATTATAAATTTTTGTATTTTGCTATACAAAATTTTCTGAGCAAATAAACGAATCTGTTTTTTAACTTACATATTTATTTTTTGAAAGTGTCTGTTTACAGTCCTTCAGTACAGTCTCCCTACTTCTCAATGACCAAGTCCCATCATTTGAGAATCTATACTATTCTATTCAAAGCACTACTTTTTTCATCTATTGAATTGCTTAAGTAACAATGACAGAAAGCTATTCCAGAGAAAGAAAACAATGTCCATGCATGGGTTATTGTAAACTTTGGAAATAAGTCTAAGTTTGGTGGAATCATATCTGCACTGTAAGGTAGATGAGGTAGCTCTTCCCATCCATATTCACATAGTTATTGGCCAGAACATTCCCAGTATGAAACTCTATCTGCCATAATGATTTCTTGGTTGTCAAAAGCATAGATTTTCATTTACTTGACCTTGCCCTCATCAAAAGTCTTTGGTCATAGAGAACAGTTGTTGTGCTGTTATTTCAACTCTGGCCTTTATTCACATTTCAGCAAGTTTGCAATCTCTTTGTGTTCCTGCTTATATTCAGCAGTCAAAAAGTGAGAAACACATCATGCAGCACATTTTTCTCTTCTGTAAATCATTTGTCAAAATGTGGAATACTGATTGTGGTGAAATCACCATGAGTTTTGAAAGTTCATCACATGTCACACAATTTTTTTGAAGATGATCTGCCAAAAGTTTCACATTCCATTCATGTGTTGATGTTCTCAGCCTTTCTGGTTTTGGGTCATCGTCTATCCTGACACAACTAACACAAAAACAATTGGGTACTATGGTCCATTGTGAACTCAACAAAATCTTCACTCAAAGTACTACAAATTTCTGTGAGTTTTCACCATGTAAAATTTTAATATTAATGTATGATATTTGATCTTCAACAGTCTTAATACCCCACATACATGCAGGCTCCATTTTTAGTTTTGGTTATCTATGCACACCATACACTATGGACAAAATTAACATTTGTGCTTCTTCCTCAAGCCTTCAACAGCAACTGACAATTTTCACTAGTGTTGCATCATCCAGTCTGCAGTACTGACAATTATACATTATGTAATGACCCTAATACGAATGAAAAAAGTGTTTCATTATTTTTATAAGGTAACAAACTGCTATAATGGACAGGGACATAAGTTATAACAAACATGAACAGCAGTTCATCTATGTTGCTGAGGTGGCAGTTGCATTTTAAGCTTATGATACTGGCAAATGTTCATGATTATGTTACCAGTTTTTCAAGCTTTCTTCATAATATAAAAGAATGTAGAAAGATAGAATGTGATTCTACTAAATCTGTCACATGTTAGCTTCTATACTTATTAATGCATTCACATGAAAAGAGTTTATCATTTTACAATTTCAATTATAAGTGCTTGCCGGTCAACTATTCTATACAGTTGCCAAAGTGCTCTTCACATTATAAAACAAAATTAATATGAAAACAAATTTATTTTAGAAATAAAATTTATATAACCAGTATTGTTGCTGATCAGGTGCTAAATGTTAAATCCAAATATGATTTACAATGGAATATAATGAACTTAAAGTTCTAATACAGTATAATAAATATTGACTTATAAATTAAAGTATAGTTTATGCACGATAAACACTTGAGAAGAACTAAAAAAAATTGATTTGGAAATGATACAGCAAGTGCATTTTTTCAAAAATCTGAAATGCACATTATTTATTAATTTATGTAATGTATTTATTAAATCTACATTAATCAAATGAATGTGGATTTACAGAAAAATATTCAGAAATACAATAGACTCAGTGGTTGCATAAATAGATAGTTAGAAAAAACCTCGAGCAGAGGTAACAATTAATTAAAATGCACAATATTATATTTAAATCAGCATTGAAATATAGCAGTGAAAAATGAGGGTTAAGAAAGCTGGATAAGAAAAGAATAGAAACAAGCAAAATGAGATTTTTGCAGCAGAAAAGGAAAATTGCTAAGCAAGATCAACAGAAAAGTGAACAAATTTGTAAAGCACTTCCAAGTAAAGGCAATGATAGAAGTATTTAACTACAAGAAGCTATTGTTCTGTTACATATTGTGAATGTCGCACATTTAAATTCTATGACTAATCTTACTTATCAACTACAGGGAAGATGAGATATTGTTTGGCCCCTTACAAAATGAAAGTTTGGAATATGTCTAAATTATTCTTTGATAGAAGAAGAAGAGGAGGAGAAGGAGAGGAAGTGTAAGAGAAAGAAGTGGATATTGAAATCATACAAAAGAGTGTAGAATGTGAGTGCACAGAAAGGTTAACATAAATTTTATTCTACTTTTTGACATTTTAATAACTTATAGCTCATTACTTATTACATGGTGGCTAACTACCATATCGCCAACAAGTAGATAATGAAGATGGGGACTATAGATAAAGTTGAGGTGTATGAAATATTTCTCTGCATAGAACTCTGTACTTTGAGTAATAAATAAATAAACAAACAAATACGGAAACAGAAAATGGAAATGTTAACAGGTCTAATTATTGAAATGCATCTGAATAATTTAATTATTCTGCATAAGTCTGGAGAAAAATTTGAAAAATGTCATGCAAGAAATTCATATTTTACAACAATATTTATAATGTTATATGCTGTACATATCAGTATAATAAAATCTTGAACACCTTTGTTACAATTAAATACATTCAAAAAATCCCTTAAGTGGAGGTTTTGTTTGGCCTCACATTTTAAAATACCCTATTTACGTGAATTTAATGCACACCACTTTGTCCAAATGTAGTATTCAAAATTGTGGTGCATATCCGTTCTGTAGTTTGCGGGTAACTTCATTCAAATTTATTGTTTATTGTGTCATAATGCATTGCAGCAGTTCTTGACTTTGTTACATCTCTTGTTGGCCTATTATTGCATTGAGCATTTGAATAGTAATAGTAATCATGAAATGGAGAGCAAACAGAGAACATCTTAAGATGCTACTTTCAAGCATAAAGTAATTCTTTATGCTGAAAAAAATACTAACAGAAAGGCAGGAAGAGAGTTCAAAGTAACTGAGAGCAACATTTGCTTGTGGTGGAAACAGAAATTGACGTTATTTGCAACTAAAGTTAGTAGGAAGAAATTCACTGGTCCTGCAAAGAGAGATGCTGATATTGTACATGAGAGGAGGAGGAGGAGGAACTGGCAACTTGTGACTAGTGACACCATAAGAAATAACTTTTTCTTATTTGACCTATGCTAACTGTCCTGGTAACAGATGAATGATGGATTTTGTCTTAAGTGTTCCAAGATTAACAATAATCCACTAAAAATTTTATAAACAACAATCAGCACTTACTATGGGTAGCCCCTTATCTCCATTTTTAGCTAACCTCTTCATGAGCAGATTTGAAACACAAAATTTAGCATTCCCATACATATTTAAAATATGGTACAGATGTGTTACATATATTTGTCACAGTTAACAAAAAACTCATTGGCGATGCCATAAAACTTCTGAATATACAAGATAGAAACATGTCATTCACATAAGAAACTGAAACAAATAACATTTACCATTCTTGGACATCAAAATTATGAAGCATCAAGGAAACCTAGAATTTGGAATATACAGGAAAGAATACACACGTAGACAATCATATCAGCTTTAACCCCAAGATGCATAAACATGCAGTTGTAAATGGTTTAACACACCAACTAGTTAACCTGCAAATTAGCAAAGAAGAATACTTCAAAGAATACAATCAAATAGAAAGCACAGCAGCTAAAAATGGTTTTAAGAAAGAACTAGTACACAAAAAAGTACAAAAATTCAAGAGGCAAAAACTTATTAAAGAAACCTAACACTTTCAGCAAGAAAAGATAAGCTAATTTTTAAAAAAATCGCATATCATCTATTGGCTACAAAAAAGTTTCAGAATATTCTTAAAGATTTTAATATTAGGTTAGCCCTGGTAAAAAGATTTAATGTCAAAAATCTCCTGATAGACGATGTTAATGACAGTATTCCACAGGAGAAAAAAGCAGGTATTTACAAAATAAATTATGTACAATGTGAAAAAATCTACATTGGAAAAACAAAGAGAAACATAGGCATACAGCATACAGTTAAAAGAACACTTCAGGAACATAAAATACAAGCAAAGGAGAAATCTGCAGTAGCATTCATTTCTGGACAGAAAAGCATGACATATTGAATAAAACAAAATTATTGAAATCAGTACAAGGACCTACAGAATTAGCAACTTGGGAAAAAATCTACATTTACAAATACAAACACAGTTTAATGAACTTCGATACTTCTGGTGATGAAAAAATATGCTGTAAGTTCATCATACCTCCACCAGATCAGAATGCAAATTCCAACAGCATAACAAAGTATCCAGTAGAGTCAACTTCCTAGCTGACGATGCGAACAAAGGCTTATAAAAACCGGTTCTACATTTATAAACAAAAAAGAGTGTTTAGTTTGACTCAATCATACTATGATATCAATTATATGATTGGCTTCACTGTACATGTTCCAATTAGCATCTCTTAGTTATGGTAATACAATTCCATTCACATTACATTGAAGTGGCTGCTAGATATGACAACACATTTTCTTTAGAAACTGTACTTTACCACCTATTATCTTAATGGCATACATGAAACTCTTTGTGAATTGATTGAACCAATCACTAACTACAAAACTCTGGATATTCTAACAACCTTGCAAATGATTGTGTACTAAAATGAACTATTTCCCAAGATTCCGAAATCCAATATAAATTACTTTCTTTATCTGGTTTAGACTAAAAATAAAACTACTTAAAATCATGTCAATACATTACTTTCTTTATTCCTTCTTGCATCTTTTAGTGTGAATAAACACATTTTAATATGATTGTAAAGGTGGAACATCATAGAAGGGTGTATCATGTACTGTATCAACTTTATGTAGTGTGTATTGTTTTTCTTTGAAAGAAAAGTATTCTCTCTTCTTATTTGCTATCTCCACTTTCATCAATTGCAAGGGCTTACAAACAAAACTTGAAAGAATGGTACATATTATGCTTCGTGACAGAAGCTTTTCCACTTTAAGAAATTGTAATACATTTTCACTTCATCATCACATGGATAGTTTGTAATATTTGTGTATGTCTGAGACTAAAGACATCTGCATACAATATTTAGTGGACACTATATGTAAAATATGTCCAAATTAACTACAGTGTTTTTCAAATGGGAAGCATTCTTGGTTTCTGGATCAAACTGGTACATCACCTAAACAATGTCTGATATCTGCCAAGAGGTCTCATTGTTGAAATGTTCCAACATTTCTGTGCACAAGGTGCACTTCTGTCCTGTAGTGAATGAATGAGGTCCCCATTTTCTTCACACTAAGGTAATCATGCAGGATTGTTGCAGTACTGATTAAACATCATCTCATCTTCCCTGCAGTTGATAAGCATAAGCTAGCCGTGGAATTTGAATATGAGACTTCGCTGCCTGGCATACAAAGAGAGTGAATTAATGCCCAGGGCTGAAGATTTCCAAAAGCCAGTGACAATAATTCAAATGAATGCACTTTGTACATGCTACATTTGTAATTGTACAAAATCACAACAAAAATGTTCTCTTAATGTCCTCTCAGATCACAATGGCACTGCAACTACAAAACTCCACTGCTAAGAGACAACTGTATCCATCTACTTATATCTGCTACAGATAAGAGCTGGAAAAAGGATGGGTCTTTCAAGTGGGACAAAGATTTATGGTTGTATCTCAAAATTTATTTAGTGACCTTCAAAATGGTCTTTTGTCACCAGAAATCCTAATTTGATGAATTGTGCATAGGAATTTCAACTGTTTGCATCTTTCTGTATCTGAAACCTAAATCTTGCAGTTTTCTGTAAGTGGATGAAATAAAGCTATAGTATGAAATTTTGCTTTTCAAAACCTGTGTAATTTTTATATTGCTTGAAATTCAAAGAAGACAAAAATAATCTTTTGTTCAAAGTCACTTAAGATTATAAGCCTCTTTGCTTCCTTAATGACAGAATACTGGAGCATTGATAAATCTAGCCTGACTTCTTGAGCTCACAGTAGCATTTTACACTATAAGCTTTTTAAATAAGAGACTAACATATTTTAACTCAATTTTTTATCTCTTTGATAAAATTATAAACTTTAAATAATGCATTGAGCCTGGTTTCATAATAGGTTGTTTTACATTTCTTCATTTCAGTAGCACTGAAACATTTGCTTATTAAGATAACTCTGAGAGGTGCCAATAATGATCATGCTATTTGTTTTAGCTTAACATCAGGGGGTATAACTAGAAGTATCTTCCGGGCTTAGGAGTTGTGGTCTCTTGGAGCTAAGGAGTCCAAACGTTTCAGGCAGTTGAGGATGAAATGTTTGAACTCCTTAGCTCCAAGAGACCACGGCTCCTAAGCCCGGAAGATATTTCTAGTTATAAGTCTGACTCCAGCCGTGAAAGCTTCCGATTACTCATCAGGGGGTATGTTGACAATGAAGCAACATACAAATAATAAATTATTGTTTATTAATTGATTGTAGATTAAAAACTACTGAAGCTAAAAATGTGCAGTTTTGATGTGTATTCAAAAAAGTGCTCTCCAGTTGCCTAATAGAGCATTTGAAGTGAAATTATAACATTTTTAAGTAGTACTGGTGGTCTAGTGGTGACTATTGCCTCATAGACCTAAGGTTATGGGTTCAAATCTGGCCAGGTTGATGGATTTTTAGGCCTTAAAAATCCTAAGAATGGCTTCTTGTTGAAGGAAAGTAAAGTCATTGGTCCCATGTCATAGATTAATGGCATATAAATGAACTGCAAGCATGAAAAAAGAGGCCTCTGAGCAAAATTTATTGACCATTTCATGTCCTGAATATTCTGGAATGCAAATGACAAAAGATGTTAAAATGTGTCCTTAAATAAACCAAATTAATACATTGTTATTTTAAACTTTAGTCTAATCTGTAATGGATTACAGCTGGTTGCATGTTAACATTTGGAATTTGATTGGGTGATGTATTTGCGTACATCAAGGGCAAATCTCTTCACATTTGAAAATTGCTATGTGAATTTCAATTTTATAATAAAATGTTTGTCTTTTTAAACAGCATTTATTTTTTGTCTAGAGGAAAAAATGTATTTTATTACACATTTTTGTTTATTAAAAATTAATTTTGTTGAAATGAATACTTTTATCATTAAATTTTATATAAAAAGACAAGTGCAACAAATGATTTTGTTATAAACACATTTCACTGTATCTGTATGTAGTGTGCTCTAATTGTCACATGCTTTCACCATGCCATGTATGTTTAGTGAGCATTATATTCTTTTATTTGTTATATGAATGTCTCATCACATGTAAACATTCATTAAGCTGTAAGTTTAATTCAAACCCTGTACTAAGAGAAAATGGGTGGCTACTTCAGGCTTGAGACTGTTAACTAAAAACATTAGTGAGGGCCCAAATGCTATTTTTACTTAGGAAAAAACAGCATGCAAATGTAAACAAAAGTTGCTGTTTAAATGGACCATAGTGTACACATATAAATAAGAATAGTGCCATACTTCACAGCATAAGGAAAGAAGTTCTTCCACTCTTTATAGTTGTAGAAGACTTGGAATTGGGAATTAACCGAATCACGTGAAAATGTTGGTTTGTACATACAGTGGAACTGTTAACATTTTCTTACATTCATTTAAATTAACCTCTAATGTCCCATACTGTGTGCTTGCAAACAATGTATGTTATTTTCCAATGTTAATGAAAAAAAAAAAGATCAGAATCATCTTCAATTAAGGAAAGATTTTATTTTCTCTTAAGAAAAGCTTAATTTTGCTTGCAAGAAAAATGTTCCACCTAAGATCACCTCACACAGTATTCAAATTCTCAGGCATTTGAGGAAAACAGCCAACATTTTCAGCACACCTTTCTAATTGACTTTAACAGCCAAAGTCCAACATAATTCCTTGTCTTTTTGGCATAATCTGCTTGAAACTATTCCTAGAAACATTTTTCTCTGTTGATTAGCCAATTAGTACTTAGAGCCAAATTTGAGCTGCTGTAGGAATTAACTCTAATTGGTTGATACAGGTCTCTGACTACAGCTACTTTTCTGTGTTAATAAAAAAGTGCTGGAACATGTTAAATGTACTGAGCTTTGTGTAAGATTGTACTCATGTCAGAATGAAATATAATAAACACTGTATGTCTCCATATCTGTCTATTTGCACTTTCCCTGATGATCTATGGCTAAGTTAAGATTCCACCTCATCCTATCCTTGTCACTACACTAACAGCAACTTGAGTATTGTAAAAAAGGGAGATTGAGCCTGAACATGAGGGTGTGGATGATAAGAATACTGTAGTTAGATGTTTAATTTTATCATATGATATTCTTTTGTTTATAATCCACATATACAAGCTAGAGCCTCTGGGTGAAAGGGAGGAATAAACTGTATACATTTAAATTATTAGAATGTACATTAAATGGGCATGTTGTTCTTCTAGCTGCTTTTTACTGGGATGTATTATCACTGGGACTTGGATTCTTAGATAAGTCAATATTTTACTTGCACTGCAAAGCAACTCTAATGCACTTATCTTTATTAATTAAGTAAAATTGTACTTAAGAAGCTGTAGACAATGGAGTGGTAATATATCCTACGTTAATATGTTCAAGTTGTTAACACTAACTCCACTTACTTTTTAAAACTTAGGACTAGTTTCCGTAGAGGTCCCTCCCATCATCGGCTGTACTTCGAAATATATATCACCAAAGCGTTCCTGTTGATCATCAAGACATGGCATAGATATGTAGACGACATATTTGCAATAATACAAAAAAAAACATTCCATAGATGCATTGAAACTCCTTAATTAACAACACAAATCTATACAGTTTACCATAGAAGAAGAGAGAAATAGATGTCTCCCATTCCTAGATTTAAAAATAATAAGAAATGCAAACAGTCTTAGCTTTGGAATTCACAGGAAACAAACACCCTCAGAAAATTACCTAAAAAATGATGGTTATAACCCCATCCCACATAAATATGCAATGTTTCACAGTTTAGCACACAGACTAATCAATATCCCATTGACGGAAACCGAGTACAAAATGGAATACCAACATATAATAAAGACTGCTATAACCATAGACTCAGTAACAAAAATCATCAATAAAGCTAAAAGACAAAAATCGATTAAAGAAGTTTCCACACTTAAGAACACGGAAGAAAGATATAAATTCAAAAGTTTTACATACCACCCAACTTACCACAACAAATTTAGGAAGCTATTCAAAGAACATGGAATAATGTTAGCCCCAAAGAACAAATATAATATAAAAAATTTAGTACATTGCATAATGAAAGATACTGTTCCTACAGAGCAAAAAACAGGAATATATGAGATTAAATGTGCAGATTGTGAGCAGAGCTACATTGAGTAAACGAAAAGAAATTTAGAAATTTGAAGAAAAGAACACTTTAGGAACATTAGATTGAAACAGATAGACAAATCAGCAATAGCAGCTCATTTTTGGAACAAAAATCATGAAATAAAACCAGAAATTAAATTACTGAAACAACTTCACAACCCAACAGAACTGTCCACGTGGACAAAAATTTCCATTTTAAAAAATAAGAGGAACTAATGAATTTTGATTTTTCGCCGCTGGATGAACTCGGCAAGTTTCTACTGGAACCACAAGATACCACCACAGGAGCGAATGGGTGTCCATCCCCCGTTTCAAACAATGGCATTCAGTCAACAGCAGCCGATGATGGGAGGGACCTCTCCCGAAACTAGTCCTAAGTTTTAAAAAAGTAAGTGGAGTTAGTGTTAACAACTTGAATACATTAATGTAGGACTTATCTTTATGTTTGAATCTAGTATAAAGATAAGTGTATTCCTAAATTCTTGTCCAACGGCTTTTTTGTTTTTTTAAAATTGGAGTACACTCAACTTATATTTTAAATTTTATAATTTTATACCACCTAAAAATACACATTTCTTTAAATATATGTTAATATATATTTGCATGAAAATGCGTAAAATTCAGCTTTAATTAAATAACTTTTAACAAGAAACTAATGTTAGAGTCATATGATGCAGGAACAGGATCACCCTGTGACTGACTCAGCAGTATTGTCTAACCCAGGGCAATAACGTTGATATAAACATCTGAGTGCATGCTGTTTTAATTAATTATTAGAATTGTTTTACATTTTGAAGACATTATCACTGTTTTTGCACAGAGTTTTGTATAAATTATCTTTTCACTCCACTTCTTTCCTTCCTTTACCAGGCAATAAAATATAGTTTGTATAATGTGTGGTCTCCAAAATATGATAGTGCAAACATATAGCATGTTTTTTGACTTAATGCAAATCTATAACTGATCTGATGCTTGGACTCATCCTTATTCCTCATGAATCCATTAACAGAAAATATCTATGAAATGGATTTCACATTACATGTAAAATTTAAAATAGGATAGATGACAAACAAGAAAAAGATATTATTTAAGTGTGAGTGACATGCCTAGATAAAAATTTACCAGACTGACTATTTGTGACATCATTGTAAGTCGATGCTTCATCAATCATTCAGGTGGAAACTTGAAGATAAGTCCTATTGTGTACTGCATTTGGGGAAGCATAACATATATTATGTTGGTGAGTATATTGCATACTGTTTATATTTATATAAAATATTTAAACTTAATTAAATATTTTCCATAATGTAAATGAGGTCAATTATACCATAATAAATCATGTTTAACTCTTTGGAGTCAAACTCGTTCAGTAAAAAATCTAGCAGATAGGTTGATTTTCTTATTTTGCTACAGTGGGCCTATCTAGGGCTCTCTGCACATGAATGAATGAATGAATGAATGAAGCCCTGTCATCACTCAGGCCCTTAATTGCATGAGCTAACACAACAAACAGCTCTTAGGAACTATCCTATAAGAATGTATTAAATGTGTTCGCACTTACTCCACTTACTTATACAACATTAGGACATGTTTCAGGGGCAATTGCTCACATCATCAGCTATTGACCAACTATTCAATTTGGTGACTGGATCTCAAGGTGCTTCGGTGGCAGTCTCTAATGGTTCCAGTAGGAACTTGTTGATTTTGTCCATGGATTCATAAAAATTCATTAAGTTTTTTTCCTATTTTTTAGGATAATTTTGTCCCAAGTAGATATGAGGGTAGGTCCATAAGTTTCCAGTCTCACCAATAAGGATTATCATCTTCATAAAAGTCTTATCTGTTAAGTACATAATTGCTTTCGCTCTGCTGAATAGTTGTTCAGATATATTTGCATAAAATAGGCTATGTGTAGAAGATTGTGGCATGTTCAAAATGGAGTATTGAGTTGTTATTCAAAAGTAGGACTTACTGGAAATGAAATTAAACAGCAATTGGACGGTATATATGGGGGAGCATCCCCCATATATTCTACTATAAAAGAATGGGCCAAACTTTTTCAAATAGGTTGAGAAAGCATTGAAGATGAAGAACATGCAGGTTGGCCCTTGGAGGTGCTCACTCCTGAAAACCATGCTCTTGTGGAAGGAGAAATTATGGAAGACCGGCAGCTCGAAGTCACAGAAATAGAGGCAAGGTTGGGCCTTTCTAAAACAAGAGTCCTTCAAATTATTCTGAACATTTAAACATGAATAAGGTAGTGTAAGATGGCTACCTAGACTTCTTACCTCAGTTCAAAAGCAGCAACGAGTAATCTGTTGTAAGGCATTTTTGAAGCTCTGCCATGGTAATGAGAGAGAAATTCTGCAAACCATTATTACAAGAGATGAAACTATGATCCCTTGTCCAAAAAAGAATCAATGGAGTGACAGGCATAAACCTGGCGAAGTATTGCCTCTAAAGGCCAAGGTCACTCAGTCAATCAAGATGATCATCTCCACAATCTTTTGGGACTGTAAAGAAATGCTCTTCATCGACTTCAAGGAGAGGAACACCACAGTAAATATGAAGTACTATGCTGCCTACTGCACAAACTATGTGCTTCCATCAAAGAGAAAAAGTGAGGAAAGCTGAGTGGTGGTGTGCTTCTTCTTCACAAAAATATATATGTGCACACAGCTCTTATTACAAAGGAAGCTTTAAAGAAATGTGGCTTCAAGCAGATTGGCCATCCAACCTACAGCCCAGATCTAACTCCCAATGACTCTTTCCTCTTCTCATAACTCAAGAAGGACATTCAAGGAAGGATATTTAAGTGTGACGAAGAAGTGATGTATATTGTTTATGCCCATTTTGCAGACTAGACTTCCGACTATTTTGGGAGGGGATTGAAATGTTAAGTCAAAGATGTGAGAAGTGTATTGCAATAAAGGGTGACTATATTGAAAAGTGAAATATAGTTTTTTCTTTATTATATACCTAGAAAATGGTTAGGTCGGAAACTTATGGACTTATCCTCGTAGCTCTATTGGGTATTGAAGCTCTTTCAGCAGCTTAGCCTCTGGTTTAATTTCATGATTTTTCAATTACTGCTGATTTATCAATTTGCTTAAAATGAATATTTGTAAAGTGTTCCTTTCTGCAAATTTCTGTTTGTTATATGCTTAAAAGTCTAAAAAGGACACTGAATTTATTAGGATTGAAAAATGTATATTTTGCTCATTTTCATAGTCGATTAAAATATGGAATAAAATTTTGGGGAGAAAAATGTGAGAGAGTATTTAAAATCCAAAAGATAGCAATAAGAATTATAAGTGGAATAGATAGTATGACATTCTGTAGACCCTATTTTAGGAAACATAATATACTACAATTAGCCTTCCTCTTTATAATAGAGGTTGTAAACCATATTAAGAGATATCAGGGAGAATTATGTACAAGTATATTCATTCTCATAATATAAGAAGGAAAAATAATCTTCATGTTCAGATATGCAGGACAAATATTTTAAAAAATAATCTCACAAATGTAGGCATTAAAATGTATAACAAACTACCAATAAATATTAAAGAAATAACCAATATAAAACAATTTAATAAAGAAGTCAAAGCCTTTCTACTATAATATACCTTTTATTCAGTAAGTGAATATATGAACTTTAAATAAGGTATATTGTAAATCTAGTATAATTATTAAACTTAAAACAGTTAAAATCTATGGGCCATTTTGCCGTGGTCCATGGTTTAAGTTACTACCATAGCTTTCACCAACTACTCCAGTTGGCATCTTCAGTGGATGATGAATAACACCTAACTCTTAACAAGATGACAGTATTAATATATCTCTGCCTGTAGAGGACAAATGGTTTTTAACTGTTTTAACTACAACACCGGCCTTGAAAGCCTAAGAAGTATTATTAAGCTTGTATATTATGTCCTGGACGAAGCCCATATCATGTAAATGATCCAAATGGTGAATAAAGTATTATTATTATTATTATTATTATTATTATTATTATTATTATTATATCTATTTCTCTTCATTTTTCCGGTGTATCTGTGGTTACAACTGCACATTTTATTTCATAAATTCCTGATTTCTGCTCTTGGTTTAGTATCTTTTACTGTGCAACCTAATACATTTTTTATACTATATTTGTTATTTGAGGCTAACTTTATGGCATGTTTTTTGAATATCCTATTAAATTTGTTGTGGTAAGTTGTATGGTGTGTGAAAGTTTTGAATTTGTGTCTTTCCTTGATTTTTTCAGATTGGAAACCTATAGATTTTAGTCTTTTAAATTTATTGATAATTTTTATTACTGTGTCTTTGCTGAAACCATTGATTATTGCTATATTAATTTATTAATTGGTATTCCATTTTGTACTCTGTATCTATGAGTGGGATGTTAATTATTCGGTGAGCCAAGCGGTAGAGTGCTGCATATTTATGTGGAATGGGGTTATAACTATTAATTTTATGTAATTTAATTTTCTGTCTCTCTGTTTTCTATGGATTCCAAAGTTCAGTCTGTCTTCATTTGATTTTTAAATCTAACATGGGAGTCACCAATTTTTCTTCTCTTCCATGTTACTGTATAGATATATATTGTAAATTAAGAAGTTTCAGCATCTATCAAATGCTTTTTTGGTGTCTGACATAAATTATTATAAGATAAATTGATTTACAAATTATAATCCCTTATTCCATTATTATTTACAGTTTTTTAACCTATATGTACATCTATATATTATGTATTTTTTTCAACTCAATTTTAAATTTATTTCATATATGTGCCTTAATTAGTCTTGGTAATTTATTATACAGTATCAAACCTATTTGTGGATCTTTATAAGTTGATTTAAAATTTGTGCATATTCTATGGTAGTTATCCTTACCTCTAGTGTTATAATTATACTTCTCACTTATTAAGATGTTAATTGGAACTTGCACAGTGAAGCCAATCATATTGATATTATTGTATGATTTAGTTGAACTACATGCTCTTAATGCTTCACATACTTGTCATAATATATAATATTCTATATAATATATGGAACCGGTTTTCCAGAACATTTCGTTCTCATCATCAGCTTGGCTAAAATTCAACTATCAGATAATTCGTTAAGCTTTGGGAATGTGTATTCATCTCTGGTGGTGGTGTGATAAACTTGTAGTTTATGTTTTCATATGTCGAAGTTCATTAGACTGTCTTTGTATTTGGAGATGTAGATTTTCTCCCAAGTTGCTAGTTCTGTAGGTCCTTGTACTGATTTTAATAATTTTGCTTTATTCACTATGTCATGATTTTCTGTCCAAAAATGATATGCCTCTGCAGTAGTGTATAGAGGGGAAAAAATGAATAAAAGTACCTCTAAGCACGCCATCAAAAAAGAACGCAAAAAGTCGGGAAAATAAAAATAAGTAATAAAACGGTAGGTTAACGCAATATGATGTAATAATGCAAAGCAGAGTTCGGCGCATTGTTCATTCTTTGCTGTTTGAAAACTACAGTCGGGAAAGCAAAAATAAATATATAAAAATAAAATGCTACGTTAACGAAATATGATGAAATAATGCAAAGCGGAGTGCGGCGCATTGTTCATCCTTTGCTGTTTGAAATATACTTTTGGCAAGGGTATACAGTGATGATACCTTACCAATTTTCTCAAGGGCCACTGAAATAATTTTTACATGATTTGGGATTCAAATATGAAAGAAAGGGGAACACGTGCATACTAATAGAAACAGAAGATATCTGATGGTAACATAAGTGTCTAAAAGACGCCAAACAGTTTAGGGCCCGGTGGAAATGAGTTGTTCATATAGACGAGTCATGGATAAATTGAGGTGATACAGTGACTAAAGCGTGGGTGAATACAAAAGTTAACAGTGCTGTCAAGCAGAATTTGAGGGTCTAAGCACAGGACTCGGGCCACCCCGGGATGGGTTCCTCAGAAAGACTGAATCAACATTTCAGTGTAAAAGAAACGCGGTCGAGGTACAGGTAAAATATAGGAAAAGTGGTTCGCTGAACAATTGCTTCCCAATAGCCGTTAGGGAGCGGTTATTGTAATAGACAATGCAAAGTATCACAGCAGGAAAAGTGTACTTTTGCCTATCACTTCTTGGAGGGAAAATGACATCGTTGATTGACTTGCTCAGAAAGGAATCCCGTTTGAATACGATATGCTTAAACGGAAGCCTTTGTTCATTGTGTTTCAACGTAAAGAGAGATACTACAAATGCCAAAGACAGTAGGGTGACATTTCTTCGCTTGCCACCATATTGTTGTTTACTAAATCCCACCGAAATGGTATTATGATCACAAGTAAAACTATATCAAAATAAAAATGTGCCGTTCAGATAACCAGAAAATAGGCGATTAATTTGAGAGCATACGAACATATTACGGTACAAAAGTGAGCGAACTATGTGGACAAAATATAAAAGGATGAAATTAAAATGGAGATTTTTTTTTTCTTTCCTCCCTCATCGTCGAAAAAATCATCACCATCAGCTTTTGATTCGCCAGAACCTGATTCATCCAGCTTATGGAAGGAATCGCATCATTATAAGAGAACAGTGACATGGCTTGAAGGTATCTAACCAACATGATTTATTAAAACTTTTAGCGTCTTTTATATCTTTTACTGTGCTTGTAAAGGCTAATTTCGAAGTATTCTAAAACGCATGTGCAAATTGTGTGCGTTACAATAGCCTTAACATTCACAACTTGACATTAAATTAACAGACCGATCTCAGCTGCAGGCATACGTAGAGTACAGTGCGCCCCCATTTAACCTAATACTGTCTTTAAGGTTAAGATGCGCTGAAAAAGTTAGTTATTATTTGTAACAAGTTTAAATTATTGGGATGTACCGCGAAACGTATTTCAATAATATACAAACCAGGAATTTCCGGACGCATTTTTAAATGACAAATGTTTCTTATTCTGGTATAAGGAACTCACCCCAAAGTTTGTTTTGGTATTTCTGTTACATTGTGCCTAAATAGGTATAACAATTTTTCATGTTCTTAAAATATCATTACAAATTTATTACCTTAGGAGGGCAGTTTTAACTATCTTATTTTATAATGTCAATATCAGATTGCTATTTTAGCCCTTATAATGACAGATTCTATATACATGAAATAATATGTACTAAAGAACTGAGCAAACTCTGCTAGTTTCTCTGAAAAGATATAAATTAATTAATATGTATATATCAACGTTAATGTTTACTTAACTATAAATCCTAAACTCTGTTTAATAGCCCTTATTTCACAAACTTCATATTAAGTATCCCAGGAACTTTTATGTTCATACACCATCACCGTCACGGGTGGCCGAGGTCGTTAAGGCACGGACTCGTGAGAGGGAGGTCTGGGGTTCGAATCCCGCCAGGACCGTCCTCCCTATCTGGATTTTTTTCCAGTTTTCCTCAGTCTTCATAACTGGCAAATGCCAGAAGGTATCTAAACTTAGGCCTGGAACGCCTCCCTTCCTTAAAAAAATATCCTTTCACAATATATCATTTCATGCATCGTCAATGTCCACCACATGTGGTGCCTCAGTTGTAAAAACGGGCGTTAAGCACTACTCAAAAAAAAAAAAAAAAAAAAAACTCCATGATCAGGTTAATCATATGGCACGCTGTTTACTACACAAACTATTTCACAAGACACATACTTAAAAATAAACACAATCAAAAGAACCTCCATAACAATTTATAGGGCTCATGTCTTGTTTACTGCTTATAAAACTTTACAGAATCCTCGTACCAGAGTTTCTTCATTGTCTAATGTTAATACACAAAGATCACACTGTCATCAAAGAATAGACCACGGGTGCCGAAGTCGTTAAGGTGAGGACTTGTGAGTGGGAGGTCTGGGGTTCGATTCCCACCAGGACCGTCCTCGCTGACTGAGGGTTTTTCCAGGTTTTCCTCAGTCCCTGGAACATTTCCTTCCTTAAAAAGTCCTTTCCTATTATTTCATCTCATGTATCATAAGTGTCCACCCCCTGTGGTGCCTCAGTAGTTAAAACGGACGTTAAACACTATTAAAAAAACTGAAAAATTAAAAATAACGAATTGCATTACACAGACATTGTCATTTTCACAATGAGCGGTAAATTTGATCGAAAGCGAATCTGTTAATTGCATTGCTTACCTGTGCCAGGATAATTTGTCGTTTCTGGTTCCAGTGCATCATCTACTGTTAAATTTTGGAATGCTGGGGCTCCGCATATCTGCAGCGCACACAACCGCATTTTGTTATAGTTTACATGGTATTTTAGCTCAAAATTGCCGGATTGGCATATTTTTGGGCCAAAATTTCGATTTCATATTTTGGATTATTGTGGTCATTTTAGCGTAGACAGCCGGGAACTGTATTCCCAGTATAATTTTAGGTTGATCGAGGCATAAGTATAGACTTGGGATTGTTTCGAAAATGAAACCTACCTCCGAAGAGAGACTTATTTTTTTTCGGGGGGGGGGGCACAATTTGGTGAATATCTCTTGCAACCATAAGGTAAATTTTTATATTCTGTACATATTCGGAATGCTGGGACCCAGCTCTGCCCGGAGGGCATAGAAGTGCTTTGTTTTAGTGCACTATATATTTTAGCCATGCTTGATATTTAAATTTTTCTTGGCATTTTTTGTAGGCGAAAATTCTCAATTTCAAATTAAAAATTCTTATGATTATTTCTGCGTATAGGTAGGGTAGTTGTATTTCCAGTTTTAGGGCAATCGAGTCATATTTATAGGCGCAAATGAAACTCTCCTCCTGATAGTCCCAAAAAGGCTAAATTTCGGACATACTTTGATGAACATCTCCCCAACCTCAAAGCAGATTTTTGTCTTCTGTACATATTCAGGGTGGTGGGTCCCAGCTCTATCTGCAGAGAACTCCGCCGTATTTTGCTTTTAGTTTAAACGGGACTTAAATTTTCAGAATTGATGGCCTATTGACATTATTTTTGGGTCAAAACCCCCGATTTCAAATGTTGAGTTCTTATGACCATTTCTGCTTAGAGGATCGCTAGTTTTATTCCCAGTTTTTTTTTATTGATTTATTTATGGACGCTCTTTAACATCTCAGGTCATCAGCGTCCCATTCAACTCAGGGCGTGAAACGGCCGACAAATTTTGCTCACAGGCCTCTCTTTCAGGCTTGAGGTTCTTTTTCGCGCTGCAAATGTACGACACGGGACCCACGGCTTTACTTCCCTTCCGAAGGAAGCCATACTTAGGATTTTTACGCCCGAAAAAATCCATCGGTCCTGACCGGGTTCGAACCCGCGTTTTGGGTTGTATTCCCAGTAATTACAAGTAAGCCAATCCATGGATTTCACCACAGGATGCAAAATCCTGCTTTCATGAAGTGAATAAGAAACATGCACACTCCCTATAGAGAATATGAGCGTTAGTGGGAGGGGGGGGGCAGAACCAAGTCTAGCGACTGAATACAGCAAGGAATAATAGCGGTTATCCAAAACTAGTGAAGCTTTGTGCACATTTTTGTTTCATTGTTACCCGAGAACGCCATTTCTGTCTGTTACTCCCTGATAGTGCCCACTCTTCTAGAAAAGTAATAACCGAAGCGATTGTATCTTGCTTTATGCTCTTCAGGGTGGAATATTGTAAATTTGTATTTTTAGACCATTGTTATGGTTACAGCCCGAAAGTTTATTTTGGTTAAAATAGGCAGGCAAAAAGGCACTTAAAATATTGAAAATAGTAATTTATTAAAAGTGAAAATAGATGGATACATCACTCATTATTAATGATAATAGTTATTTAAGATACTTAATAATTTCTTTATCACATAATAAAAAGTTACGCATGTTTACTTTTCTTAGTTACAAGCAACAACAAGAGGCATCAACTATCATAGTCAGCAGCTTTCAGAGAGAACATTTTTCATCATGGAAAAAGATCGTTCTACTGCCACTCAAGTTGCTGGAGCATATTTAAAGCATTATATTTCGGAAGGACTCATACCAGTTACAACAGAACATTCACTTTTCAGGACATCATGAAAATGTTGATCAAGACAAAGTAAAATAATTTTGAATAGTCCTGGAGAATGAACGGAAGATGTGCAGTGGTTTCTGGTCGAGTTAATTTTCTATTTGTGTTCATTGGAGATTCAGGTTAGTGTCTCTTTTACTTCTGTATTGAACACATTGTACGGCAGTTTGCATAGTTGTGCCTTTCTGGTCTTTCTCGCCTGCAATTGTTCATTGCATTACTGCAGCTGAGAAGTTATCCCCACCAAAAATTTGATACAATTGTTTCACGCAGATCGATACAATGTCATTCCCCAGAACTGTTCAAAACTATAATATTTCCCTCATCCTCTCTATTCCCTGGCATTTGTTTGCCCGAAGTAACTGCTTTCCTTTCAGGAATGAAGGTTCTGCTATTTAAAGAACTTAATTGAAATTTTGATTGCATGAAAAGAAATAAATTTTAAGATTCTCAATAGATATTCTTGAGTGTGAACTTACCATTTGAATTTTATAACCTTTTCCACTTCGATATATTCAAATTCTTTGTGTGAATTTTTTTAAGAAAAGTAAACAATTGCAGAAAAAATCCATAACGATCTAAAAGGGGGGGGTAGGGTTTAAACCTTTAAGTAGACAAAAAAAAAAAAAAAAAAAAAAAAAAAAAACTAGCCTACCGACCCCAAATGTACGGAAACATATTAATTTCTTCTTAAATGTATCCAACCAGATATAAAAGGCCTTAACTTTCCGGCTCTGGTTGTGATAATTACGTAAGACCAGAGGAAGATATTCTTAGAATTTACATATTCCTATATACGGAAACTCAAATTTTATTCAATAATGGAGTAAAAAAACGTATGCGTTTGTTGCCAATATTTAATGCTACTTACATATTCAATAGTGTGCATCAAGTGTGTCCCTTGCTTAGCAAAACAGAAATCTATTACAACATTGTGTTCGCTGTGAGTGAAGTCTGCAGAGCAATCAGGCGCATTGAGCATTCTCTTAAACTTGGAGAGTTTCTACATCAAGTTATGCAAAAAGATACATATGTAGACAAAATATTGTTTAAACTTAAAACTATCACCAATTTCTCAATACCTCTAAGTGGAGCATCTTGTATAGGTAGGGAGGCAGGCAGGCAGGTAATCTAATCCCGTGTAAATTTTTGTCATGTGGGATTATGTCAAATAGTGTGACTTCGTGTCCCCTTTGCCACCTGTTTTAGCACAGCTGCGAGAGAGGATCATGCATGCAATCAGATGTTGGGACGTTTTATTTAAGGACGCCCTTTAACATCTCAGGTCATCAGCGTATGTTGGGACGTGTGTGGGAAGAACTTGTTACAAGATTGATGACTTCCGCGAATTAACGGAGGACATATGGAACACCTGTAAGGTATGTACAAAACTTGGAGAGATATACTATCAACTGATATGAGCGTTTTCGCTATATCTCTCATGTTACTGTTCTATCGACCCCCGAAACCAGGAAAGGACTTTAGAATCATTTTGTATTTGAAGGACATAATGGTGAAGTGACAAGTAAGCAGAAGATAATATAAAAGTATGATAAATGTACTACAGAGAATTCATAATCAAAATGTCTTTTTAAAGAGTAGCAGTAGAAATTGTCTATGGTATATAGAGCACGAGAAGTAAATAAAATATTTTTATACTGTTAAACATTACTGAATGCATTACATAATAAATATAAATAAATATTCATGGGGGATCTGAAAATTGCTTTTAACTGACTGAAAGTTGTAATGAGGCAAAATTCAAGCTTTGGCGTAGATCTATCAGAGTCAAAGCGATCCAAAATTTACATTGGTGTCATTTTTATAAATGTGACAGAAAATAAATTAAAATCAGCAATAATAAAAAATTGAGTAAAGAATTATTTAAGCAGCTTATAAAAGTTTAAAATTAAAGTCAATAAAATACTTTTGAGTATAGAAGGCAAAAAATAATGATCAGTAACTTACTCATATGTAGAGGAGGTCACATATATTTAGTGGTTTTAATGGTGTTTAACACCCGTTTTTACTACTGAGACACCACAGGCGGTGAAGGACACTAATGATACACGAGATAAAATGACATATATGAAAGGATTTTTTTTAAGGGAGGAAACGTTCCAGGGTACCGCCTTGGCATTTTCCATTTATGAGGACTGATGAAAATTTGGAGAAAACCTCAATGAGGCAGGAGGTCCTGGCGGGATTCGAACCCCAGACCTCCCGCTCACAGTCCGCTCCTTCGACCTCGACCACCCGTGGCGGTTTTAATTTTGTGTCGCAAATAGCTATTCAATTGTTTGTTTATCATTGAGTATGTAAAAAACGACGTCAGCCTACAAGATGGGAGAGTTTAATAACAGTGAATACTCGTATCTTGAGATTCTACTAATTTACGGTGAAACGCATCGAAACGTGGCTGAAGCATCACGGATCTACCGAGAGAGATCCTCAAACAGAATATCGTCGCGTTAAAAAAGGAATAAAATGAAAAAAAAATCTAATTTTCGGATTTTCGTACCTCAATTAAGCTTAAACCTTTGACTTTGATTTCCATGTTTTTGTTTACATGTCCGTGTACTTTAAATGGCGGAACAGGGGATTTAAGCGACCTTGCCAAGGAGGTGTGGATATAAATGCCCGGAAGCGCTGTCATTTTGATTATTTTCATCACTGCTTTCCACCCCATTGTCTTGAATAATAATTTTCTCAGTTCTTTCCTTTACGATACTTCCTCTCATTCCGTTTACCCAATTTCTTGAAATGTTTATCGACACAGAATTTCAACATTTTTAATTAGAAGTTACATTTTTGGTGACCACCTATTGTTTGACATCTTCCCATAATTCAAGGGGATTAAGGTCTGGCTGCTGCAGTTAAATCCTTAGAGTTGTGTGGTTGTGTTCAGACAATATTTGAGGCTTGGACGACGAAATCGGATACGGCTGAAAGGCGGCTCGGTTTAAGAAATTAGGTGCCGTACTAAATGTAAAAATACCAGCGGGATGCACGAACTTCCGTGTATTTTACCTGCTACACCAGGGGCCCCTTAAGGGCGGGCGCGGCTTCGGTCGTTGCTCTTCAGATCCTCCTGGTGCGGGCTCTGCGGACCCTGAGTACCCATGATACTTCTGGCGTTACTAGAAGCAGCCGGGCCGGACTTGAAACGAGTCCCTCCCGCAAGGGAGTTGTCAGGATTGGGTTGGATTCGGCGTGACAGTGGTCCCGGAACTCACGGGAATAGTATATATCCCGTTTCCGGTGATTAAATTAATTGAGCCGATTAAATTGATTATGCTAATGATATCAAAAGTGGGGGTGAGGTTGGCCTTGTGGTGGGGAGCGATGGTGGGAAGTGACAGTGAGGATGATGCTGGGTGGGGGATGATGGGTGGGGAGGGTCTGGGGGGGTTGATATCAAAATCTCAATTTAAATGGTTGATCAAGCATTCAATTTAAATCGCCGAAACGGGGTGTATGACATCAATTAACATATACATTTAATGTACCGCGGGGGTGTTCACAAATACGCAAAATGATATGGTAATTAAGAAAGAGCCCTTCCGCTACTGGGTTTCCAGTTCCCCACTGACACGCTTGCACCTGCCCACCGCACTTGCGTGTTTAACAATAGCTTTTGTTCGCATCCCGCGCGAAGAGAGTTCTGCCGGTCGCTGGGACCTCGCTCTTAAAATGTATTATTTTCTTTTCATGCCGATATTCTGTACTGAACCAGAAAAGTCAAAAACTATATGTGGTAGTTTCTTTCTTCTAAACGAATATTGTTACTATAGAAGAAAGGTTCTTTCTTATAGAGACACCTGTATATATTCCTTTTAGCGAAAACACCGTCACCTGCATTTCTAAAAGTGAGCAGCTATTTCTAAACGAGTATTGTCACTGAAGAAGCAAGGTTTCTTTCTTATAAATTCATTTGTATATTTCTTTTAACAAGCCTCCGGACATCGCTTGTCCTTTCACGTATGCTTTTAAAAGAATTCTGAGTAACAACACCTGCCTTAAAATGTATTATTTTCTTTTCATGACGATTTTCTGTACTGGACCAGAAAATTCATTGTTACTAAAGAAGAAGAAAGTTTCTGCTTTTCTGAACTATGCTTAGTAGTACTACCCCTTTTTAACCAAAAACATAAAAGGTGTTCTTTTTATTTCGTATTTCCTTTCCTTTCCCTTAACCGTCACCTGTATTTTCTCTCTTAGCAAAATGAATGCCTTCCCCTCACCAAAGCTGTTTTGTACGATGATTGGTTGAAGGGTTACGCATGCGCAGATGAAAAACCGTTCTAATTGGCTGGGGCGTGATCTTAGGAGTGGAGTGTTATGTATAAAAGTTCTGTCGCGCCGAAAAAGTAGTTATATCTCGTGGTAATCATGTCTACCATCAACAAGCTTACCAAGGTCGTCAACAAAGACTGCAGAGGTTCATCTATTGGGAACGATGATGGCCGTGTTCACCCTTCTACCAGCACTGGTGACTGCGATCGGTCTTCTACCGACGAGACTTCTAGAAATAACGGTGGTGACCAGCCTTCTACTGGAAACTCCGGTGAGGCACAAAGGTGAGAAGTTGTATTAGTCAATACAACAAAGGTGATAAGTTGCACTAGTAAAGGCCGTGATCATCCTTCTACCAGAATTGCTCTCAAGAGAGCACGCTATGGGAGCAAGCTCACTCTCAAGAGAGCACGCAGTGGTGGTGAGCGGAGTCTAGTTGGCGGCTTCACGTCAATTTTAGACGGGGTCGTCAACAAAGGTGATCAGCCTTCTACTGGAAACTCCGGTGAGGGCCGTGATCATTCTTCTGCAAGCACTGGAGACTGTGTTCACCCTTCTACCAGCACTGGTGTCTACGATCGGCCTTCTACCGACAACGAGACTTCTAGAAATAATTGTGGTGTTTTTTTTTTTGAGTAGAGTTTAACGCCCGCTTTCACTACTGAGGCACCACAGGCGGTGGACACTGATGATACATGAGATGAAATGATAAATTGGGAGAGGATATTTTTTTTTAAGGAAGGTAGCGTTCAGGGCCTAAATTTAGATACCTCCCCGGCATTTGCCAGTTATGAAGACTGAGGAAAACCTGGAAAAAAACCTCAGTCAGGGAGGACGGTCCTGGCGGGATTCGAACCGCAGACCTCCCGCTCACGAGTCCGTGCCTTAACGACCTCGGCCACCCGTGGCGGTCAATTGTGGTGGTGAACAGCCTTCTACTGGAAACTCCTCGCCCGGTGGGGGCGCGGCTTCTACCGGCATGGTAATGGTAGTGATCATCCTTCTACCAGTACTGATGACTGCGATCAGTCCTCTACCGGAAACTCCTCGTCCGATGGGGGCGCGTCTTCTACCGGAAATGGTGAAACTTCTGTTGATGAACCATCTTCTGCTCATCATCCTACTGCTAGCATTGAGCCACAGGTAAGTACAACTTTGCAACCAACTTTCGAAATTATAAACCATAGCCAGAGGGCAGCTAAAAATTTTATTCTGCTAATCTGAAACTGAAATTATGGCGAGTTCGATGCCTAAAGATACAGATCCTAACCAATGGGTTTCCAAGGTGTTTCAAGATTATTTATCTTTTGTTGATGACATACTACTAAAAAATAGCCAGGGTTCATAGGAATAACCATTCATGATACCAAAAATCCTTCTAGGCCATTTAACATGAGTGTTCGTAGGTTTGATCAGGTGAATCCCGAAGCCATATTGAAATAAATAGAGAAAATAATGCAAAGTAACAAAGAATTTTTGTTGGGAGGGGCGATCAAAATTTTGGTGTATTTGGACAAATGAAATATCAGGTTCATGCTACAAACGCTGCGACGATTGTAGTAAAAACAGAGGAATTATAGAAATTAAAAACAAAGACAATCTTTGTCTACCTAGAGCTATCGCAGTGTGCAAATCCAAAATTGACGAGGATGTTCATTATGGTTTTATTAAGCGTTATGACCATCTGCAAAAACAAAAGGCAGTAGAGTTGTGTGAGAAAATAGGCAAAACCGATGGCCCGTTTACACTTGACGATGTGAAACCCTTTGAATGGTACTAAAGGAGTATTCCATCACTGTTTTTGGCGGCCATAATGGTAAAAATGCCCTCTACAAGTCGGAAATTAACACCGATAAACATATCGATGTAATCTTCCACGACAGTCATTTTAACGCAATTGTAAACCTACATGGGGCATTCAAGTGGAAGTGGTATTGCCGGCATTGTAATTTTCCCTCACTTAATAAAAAAGAAACTCACCTGTGCGACCTAAACTGTGTCAAGTGTCGACAGAGGTGTCCAACTTCATTTGATAGGTATGTGAAATGCGACTCATGTCATCGCGATTTCAATGGGCAGACCTGTTTTAATAATCATTTGATTAAGGGGAAATATTACCCTAAAACCATTACAGTGTGTGACGTAGAAAAAGTATGCCCGTTATGTAACAAACTTGTGAATATGAGGCTTCGGAAAACTCCTCACCAGTGCGGTGAAATTTATTGTGATACTTGTAAGATCCATGTGAATGCTAACCACGAGTCTACATTTAGCCGTACAATTCACCAAATTTGCGAAAGAATTTCGTGTTCATGTTCATAGATTTCGAGGGCACTCAGAACACTCTTTATTCCACAGGCGTGTTTGAACATATTCCTAATCTATGTATAATGTATAAAACCTGCGGCCTGTGTGTAGACAAGTCTTATAAGATGTCCTATTGTACACAGTGTGGTGTTAAAGAATGGGTATTTTACAAGGAGCCTGTGAAAGAATTGTTTGACCACATCACGAAGTCCGGATTCGAATCCCGAGACATTGTCGTCATAGCACACCACTTGAGGTCGTATGATGGGCAGTTTCTGTTAAAGCACACGGTGGGCAGCCTAAATTGGGACCCCGAGCTCATTATGAATGGAAGCAAAATTTACAGAATGAAGTATAAGAGTATGACTTTTCTTAGACTCTTTGAATTTCATTCCTATGCCACTGTCTCGCTTTTCAAAGACATTTCAACTCCCTGAATGTAAAGGTTGTTTTCCTTATCTGTTCAACACCAAGGAAAACGAAAAGTATGTTGGTCCTAAAATATTACTGCCCAGAAGGCATGAGTGTTGATGTCCGCAAGACTCTCGAGCAGTGGCATAATGAAAAGGTGTCCTCAAATTATGTCTTTGACATGAAAAAAGAAATGGTGGCTTACTGTAAAAATGACGTTTATCTCTTGAGTCAGGGTGTTTCCAATTTAGGAAGCAATTTATTGACGAGAACGGTATTGACCCGTTTAGAGAATGCGTCACCATAGCTCAGGCATTCATGAATGTTTACAGGAAACGGTTCATGCGAAGAAATAAAATTCCACTCATTCCCGGAGAAGGATACCGCTTAGCTGATAAGCAATCACGGGTAGCGTGTAACTGGCTGTCTCGGTTGGAACAGCAGCAATCAATCATCATACAGCATGCTTATCGGTGCCGGGACGGGAAATTAAAGTTTTAGGGCATAAAGTGGACGGGTACAAAGAAGAAGGAAAATGTATCTATTTCTTTCATGGATGCTTCTATCACGGTTGCACACGTTGTTACCCGAATAGGAATTATAGGTTATACAACACGGGTAACCAGACCATGGGTTCCAGATATGAGGGCACCGTGAAGGTCACGAAGATGATGAGAGATGCTGGCTACAACGTGACCGAGATGTGGGAGTGTGAGTTCAATGGCTTGATTAAGGCCGATGGGGTTTTGGCAGAATTTGTCAAAAGTTTTCCATTCCCCCAGCCCCTCAACCCACGAGATGCCTTCTTTGGTGGACGTACAAATTGTACGAAAACCTACTGCGAGGCCTCTGGAAATATGAAAATGTTTTACTACGATGTGTGCAGTTTGTACCCGTCCGTAAATAAGACTAAGGCTTACCCCGTTGGATACCCAAAAATTCGTGCGGATAATTTACCACATTTGTAAGATGTTGAGGGTGGTATTGTAAAGTGTAACATTCTTCCACCGGAAAGACTGTACCATCCCGTCCTGCCATCGCGCATTAACGGTAAACCTATGTTTCCGCTATGTCGCACATGTGCAGAGATAGAGAATCAGACAGGGTGCATGCATACAGATGACTAAAGATGTATGACAGGTACCTGGGTAGTGAACGTGATTAAAATCGCATTGGAGGAAGGTTATAGGGTGATTCATGTGTATGAAATATGGCAGTATGACATGGTATGCTATAACCCCTCCACTGGAGAAAGGGGGCTGTTTCAGGACTTTATGAATCAGTTTTTGAAAATTAAACCGAAGCCTCCAGTTGGTTCAAAGACTGCGACACTCCTGCCATGAGAAATGAGTATATCGCACGATTTTTGGGGGAAAAAAAAAAAGGCGTAGCATTGGACAAAGACGCTATTGAAGCCAATCCTGGCAGGCGCGAATTGGCTAAACTGATGATAAACTCCTTTTAGAGAAAATATGGCAAAAGAGATAACTAGTTCACGTGTGAGCTTATGAAAGATTATTCGAAGCTCATAGACCTACATAACGACCCAGGTGTAGAGGTACAATCTTACCTGGTCGCTACAGAGGAGGTGATGTACGCGGTATGGAAACATTGCGATCAGAACCCTAAATTGAATTGCACCACTAACACAGGCATAGATGCATATACAAGTGCCCATGCAAGAATCGAGCTGTATTCCTATCTTAGGAGATTGGGTGAGCGCGTGTGTTATTTCGACACAGATTCTGTTATAGCCACGTACAGACCGGGGGAATGGATGCCTCCTACGGGTCCATTTTTAGGGTGTATGACAGATGAAATAGAAAAGTACGGTGATGGCGCGTATATTTGCAGATTTGCATCTACAGGCCCAAAAAGTTACACCATAGAGGTTAAGTGTGGGGATAAGACGCACTCTGTCTGTAAAATTAAAGGCATCACCCTCAACTCGGGGAATTTGGAAAATGTAAACTCTGACGTTATCAGGAACACCGTACTGAGGGATAATTCAATGTCGGTAGTACTTGAAGGCACACAGATTTCTAGAAATGTTCTAGGAACTGTGGTAACTAAGTCTTCAGTGAAAACCTATAGGATGGTAGTCAACAAACGTGTACAGAGTGAAAACTTATTCCTACCCGTACGGATATTAAAGAAGGGTGTCTAAATGAGAGCACATCAGTCACACACAATATCAACTAACCAACACTTTGAATTTAATTTCCCATGCACCATGCTAATTGCAGGTCCTTCGCGGTGCGGTAAGTCTACATTTGTGAAAAATTTAATTACTAATGCATGCCGGATATTTGACAATCCCATGAGAAAATTGTTGTGGTGCCATCCGTCAGAATATTCTCTTAAACCAAGCCCGTTCTTCGCAGCCCATGAAGGTATACCAGATTTGGAGACTGTTAACGAGGGAGATTTAGTTATTTTAGATGATTTAATGTACGAAGCCGACGGGGAAAACTTGTCAAAATTTTTCACTAAAGATTCACATCACAAACGCTTTGGGATTATTTACATATTACAAAACGTGTTTCGTCAAGGAAAGAAATTTCGAACTATATCTATATATGCAAACTACATTGTTGTGTTTAAAAACAATAGAGATAAAATGCAAATTGATAGGCTTTGTCAACAGATTGAGCCAAAGAACTCTAGGTTTCTTTTAGAGGCGTTTGAAAAGGTTACTGAAAACCCACACGGCTATCTGGTGTTGGATTGCACTCAGTACACGCCACATCAATACAGGTATCGAGCCGGTGTCCTACCAGGAGAAACGCCTTCTTATTTTCTACTCAATTGTTGACCACTTTTCTGAAGGTTAATATTTGAGTGTTTCCCAGAGAGCTTAAATAAACAAGCAACGATCACACTTCAGTCATTTTATCACAGACACAGGCAGGATGAGCAATGCCAGACTGAGTAGCCCACTATTTGCAAGACAATACGCAAATTTGACAGTGTTAGCCAAGGCAAAACCCATTTTGCGACAAAAACGGTTTAAAAGTGCTAACACTGAGCTAATAAAAGCCATTTTCGAGTGTGTACTCAACGTGTGAAGAGGTCATCTCAGTTTACCTATAAATTGCTTGAAGCGTTTAAAGAAGCACAAAGCTAGCTGTAGAAAATTAATTAACAAACGACTTTCCTTAAAGGAAAAGAAAAATATTCTTGTACAGAGAAGCGGTTTTTACCTGCTTTTCTACTCCCGATATTGGCTTCACTCGGTAGTGCGCTCGTGTTAAATTTGAGTTAAATGAAGTACGGTAAGCAAATTATACTAGCTTCACAGCCAAAAGCTGCCGAAAAGCTTCAACTCGTGGACAACTCACTTAACCAACTCATCAGAGAAATGAATAAATTACAGCGTACACATTTGGCACCCCCTGAAAAATGGTAGTTGATAAAATATAAGTTGGGGAACTATCTCGATTTTATGTTACAAGTGAGGGAACCATACCTTGAATCCAATGACTTGGAGGTAAAGAAGGAAGAGAAGCCAGCAAAGACGAAAGTTGATAATAGCAGATTACCAGTAAAAAGTCTTATAACCTTCGCAGGCAAGTGTGAGAGCAAATATGAACGCGCTGAAGAAAATCTATTTCAATCCTGAACACTGTGCTGGTTTTGGCACTGCAGACAAGCTTCGCAAGGCCACCGGTATACCAAAATCTAAGATCGAGTCCTTTCTTCAAACACAGGATAGTTATACATTTCATAGGCCGATAAGAAAACGATTCCCCACCAGAAATTATCACGTGACCAACATGAACGACCTTTGGGAAGCTGGACTAAACGTTATGAACAACGCAAAGGAATACAATAAACCACATGTTTACATCTTGACCGTGATTGATGTTTTCTCGAAATATGCTTGTGCTATAGCACCAAAATCAAAAGTAGGGGCCGAAATTACAGAAGCGTTTAAAACTCTCATTCTCTCATCGCATTCCCAAGATATTGCAAACAGATAAAGGAACGGAGTTCACGAACAAAAGCTTTAAAACATTTTTAACCAAACATGGTGTACAATTTTACTCTACAAAAAATAATGTCAAAGCCATTGTTGTAGATCGTTTCAATAGAACCTTAAAGACAAAAATGTGGAAATATTTCACACATAAAAACACTTATAGATACGTGGACGTTTTTCCTGCGCTTTTAAAGTCCTACAATAGTTTCTTTCATAGGTTCATAAAGATGGCTCCAAAGGATGTCAATGTACACAACTTTATGCAGGTTAACGAAAATATTTATGGTCGGCATGCAGACAAACCACATAAAGTTAAATTTAATGTGGGAGACCATGTGCGTATATCTAAGGAGAAAATGAAGTTTGCCAAGGGGGTACGAGCAAAACTGGACGGATGAAATTTTACAGATTAACGAGGTGGTATACGGTTCCCCCGTTGTGTATAAATTGAAGGATTTGGGTGGGGAGGCCATAGACGGCATCTTTTACTCCGAGGAGATACAAAAGGTAGCTCTTCCAGAATCATTCAAAATAGATGAAATACTCGACACTAAACGTCGCGGTCTAAATAAACAGTTTTTGATTAAGTGGAGAGCTTATCCAGTTAAGTTTAACTCGTGGGTTCCAGCTTCAACTATCAACTCGATATGATCAGAACAAAACCGTTTTCCCTCACGCTCGTGAATAATGCCTCTATGGGGCATTTCACTGACAATACAACTTCCAGATTTTCAAACATCTTACCCGAGAGAATAGTGGTGCAAGGAGAATGGGAAGTCGCACCGCAAAAGGTTAGGTACCCTGTGAAATGCTATAACGTAAGAAATTACGATTATCAAATCATAGGAACAATGTATAATACGATAGTGCCAGTGACACATTCAAAATTTAACTTACAATTACCACATGGTATCGTACACAATTCTAAGGATTAGGTACACGCTGTCAACTCTGTTATACGCGAAAATTTTCAAGTCGAAGACTTTTTCATTTATAACGAGAACGAAAATACTCCTAGCATTAACATCAAAGTCGCACAGACCAGTCATATTCCCACCAGCAAATATGTAGGATATGTAGAAAATGCTGAGTCCTCTAGGAGAAGTGAATCGAAAACAGAAATTAAACCCCCTGAAGGCACGAACCAAACATTAAAAAACAAAGGTAGAACTATTACTCCCACTAGAACTCCTCCAAGATCTATCAATCCTAAACCACCAAATTCTGGTAAACCAGGCACCCCTCCTACACCAGAAACGCAGGAAAAACCTGACAATCCTCCTGAACTTACGCCAAAGAACCTCATACATGTATTGGTTTTGTCACCATCTTTTGCCAAGATGATGGGTTTCGAACCATACACCAACGTGGTTGAACAGGAAATTGGCAAACACCCAGTGGATCTGTTAATGGGTTTCCCTTACGAAATGTTCATTTACTGTAATGTGATAGTACCACAAGTGGTGAGCAACACGTTTGTGCAATTCATTGAAAGCGTCTCTGTAGAGTATGAAAATCGTGACAACACCTGCATGACGATTGAAAAGTCCTTTTTTCCACTTAACTGGGTATCTTTGATGCAACAGGACTTTAAAATCGTGAATATAGATTTAAGGAACGGTTACGGTGATTTCTTGCCATTTGTAGACGGTCTTTCCTCTACTATAGTTCTAACGTTTCGTCCGAAACAGACATAATGGAGCTGGATACTGTCACCAGATATTACTTAAACCAGGCTGGAGGAGCATTATACAATCGAGATTTTCACTTGTACGGAGGCAAGTGTTATTAAAAGGGTAGCGGCTTGTTCTCTGCTCTCGGTGGTCTTTTCAGAACCGTGCTACCGTTTTTCAAGAGCGGTGTGAAAGATATCGGTAAAGAGGCATTGAAAATGGGGCCAATGTGCTTGTAGATGTTGCAAGTTCGCCAAAAGAATCGTTAAAGACTAGGCTGTAGGAGGTGGGAACTAACTTGAAAAGGAAAGCTGATGTAAAGATAGACTCTATGATAGGCACTGGGCAATTAAAGCGCCCGAAGGGTGAAATAAATAATCAGTTTAAGACTAAACGCCGAAGACGTAAGGTGCTAGACGTATTTTCATAATGGCTGACGAATCGTTGGTGCACATGAGTTCAGAACTAGACATCTTTAAAGACTTGCCCGTTCAAATGAATGTGGAGCAGTACCGTTACATTTCTCTAAACCCTCAAAATACACTTATGAAAAACGCCCCCATCACATTTCATTACTGTGGCAATGCAGACGATTACCTCGACAGGACTTATGTAGTGCTTGAGCTGTTCGTGCGAATAGTGGATGGCGGTGGATACGACTTGAAAGAGGACAAGCAGGTTTAAACAATACCCTAAATTCCTTGTTTCAGCAATTGGAAGTATCGCTCAACAATGTCACAGTTTCCATGCCTCGGCCAGGCTATCCCTATAGAACTTACATTGAAACGTTGCTTAATTATTCGGGAGATGTCATGAACAGCAGACTACAGACCTCGCTCTGAAAAAAGGACAAGGGAGGAATGATGGACGCGTATGTAGCAAATGATGGAATTAAGTGGCGTAACGACTGTACCAAAGGAAGCAAAGTTGTGCAGCTAATGGGTAATCGTTCCAATGCACTCTTTAATCAGGAAAATTGCTCTTGAACAATGTGAGCGTTACCAAAAAACTCTCACCCTCTTCACCCAACTTTCATCTCTTTTCGGATACAAAGGGCTTTAAAGCCTACACAGAGATTCAGTCTGCTAGACATTTTGAAAGCTGTGAGACTGTCGCCGACCATCAAGCTTGCACATCAGGCGGTGTTAGCAAAGAGTAATGCAAAGTACCGTCTCAAAGATGAAGGATTTCACGCTCTCAACATTCCAAAGGGGGTTAGTAACATGACTTTCAGTGACTTTTTCATAGAGGAAATACCCCGAAGAGTTGTTGTGGCAATGGCCGACCAGGCATACAACGGTAACATGAACAAAAACCCATGCAATTTACAACACTTTAAAATGAATTCTTTTCAACTGTATGTGAACGGCCAGCCTTTTCCCTCACAACCCCTACAGCCCGATTTTGATGCCGGTCACTTTCTCCATAATTTTCAAACTCTTCAAGATGGCCTCGGGATACGCTTTGAGGGCGAACGGCATTCAATTTCCAGACATCAATATTCTCACGGCCATACCATTATGGTATTTGAACTGACAGCCGATATGAGCGCTAACGATTCTTACATTTCAGGGCAACGACACGATACTTTGTAAGTATATGTTTTAAAGATGAAACTCCAGAACTTAACAATCTGTTGGTGATGGCAGAAGTACATCGCACTATAGAAATTGATGCTAACAGGACCATTTTGGTATCATGAATACGCTCCAAATACACCGGCTTCTATCTAAATGTACCCCACACTTTTTAGGCGTGTACGCTTGCGACCAATTGTCGTCGATAAATTTGCATAATAGGCAGTCTCCCATAGCAGTTGTCATTAACACTGATCCAAGCACGAAACCAGGGAAACATTGGGTCTGCATCTTTGTTGCAAAGAACGACCGGGGCGAATATTTCGATAGCTGTGGTATAGAACCTCTTTCGGGCGAAATTCTAAATTTTTTAAATCAATGTTGTAGGTACAAGATGGACTCACAACACTAGAAGGTTGCAAGGCGATGTCAGCACCACTTGTGGCCATTACGGCGTTGCTTACCTATCTCACCGCTTCCAAGGCCTGCGCAAGGAGAAATTCTTTTCAAAATTCAGCATAAGTGATTTTAATCACAATGATGACGTCATTAAAAGGAACTACAGTGTTGGTGGATGCTCACAAACTACACATCAGAGATGCATATCGTTAAAGGTTAGTATTGATACAAATTGTGTATGAATATGCTTATACCACTCTGATACATTTATGTTACTAATTCCTGTATTTTTTTAGAAGGCGTGTGTGGTGCTACACGATCCACTCTACCAGTTGCTCCGAGAGAGGTGAACAGGTAAGTCGCATTCATTATGTGTAGTTAATTGGCGAATGAAAATAGTGTGCTACATAAGAGGCGTTCTTGTTTTTACAGTGACATGGGGAGACCTGGACCGCTATCAGATGTTTTCTTCTTGAACAGCAAGCAGTCCAAGTTTTCAGCCGTTTGGTTTTCACCTAAGTTTCCACACAAGATCGTGGTGACCGTTGGTGGACGACGCAGCGCGGTGGTTCTGGGTTCAACAGAGTGGCAGAAGCTTGCACAGGCGATACGGACTATACAGAGCTTGACTCTTCATCTAAGAGAGTGGCAGTTAACCAACCGACTATCCATACTTTTTAAATGTTTATTTGGCGCACAAAATATTATCAAAATGGTCGGTCGCTGTATATCGCTGAGTATGCAGGAATAGAGTACACTAGAAAGCCTACAGCGTATGGTCACCGACATCATCTATCACAAGAAGAAAGAAGACTTCGAACTACAAAATCAAATAGCAGCCTATCGCGAGTAATTGCTTCACGCTCACGTTTCCGGGGGAAAAATGAACTACACCGTATACACAAGATACATTCGTTGCGCAAACTTTAGAGTTTTTCTAGAGATGAAGCATTTTCTAAAACCGATATTCATCAGAGAGTTGGACCAGGAAGCCATGGACAAGTCCAAACAAGTTCAAGGTGAGGTCGCACCTGCACCGTATTGACGTCACGAAAACACCTGCATGAACAAGTCCAAACACGAGAACCTCCCGAACAAGTCCAGGCTGGGTGAGCTTATGACGTAGAGATGGAGCATCTGATATGTTATTATAATTATGTTATTAGGAGTGGGAGAGCTACCTGAAAAACGAGTGGTAATTAAAGCGAAATTTAAAAATCGCTCTTGTAGCCGCATTTTAGTTTTTTAAAGGAAACCTGGTATATACCATTGAAATAAAAAAAAAGTTTCTGAAAATCAGTGAAATCGGACTATTAGGAGGTGGGTTGCCTGAAACGCAAAATTTCAAAATCTCTCAAGCGGCATTAATATTTTTTCCCCGCAACGAAACACTGGATATATGATTTAAATAAAAAAAAATAGTTTCTGAAAAATCAGTGAAATCAGATTATTAGCAGAGGGGTTTATTTGAAACCCAAGGTCACGGATTCAAACCCGGCCACGATCGATGGATTTTTTCGGGCGTAAAAATCTTGTATGGCTTCCTTCAGAAGGGAAGTAAAGCCGTGTGTACCGTGTGATACATTTACGGCACGATAAGGAACCTCAAGCCTGAAAGAAGAGGCCTCTGAGCAAAATTTGTCGGCCGTTTCACGCCCTGAATAGAATGGGACGCTGATGATCTGTGATATTAAAGAGCGTCCTTAAATAAAAAAATTAAAACTCAAAGCTTTTGAAATAGCTGTAGTTGCATTAATATTTGCTTTTTCGCGTCGAAACTCCGTATGTAACATTTAAATAAATTGCGAAAAATAGTTCCTGAAAACCAGGGAAATCATGTCTTAAGGAGTGGCACCAATATTTATTTCTTCACACATACACACACACACACACACACACACACACACATATTGGAATATACCATTTAAATAAAATCAGAAAAATAGCTTCCGAAAATTAGGGAAATTGGACCATTAGGAGTAGGCCTATACTTGAAAGGGCTCTTGCGTTTTATTTTCTCTATATTGTTTTGAAATATAAGGACAAATTAGCAGCGTATAAACTTATTTATAATGATACATATGTTTTATATTTAACAAAAGTGTAGACGTGAAGATAACAAATATGAAACATTAATCTGTGTGCGCGTACGATATATGTACTAAGAGCGCTCTGTAATAACCTTCAGAAATGTTTTTACTACAATAACATTTAAATTAAATTTCAAAGCCAATGCAAATATGTAAATTTGTATTATTTTTATTTGCTTTGTACCGTTACTTACGAGATTACATTGCCTGGAAAAGCGACAAATTTAACAGGTGACAATGTAGTTCTTTGCAAATCCGCGAGAGTGCTCTTAACTGAGATGTGCTTCCTAGTTTAAGTGAGAAATAACACACACACTCATATGTAATAGTTTCCTTGCACATAAGCGTTATTTTAAAATATTCACAATAGAGAAATTTACAATTAACATTTATATGATATTAACACTGACGAGGCAATAATATAGTTCGTTTTAATGATGATAAATTAAAAAAAATTGTTAACCCAGTTATTTCTTTGGGCAAAATATTATCAACATACTATTATTAACGCTACCTGATTTCTGGATGACAATTTTTTCAGGATGCCTTGTTACAATTTGAGAACCCTTTGGCTTAAAGGATTAGTTACGAATTTTCTCATCCTGTCGTTTATGTCTGTAATTTCTCGTGATTGCTTATCGAGAATGGGATTTAAAAATCCACAAGAATGTCACATAATCCTTTTTAGACCACAATCCCTGCATTTAAACGTCACTATGAACTTGGGAACAATGAAGACTTTAAAAGTTTTTCACCGGGCGGATATTTCCCACATATTTTAAAGCACGACAAGTGAATTTTAAATCTTTTTCAGAAAGAACACAAATTGTATCAATGGATAGCGGAACGTTCCTCGGTATTGCAGCTTAATAAGACATATCAAAGGCTGTCAGCAGTTTTTGACAGTTCTGCGCAAGAAAACCCGTGTTCTCCTCAGTTATTTTTACTAAGCAGTCTCCAATTATTCCGGCATTACTAATTGTTTTGAAAGTTATTATTAATAATATAATTAGTTGATGAAAATTGGTTAATGTTTATATCTAAAGAAGACGGCCTTTATTTCACAATTTTCTCTATCTTCTTTAATTATGTATTAATTTTATTTTCAAGTAAAGATACATTCCCCCCCCCCCCTATATTACTTCAAAACTTTTATTTTTCTTCTTAATTTACGCACAGTGTATTTCAGACGGCAATTTAACTTCCTATTAAAAAATGCATTTACATTTTATACCGCCGTATTTTTGAAAACAGCCAGCGAATCGACATGTATTCCTAGTTCATTGGTGCCCGTATTAAATTTTTTGCATCATCATTAGCTATTGTCTGTTTTACTTTCTTCAGTTTAGACTGTGATATGTTAGGAACAGGAAATGGATATTTTCTGCGATTCCCGCCTTTCTGTTTATGAGTCGGAAAGTTACTAAATACCGAAGCACTTTATGTGGTAGTAGTTGTTTTATTTTTGTGCTTATACCGAAATCACTTTCTTAACTGCAGACCTTAAGAGTAGCTACATATTTGGGACCGGAGTCTCATCCTGTCTGGAAATGATAAATCTCCATTTTTCTTTTAGAAATGGTTCTAGAGGGAAAATGTGAGCAGTAACCTTATAATGTCTAGTGTACAATGTGATACACAGCAATTCACGAAATGTTATTAACACAAGACGTAAAGTAGCTCTGCTTTCATTTCACCAAACGTTAAGTTCATCTCAGTTAGCTGACATCTGGCGGCAAACTTGTGAAAGTCATGAACCCATTTTTTACACGGCTCCTTCCCAGGTCATGTAATCTCGTAGGCAGCGTTTGTACATTGCAATTGTTTTAAATAGTAATACGTTTTCGTTTTATTGAAACATATGATCATCCTCTTAAATACATAATGTAACTCCAAACTTTGTAATTTTTTTTTATAGTGAATGTAAAAATGACATCTAGGGCTCAGTTCATTAACATGGTTACATTTTAAATGTTTAAAAATACTCAATAGTATAGCTTTGTCTATCAGTAGTCATATATTTAATTTAATTAATAGTTTACCATTAACTTTTGTGATTTAATCTCAAATATGATGATGATGATGATGATGATGATGATGATGCTGATGATATGATGGTGGTGGTGATGATGATGATGATGATGATGATGATGTAGTTTCTCTTGTGTAATACTTACAGTTTGCAAGAATTGTAATTTTGTTCCCCACTATAATGCCACAATTATTTAATTTAGTTAGTTAATACGGCCTTTTTGGATTTAATGTTCATTTTTATTAAAATTTAACTCGGTGGGGAATTTGCTTAATTTACGCAGCTCCTACGTAACGGACTTTATTGAACTTCATGCTGGGAAGATGTTTCTCAACTTGGCATATAAAGAGCAATTAACAAACGATTTATCGACTTCAAAAACCAGCAAAATCTAGTGTGCGCTGTCCGTGCATGTGTGAGTGAGTAAGTGTGTTTGTTAACGCTTTAGCAGCCACAATTTTAGGTAATTCTGAATTATTGTGATGTACCTATTAAATATTTTTATAAAATTCTTCATGTATTCATCGATTCTACTTTCTAGGTACCAAAAATATAGCAATAAGTTCGCAAATTGAACTTGCTGAAGCATTCGCTTAGTTTACGCAGCTCCATCGTGACGGACTTTTAATGTTATTTTCCAGTTAAAACCCAATTTTTTAATTATAGTTCGAAGGCTAGTAGATTTACCTGACAATTAATACTTAATGGTAACTTCTATACCATCCTTTTTATTGTAGTCAGTCTTTTGTTGGGCATAGAATTTTTATATAGTGCGTGGAATACGCACTTGTCGAATTCGTGGATTTTCGTTAGTCTCTTTGAGACATTGTGTTTCTTTCAAAGGAAGAAGTCCATTCCTCTTCATGCTTTTGTTTCTCCCGCACAATTCTATAAACGGAACTGTGCGATGTTCTGGTGACTGCAGCAACTCTTTCCTGCACCTTCCGAACTTACTCTCGTATACTCGGAATTCCCAGCAGGATCGTCTTCCCTGACTGAGGTTTTCCAATTTTTCCTCGGTGCTCATAAATGACAATGTCGGGGAGGAACCCTAAACTTAAGCCTGGAACGTTTCCTTCCTTAACAAAATCCTTTTCCACTTTATCATTTCATCTCATGTATCATCAGTGTTCACCGCCTGTGATCCCTCAGAAGTAAAAAACGAGAGTTAAACACTATTAAAAAAAGTAATTCGCGGGAGCAAATAGGTTCATGTGCTTAGCCTCTACCTTCATATACTCGTAAACATTGGCAACAATCTCACGACTTTGACTATGCAGAGTTTTACGTTTTTAGTTTTGATAAGAATGTACTTGTTAAACCACAACTGCATAATTCCTACCACACAAAATCTTGCTCTATACTGTATTTTGGAAATAGACCAACTGAATATTTATTTGGATCAAAGTTATTATAAGCTAAACAATTCGCTGTTTCATTTAGGTAGACTGGCTCACTACTACTTAACTGAAGGTCTAGTTCAGTTCTTTCGCATCGCGCGATGTGTGTGTACGCGCGAAGCACAGAACCCAGGGAGCACCTGCAGTGCACTCGATACAGTGATCGGAAGGCAGTCGCAAGAAGTGGTTGAATGGCGTCCATCGGAAAAAGTTCTAGTCTCTTAATGGTATGTTAGAATCGTAAATGTAAAATTACCTAATATTAATTTGCTCACATTATCTTTTTAGTAATATATAAATAAAATACATTTTAAATTTGAATAAACATTTTATTTTTCAATAACTTAAATTGTACATTGCAACATAAATAGCGATTTCTATAATTTTAATCGGGTCGTCTGCGTTTTCTTTAAAAAAAAAAGAAACAGCTTACTGTTGGCTGTTATCATTTTCAAATTACATATTCAAAAAAAAATTGTTCTTTATCCTATTCAAGTTTATTTGCTGCCTTCACATACTTTGAAAGAATGGAATTTATTATTTATTTTTTCATATTTGGGTTGATTTCTAGATTTTAAATATAGATATCTAAATTTAACTAGAAATTTAATTCCTCTGCATTTGAAAAATAACTGTAAAAAAAAGTTCATCTCTGGGCACCACTGGTGTTTATAATTGAGATGGTTTGTTTTTTCTCCATTTGAGGGAAAAAAGAATCATTTTTGCGAAAATGCTCTCTATGTCCTGCATATACTTTAACAGACATGTGTGTTACTGCTACTAATTATATGGTACTAACAAAGTAGAAATGCTCTCAAACAGTAGCCAGTTAAAACTATTATAATCATTTTTAATCATTTTTAGCATTCAACAGCTTTCAGTGACAATGATGATTATGAAACTGCCAAGCTTTTAATTCATATTTATTAACTACAGCTAAGGGTGGGGCAGTTAGACCGATATTAAATGTAACAGCACTTGACATACGTCACTCAATAACTTACCAATATCAGAGTTTGACTTTAGGAAGGGAATGTCAACAACTAGTAATGCTATTTTTAAGCTCACAACTGAATATTTATCAATTCTAAATGAGAGGAATTTCCTCTGGGAATATTTTATGACATAGCTAAGGCATGTGATAGCTTAAATAATAAACTACTGTTATAGAAGTTAAGTTCTTATGGTGTTGACAAGCCAGCTTTAAATTGGTTTAATTTGTGTCAGTATCATCAATAATTGTGAGTTGGTTGATGACATTGTTAAACTTATAATTCTATAGGGTTCAATACTTGCCTTTTACATATATATCAATGACCTACTTTGCAGCCTAAGTAAAGAATCTAAGTAAGTCTTTTTGCAAATGATAACTGTACTTTTTTCTGGAAATTCATATGCTGAACTTTCAAATTTAGCCACAAAGGTATTTAAAGTACTAAATAATTATTTTGCAGCTAACAAGTTTTCACTAAATTTTGAGAAAACAAATTTATGCAATTTAAAACTAAAAATATGTAATATCAGAACTTACTATTAATAACACTAATTACAATGTTAGGAAAGTTCCTAATACCAAGTTCTTCATGCTAGAAATTGACAAAAAGCTAAATTAGATGAAACTTATAGAGACCACAATTACAAAGCTCAGCTGTATGTGTTTGCTTTGAGAAGTTTGGTTAATTTTTTAAGCCAAATACATTAAGCTTAATGTATAATATGCATTTTCATTCCATTATGAGATATGAAATAGATTTTTAGGGTAATTCATTCTCATAGTAAGAGCTTTCGTCCTGGGAAGGGGGAAAAAAAAAGCAATAAGAATTCTCTGTGGTGTTTGTATTCAACAATTATGCAGACAATTATGTAAGAAGCTGAATATTTTTACTCTAACTGGAGAATATATCTCTCATGAGCTTTGTGATGGACAACTTATATAACTTTCAACTGAACTGAAAGTACATATCACTGGATGTGCTGTTGACTTGAATAGATCAATAAATTCGTGAACACTTTTCCAGAAGGGCAGCTATTGGCAAGTATATTAATGGTCTTCCAGTTTCACTGAAGTCATTATGTAAATGTAATTCACAGAAGCACAAACTTTTCAAAAAGAAATTAAAGAATTTTTAAATATTAACATCTTCTATAATATGGGCAATTATTTTAATTTTAGTATGCCATAATTAATCAATTTATCATGTTATTTCACCAAATTAGCAATAATATAATGGTGGGTCTTTTACAGAAGTGCAAATGTTTTTAGAAAAATTAAAAGAAATTTTAAATATTCAAGTCTTCTTTAATAGGGACACTTTAATCTTGGCATAGTATAATTAATGAATTAATTTATCACCTCATTGCTCTAAGTTTGTGTTGTTTAATATGGTGGTGGGTCTTTATTGTTAATGGTTATAAATTAATGGTTGCATGGCATACTTGTTATTGTAAATGGTGAGTCAAATGGTTTATAATTGTATGGTCTGTTCAATATCCTTGAGATATGCTGCCCACAGAATCCAAAGAATAAGAACTCTACATCTGTATCTTATTTTGATTTAAAATAAAACTGTAAAAATCATGTCATCACATTAAAACTCTCTTGAAGTTTCACAAACACACTTATTAAAAGTAATTTTGGGACATGTTTCATGAGGCAAATTGCTCACATTGTCAACCAATTGACGACTGACCTAGTTTCACTGTGTGGATTCCGACATTGCTTAAACATATGTACATCTGTATTATGCTTCAAAGCTGGAACTCTGCTGCACACAGTTCCTCTTTTCTTATCTTTTAAACTTCAATATATTCAGTAATTAATGACATTAGAAATTGAATTTTATTTTTTTTAATAATAATTTAATTAGTATAGATTTAGTTGTAAGTGAATTATTTAAAAGGTAATTATATATTTTTATTCATTCCACATCAAAACATCTAACATTGTAATGATTCTATACATCAATTAAACATATCTTTACATTTGTAATTAGCAATATTATACCCTCTTATCCATTACAGTTCAGTAACACCATACAAGCATTTCTCTATTAGGAATAGTTTTAGCACAGATTTAAATTTCAGGTATGTGTAGTTCTTAATTAATAAAGGTAATTTATTATATAATATAACTCCTCTTTGATATGGTTCCTTATTGGTTTGGGCTTTATTCATGCTCACTGTATGGTAAATGTCTCCTCTTTTTGTATGATATGTATGACGTCTTTATTGAGCATGTTAATTTTTTTTTCATTGACTAGCATAATAGTTTTGAATACATATAATGTAACTACTGTCAGGATGTTTTCTTTTTTTAATGTTTCCCTACAGGACTGTTGATACTCAAGGTTATATATATATATACTTCTTATGCACTTTTTTTTTAAACTTTAAATATTTTTTTCATATTGGTTTTACTTGTACCTCCCCAGATTTCAATTCCATATGCTAAATGTGGATAAATAATGCCTTTATATGTTGTTTTTAGGATATGTAAGTAGTAGGTGGAGATATTATCAAAGTAATATATCACTAGGTCCTTCAGTTTCTATGATTGACTTCAGGTTAGATCTACAACTGTTGTGTTTATCTGGTTTGTACTTATGAAAAGGAGATGAACTGAAGTCTTCTGAACTTGGAGAGTCATGTGAAACCATTGGATCTCTTGATTTCCAGGATTCACTTGAGGTTAGGTATAGGTTAGTTTGTGAGTGTGAATTGATTAGGACTTCTGTTTTTGCCTACAGTTGTGTTTATTTAGTTTCTACTTATGAAAAGGAGATATACTTAGGCCTTCTGGTCTTGGGAGGGCCACATGAACAAGGTCTCTTGATTTCTAGGATTCACTGGAGGTTAGATCTAAATTATTGTATTAGATCTAGGTTAGTGTGTATGCATGAATGCAAATTGATTAGAATTTCATTTTTGCCAAATATTATGTTATTTGGTTTGTACTTATGAAAAAGTGATGAAATGAGGCCTTCAGGTCTTAGAGAGCCATGTAAACCATTGGGTCACTTGATTTCTAGAATTCACTCGAGGTTAGGTTTAGGTTAATTCATGTGTGTGCTTGGGAGCAAATTGATTAGGAATTCCATTTTTGCCAGTTGTGTTTATTTATTTCATACTTGTGGAAAGGAGACAAACTTATGCCTTTAGGCCTTAGAGAGTCTCAGTAAACCATTGGGTCCCCTGATTTCTAGGATTCACTCGAGGTGAGATCTAGGTTAGTATGTGTGTATGTATATATGTATGAATTGATTAGTAATTAATTTTTGCCAACTATTATGTCTATTTGGTTTGCACTTAAGAAAAGCAGGAGATAGAGTTATTTTAAATATGTTTTACTTAGACAATGCACATAATGAAATAAATGTCTGGTACATAGTTTCACCGATGCTTCTTCACTGCTTAGTGCCGGCAAGTAGCACTCCCAATGTCAGTAGTGTAGTTTTCGTCCTTGTAGTGCAACCCTAATTGGATAAATTTGTATTCAAATTGAATTATGCTCAAGACCGAGTTTTAGCTACATAAGTAGCAATATTAGTAATTTAGTAATTAAAACTGTTGATTCACATAAATTACAAGACTTTTGGGGGGGTCCTTTTTCTGGGTATTTTATCCCAGGTATACTACACATATTTAGGTGCTTTCCAGTGACACCCCAAGAAAATGTAATTGGATCACAGTGTTTATACATTGAAAAAGGCAGCAACATTATTATTATTATTATTATTATTATTATTATTATTATTATTATTATTATTATTATTCACAAATTTCAGTACTAGTATTTATGTAATTTTGCACCATATTTGGTTTGTAGTATCACCGATACAACAGGGCTTCAGCTACAGGCCAGTGATTTTGAGAATGGCGGTAGATTGCGGTGGAAATGTAACTAATTCGCTCTATATTTTATTCGAACAGGCAAAAAGAACCCAATTTCTCTGCAGGAGTGACAATGCTATTTGTATTAGTAGTTTTTAGTTTTTTGGACCAATATTTAGTTTAAACAATGTTACTCATCTCCCATTTCGGCAAAAAAAACATCGTGGATGCCGGTAGTGAAAATTTTTCTAGCGGTTCTCGCGGTTGAAATGTAAATGTAATATGTGCTTTGTTATTATGCATTTCGTTGATATCAAATGACCCGCTTTCCGCGTATGACAATACTAATGCGGTCTGTATTTTTTAACAATAATATTTGCTTTATATTTTTTCATATTGTCTACGTCAGTTATATTGCAATGATAGTACAAATGCAGGTAGTGGAATTTATGTTCTTGAGTCACACATTTAATTTGATCGCCCTACTTTACAAGTCATATAGGTGCCATGGAATATATTGCTTAATACTAGCACAATAATAACGGTTTATTAATTTCTTACATTTATATATTTTGGGCATATTTTCATGTGCATTGCACTTATTCATTTTCATGCCGGTGACATTCCTACTGTCGGAAGTTAAATTCCTTTTTCTTTTTTCAATTGAATTATAATTGGATCCCGTTGTTATAGATTGAAATGTGCGCCTATGCTGCTGATTTTTTAAACATATGTCAAAACGAGTAATTTAGCAATAGTTCATGGTTCATAGTTTCAGTAGACGCCAGGAAACAGCATGAATGCCTGTGGTCAAATTATGTGGGATTGTTTCAATCTAAAAATAAACGCCCAATATTAATTTCTGTTAAAAGAACGAGTAATAATTTTTACATTAATATTTGGTTCGTATTTTCACCGTTTCTGCATTGCTGCATTTTCCGAATGCCGTAGTGAAAATAGCGGTAGAAATGCAACTTATACTGAAATAGTCGCCAAATACACAACTTATCCACATAGATGAAAAAATATATATGTGTATATATATATATATATATATATATATATATATATATATATATTATAGCAAACTTTTAGAGTAATAACATAATATTAGTAATAGGCCGCTACTGGATTGCTTTAGTTGGCGGAAAGCATAGCCCCGAATAACAGTAGTGAAATTTCAGTTTTTGTTGTGGAATGGAATTTTTACATCCAAATTTGTGCCAATAAGATTTTTTTTGCATGTAGATGTCAATATTAGTACTATTGTAATTTTTACATAAATAGTGATAGTTTTGTACTGCGATGTTATTACCGCCACGGTGGTGGAGGTCGTTAAGGCTCGTACTCGTGAGCGGGATTCGATTCCCACCAGGACCATCCTCCTTGATGTTTTTTCCAGGTTTTCCTCAGTCCTCATAAATGGCAAATGCCGGGTACGTACCCTAAAATTTGGGCTTGAAACGCTTCCTTCCTTTAATTAAATTCTTTCCCAGTTTATGATTGCACCACACTAATTGTCGATGTCTCAAAGCCGGTCACTAGTTTAATGTTTCTTTATATAAGTTTAATATATAATGTATTAACAACATACTACATAATATTTTATTCTCATACATGTGTTTAGCCGGTAATTTTCAACAGGTATTTTATTACCTCTTTTATTGATATAAACAAATAGCAGTCTGCAATTATGCCCCTCATCAATGATTAATGTATCAAATGTACCAAAGGATAATGCGGGGGAATGTTTACACATCTAGCAGCTTAATTTTGCAACTATTTTTGTTCTTCAATCCAATATCCAAGAGTTCATAAATTCATAGTTATCACCGTAATCACCCATAATGTATTAGTATGTATTGAAATAATAAGATTGATATATCACAGACATTTTTAAAAAAATGAGAATTTGTTTTGATATTACGCAAAAATTCCAAAACATACTCTTTCACTAGCAAGGGGGTTTGCAACTCTGCGGATGGACATATCGGCCGCGCCTGTATTCTGAGTTAGCTACTTGCATCAAATCTTACCCTATATCAAATGCTGGGAATATAATCTTCCCTCAATTAAGCAAGCGTTGTACCGGGTAAACACATTCCGATTGACACGATTTGGATTGTAACGTTTGATTTCATTTCATATATTTTCCTGGATTTTTTCCATTGTATGATCTGCGATTTTTATTTGTAAGGTAGCCTGAAGAACACTCTTAGATCTGAGGAGCGAGACTGTCATACCCAGCACTAATCACTCTTACCTTCAACCACTACCCCAATTTACCCTTTATCTTCTCTACTGTATATGATTTCTGTTCTTTCGTATTTGATTAAAAAAAGTACCATTTCATTATCTCTCTAATTTACTGTCTCCTTATAAGAAATCGGACCGATGTACACGTTCTACGGGTTCATCTTGTCGTAGACAGTGGACATGCGCACACTTGTAAAGTTTGAATTTTGTTTCTGTGTATGCATAAGACACTGCAACCGCAACGTGTGCTAATTTCGGAAGGGATTTTGTTTGCGAACATGCAATACTTCACTAATCTCTTCTAATTTATATTCTATAAAAACTATTTGTTTCTTGTTTTGCACTGAAACAATAGCATCAACTTTATTCATAAGGTCATGAGGAAGTAGTCAAATTCCAAGGGAACTTCCGAATAAATTCTTCGTGAATGCGATGAGCTAATTTCGTATTTATAATAGCATTTACACATAGAAGCATGTTGCTCTAAAGTGAACTGTTTTGCCATCTTGCCATCTAGACTATTGACTGCTCGTAAGTTCAAGGACAGGCAAGTAGGCGGCCGTAAGCCAAAAAGGTAAATCCGGTGCGAGCGGCGAGGCCATATTCTAGAAGCCCAGAACTTAAAATAGATTATATCCCCTAATATTACATTTACGTTCCCTGAATCATTTATTAATATCCAAGCGTTTTGGGAAAGAGCCGGTTTTGGACATTTTACCTATAATACACTTAAACTTAAGATTTAGTAGGGAGGTTTGATGCTTTTTCATGTTTCTATTGCTTACTTTACTTTACCTTACTTTACTTGAAATTTTAAATAATTCTATTTCAAGAGGTTTCTTTATAGATTTTAATTTTGTATTTATCCTTTTTTAAATTTATTACTTTTAGATTGTAAACTGCAAAAATGTTAATATTTAAATAAGTACATTTATTTATATACATAATATCTTGGTGCCAAATATTAGTCAATAGCAGAATTGGGTTTTGTTGTTTTTATTCCTATCTTAACTGACACTCTCATCATTAAAAGAGTGAAAAAACTAAAAAATAAATTCCAAATTAATCAGCTATTAGTGCTATGCTTTCTTTTACTTTAACACGCTACTTTAAACTGCATTCTCATATAAAATTTGTAGAGTGGTAAATGCAGTAACTAATGTTCATTATGTACTGTTATTATTTAGATATTTGTACATGCCATTCGATACTTGAAATTTTCTCTTATGGGTAACTATAAGGTAGGTTTTGTCGCGATGTCGCCAACTTGCGTTTCTTTATATCAAATTTGAAGGATAATTATTTAACTTGTCAAAATGCTTAGTCGGTTTAAAACAGCAATCAGAGATGCGAATAAATTCAACCCACAATTTTGTAAACGTATCCTTATACTTTTTAATTATGTGTGTATTAATTTATTTTCCCACAAGTGTAAAGTATTTATTGTTTAATCGACAATTATTTACTATAGTCTTAATGCAGTCTTCTTTCCTATTTTATATAATACATGCGAAAACACTTATTTTATATAGGTTTTTATACTCCCGATTCCCTAATAAAATGGTAATTGAATTAATTTACTTTTACAGTTTTCATTTGAAACGCCTATAAACTCTGGCTAATCTACTTGATTTATTTCCTTGCTTTGTACGTTCTTTAATATATCCAATGTCTGTGTGTTTTAAAGATTTTTTTTTTCATGATCGACACATTGCATTTCATTTAAAGTCTGTTCTGTTATTTCTTCAATGATTGTTGCTCTCTGTACCTGCCAATCTTTATAACGCTGTTGGTTCCTCATTGAGTATTACTTACTAGGATGAAGTCATTTCGCTAGGTTGTTATCAGAGTTTGTCGACTCCCCTACTAACTTTTACTGTGGCACTCCAAGCTTCACTTTGACTCCAACTAACTCTTTTCATATAATTCCGGCTGAACTATATTCTGGGCTATCATAATACACTGTGATCTGCAATATGGAAAAATACACACTAAATTGGTTAGAAACTTAATTTCAGCCGTAAATAAGCATGTTAATCCTAGCACTAAAAATCCGTATATGAACATATGTACAGAAAACTGAAAATTATGTTTAGCGTACCACTCTTCTCCCATTCTTTGTTCGATGTTAATTTTTTCTTATTATATTCGGTATTTTCTCTACAAGTGTTAACTATACTGCAGCAACATAACAAATGTAAAGGTTAATAAGCCTGCCAAATTGCTGCGATTATTAACTGCGTAAAAGTATTGTTAACTTTATTAAATTATAACTTACAAAGTCTAAAAACCAGTTATTTGTTTAAAGTTGCATTTTTACTTATCGATTCCACGCATAAAACTTTATCTTAATTTAGTTACAGTGACCACGAGAGTCCGGAAATCAGCCAAATGCCTTATGCCTGTCAGAGGGACATTTTAAAGCAATTTTATATAAAATATTAATATTGCATTCTATTGAAACATCACAAGACTATGATATACTGTTGAAACTCCATGGTTGTTTTCATATGTTCAGTATTCCATGTTATATGGTCCACTATACTTATATGTAGCTTTGTGACAGTTGTGATACTTTTTTTTTTTACAAAGGGTGGGGGGAAATCATCAGATAGCTTTACATTCACCAGAAAATAGCCAAACAGAAAATTTCTTCACGTACTATACACAGAAAAACTGATAGAAAGGTGTAAGGTAGTCACGTTTGGCAATATTGCATTAAACAATTATTCATTGTTAAGCATCAAAGTTGTACATCTCTTTTGCCATCATACATGGTTGATATTTGATATTTATAATATTGTAGTTTGTATCTGTTGGGCCTATTTCTTTCAAGGTTTTGTTTTTCTTATTTATTCGTACAGTTCCTAACTGTAGTTACATTTAAATCTTTAGTTAGGAGCCATTTATTAATTAAAGGTTTGCATTTTCGCAGTTGATGCCATTTTAGTCCTGCAAGTGGAATGGTGCACAGTTTTGCTATGTGTGTAACTATCTAGGATTGCCGTAATGAAAACAAAACAAACAAAAAAAAAAAAAAAACGAAATTCCAGTATACTATTTCTAACACAAGAGATCAATTCAGTTCGAAAAATTTCAAAATAAAGTCATAATAATTATAATATGTTTATTCGTCTTTATACTTGTTATGATCTTTCTCAAAGTAGTCCCCGCTGTCCCAGCGTTTCTGCCAGTCTTTAAAGACATGCTGGAAACCATTTTGACAGGTTTTTTAATATAATCCTCTCCGCAGAAATCATCGCTGGTTATGGCATTTAAAAATGACTTTCACAAACGTGTTTCTTCAATCAAAGGAAAGATCACACTAGGCTAATTCTGGACTATCGGGAGGGTGTGGAACACACGTCATATTGATGAGATGTGCGGCTGTGCATTATCGTGATGCAGCATCCAGCTTGTTGCACGGAAGTTGGCCTTTTGCGAGTAATATGGCGTTGCAGTTTCGGCACATCTCTGTAGTGTAGCCCAGTTACAATTGAGTGCAGGTACATGCTGGTAAATTTTTCTAGAATATTGAAAAATGAGATGAAACTTTCCCAATAGAAGCAGTTCCTTTTCTTCTTCTCTCTCTGTCTGTGTGTGTGTTTGTGATTATAGAGATTTCCACACACAGTTTTGCTGTTTACTCTCAGAATCGAAATTTAGTATCAAATTTCATCAGCTGTGTTTACCTGTGCAAAAAATTCCCCATCTTGTAATATCTTAAACTGCATGCGAACATAATTTTGTTGGGGAAGTATTGAAACGCACCGTGCACAAACAGGTCTCATGTACATTTTTTCAGTTTTCAATTAGTGGGTGGCACCCAGTAAAAAAATTTAATTTCTGAAAGTGTTCTTAATGTAATTCGAAGATCCTCTCACAATGGCTGCAGCGGTGTAAACCTTTCTTCTATTAGAGAAAAATAGCGTCGTGTCCACCTTCCTTCGAAACTGATTGCATCTCTTCTTTTAACCATCTTTGAACTGTGCTATTGGGAAGAACATTCTCCGTAGCTCTGCTGTAATATTGCATAGGCCTCGGATGAAAATTTATTTTAGAGCAGTATATTATATGTCACATGTCACATCCTTTTTGTTGTAGGTAGAAGTGAACAAGTTTAAACTTGCATGCCTCTTGCATGTGAGTACTGGAAGTGACAACATTGTTATTAATACCACTGCACATTACTCATAAAGCCAACAAAATATTAGAGCTATATTTTAGTGCTAGAAATTATGCCGTAAAAATATATTTTTCTGTATTGAACAGACCTTTTATTAGAACAAAGTTATTACTAATATCATTTATTTACTTAATATAACAGAGGCCACATCAGGAATCCAGTTTAATTTTACATAAATTTGCATAAACGAGAGTAAATTTTTACTTATCGTCGTAAAACACTTCTACTTTTTAACAATTCTGAATACTGCTCCATAGACACACAAATATTGAAGAAAAAGAAAATCTTTTGAAAGCATATCTTTATTTTTTGTCCAATAGGAAAGTTTTCAATTTGACCATTTGGTCAAAGAATAGACTCTCATTTAGATTACAAGATGCATCATATTATGTCCATTTCAAAGTAATTTCAACACCTTCCCACGCAGATAATGTCTTCAATAGTACCCAGCAAAATTGTTCAGAAAAAAACTCACACCATGTGTGCAAGTAATCTATTAGGTTCTATAGAATAAGGCGACCAGACAACGGCAAAAATCTTTTTCAGGCTAAATACATCAGCTTATATTAACATAATGAGCATTCTGAAACTGTGGCTTCAGAACACATACAAACTGTTTAACCTTAAAAGTAAGAAACATACATTCTAAATCTGTGTACCCAGGAAACTTAATATTGGCCAAACTATTGCAATTTTTCTGATTTCTGTTCACCTGGATTAAAAATGGTGGACTGCGTTCATACACTATAAAATCGCGGACAATCCGCTAAATTTGTCACATGGCAATCCTTATTCATCACCTTTATTCGAATGAGTTTTTGAAGTTCTGACAATTTTTGAAATGACACTTTTTATTCTCTGTGTGTGTGCGCGCGTGCGTGCATGGGGGGGGGCAATTATATTTATCTCTCAAACGAGGTCGGCTATTCATCATTGTTCATATTGACACTGTCTTCAGTTTAATTTTCAGACCTTCACATTACATGTTAAAATAGTGACTATGTAACTCCAAAATTCATATCCCCATGACTTCCATCACGTTATGAAACTGGCAACACATTTAAAGTTCACCACAAAACAACTTGAATCAGGACAACATAGTTGTAATTTTATTAAAAAGAATAAGCCTGTCCAAAAAATGATATTGAGAGTACGTTTTTAAACCCCAACAGAAAATCTAAGCTTCAGGTACACATGGTTCATCATCTCAAGTTTGCCTAGATCTGCTTTAGCACAGTGCAACGTGTCGGTCCTGGTGGTGTAGTGGTTACCATACTTGCCTCCTAAACCCAAGATCGCGGGTTCGAACCCGGCCAGGACCGATGGATTTTTAAGTATGGCTTCCTTCGGAAGGGAAGTAAAGCCGTGGGTCCCGTGTCGTACATTTACGGCACGAAAAAGAACCTCAAGCCTGAAAGAGAGGCATCTGAGCAAAATTGGTCGGCCCTTTCACGCCCTGAATAGAATGGGACGCTGATGACCTGAGATGTTAAAGAGCGTCCGTAAATAAATCAATTAAAAAAAACAGTGCAACGTTCAACGTAATAGCTTTGCTGCCTTCAGCTTAGTTCATCTTTTCCCCATGTAAGCACACACATTACGTAAATGTAGTTTGTGGATCATTTGAAGTTTATGCGATACGTTGTCACAAAGAAATATACTATTTGAAGGATTGGTGAGGAATATGAGTAAACTCGGTTTATGAAGATTGTTTTATCTTTCAGTTGTAAACGTTACAGGGAAAATCGAATTTCTATATTTGTGGTTGTTAATTCACAACTACAGAATTGTTTCTTAAACCTTGAAAATGAATCTAGACAAGTTAATGATGTGGAGGAAAGCTGCATTCAACAACTAGTTGAAAATGATTAACGTATACTGTGAAATCAAGTGTTAATTTCTGTTAATATACAACTTTGTGTATACGAAGCAATACATTCAAAGACATATCTCACAGATGCATTATACCAAACAGGTATGCAAGGAATGTAGTTTTAAGAAAAATGTAAATATTTGTTCAGAATTTTACTATTGCATTTCTCTTTGAATGGCTAGAAAAATATTATAACCAGACTTTTTTTTATACCGCACCAGCTTAATGACAATAGTTTATTGTTTTCAGTGTGCTAATATGCATTTTAAAAGAATTATTTATATTAAAGGAAAATATAATGGGGTGCATATTTCTAGCTTCCTTGGGAAAGAACTAAAAATCTCAATGAAGTGGATATTTTATTTTAAGAGGACATCTATATTGAACAGCGGTAAACCAACTGTAAACAGAGGCAGCAGTGTTATCAGAGTGTGGGAGGGTGATTAGTGGCGTAGTCACACTTATAAATACCACATATACTCTATAACGACACTGCGATATGGCGAGGAAGCACCGCCATTAAATAAGTGTTGCCATTATTATCGTAAACTGTACTAAAAGACCTCTAGTCTACATGTTGGAATATTCAGAAACACTAACGAATTAAAACGTCTTTTCAACTAAATGAGGTAATACCCGCTATCAGAGAAAAATACCTTAAGAAAAATGAAATAATGTGCAGCAGAGTCATTGTTATAATAAAATTATTGAGAACATGAAAGAAGTTAAGATAAATATGGTACGATATGCATAACCTGTTCTGTTAATATATAGGGTAGGTCAAAATTATATTCTCGATTTCTTTCATTGTGAAATGAAAGAAATGAACCTGCTTTAACCTCATTGTGAAATGAAAGAAATGATTTATCAACAACAAATTTTACTCTTTATTCTAGCCAAATTTATTTGCTACATTCATATATTTTGAAAGAATCTAAATATATTTTCCACATTTTTCATACTTTGGTTGATTTCTAGGTCTTAAACAGAGGCATCTAAATATAAAATATAATTTCGTGTCTGAACCAATACGGTGAAGCGACTAATATATTCTTAATTATCTAGTGAGTCGATTTGATAATCTTATGCTCCACTTACTGTTGCATTATGCAAAACTAGTTTCGCAGGCTTTTTCCTGCATCCTCAGTTGCGAGTCGACTGTCGGATACGTTGTTGATTGACTGGACTTGGTGTAGTTCTCGTGGACATTTTACGAACTTCTGGATTAATTTTTGGTCTCTTAGGCATTCAAACTTCATAACCTTATCCTCATATTTTTATATAATTTTTTTCCCCATATTCCCAGCTCCACGGGCCAATCTACGAATTTCAATAATTTCACCCCCATTTCTATATCATGTTTATCTCTCCAAAAGTGATGTGCAACCGCTGATTTCTCTACCTGATTATACCTGATGTTTGCTCGGTGTTCCTTCAGCCTGATTCCAATGCTTTTTGTTTTTCCATTATATACTTTGTTACATTCTGAACAGTTGATTTTATATATTCCTGGCTTCTTCTGCTGAGGTATTCTATCATTACCAAAATTGAGCACATAATTTTTAGGCTAAACTTGTTCACTGGGAAGAAAGTAAACCCAAACTCTCTTAAGTATTTTTTGGAATTTTTGGTGGCCCAAAGATAAGTGAATTTCGTGTGGATAGTAGGTTCTGTTATTGCTCTCAATGTTGTAACCTGCTTTAACCTCTTCTTTTGTTTGAATTTCTTGATTTTCTTGTCTACAAAATCCAACCGAAACAGCAAGATACAAACAGCAGCAGAAAGGAAAATACTATAATCGGAGAAACACAAACACTAAAACCTTTCGGAAATAGATTTAAAAATGTATGAGTTACATATAACACTAACAAAAATGTTGGAAAATTATATTTGGTATAATTTAGAGTTTACACCTTTTCGGCACATCAACTTTAATACGAAAAAGAAAGCTGTAAAGCAGCAAAAGAAACCAAAGAACTCGCACTGAGAAAAAAATCATGAAGAATAATCGGGCATGTATAACACTCGTACGTTCGGACAACAATGTAGTGAACTTATCCAAAGAAAAATTCAGTAAGGAAGAAATGAAGTTTTTAAATACAGGTCTAAAAACATGTGTAAATTATTCTAATAACGTAGAGGAATATCTAGTAGATCTGGAGGCAGCGATCAACGGGCTGGGCAACGATGACAAAGACATCGTTAGAAAAAAAGGGGAAGCAATTCTGAATCACATCACCAAAAGTAAGGTTAGGTTTAGCGATAAAAACAAGTCCTGGAATCGCTCATCTAAAGACCAGTCGTATACAAAAAAGCAGATAAAGGAAACAAAATTGTAATTATGTACAAAATGGAGTACAAATCAAAGATGGAACTTCTCAATGGGAAAGAATAGATGAAAATACAAGCAGATCCTTTGAATGCATGCAGGTCATAAACAAATCGGTCAATAAATGCACAATCATACCATCCAAGGAGAAACCAAAATTAAAAGCAGACAACACCTCATTAGCAAGGATACACGGCCTACCGAAAATACATAAATCAGGAAATCCCATGATATTTCAGGCGAATTACCTTTTTGTGACAACAAAATTCCTAACAGGGAAAACTCGGCGGGATTGGGTAGAAGAAGTGGTTACTAATGCTGGGTAAAAAATTCAGGAGCTGAATGTTTGCAGTCGCTGAGAGATGGGGGTTGAAAAGGGTGAAATTAGGTTTTTCGTGATTTGCGGCGTAAATACTTGTCTTATCGAAAAAATTTAATGAGAAAGTTGTAGACAGTTAAAAAATCTAAACTTTTGTAGTAATATTTTTTTTGATAACCTCAAAATTTTGGAGTAAAATACGAAAAACTAAATTTTCGGTTTTTAATTTTTTACTCCGCCAAAAAAAAATCCAATCTTTATGAAATTTGGTACAATTGAAGCTAATTCTATTCAAAATAACTATCAATTTTATTTTTGGATTAACTTTATTTAAGCTGTTTTTTTTTTCCAGTCGCTCAAAAGTTCTTTTTTTTTTTTTTGGCCTTAGACAACTTTTATAACTCTTATTTTTTTGTAATTACTTCAACTTTCGTATAAAAAATAAAAAATTAGTGCTACAAGCAAAAAATATCGTATAAAAAACCGAAAAATCTCATTTTTTCGTGTGATTTTTCTCATTTGACTTAAAAATCTCATACTATTTGTTGAAACCGCTTTGATAAATTAATATAAAATATTATTAACAATTTTATTTATGATCTTTTAAGGTTATTAAATTATTTTCATTCAATTTAATTCAATAAAATTATCAGTTAATCAAAATAACGCAACGTAACGGTAATCCAGTGAACTTTGTTTATTGAACATTTAGCACATTAACGAACGTACAACGTTTTTAATTATATTGAACTCTTTTAATTTAACGAACGTACAACGTTTTTAATTATATTGAACTCTTTTAATTTATAATTCCTCTTGTTCTTACTCTTCTTCTTCTTCTTCTTCTCCTCCTCCTTCTTCTTCTTCTTCTTCTTCTTCTCCTCTTCCTCCTTCTCCATCTCCATCTTCATTTTTTTATTGTTCTGTATATTCAGTTCCGGGTTGAATATCTTCAGGTTCTTCCAATGGATCCAAATCATCGATTTCTATAGCCTGTTGCTAAGCATTAGAGCAATCATTTACACGATAACAACTCGAACATAAATTAGAGCATTTTAATTCGTGTTTCCGGCAACTACACCTTAACGTATTACAAACTTTTTGACAATTGCAAGAACTTTTTTCAAGCAGATTATCAGCAATCAACTTGTCTTCGGTGTAATTCGGCATTAAAGTTCCTTCTGTCGATATCTTCCAACCCCAATCCGTAGGATTTTTCTTGTTTCCAAGCCACGTTTGAAGTTGTAGATACGCCCTGAACGAATGCTGCCTTGCAGTTCCTTCAGTTGGAGGTAGTTTTTCTAATTTAAAATTTGATTTTATTGAAGCTTTTTGGTACAGTTCAAATCGCAAATCGTGGAGCATACAATTTTTTTTAGAATAAATTGATGCTATTAATTCACCTCTTTATCAGCATCTTTATCATAAAAAAATATCCGCCAGCTAAGTGAAATTTTGTATACAAACCAATGATTTAATGGATATTCTTTTTCCTTTTCCAGTAAATCCAGATGTCGTATCACATCCAGTAAAGCAGTGTAAAGATGCAATATGTTTCTGAAATGAATTATAGTTGAAGCTATCCGAACCGTAATAAGAATCTGCTACAGTGTTTGTTCCTGGTTCATAAAAATAAACATTCAAATTGTTGACACTCGATTGATTCAATAATACAAGAAGATCGATATCTTGTCCAACAACCACAGCAGTTTTATTTGTTTCCGCGATTTTTATTGCTGTATTAATTATAAGGTAGTCTGCATCTTCTTCAGCTTGTGCCCAAGTAAATCCAGCAGATTCCAATTCGACACTTTTATCAACCTATTTTGCTTTTTCATTTGGTAAAAATGATTGGGACAAAAAAGGCATCCGAATGTGATCCTCAAACTCGTAAACATTTGCTGCTACAGACGTTTTTCTTCGTGATCGTTCACTTGATTTCGTACTTGTCAAAGCTGCTGGTGCTATGTACATTTGTACATAGGCTTAGAATATAGATATATATTAATAATACATGCAAAAAACGTGAAGATTAAATTATAATAAAACAAATCACATGGAATATTATATAAACAAAGTTCACTGGATTACAGTTACGTTGCGTTTTTTTTTTAATATTTGATAATTTTATTGAATTAAATTGAATGAAAATAATTTAATAACCTTAAAAACTCATAAATAAAATTGTTGATAATATTTTATATCAATTTATCACAGTGGTTTCAATAAATAATAAGACATTTTAAAGTCAAATGAGAAAAATCACACGAAAAAATGAGATTTTTCAGTTTCAAGTACATTTACTTGAAAATAACATGTTATAAATGTATAAATTTAAATTGAGATAGTATAGAGCGATGGTTGATAGTTGTTAAGTAATGCCAGAAATTATTAAAGTATAGCAACATCAAAAGTAAAGGACAATATAAAGCAAACTGCCATTTTACATTAAAAAATCATTTACAGTGTAATGGATTAGCCATCAATATATTTTATGTACTATTGTCCTTTTAAATGTTAAATAAGAGAATTCTCTGAATCTATTTGGATGATTATAAACAGGTTGACAGAAAAAGGTAAATAAATTCTGTATTTAAGAGTGCCTGAATTTACTAGTATAAAAATTAAACTATTATGAGTCCAGTAATTATGAATGAGTAAACTGTAAAGCTGTTTGTTATTCTTGATTTATAATAAACAAGCTCACAAATCGATGGCAAAGTCAAAATACCTAAGTCAATAAAAAGTGGCTTTCCAATTAACTCTGCAAATCCGTAAAGATATCAATTGCAAAGGAAGATTACCCAATATGAAAATACTGTAGTTAATATGCAAATAAAAATGAGCAAAATAAATCTCCATTAATATGTCCTTTGTGACAATGTAACTTGAAATTCTTAACATAAAAAGTCCACTGGTGATTCTTTTAGAAATATAGTTTTGAGTCGACCAGTGAAGTAAATATAAATACCTATAAATTTCATGGAAGCTCCAGTGCCCATATTAAATTTAAGTTTAATGTTCACAATTTTACTATTGCTTATATTAATTTATTGACATTACTTCAATCATTAACAATAGAGCATTTCATGTATAATTTAGTTTTTACTACATTTTTCAACTGAAGCATTTAAGATAATACAAATACAAATTCAGACTTGACTCACTAAGCGATCAAGAAATATCATTAATAAAAACAATAAAATATACATGCCTTAATATGGAACCCTGAGAAACTCAAAGATCTCCAAGTTTAAATTTGGATAAACTTCCTTTTAAATAGATAGCCTGGTAACTATTAATGGTGAAAAATGGTGTCAAAAGCCTTGGAAATATTGAAGAACCTACTTAGAATTATGTTACCATTGTTGATATTTTTGTAGCATTATTTAAAAAAGGACATACTGCATTTATGATATTCCGTCATTTCTAAAACCAAGTTGTCTTTTGTTGAACAAAGAATTAGTTTCAAAATAAATCACAATCTGCTTACACAGAGTATTTCAAAAACGTTAATAGCTATAGGAATTATGCTGATCAATCCCTAATTTTCATAAGCCATTATCATAACAAGTGAGAAGAAAAATAAAATATCTACCCTAGAGCCTTAACATTAAGTTAAAACATTTCCATATGTTGTAAAAATTCACATTAACACACATTATAAAATATTGAGAGTGAGATTTGGGGGTAGAAGGAAAAGAAACCACTTAAAATCTGATGCATTAAATTAAACCTGTTCCATATTAAACCATATTTATAACATTAGAGAAAAGAAGATAAATAAGAAAGAAATAGTTTGTACCCAAAAGTATTAAATTAAATCTTCTGCATATATTGCAACTTTATATATTAAAACATATGTATGAATAGAGAGAGGGAGAATGTGAAGGGAGAAGGAAAAGATATATTTTGTGTCCTAAAGCTTTAAATTAACATATTTTTATATACTGTATATTTACATACAAGTGCATAAAATTCAGCATCAGGGAAGTTAGGTAGAAGGGAATTTCGTTTGGAGGGGGTAAGGAAGGGAACCACTCCATCCCTCAGTAGTGAACATCCAAGAAAAGTGTACATTACTTTCTCATGCTATTATCCTAATATTATGCAAGGAGTGATGGGAGAAATGTGTTCATGTACTGTTATTGCACCCAAGAATTTAGTGGAGAATGATAAAGAGGTTGTATGCAGCAGGAAAGAGCATTAGGGATGCAGGTATAAGACGCACTTGACCTTTGGTTCAGAATGTCCTCTCGGTAAATTAGAGATTAGTATAAATGCCCATGCTTGAAGGAAGTTGAGTGAAGTTTGGGAGTGAGTAAGCTTGCACCCATTGTTATTTGTGGTTGCTGTAGGTTATGTCATGCTATAGGTTTGCAGGTGCAATTAACAAATTAATTAGTTTAGTCGTATGGAGTAAATCTGTTTATAAAGCCATATTTATAAATTGAAACAGAGAGGAAAGGAGAGGAAACAAATAAAGCATCGCATTTCTTCATTACAGTAATTGATGACAATTTCACAAATATAGTGCTTAAACACAAATAACACTAGATTTACTGACATAATTTCCAGCTGTGTTAAATACCATACAGGAGGCTATAATTTCAGAAAAATATTTGCACTATACAAGATAATTTTCTTGAAAAATCTAAGCACAGCAGTTTCATTTAATTTCAAACCAGCTCCAACTATGGAAAGCTAACAGTAATTAGCATTACATGTTATCTGCTAGATGTCAGCACTAATCAGGCATAAATAGTGTGTCTCAGTTTGATGTGCATATTCTTTTTTGTACATCCTTGCCTTACTGCATTCTGTGCTGCAGAAATGCACAGTATGCAGGTTCTGTTAAGTTCTTGCAGACGTCTAAATATAGTTTTTATTAATTACTAGTAAATTCTACTCATCTAGCGGTGTTATTCTTACTATCACTAATCTGTGATAATGCATAGAAAGAACTCTTTCTAGGAAAAAGAGGAAAAATACACTAAAATTATTGCCTCTTTCTTTGAAATTTACTAGAGCTTTAGTCAGTCTTTTGACTAATCTCAGTTAAAACAGGTTGATGATTGGAGAAAAGTACCAACATATTAAATTGAAGATAGTATTTATGTTGCTTTGCAGTCTTTCTGTTAAAATCTCCAGTCATAGAAATTTTGTTTTTCTTACCAATTGCAAATATTTAAAATAAAAATATATCTTTAATTGTAATTTCTTCATCATTAGTAGCTTATGTGCATACATATTCTTCTAATATATAGCTACCCAATTTATAGTTTTTATATCTCTTTTTGATCAAAAGTGAAACTCTCTTTTAGTTTTTATATATGAGCTTTTCAAGCATACTGTGCAATATTTTGCATATTCTTAACTACAGCTATCTCTGAAGCAATATCTTGGTGGGATAATTCTAAATGCAAAATTTTATTAAGCGTATCAAAAATATTTAAAAATTAAATGCCCTAACAAATAGAAACATAAAAGGAATACATAAGGTTGATTTTCTTAAACTTGTTAAATATTAGTAATAGTTGGTAAATGTGACAAAATCTTAACCATTTCAAAAATAAGATGTTTGGCTTGTGTTAGAGAAAAAGTCAATTAAATAATGAAATTGCATACTTCTGTATATAAAGTGCACTCTATGAAATATAGATTTATTCTCTGTTACACATGTAAGTCATTTTTATTTTACTATGACAAATATTATTTGTTTAAAGCTCTTTTGAATTTACTAGAAGCTCAAACATTTATTAGAAAAAGCAATTCACTCTCATGTCTTGTTGATTCTCCCTTCATATTTAATATATTTATTATTTGGTTTTATTTTGTCAATTTTATTTATGGTATATTTTCCAATTTATATTTTTGTTCTTAATATAATCTTTCAGCGTTTACTAAGATTTACTTATCAGAAAATAGTGGCAACTTTCAAATTTATTAGTTTTGAGTTAGAAATATATTTTAATTATTCAGTATTAACATTGAAATAGGTGTCAAAGCCTTCGTATCTCCACATAGATGAAATATTAATAGTTTATAATATTTTTACATTAATGATATTTTGTTATCAGTTTTACTAATGCAGCTCAGTTTCAGTTGCTGGAAGGTGATAATGGCAAATGCTGGTAATATTGGTTTGTGATATCACTGACACTAAACAGCATATTTTGTCATCATCTGATAGCTCCAACTTCTGCTGGATACTGTTAAAATACTGTTTTTGTAGTGGACATATAATTTAATCGCCCATTATTTAGGAATCAGTGAGTCAATTTGTCCACTACTAGACATACCAGTAGTATAGGAATATTTTAACATTAAATAATATTTAGTTAGCAGCTTCACTGATACTGCAGAGCTTGCATTACTGGCAGTTAACAGTCCAAATGCTGATGTGAAATTTCCGTTCTTGCAGTGGAAGTGTAATAGGGTAACCATACTTTAGCAATGAAATAAGCCAAGGGCCTAGTTCTTTTTCACATAAATGCCAATACTAATATCTTAGTAATATTTACATTCATTTTTGATTCATAGTGAGATCCGGTAGTAAGATGACAGTCCTCGTAATTGGATCAGCATATTTTTACATTGAAATAGCTAATGAAATGACCCAGTTTCGCCTCATATGTGTGTGTGGGTGTGGATGTGGGTGGTGGGTTGGGTTGGGTTAGATTTTAATAAAACTAGAAAAGCAGAAAAGTATAAAACACTAAGAAAAAGTCACAGATTTATAATCGCTATATGTCGAACTGCTAGAGTTCTTCTATGACAAGAATACTGTGCTCCCCCCCCCCCCTCTCTCTCTCTGCCATAGAACAACTCAAGACTTCGAAATATAGCGATTTCAAGTGTGACTTTATCTTAAATGTTTTATCCTTTTAAAGCTTCTATAATTACTGTTAATTTGTTACATTGCTAATAGTGTTACTTTATTTTTATTTTATTTTATATTATATATTATGTTAATATTTAATTCGTATTTTCACTGAAACTCCGCTGCTTAATTAGCTAGCAGGTGCCAACCCAAATGCGGTAGTATAATTTCGTTCATGCAGTACAAATATAATTTGATAACAATTTCTGCATTTAAATATGCTCTAAAGACCAGGTTGATTTACATAAATGGCAATGATATTAATTAATTGAATAATATAAGCAATTTTGGTTCCTGATTTTAGCTATAACACACATATTCAGCTGCCTACCAGTGACAGCCTGAATGCTCCTGAATGTCCTATGAGGATTGCAATGTAATTGGATCACCCTGCTTATACATTGAAATAAGCGCAAATACTCTGTTTTTCCCACATAATTTCATTACTAAAACTTCAGTACATTTTTACATTAATAGCAATAATAATAATAATAATAATAATAATAATAATAATAATAAGTTCGTACTATCACCGATGCTGTACTGCTTCAGTTGCTGGCAAGTGACATTCTGGATGTCGGCAGTCACATTTTCGTTACTGCAGTGAAATTGGACCACTATTGTTAAATTGAACAAGACTAAATTTACACATTTTCTTCTAATAGGTGACAATACTAGTATTTAGTAGCTTTTTACATTAATATTTGAAAAGGGATACCCAGCTTCGACTCCGGTAGGCATAGGGAAATATAATAAGGAAGTATTGCTAATTAATTGTTTATTAATGTATGTTCTGTTCTATGTATATAACTTAATAGTCTCGGAAAGCAAGTAGAGTGAATAAGCACATATAATAACAAAAATTTCATTATACAAAATTTCTGATATAAGTTGTATCTACCCCGAATGTTGTATGTTTATTCACGACTCTCCGGAGTCTTCGCACGACCCTTCTATTATTGTCGTCGGAAATAGTTCTTGGAAATGCAATATAGATACGAAGCTGGTTTCTCTCCTTTTGTCGTGCGATTTCTAAAAAAGCGAAATTTGCCAACTGTAGCTTGAATCACACTCACCCAGTTAAAAATTAAAGGGGATTTGTAGACAGTAAGAAGGCTTGTTTTCGAATCAAGTTCCTAGAAGGTTCTGAAAACCAGCAATCTAGCCAACAAGAAGATAGAATTAGGAAGCTTTCAGAATGTTATTTTGAATAAAGGCATCACGATGCTTTAAGAACGCTTAAATAACCCAATTTATGGGGTATTCGGGGAGTTGGAAACGTTTCGTGGTTTCGCAAATAGTTCATCCAGCGATAGCACGGGGAGTTTTTACACAGTTGCTAATATTTCATCGAGTCAAACATTTCAGGGAGTTGCTAGTGGTTCGACAAGTCTCAAGCTGTGTTCTGTGTTAGTGAAATATTTGCTCTTTCGTCACTCAGACTAGTAAATTATTACTTTTGAAGTCATACGGTGAATTCAGAGTGAAAGTGTCGCGGGAAATCAACAGAACAGAAATGCAAAGGATTTAATTAGTTATAAAATTTGTACCGCGCAGATAATTGTAAAAGAAACTGTGTTCGGTGAGAAAGAGTGCGAAAGCATTTCTATTTTATTCCTCGCCAGTGGTTCAGACGAGTCCAGGATTATAAGAAAGCTTTTAAAATAAACACCACAACATCTTTTTGTGATAGAAATGTAATTAGTTCGTGATTATTCTTTGAAATAGGCACCAAATTCTGTTTCTCTACATATATAATAATACTAGTCGTTCCGTAATTTTTAAATAAAGATTGGGTTCCTAGTTTCACCAACAATCCTCTGATTCAGTAGCCGGCAAGTGACAGCCTGAATGCTGCTAGTAAAATTTCGATTTTTTTTCTTTAAAAACGCAACTTCACAATTTTTACGTTTTAATAGCCGCCAAACATTATTTTGATAAAGATAAATGAAGTAGTATTGATTGATTAATTGTTTAAATTACTATGAGTTAGTAATTTCACCTATAGTGCACATTTTCAACTACCTGCCAGTGAAAACCCGAATTCCATTAGTTAAGCTTCCTTTTTAGCGTTGAAATATCTCTCCGTTTGCTATAGTAAATTAGGCGTCAATGACTTTGTTTCTTTACATAGTTTATTAATTCTTTACATTAATATTTATTCATAGTACTATCGATACCGCCAATGGTACCGTTTTCGTTCTTGAGCAAAAACTGTAATTGGATCTTAGTATATTTCAGTTGAATTAGAAGGAATTTCTTCATAGAAATATGGTTTGTATTTTCACGTATATTCCACTGCTATGATATCCGGCAGTTGACAAGTCTGTGTGCCAGTGGTGAAATTTCAACTGTTTCTAAAGTAATGCAATTAGATCACCCAACTTTTGCATTTAAATAGAAGACAAAACTATTTTTATTTACATAAATGCTAATTATAGTAGTTTATTGTTTAAATTAATATAGTTTAGTTCGTCATTTAAACCATTAAACCAGCACATTTAGTTCGTAGCTAACCGATATTGCCAGCTTCAGTATTCGGAGTGACATCAGGAACACCGGTAATGAAATCATTATAGTACCCAGTTTTTGTACCAGCCAAGGAACATGTTGATTCACATAAACTATATTTATTGTTTAAACATTAGGATGTATTTTTGTGCTGATCGTGAAATTTTGTGAATACGGTGGAAATATATTTAGATCACCCAATTTGCACATTTAAATAGACCCCAAAATAAGGTATATTTATGTAATTGACAATACTAGTTTTAAAATGTTCAAATGCATAAATTTTGTTCCGTAATGTTAGTGTTTCTGCCCATTTTCAGCTGCCTACCAGTGACAACCCGAATGCCGTTATGGAAACTTCTTTACCTTCGGTTGAAGAGCAAATAGAACTATGTTCATATACATTCCAACAGGCACCAATGATTGTTACTTCACATATATCTCAATACTAGTAGCTCAGTAACTTTTTACATAAATGTTTGATGCTTAGCCTCATTGCTAAGTGCAGGCAAGTAAAGTTTTCGTTCTTGTAGCGCGACTCTAATTGGATCAATTTGTATTTAAATGTAACTATGCTAAAGACCGAGTTTTAGCTATATAAGTAAAAATATTAGTGCTTTAGTAATTAAAGCTGTTGATTCATATAAATTACAAGACTTTTTTGGGGTGTTCTTTTTCTGGGTGTTTTTTCCCAGATATGCTACTCATATTTAGGTGCTTCCAGTGACAGCCCGAATGCCAGTAGTGAAATGTCTCTTCTTACAGTGAAAATGTAATTGAATCACAATATTTATACATTTTAATAGGCAGCAACGAACTTATTATTATTATTATTATTATTATTATTATTATTATTATTATTATTATTATTATTATTATTATTATTGTTGTTGTTGTTGTTGTTGTTATTATTCACAGATGTCAGTACTAGGCTTTATGTAATTTTGTACCATATTTGGTTTGTAGTATCACCGATACAACACGACTTCAGCTACCGGCTAGTAACTTTGAGGAAGGCGGTAGTTCAGTTTTGTTATTGCTGTGGAAATGTAACTAATTCGTTCTTTATTTTATTCGAACAGGCAAAAAGAACCTAATTTCTCTTCAAGAATGACAACGCTGTTTGTATTAGAATTTTTTGACTAATATTTCGTAGTTTAAACAATGTTGCTCACCTTCCATTTTGGCAAAAAACATCGTGAATGCCGGTAGGGAAATTTTTTCTCGCTGTTATCGCGGTTGACTTGTAATATGTGCTTTGTTTTTATGCATTTCGTTGATATCAATTGACCCGCTTTCCGCGTATGACTATACTAGTACGGTCTGTATTTTTTAACAATAATATTTGTTTTGTATATTTTTTCATATTATCTACGTCAATTATTTTGGGTTGATAGCACAAATGCAGGTAGTGGCATTTACGTTCTTGGGCCAGACGTTTAACTAGATCGCCTAATTATTATAGTTATATAGGTGCCAAGGACTATGTTGCTTAATACTAGGACAATAATATTGGTTTATTCATTTTTTACATTTATTATTTTATGCATAATTTCACGTGCACTGCACTTATTCAATTTCATACCGGTGACATTTCTACTGCCGGAAGTAAAATTCCTTTTTTTCTTTCCTTTTTTCAATTGAATTATAATTGGATCCCGTTGTTATAGATTGAAATATGCACCTATGCTGCTGTTTTTGAAACATATATAAAAACTAGTAATTTAGTAATAATTAATATTAGTTGGTTCATAGTTTCAATAGACGCCAGGAAACAGCACGAATGCCTGTTGTGAAATTATGTGAGATTGTTTCAATCTAAACATAAGCGCCCAATATTAATTTCTGTTAATAGAATGAGTAGTTACATATTTTTTACATTAATACTTCCGTTGTATTTTCCTCATTTCTGCATTGCTGCATTTGCCGGGAATTTTTACATTAAAATTGGTGCCAATAATAGATTTTCTGCATGTAGATGTCAATATTAGTACTATTGTAATTTTTACATAAATAGTGTTACTGCGACGTTATTATCGCCACAGTGGTGGAGGTCGTTAAGGCTCGTACTCGTAAGCGGAGTTCGATTCCCACCAGGACTATCCTCCTTGATGTTTTTTCCAGGTTTTCCTCAGTCCTCATAAATGGCAAATACCGGATACGTACCCTAAAATTTGGGCGTGAAACGCTTCCTTCTTTTAAAAAAAATCCCTCTATTGCATCATTCTTATCATTGCACTGCACTAATTGTCGATATGTAATTGCCTAAAGCCGGTCACTAGTTTAATGTTTCTTTATATAAGTTTAATATATAATGTATTATTTACATAATATTTTATTCACATAAATGTGTTTGGCTGGTAATTTTCAACAGAGATTTTATTACCTCTTTTATTGATATAAACAAATAGCAGTCTGGAATTATGCCCCCCATCAGATTAATGTATCAAATGTATCAAAGGATAATGCGGGAAATGTTTACACTTCTAGCAGCTTAATTTTGCAACTATTTTTGTTCTTCAACTCAATATCCACGAGGTCATAAATTCATAGTTATCATCGTAATTACCCATAATGTATTTTATGTATTGAAATAATAAGATTGATATATCATAGACATTTTAAAAAATGTGAGAATTTGGTTTGATGTTACACAAAAAGTGCAAAACATAGCCTTTCGCTAGCAAGGGGTTTTGCATCTCTGCGGATGGACATATCGGCCGCGCCTGTATTCTGACTTCGCTTTTGGTATAAAATCTTACCTAATATCAAATGCGGGAAATATCTTTTTTTTTTTTTTTGATTGATTTATTTATGGACGCTCTTTAACATTTTAGGTTATCAGCGTCCCATTAACTCGGGGCGTGAAACGGCCGACAAATTTTGCTCAGAGGCCTCTTTTTCAGGCTTGAGGTTCTTTTTCGTACCGTAAACGTACGACACGGGACCCACGGCTTTACTTCCCTTCCGAAGGAAGCGCATACTTAGGATTTTTTAGCCCGAAAAAAATCCATCGGTCCTGGCCGGGTTCGAACCCGCGTTCTTGGGTGTAGGAGGCAAGTATGGTAACCACTACACCGACAGGAAATATCGTCCTCCCTCAACTAAGCAAATATTGTACCGGGTAAACACATTCCGATTGACACGATTTAGATTGTAATATTAGTGACGTTTGATTTCATTTCGTATATTTTCCTGGAGTTTTTCCAATGTATGATCTGTGATTTTTATATGTGAGGTAGCCTGAAGTTCAGACGGATAGACGTGGGGGGCAGGACTGTCATACTCAGCACTAATCACTCTTATCTTAACCACTACCCCAATTTACCCTTTATCTTCTCTACTGTATAATATGATTTCTCTTCTTTCGTATTTGATTAAAAAGGAGACCATTTCATTATCTCTTTAATTTACTGCCTGCTTGTAAGAAATCGGACCGATTATACATCTTGCTCCAATTTTCCTATCGCCACGGGTGGCCGAGGTCGTTAAGGGGCGGACTGGTGAGCAGGAAGTCTGGGATTCGAATCCCGCCAGGACCGTCCTCCCTGACTGAGGTTTTTTCCAGGTTTTCCTCAGTCTTCATAAATGGCAAATGCCGGGGAATTACCCTAAACTTAGGCCTGGAACGATTCCTTCCTTAAAAATAAATCCTTTCCCAATGTAACATTTCATCTCATGTATCATAGTGTCCTTCGCCTTGGTGCCTCTATAGCAAAAACGGGCGTTAAACACTATTCATTTATTCCAATTTTCCTATCATAAAGATGAGTTTCTTTTATACAATTTGGACTTTCAGAACACCAATAGTGACTGATGTGTGTTCACACGACATTTTGGTGGAACCACATCTCGTCCGAAAGTAAATCAAGTAGTGGGTGGATTAATCCTTAAATCACTAATGAAAGAAACCACTCACAATAACGTACACGTTCTACGGGTTCACCTTGTCGTAGACAGTGGACATGCGCACACTTGTAAAGTTTGAATTTTGTTTCTGTGTATGCATAAGACACTGCAACCGCAACGTGTGCTAATTTCGGAAGGGATTTTGTTTGCGAACATGCAATACTTCACTAATCTCTTCTAATTTATATTCTATAAAAACTATTTGTTTCTTGTTTTGCACTGAAACAATAGCATCAACTTTATTCATAAGGTCATGAGGAAGTAGTCAAATTCCAAGGGAACTTCCGAATAAATTCTTCGTGAATGCGATGAGCTAATTTCGTATTTATAATAGCATTTACACATAGAAGCATGTTGCTCTAAAGTGAACTGTTTTGCCATCTTGCCATCTAGACTATTGACTGCTCGTAAGTTCAAGGACAGGCAAGTAGGCGGCCGTAAGCCAAAAAGGTAAATCCGGTGCGAGCGGCGAGGCCATATTCTAGAAGCCCAGAACTTAAAATAGATTATATCCCCTAATATTACATTTACGTTCCCTGAATCATTTATTAATATCCAAGCGTTTTGGGAAAGAGCCGGTTTTGGACATTTTACCTATAATACACTTAAACTTAAGATTTAGTAGGGAGGTTTGATGCTTTTTCATGTTTCTATTGCTTACTTTACTTTACCTTACTTTACTTGAAATTTTAAATAATTCTATTTCAAGAGGTTTCTTTATAGATTTTAATTTTGTATTTATCCTTTTTTAATTTATTACTTTTAGATTGTAAACTGCAAAAATGTTAATATTTAAATAAGTACATTTATTTATATACATAATTTCTTGGTGCCAAATATTAATCAATAGCAGAATTGGGTTTTATTGTTTTCATTCCTATCTTAACTGAAACTCTCATCATTAAAAGAGTGAAAAAAACTAAGAAATAATTTCCACATATTCTATAATGAGCTATTAGTGCTATGTTTTGTTTTACTATAACGCGTTACTTTAAACTACATTCTCATATAAAATTTGTAGAGTGGTAAATGCAGTAACTAATGTTCATTATGACACTGTTATTATTTAGATATTTGCACATGCCATTTGATACTTGAAATTTTCTCTAATGGGTAACTGTAAGGTAGGTTTTGTCGCGATGTCACCAATTTGTATTTCTTTCTATCAAAATTAAAGGATAATTATTTAATTTGTCAAAATGCTTAGTCGGTTTAAAACAGCAATCAGAAATGGGAATAAATTCAACCCACAATTTTGCAAACGTATCTTTTATACTTTTTTTAAATTAATTGTTTATTTATTTATTTTCCCACAAGTGTAAAGTACTTGAGAGTTTAATCGACAATTATTCATATTTACTATAGTCTTAATGCAGTCTTCTTTCCTGCTTTATATAATACATGCGAAAAAACTTATTTTCTACAGGTTTCTATACTCCCGATTCCCTAATATGGTATTTGATTTAATTTACTTTTACAGTTTGCATTTGAAACGCCTATATACTCTGGCTAATCTATTCGTTATATTTCCTTGCTTTGTACGTTCTTTAATATATGCAATGCCTGTGTGTTTTAAAGACATTTTCTTCATGATCGATACATTGCATTTCATTTAAAGCCTGTTCTGTTAACATTTCTTCAATGATTGTTGCTCTCTGTACCTGCTAACCTTCATAACGCTGTTGGTTCCTCATTGATTATTACTTACTAGGATAAAGTCATTTCGCTAGAATGTTATCAGAGGTTGTCGACGTCCCTACTAACTTTTACTGTGGCACTCTAAGCTTCATTTTGACTCCAACTAACCCTTGGCATATAATTCCGGCGAAACTGTATTCTGGACTATTATAATATACTCTGATCTGCTATATCATGGAAAAATACATACTAAATTGGTTAGAAACTTAATTTCAGCTGTAAATAAGCATGTTAATCCTAGCACTAAAAATCCGTATTTGAACATTAATGTAAAGAAAACTGAGCATACCCACTCTTCCCCCATTCTATTTTCGATGTTAATTTTTTCTTATTATATTCCGTATTTTTTGTACAAGTGTTAACTTTACTGCAGCAGCATAACAAATGTAAAGGTTATTAAGCCTGCTAAATTGCAGTGATTATTAACTGCGTAAATGTATTGTTAACTTTATTAAATTATAGCTTACAAAGTCTAAAAACCAGTTATTTATTTATTTAAAATTGTATTTTTACTTGCCGATTCCACGCATAAAATTTTGTCTTAATTTAGTTATAATGACCACGAGAGTCCGAGAATCAGCCAAGTTTGCAAATGTCTTATGCCTGTCAGAGGGACATTTTAAAGCAATTTGATATAAATTATTATTATTGCATTCTGTTGAAACATCACAAGACTGTGGTATACTGTTAAAACTCCTGGTTGTTTTCATATGTTCAGTATTCCAAGTTATATGGTCCACTATACTTATATGTAGCTTTGTGATAGTCGTGATATTTTTTTACAAAGGAGTGGGGAGAAATCATCTGGTTGCACCAGAAAGTTTCTTCGCTTACTATACACAGAAAAACTGATAGAAAGGCGACAGGTAGCCACGTTTGGCAACATTGCATTAAATAATTATTCATTGTTAAATGTTAAAGTTGTACATCTCTTTTGTCATCATACATGGTTGATATTTGATATTTATAATATTGTAGTTTGTATCTGTTGGGTCGTATTTCTTTCAAGATTTTGTTATTCTTATTTATTCGTACAGTTCCTAAATATTTACATTTAAATCCTTTTTTAAGGAGCCATTTATTAATTAAAGCGTTGCATTTTGGCAGTGGATGCCATTTTAGTCCTGCAGGCGGAATGTTTCACAGTTTAGCTGTGTGTTACTATCTAGGGTTGTCGTAATGAAAACAAAATAATAATAATAATAATAATAATAATAATAATAATAATAATAATAATAATAAACGAAATTCCAGTACACTATTTGTAGCACAAGAGATCAATTCAGTTGGAAAAAATTTAAAATAAAATCATTATTATAATAGCTTGTGTTTATTCGTATTAATTTTTTATGATCTTTCTCAAAGTAATCCCCGTTGGCTCCAATATACCTGTCCCAGCGTTTCTGCCTGTCTTCAAATACATACTGGAAACCAATTTGACAGATTTTTTATACAATCCTCTCCGCAGTCTTCATCACCGGTTATGATATTTAAAAATGACTTTCACAAACGTGTTTCTTCAATCAAAGGAAAGATCACACTAGGCTAATTCTGGACTATTGGGAGTGTGGGACACATGTCATATTGATATGCCATGTGCGGCTATGCATTATCCTAATGCAGCATCCAGCTTGTTGTACGGAAATGTGGCCCTTTTGCTTGTAATATGGCGTTGCAGTTTTCGGTACATCTCTGTAGTATAGCCCAGTTACAATTGAGTGCATATACATGCTGGTAAATCTTTTCTTGAATATGAAAAAATGAGATGGATATAACTTTCCCAGTAGAAGCAGTTCCTTTCCTCCTTCTCTCTCTTCTCTGTGTGTGTGTTTGTGATTATAGATATAGATATTTCCACACATTTGCTGTTTACTCTCAGAATCGAAATTTAAGTGTCAAATTTCATCAGCTGTGTTTACCTGTGCAAAAAATTCCCCATCTTGTAATATCTTAAACTGTATGCGAACATAATTTTGTTCGGGAAGTATTCAAACCCACCATGAACAAACAGGTCTCATGTACATTTTTTCAGTTTTAAATATGTGGGTGGCACCCAGTATAAAAGTTTCATTTCTCAAACTGTTCTTAATATAATTCGAAGATCCTCTCACAATGACTGCAGCGGTGTAAACCTTTCTTCCATTAGAGAAAAATAGCCTCGTGTCCACCTTCCTTCGAAACTGGTTGCATCTATTCTTTAAACCATCTTTGAACTATGTAATTGGGAAGAACATTCTCCGTATCTCTGCTGTAACATTACATAGGCCTCAGATGAAAATTTATTTTAGAGCAGTATGTTATATGTCACATCCTTTTTGTCATAGGTAGAGGTGAACAAGTTTCAACTTGCACGCCTCTCGCATGTGAATACTGGAAGTGACAAAAGTGATACTAATACCACTGCACAGTACTCATTAAGCCAACAAAATATTTCAACTATGTTTTAATGCTAGAAATTATGCCTGTAAAAATGGATTATTCTGTATTGAACAGACCTTGTATTAGAACAAAGTTATTACTAATATCATTTATTCATATAATATGAACAGAGGCCACATCAGGATTCCAGCTTAATTTTATATAAATTTGCATAAACAAGAGTAAATTTTTACTTATCGTCGTAAAACACTTTCACTTTTTAACAATTCAGAATATTGCTCCACAGACACAAATACTGAAGGTATATAAAATCGTTTGAAAGCATATTTTTATTTTTTGTCCGATAGGAAACTATTCAATTTGACCATTTGGTCAAAGAAAGGACTCTCACACCATGTACGCAAGTAATCTATTAGGTTCTATAGAACAAGGCGACCAGACAATGGCAAAAATCTTTTTCAATCTAAATACATCAACTTATCATAATGATAACGGCATTCTGAAACTGTTTTTTTTTTCAGAAAACTCTCTCTCTCTCTCTCTCTCTCTCTCTCTCTCTCTCTCTCTAACGTTAAAAGTAAGAAACATGCATTCTAAATGTGTGTACCCAGAAAACTTATATTGGCTGGTTTCTGTTCAACTGGACTAAAAATAGTGGACTTTGTTCATACACTATAAAATCGCGGACAATTCTGTCATATGGCAATCCTACATTCATCAGCTTTATTCGAATGAGCTTTTGGAGTTATGCCAATTTTTGAAATGATACTTTTTATTCTCTAACTATATATATATGTTAGAGAATATTGGTCTAGCTTCTTGCCATTGAAGAACTCGCAGTAGTTCGAAATATAGCAATTTCAAGTGTGACTCTTTCTCTGTGTTTTATCTTTATCTACTTTTATTATTAGTGTTAATTATATATTATATATCACATATATTTAGCTCTCAAACGAGATCGGCTATTCATCAATGTTCATATTGACACTGTCTTCAGTTTCATTTTCAGACTTTTACATTACATGGGAAAATATTGACTATGTAACTCCAAAATTCATTTCCCTGTGACTTCCATAACGTTATGAAACTGGCAACACATTTAAACTTCACCACAAAACAACTTGAAACAGGACAATATAGTTGTCATTTTATTAAAAAAGAAATAAGCCTGTCCAAAAATGATATTGAGTACGTTTTTAAACCCCAACAGAAAATCTAAGCTTCAGGTACACATGGTTCATCATCTCAAGTTTTCTAGATCTGCTTTACCACAGTTCAACGTAATAGCTTTGCTGCCTTCAGATTAGTTCATCTTTTCCCCGTGTGAGCACACACATTTTATAAATGTAGTTTGTGGATTATTTTAAGTTTATGTGATGCGTTGTCACAAGGAAATATACTATTTGAAAGATTGGTGAGGAATATGAGTAAACTCGGTTTATGAAGATTTTTTTTCTTTGGTTTTTATATATATTTCAGTTATAAACGTTACAGGGAAAATCATATTACTATATTTGTAATTGTTAATTCACAACTACAGAATTATTTCTTGAACGTTTAAAATGAATCTATACATGTTAATGAAGTGGAGGAAAGCTGCAATCAACAACTTGTTGAAAATGATTAACTTATGCTGTGAAATCGAGTGTTAATTTCTGTTAATATAAAACTTTTTATGAGAGAATCAACACATTCAAATATATACCACACAGATGCTTTATATCAAAACAGGTATACAAGGAATGTAGTTTTAAGAAAAATGTACAAATATGTTCAAAGTTTTACTATTGCATTTCTCTTTTAAATACTTTGAATGACCAGAAAAATATAATAACCAGACTTTTTTTATACTGCACCAGCTTAATGACAAGCACCTATTGTTTTCAGTGTGCTAATGTGCATTTTAAAAGATTTCATTTTATTAAAGGAAAATATAATAAGGTACGTATTTCTAGCTTCCTTGGAAATATTAAAAAAAAAAAAAAAAAAACAACATTGAAGTTGATATTTTTTAAGAAGACATCTGAGGTGAACAGCGGCAAAACCACCATAGACAGAGGCCAGCAGTGTTACCAGAGTGTGGGAGGGTGATTAGTGGCGTAGTCACACTTATAAATACCACATATACTCTATGACGACACTGCGATATGGCGAGGAAGCACCGCCATTAAATAAGTGCTGCCATTATTATCGTAAACTTTATTAAAAGACCTCTAGTCTACATGTTGGAGCATTCAGAAACACTAACCAATTAAAACGTCTTTTCAACTAAATGAGGTAATACCCGCTATCAGGGGAAAACATATTAAGAAAAATCAAATAATGTGTAGCATAGTCATTGTTATAATAAAAGTATTGTAAACATGAAAGAACTTAAAATATGGTATGACATGCATAACCTGTTCTGTTAATATACAGGTAAGTCAAAATTATGTTCTCGATTTCTTTTCTTTGTGAAATGAAGTGAGTAAACGTTTTTCAAAATGTAAAGTTTGAAAGCAAACTTTTAAAGTTTTAAATACGCCTGCCGGCTTTGCATGCTCGTTATTTTGTCCAATAAGAGACAGTTCAAGAAAATGACGAGTGGAGTATAGAAGACATATATTTTCGTGATGCTCATAAGAACAAGTGTTGTTGGTTCTCATTGCCAGATAAAATGTGGGACAGACCACCCAGCTGTTATATTTTTATTTATTTATTTATTTATGGACGCTCTTTAACATCTCAGGTCATCAGCGTCCTATTCAACTCAGGGTGTGAAACGGCCGACAAATCCCAGCTGTAAGTTACCACAATAATGTTATTTAACAACTGTGAAGAAATGGAGCATGTTAGTGCTTGTTATGCAAGGAATTTCCAAAATGCACCTACCAAACAAGCCGAGAAACAGAAAACTTTGTGACGGGCACTGGGGAAGCATTAATGATATTTTACTGCCTGCATCTTCTACATGATCTGAAAAATGATGTATGTTAGATCTCTTTCGTTTAAATCAGCGCGGACTAATGACAGAAGAGGGTTCTGTGAAAAGTTGGTTTTTGGTGGCGAAGCAACATTCCACATGCCAGGACTTGTACACAGACATAAAGTGAAGATTTGTGGAACTGAAGATTCCTACGCATTCAGAAACATGAATGTGATTTCCCTCCAAATCTGCGCATTTGCTCATGATATCTTGTTTTTTGCGGAAGCCACTGCTAAAAAGTTAACTAACTTGACGGGCTGCAACTGGAGGAAGAGATGTTAACTTCATCTTTAATCAGGATTGTGACCTTTCACGGAAAATGGCCGTTCAACTAGAGAGCTGGTACACTGCATGTTACACTTACAAATGTCATCCCTGTCATTTAATCTTTGTGGTTTCATCGTGGATCGTGGCTTTGTACCACCCATTTGAAGATATGCTGATTGGCATACAAGCGAACGCAGGACTGGTGTTGAAGAGGTATGGAAAGTTTAAGCGGAACTGAATTACCGGCTTGATATGTACCATGTTACAAATGGCGCAAACATTGCACGTTTGGAACGTGTTTTAAAGATCCTTCGTAATGACTGATTATTATTAATTGTGTTACATTAAACTTTATAAAAGGAGAATATAGTTTTGACCTGTCGTGCAGAATTTTGCATTCAAGTTAATGTTCCCTTTTTATGCGTAAAATTTTATAAGTTAATGGGGAGGGGGGTAAATGAAACACTAAGAAACATTTCTTCGATAATATGAAGAATGGGTAAATGCAACGCTAAGAAACAGGTTTTAATTGTATGGGAAGGGGGTAAATGCAAAACAAAGAAACCTTTCTTCAATTAAATAGGGCAGTGGGGCGTAAATTGAACACTAAGAAACATTTCTTTAATGATGTGTAGACTATAATATAGTTTAGTTTAGTTATTTATATTTTGTTCATTTGATGATATGCAATTTAGAAACAATAACTAACAACAACAAAAGCAAATAAAGGTGTGTCAAACTCGAGGTGTCCATCGTATTATTTGGCATCCTTCCCCCTCTTTGAAAGAAATTTTGTAAATTAAGGCGAAAAGCACCGTATATTGCCCAAATGAGCATCACTGCCGCCTAAACGAATGCGTGCGCATCACTGAAAATTGGCAATGCCGCATATGTGCATCTTAAATCTAGTATTGAATCGCGCAAATTGTATGATTCTATTTACATATTAAATGCATCGTTTCGTAGGTCGAGAGACCCTATTAATGAAAAGGTGTAAACGGGTTGGGCCACTTGAGGTAGTTTGAGACGGGAAATTACCCCCATCTCAAATGAGTTTGACACACTTGATCTAATGTGAGAGAACAGATTATGCAAATCATGCTTTATATTGGGTAAGTTAGCTAATCCTTGTTTTCAACATTTAATTATAAATCTTAACTTGAAATTGAAAATCAATTTTATGTGCAAAGAAGAAGCAATGAGTATTGGGGCACTAATACGTTACAACTTATTCGATAAACCTGAACGAGTTTAGGCCACTGCTATAATAATCTTATATGCTACACTAAATACTGCATTAGATGACTTGCACATAAATGAAATAGTAGACATTTTAGAACAATAATCGGTAAAATGCTGCAAGCTTAGGTGGAGTATATTACAGGAATTTTTCGAAAGTTTCTGTGGTTTTTTTGTGTCCAGTACACATGTCATGTACAGAGAACTGTTACTAATGCAGTACCTCAGGTTGGACATGCTTTAGTACACATTATCAAAGATACGGTCTAGTTAGCACTTCAGGTTATATCGCGAGAATTTCTTACAAATTTAGCACCATTTCAACATTCAGACAGCTACTAGCCGGATTTATCAGATGGTGGCAAGGGATCAACTGTACCATTGCCTTTTGATGAATTGGGTTTGGCTTTGACTTTCAGCATAGACTCGCACTTATTGAAGCATAAATAATAAGCCATTACTTGGACAACCGGGCGAGCGCTGTTTCGCTTTTGTGAATTTTAGTATTTAAGTAAGCAGGTAAGACATGAGCAAAATACGCTTAGAGGTATGGAATGTTGGAAGTCCATGAAATGTACTCATTTTCCATAACTAACCTTGACTCTCTCTGACGATTGTTTTGTAGAGTACGCGCGTTAACATCATTATCATCGCCATCATCTCCCACCTCCAAGCTATTACTAAACAACCAAGCGTTTGCTTTTATCTTACCTGTGCACTGGTACTTTATGAAAGCACACATAATAAATGGGAGTACTCGGACATGAAATATTTATATGCATCTATATTGTAAGTGTGTGCTTTCACATCGTACGGGTGTGAAACAACGCTCATCTGACACTAGTCCAAGTCCTACGCTGAAAAGGCCTAGCATTTATGTAGAGAAAGTTACCACATCGTTAACACTAGCAGCTATCAGTATCCAACAATCCCAACCGTTTTTGCACAGGAGAGCAAACCTTAAGTGTTAACAATGGACAGTCTGGGAGAGCATCTTGATGAGATGTTTTAGACTCATCTTTGGGTGCAAGTAAGCAAAACATTCAAGTAATTAGCACATAGAAGTAATGTACTCTTAACCTGTGAAGGTTACTAAAATGATAATGCACTATAAGGGGACCTTATGGCTATGTAGCAAGCCAAGAGGCTGCCATTCTTAATTGAAGGTGGTATAAATAATGGCAGTGACATATGAGTAGGTGTGCTAAGGTCCTGGTCTGAACTGGGCATATAAAGTCAGTATGATTTAATGCTGCTTGCCAGCAAATAACAACATGCTTAGCAGAAATATTCAAATATCAACGAGTTTTTCTAAAACTTCAGAGTATTATTTGTGAATGGTTTTGTAAATATTGAATGTTATGGGAAATAATACGAGAGTGGATCAGAAGGTAAAAACGGTTTTTAAACTACGCGGTTACCAAATCGGAAGGAAGAATATGTTGGTGTTGATTAATGGGTACTTCCACTACAGACAACCACCGCTAGGCCGTTGATGAAGTTGCTCGCCATAAGGTATTACTGGATTGCATCACCGAAGAGCACGTACCAATGTGCGATTTCTTTCGGCTTAGAAATAGTTAGAAACTTGTGAATTAGAAGAGCAATTGCAGCAAAGGTCTAAACGATTTGCACAAGCAACAATGCATGGAGGAAGAGTACGGAGAAAATGTGTGCGCTTCAGAAAGAATTGATGTTCACCATCGAAAACAGGACAGAAAGAAACTAAGTATTAAGTAGAAACATCGGCAGTTAATAATTTAAAAGGGAAATATGCTGACAAATGGGGTATATTTTTTAAAGACATGAAATTGATTACTAAATTGATTACTTCAGGAACATCAAACAATGTACAATAAAACTTAATGAGGTTAGGCACAAGAAAAACTGAAACCTTCAATGTGCATCAAAAGAAGAGCAACATATTTTAGAAGTGTATTGCTGTAAAATGACAGTGCATATCCGCATACTGTGGCAGTGCAGCATTGTGGGTTGGAACTTTTTGTACAACCATCCCTTATAGCCCACAGCTGGCATTGTACTTTGTTTGGTTCATTGGAGTACTGGAAAATAATAGGCTCACCTCTGATGAAATATAGGAAGTGCCAGGAAGAAAATTAAAAAAATATCTGCACATACGTCATAACACAACTCGAATGGCTATCTATACGCATGCTTGGAGTTTGTACTGTTGTGTTCACATTATCGAAGTTTGACTTTCATCACGTCATTTTTCCTGCTGCTGAGACAGCGCACATCAGGAGGAACAAAGAACAGTAATGTAATTTATTTTATCCAAAAGTGTGTCAAGAGGTTGAAATTCATCGAAGGCTTTCAACATTATACGGGGGCTGTGCCATAAAGTATAGAAATTTAAAAGTTGCACAAGGGTGAATCACAAAGAGAGAACAGCACGCCCGTCAACCTGCACCACTGCCGAGAAAATTCAGCAAAATCTAGAGAAGATACTTGTGAACCGGCGAGTAGTCCTCGATGAGGTAGCGTGTTCTTCAGATTAGTCATCGTTCTGCCGACCAAATCATTACGAGTTGGATTTCCATAAAGCCCTGCGAGTAAGGAGCCAAGAAATCTTACCACAGATCACAGGCACATTTCGTCTGAGGTGCGTCTTGAGAGCACCACCTCCAAGAAGCAGCATGGCTCGGAGGAAACCAGTCGTCGCATCGCACGCTTGTACTATAAGCAGTGAAAAGAACACCACCGCTTCCACCCCGCTCCAACAACCAAGTCCCCTCGGAGCACTAACTCGACCACTCCGCCGCCATTTGCTAATATCTGAAGCCTGATTTCGCCGGGCGCACCTTACAACCACAACCACCGCAGCCAATCACCTAAGCTTTCATAGTTCAGCACACCAGTTCAGAAAACAAGCCTACACAGAAATCCAGCACCTATAGTGCAGAAATCGCCGGAGTCACACGGTTCTCTACTAAGAATTAGTTCTCTATAAAGCTCGGCACCAATAGGTCTCGGCAGTCAGAATGACAATGAAAGAATCTGATCACACGGGACTCTCTCTGTTGATGCGCCTCAACTTTTAGAGGACTGTAATGACGCACTTAGGAAGGAAATGCGTGTCGCAGGACAAGATACAGCCTAGCAAACATAAAACAACATTGATGTCACTCAATTCGATTCACTAGAACTCAAACAACAGATGCACCAACCAAACTACAAATATAAATGGTGATTAAAGAATATACTCCTCTCATCTGTCACCACTACCACTCTTAATTCCCAAGGGGGCAAGCTGAACCCAGGTCAAGCTTGTCTCCCAGTTACCTTTCCTCATCTACTGAACATGCATTGCACGCCAGTCTTACCCATCGCCCTGAATGCAAATATGGAATACCCCACCACCTAGCTCCCGATTGATCCCACTTCAACTTCCCCACCCCTTTCTTGCTATACCCTTATATCCTTTATCATTTGTTAAAAAAAAAAAAAAAAAAAAAAAAACAACACAGGCACTAATGTGTTATGAACTTCCAACGAATAGAAGACCATTGTGACAATGAAGGCACAGAATTCTAAGCAGAAAGTCACAGGTGATAACTGGATTTCGTCATTGAGAGTCAGAATCCAAACATAAAGTATGTAGATCCGGAAACGCCAATGAAAGAGTAATTCAAGATTTATTTTTTGCAGTAATTGTGATGCTAATATTTTTTGGAACTCAAAATATCAACTGCAAGGAAAAGGTATGAACGATGAACAGTATAAGAAGCGATTTGCTCGACAATAATCTGATACCAGCAATTCGAAGCAAATGCCTATTAAGTAATTATTGTTGTAGCTTTACATTAAGTCAGCCATACTGCTAAAAACATCAATTATTTGGGTTTCAAGGTTCTGGAACATATACCTACAGCCCAGATGTCGCCCTTTCTATCATCATTTGCATCTCTCGTAATCTCTAGTGTTCTCTACCAGAATGCAGAAGCTAGTGGAATAATGCTTCAAGTGCATATTGTTCTGATTGGTTGCACTTAGAATGATATATTTGTTTGCATACATTTACTAACTTGTAAATGTGGTACATGTTCTTGCCTTCACTTTCTGATACACTCTCGTAATTGATAAAACTGCCATGAGAAAGATAAAGTTAGAAAATGTCTAAAAATGTATACTTTACTAGCATCAAATGTGAACTATTGTTCATTTATAACTCCTTATAATAAGGTATTAGGGAGTATAATATTTATATTTCCCATAGATAATATACTTTTTTATATATTTATTCTTCAAAGTTCTGATTTGGCCTTTAATAATTAGATAAGATGATCATTTACATTACACATGCCCTGCAAATTCTTTTAAATAGATAACTGAGAGTTGTCAGAAGTAAATTAACTCAAATAGAACACGTAATTGATAGTAGAAATGAAAATTCTCGTAACTTCATTTAACCAAACCAACATCAGTGTATTGCAGAAGACTTGTTAGAAAACATCAGATTGTATAAAATACTATCAATAAAGGATTAAACTTATGGTATTTTTGGCTACTGTAATGTAAAATGATAACTAAAACTTTAAGTTCATGAAAGTGAGAAATCTTTGCATAAATGCTGCATTGAATTAAAAGGAAATAGATATTAACACTATTTTACAGTAAACACAAGTAAACTTCGCAATGTTATGAATCTTCATGTTTATAAATATCAGAGATAAAATGTAAACCAAAATTAATAAGAAACGAGGAAATCTACAGAATTTGTAAGAAGTAAATCTGTAGCTGTCTTGATAAGCTTGTGCACCTTCATAAGCAGTTATCCATTAACCACATTTAAAAAGAATGTTTAAAGAACCATACCTGAAAAAGGTGGATCCTGGACATATTTCCTGCCATTTCATGTTCATGTACGTTATCATACACATTATGTTTGAGATTATGACCTATTCCTCTGACACCTGTAGGTGCTTAGTGTAACTACATTTGAATGGTTTATACTGTGCAAGTTTACGCCGATCTACAAATAAGTACCAAAATGGCGGACATGCTACCAATCTATTGAGAAAAACTAGCAAACTTGGTTATTTTCACTCCTTTGCGTTTCATTTTTTGTAACATTTATACTAGAAGAAATCCATGGCCAGTTTGCCAATTGAGAGTATCTCCAATTTCAGAAGTGTACTGCAATTGATCTTGCAATAGTTATCCGAATTAAAACTGTAAGGTCCTTTAGAGAGTTAAGTTTTATATATATATATATATATATATATATATATATATGCGTGTGTGTGTGTGTGTGCGCGCTCTCCTCTCTCTCACTCACTCACTCACGCACGCATGCATGCACTCTCTCTCACTTCTTTTTCTTGTCATTTATTTGTAAATTTAAAATGTTTCACAACTTTTGTTTTCTAATGAAGTTCTGAATTTATTTTTCTGAGCTTTTCCCTAATATAAATAGTATTATAACAGTTATAAACAGTATTTCACATTGTCCTGGGATTTTAATGCTCTGACGAGCAGCCTGACGTTTTTGGCATAATCTGTTACTTTTCTTCTTACCTAAGACATGCATACATGGTTTTGTGAAAGAACGAGCATTTACAAAGATATTAAATACAAGCTTCAAAGTTCTAAATGTGTCTACATAAAATTTTAAATGAATGCTAATATATAAAAACTTAAATACATTACATTAACTTCTCCTGGAGACTAAAATAGTATTTATATGCGAATTTTTGCTTATTTTGATAATTATATGGCTATGAAAGTTTAGGAACTGTAGTGTTTTACTTTGTATTTGCTGGTTCAGTTTGTCTCTTTCTCTTTGTTTGACATTTGAATATAAAAATAAAATTGTATGCCATATCATGTGCAAGGAATATTTTATCACATACATGGCACTTGAGATTCCTCTGACATCTATAAGTGCTAAGTTTAAATTAGAATTGTTCATACTGTCTTTTAGGGCTTAGGTCTAATCCTCATAAGTTAATGACCTCACACAAATATGGTTAATATGTTACCAACCTATTAGACCAAGAAATGTTAGCACACTTAGTTATTTTCTATATTTGTGCTTTGTTAGAAAAAATCTGTTGTCAATCTACCAATGGAGATCTCCATTTCCCTTTTCAGAAGTGTGCTGCATTAGAATCTCTTAATTAAAACTGTATTCCTTTATAGAGTTCAGTACATGAATATTATTTTTCTAGACATTTATTTAAAGTAATAATGTTTTACAGCTTTATGATGCCAAGAAAGTTCTGAATGTTATTTTCTGAGCTTTTCTTTAGATTTGAGAAGGTATGGCAAAGGTCTTTCAGGACATTTCTCATCAGTATCACTATATTTTGTTATAACAATATTTCAAGTAGTTTACCGGGATTTTAATGACCAACAGTCTGATATTTGACATAAGGTCTCGCACTTCTTCATACCTAAAACATAACATATGTATACTATGTTTTTGTGGAAGAAAAGCATTTAAAATGTGCAATAACAAACTTCAAAGTTGTAATTGTGTACTGCGTACACTTTTAAATGAATGCTAATACCTAACAAACTGCAGTACATTACATTAACTTAAAACTCAAAACAGTGGCTGTTTGATAAATGCATTTTTGTTTATGTTGACAGTTAATATGGCTATGACTGGAAATGTAATATTGTGTTTATAGTTTATCTCTCTCTCTCTTTCTATCTCTGAAACATAAGTCTACTGGGTGATGTGCTGTATGTCCATTGTGAAGGGAGGAACATGTAGGATCAATTTATTATTGCAAGTCATTAGAGATATGTCTTGGTTTTTTCAAATCTTATTTCATGGCAACTAAATTTGTAATCATTGTCATATTTTTGTAAGGAAAGACTTCTTGCATGTACCATCTTAACTGTGTTTAACCATTTATTCTCCCATTTGGAGAGTCCTTCAATGTTGGTTACACTTGTGCATTTGCTCAAGAGAAGGATAAATGTTTGCATTTAATGAGAAGGAAAATGTGTCACAAGAAGGAATTAAAATTATGATTTGTTTAAAATATTCAATGAAACATTACTCTAAGCACATTAAAGGAAACTGTTTTTGAACACATACATTATATACAGACTTGTAATTAAAAAGTTGAAAAAAACAAACTTCTTTCCATTAGAATTGCTGGTACTGTCGTTCTCTTCACCTTACTCTGTTATGTTTTTGGCCATAGGCAATTTACCACTTTTGAGCTCTTTGATTGGTGTAAAGTGATGTATAGGTGGTTGTAAATACTCTGTAAGGCTCCAATAACAGAGATTTAAAATAAAGTTTTTTTGGTGAGATGGTTCAATATGTGGCAGCAGGAACAATTGAATTATATTTATAACCTTCTCTTTGCATTTCAATTGTAATTTTACTCCATTTATCAATTGATTGTGACTCCGTAAGGGACACTTTTCATGGATTCCAAATCTTGAGGCTTTTTTAAACCTCACTGTAATATTGTAAATTGTATTTATGATTATTTATTTTTAACAAGTTTGCGTCAGTCCTTTAATTAATGCAAATTTTCCTCTTTGTTTCCAGTGAGCCCACCTGATCTTATAATGAATTAATAATGTAGCTATTGTTAACAACAGGTGACATGAATTATTTCCATATTTTAACCTCACTTGCCCTATTAAAATCTGATTTGTATATTTTGGGAACAAACAAGAATCTAGTGTTCGTTGTAAAATTTTTGCTAAAAAGGAATAAATGAAAGCAATATACTTCAAAGGCAGCAGTCTATATTAAAGCAATGACTTACTGGATAAAAATGTATCGAGAACTGCTTGGGGATGTATAAATAATTTCAGTATAAAACAAAACAAACATATAAGTATTCAGCTGAACACAACAGCACAATGATGTTTCGTTAGCATTTTTTGTTATACTTCATTGCTTCGGTTGTCGGCAGAGATATTTTCTTCTTACAATAAAAATATAATTATATTCCATGTTTTTATGCTGGAACGAGCACCAATGAACGAGTTTCTCCCCGTGTATGACACTACTATAATGTTTTAGATTAATATTTGGTTCGTACTTTCATCAATATGCATTTATTTAGTTGCCTGCAGATAAAAGCTCCAATACTAGTGTCGAAATTACGATCTTACGATGGAATTGAAGCACATTATATTTATGATGAAATAGAGAGGTAATGACTTATATTCTCCCCCTCAAATGAAATATTAGTAATATGATTTAGGTCGGGGCTGCGAACTTGAAAGTCGAATCGAACAATCCCCCCGTCGTCAATATATGTTGTGTGTGGAAGAGCATTGTTGTACATAATATGAATTCATCTCCAACAAATGGAGCATATCGCATGACGTGATCGGAAAAAGCTCGTTGATATAGCGCTGAGCGTTGAGGATACTATTTTCGAATACTAAATCGGACAACCTCCATAGAGATATCAGTAGTATATATCCCTCCTCGCGTGATTTTTATATCAAATTGATATCAAAAGGGGTGGGGGGTGATATCAAAAGTGGTGGGAGGTGGGGGTGGGAGGTGGGGGTGGTGGTGGTGGGAGGTGGTGGTGGTGGGAGGTGGTGGTGGTGGTGGGGGTGGTGGTGGTGGGGGTGGTGGTGGTGGTGTGGGTGTTGTGGGGGTGGGGTGTTGATATCAAAATCTCAATTTGAATTGATATCAAAATTTCTGTTTGATTAAGCGATAGGAAAATCTCTGTTTGATCGAGTGTTGGATTTAAATCTCCCGAAAAAAGTGTGTGTGATCAATTAATTACGTTGTAAAAAAATGGAGAGCCCTTCCGCCACTGCGTTGGCAGTTCGCCACTGCTCGCTCCCCCCACCGCTCGCTTTCGCCGCCCGCCTCGCTTTGTTCGCCGCCCGCCTTGTGTCCCTCGCTTTGTTCGCCGCCCGCACAATGCTTTTGCGTGAATTCGGTCTTCAATGGGTGGTTTCTTATTCGTTTGTATATATTCTTTTTAACAAAAACTCTGTATTTTCTCACACAGGGTTAGAAAAGTCAAAAACAATATGTGTGGGTTTTTCTTTACAGAGCCAAACTAAAAATAACACGTTGGCTCTCTCTGTATTTCTAAAAAGCTATTATTTTCACAAGGAAACAAAAAAACATTCTTCTAAAAATCCTATCTTCAGAGACATTTAAAAAGTTCTTTCTTTCGGGGGGAAAAAGACATTGTTAATAAAAGTTCTTTCACATTGGCTCTCTCTATATTTCTAAAAAATCTATCATTTTCACAAGGAAACAAAAAAACATTCTTCTAAAATCCTATCTTCAGAGACATTTAAAAGTTCTTTCTTAGTATGTTCGGGGGAAAGGTGGTGGGGATGGTGAGGTGTAATTTTTGATATCAATTTTTTTAAAATCACGCAAGGAGGGATATATACAGAAAAAAAATTAACATATACAGTTAGATATTTTTTATTGTACACAAAATTAACTTGGAATGGCTGTCTACAAAATTTTAAACACAATTAGATTTTTTATTGTACACAAAATTATACAAAATGACGGTGCTCACTGATCACAAAAATTAACTTGGAATGGTGGTCTACAAAAAACAAGAATTTGTTTTAAATACAATTAAAAATGCAATATTTTTAAAAAGTCTGTCTCACTGGTGAGGGTTTTCAAAAAATGTTTTTATCCCTTCACAAAAATTATTTTAAAATGTGTGGTATATGTTTTTTTGACAAACAACACTTCACAGTCTTCGTCGTTGCTGCTTTCCTCCTCCTCCTCCTCGTATGGTGTGGTGACGCAGGTGAGCGACATGTGGGAAAAGTTGATGTTGAGAGGTTCCTGGGTCGACGGGGTGGCGATGGGGACGACGAAATCGTTGATCGATGGTGTTGTGAAGCATCCTGCCGATGTGACCTTGTACTCTAGGGCTGGTGTCTTGTCGATGGTGCCGAGGTAGATGGTGCAGCGTGCGTCTATGCCGTAGTGAAGTATTTTAGACGGGGTGCACTTGACTTCCACGACGTCGGAGTTGTTGGTTGCTAATTTGACGGTGACAGTTTTGTCATCGCCAAAGAAGGAGATTTCAGTTGAGATGAGTTTGATGTTTGCAGGGTGCTTGCCGCTTCTTGTGACGTGATTTTGGTTGTCAAAAACTAGTTTGACAAACACATTGTTGCCGACCCCCACCGGATCTGTTTGACAGGCCATGTTGATTTATTTCGGTGTAAACTTCAATACGTGTCTCCGGTAGCCGTTTCTGAGGACCTCTTCACCCTGGTACACGATGTAAAAATCGAACGAGTTGAGCTGGTTGATGAGTTCTGCGGAAAGATTGTTAAATCTAGTAGGTAGAAACACTTCTTTCCCGTTTTCGAGGCGAACAAGCGCCCTGGGTCCGTGCTTTGTTGATATGTTCCGGACCCCTACCACAACGTATGGTACGTTCGGTTGTAACGTTGACACTGACACGTACTCCGAGCTGCTCGCTACTGTAGATAGCTGGCGTAACGCGTCGTTGATCATGTTGACTTCTCTGTAGAACGTTTGCTACTGACACACATTGGGCAGTTTTTGGAGAGAGGGGGTGGACCATCGATGTGTGTGGTAGTGGAGGGGAGGTTGTAGTGCTGGTTGCAGCGGCGGTAAGGGGCGTAAATTATTTTAGCTTCAGGTGTAAGCACCGCCCATACAGCGTCCACTTCTTCTGGTGAATGATGTATAAAGATGGCGTTTCCCTCCACGGCAAGTAGATGACATTCATTTGGGTCCATCATTGTGAGGCGTCGACCATTTTTCAGAAACTTTATCACTAGGTCCATGTCCGTCGTCGCAGGCGTGATTGAACTTGTCCATCGTGATCGCACCCTCCATAACTTGTGTTCGTGACGTCATCACGGCCCCTGAACTTGTCCATCGTGATTGAACTTGTCTTCGTGACGTCATCACCCTCCGTGACGTCATCACGGCCCCTGAACTTGTCCATCGTGATCGAACTTGTCTTCGTGACGTCATCACCCTCCGTGACGTCATCACGGCCTCCTGAACTTGTCCATCGTGATTGAACTTGTCTTCGTGACGTCATCATGGTTGAACTTCGCCTTGTTTGGACTCCAGCTCTCTGATGAATATCGGTTTTAGAAAATGCTCCATCTCTAGGAACACTCTAAAGGTTGCGCAACGGATGTATCTTGTGTATTCGGTGTAGTTCATTTTCTCCCCGGAATCGTGGGCGTGAAGTAAATACATGCGATAGGCTGCTATTTGATTTTGTACTTCGAACTCTTCTTTCTTCTTGTGATAGATGATGTCGGTCACCATACGCTGTAGGCTTTCTAGCGTCCTCCATTCCTGCATACTCAACGATGTACAACGACCGTCCATTTTGATGATAATATTTTGTGTGCCAAATAAACGTTTAAAAATTATGGATAGTCGGTTGGTTATCTGCCACTCTCTTAGATGAAAGGTCAAGCTCTGTATAGTCGGCATCGTCTCTGAAAGCTTCTGCCACTCGGTCGAACCCAGGACCACAGTGTTGCGTCGCCCGCCAATGGTCACCACGATCTTGTGAGGAGATTTAGGTGAAAACCCAACGGCTGCAAACTTGGACTGCTTGCTGTTCAGGAAGTAAACATCCGTTAGCGGCCCCATGTCACTGTAAAAACAAGAACACCCCTTATGTAGCACACTCTTTTTTTCATTCGTCAATTAACCACACATACTGAATGCGACTTACCTGTTCAGCTCTCTCGGAACAACTGGTAGAGCGGATCATGTCAATGCGCCTTCTAAAAAAAAAAATACAAGAATTAGCAACATAAAATGTGTCAGAGTTATTCATGCATGATCATCCACAATTTGTATTAATACTAACCTTTAACGATATACATCTCTGATGTGTAGTTTGTGAGCACCCGCCAAGACTGTAGGTTCTTTTAATGATGTCATCGTTGTGATTAAAATCACTTATGCTGAATTTTGAAAAGAATTTCTCCTTGCGCAGACCTTGGAAGCGGTGGGATAGGTAAGCAACGACGTAATGGCCACAGGTAGTGCTGAAATCGCCTTGCAACCTTCTAGTGTTGTGAGACCATCTTGTACCACAACATCGATTTAAAAAATTTAGAATTTCCCCCGAAAGAGGTTCTATACCATAGCTATCGAAATATTCCCCCCGGTCGTTCTTTGCAACAAAGATGCAGATCCAATGTTTCCCTGGTTTCGTGCTTGGGTCAGTGTTAATGACAACTGCTATGGGAAGCTGTCTATTATACAAATTTATCGACGACAATTGGTCGCAAGCGTACACGCCTAAAAAGTGTGGTGTACATTTAGACAGAAGTCGGTGTATTTGCAGCGTATTCATGATACCAAAATGGTCCTGTTAGCATCAATTTCTATAGTGCGATGTACTTCTGCCATCACCAACAGGTTGATAGGTTCTGGAGTTTGATCTTTAAATCCTACACTTATAGACACAGTACCGTGTCGTTGCCCTGAAATGTAAGACTCGTTAGCGCTCATATCGGCTGTAAGATCAAACACCATAATGGTGTAACCGTGTGAATATTGATGTCTGGAAATTGAATGCCCCTCGTCCTTAAAGTGTATTCCGAGACCATCTTGAAGAGTTTGAAAACATTGGAGAAAGTGACCTGCATCAAAATCGGGCTGTAGGGGTTGTGAGGGAAAAGGCTGGCCGTTCACATACAGTTGAAACGAATTCATTTTAAAGTGTTGTAAATTGTATGGGTTTTTGTTAATGTTGCCGTTGTATGCCTGGTCTGCAACCATCGCCACTACCACTCTTCGAGGTATTTGCCCGATGAAAACATCGTTGAAAGTCATATTACTAACCCCCTTTGGAATGTTGAGAGCGTGAAATCCTACATCTTTGAGATGGTACTTTGCATTGTTCTTTGTTAACACAGCCTGATGGGCAAGTTTGATGGTCGGGGACGGCCTCACAGCTTTCAAAATCAGTCTAGCAGACTGAATCTCTGTGTAGGCTTTAAAGTCCTTTATATCCGAAAAGAGATGAAAGTTGGGTGAAGAGGGGGAGAGTTTGATGGTGACGCTAACATTGTTCAAGAGCAGATTTTCCTGATTAAAGAGTGCATTGGAAAGATTGCCCATTAGCTGTACAACTTTGCTTCCTTTGGTATAGTCGTTACGCCACTTAATTCCATCATTTGTTACATACGTGTCCATCATTCCTCCCTTGTCCTTTTTCCAGAGTGTGGACTCTAGTCTGCTGTTCATGACATCTTCCGAATAATTGAGTAACGTTTCAATGTAAGTTCTATAGGGGTAGCCTGGTTGAGGCATGGAAACTGTGACATTGTTGAGTGATACTTCCAATTGTTGAAACAAGGAATTTAGGGAATTGTTTACAAAGGTAACCTGTTTGTCCTCTTTCAAGTCGTTTCCACCGTCATCCACTATTCGCACGAACAGCTCAAGTACTACATAAGTCATATCGAGGTAATCGTCAGCATTGCCAGAGTAATGAAATGTGATGGGGGCATTTTTCATAAGTGTATTTTGTGGATTTAGAGAAATGTAACGGTACTCCTCCACGTTCATTTGAACGGGCAAGTCTTTAAAGATGTCTAGTTCCGAACTCATGTGCACCAACGATTCGTCAGCCATTATGAAAATACGTCTAGCACCTTACGTCTTCGGCGTTTAGTCTTAAACTGATTATATATTTCACCCTTCCTGCGCTTTAATAGACCCGTGCCTATCATAGAGTCTATCTTTACATCAGCTTTCCTTTTCAAGTTAGTTCCCGCCTCCTTCAATCTAGTCTTTAAAGATTCTTTTGGCGGTACCCCCGAACTTGCAACATCTGCAAGCACGTTGGCACCCATTTTCAATGCTTCTTTACCTATAGCTTTCACTCCGCTCTTGAAAAACGGTAGCACAGTTCTGAAAAGACCGCCGAGAGCAGAGAACAAGCCGCTACCCTTTTGATAACGCTTGCCTCTATACAGGTGAAAATCTTGATTGTATAATCCTCCTCCTGCCTGGTTTAAGTAATATCTGGTGACAGTATCCAGCTCCATTATGTCTGTTTCGGACGAAACGTTAGAACTATAGTAGAGGAAAGTCCGTCTACAAATGGCAAGAAATCTCCATAACCGTTCCTTAAATCTATATTCACGATTTTAAAGTCCTGTTGCATCAAAGGTACCCAGTTAAGTGGAATGAACGACTTTTCAATAGTCATGCAGGTGTTGTCACGTTTTTCATACTCTACAGAGACGCTTTCAATGACTTGCACAAACGTGTTGCCCACCACTTGTGGTACTATCAGATTACAGTAAATGAACATTTCGTAAGGGAAACCCATGTACGGATCTACAGGGTGTTTGCCAATTTCCTGTTCAACCACGTTTGTGTAAGGTTCGAACCCCATCATCTTGGCCAAAGATGGCGACAAAACCAGCACATGTATTAGGTTCTTTGACGTGGTTTTAGGAGGAATGTCAGGTTTTTCCTGCGTTTCTACCGTAGGAGAAGTGCCCGGTTTACGAGGGATTGGTGGTTTAGGATTGATAGGTTTTGGAGTTCTAGTAGGAGCAATATTTCTAGCTTTGTTTTTTAACGTTTGGTTCGCGCCTTCAGGGGGTTTAGTTTCTGTTTTCGATCTCCTAGAGGACTCAGCATTTTCTATATATCCTACATATTTGCTGCTGGGGATATGACTGTTCTGTGCGACTTTGATGTTGATGCTGGCAGTATTTTTGTTCTCGTTATAAATGAAAAAGTCTTCGACTTGCAAATTTTCACGTATAACTGAGTTGACAGCATGTACCAAATCCTTAGAATTGTGCACGATGCCATGTGGTAATTGTAAGTTAAATTTTGAATGTGTCACTGGTGCTACCATATTATACATTGTACCAATGATTTGATTTTCGTGATTTGTTACGTTATAGAATTTCACAGGGTACCTAACCTTTTGCAGTGCGACTTCCCATTCTCCTTGCAATACTATTCTCTCGGGTAAGATGTTTGAAAATCTGGAAGTTGTATTGTCAGTGAAATGGTCCATAGAGGCGTTACTCACGAGCGTGAGGGAAAATGGTTTTGTTCTAATCATATCGAGCTGATACTCGAACCCGGTACCCACGAGTTAAACTTGGTCGGATAACCTCTCCACTTAACCAAAAACTGTTTATTTCGACCGCGGCCTTTAGTGTCGAGTATTTTGTCTATTTTGAATGATGCCGGGGGAGCTACCTTTTGTATCTCCTCGGAGTAAAAGATACCGTCTATGGCCTCCCCACCCAAGTCCTTTAATTTATACACAACGGGGGAGCCGTATACCACCTCGTCAATCTGTAAAATTTCGTCCGTCCAATTTTGCTCGTACCCCTTGGCAAACTTCATTTTCTCCTTAGATATACGCACATGGTCTCCCACGTTAAATTTAACTTTACGTGGTTTGTCTGCATTCCGACCATAAAGATTTTCGTAAACATGCAAAATGTTGTCTTCATTGACATCCTTTGGAGCCATCTTTATGGACCTATGAAAGGAACTATTGTAAGACTTTAAAAGTGCAGGAAGCACGTCCACGTATCTATATGTATTTTTATGTGTGAAATATTTCCACATTTTCGTCTTTAAGGTTCTATTGAAACGTTCTACAACACTGGCTTTGACATTATTTTTTGTAGTGTAATACTTTACACCATGTTTGGTTAAAAATGTTTGAAAGGTTTTGTTGGTGAACTCCGTTCCTTTATCTGTTTGCAATATCTTGGGGGTACGATGAGCGAATATAGTTTTAAACGCTTCTGTAATTTCACCCCCTACTTTTGATTTTAATGGTATAGCCCAAGCATATTTCGAGAAAACATCAATAACCGTCAAGATGTAAACGTATGGTTTATTGTGCTCCTTTACGCCACTCATAATATTTAAATCGGCCTCCCAAAGGTCGTCCATGTTAGTCACGTGATAATTTCTGGTGGGGAACCGTTTTCTTATCGGTCTATGAAATGTATAACTATCCTGTGTTTGAAGAAACGACTCGATCTTAGATTTCGGTATACCTGTGGCCTTGCGAAGTTTGTCTGCAGTGCCAAAACCAGCATAGTGTTCAGGATTGAAATAGATTTTCTTCAGTGCGTTCATAGTTGTTCCCACACTTGTCTGCGAAGGTTATAAGACTTTTTTACTGGTAATCGGCTTTTATTTACTTTCGTCTTTGTCGATTTCTCTTCCTCCTTTACCTCGACACCATTGGTTTCAAGGTATGGTTCCCTCACTTGTGACTCGATACCATTGGTTTCAAGGTATGGTTCCCTCACTTGTGACATAAGATCGAGATAGTTGGCCAACTTATATTTTATCAACTGCCATTTTTCAGGGTGTGGTAAATGTGTACGCTGTAATTTATTCATTTCTCTGATGAGTTGGTTAAGTGATTTGTCCACGAGGTGAAGCTTTTCGACAGCTTTTGGCTGTGAAGCTAGTATAATTTGCTTACCGTGCTTCATTTAACTCAAATTTGACACGAGTGCACTACCGAGTGAAGCCAATATCGGGAGTAGAAAAGCAGGTAAAAAACCTCCTCTCTGTACAAGAATCTTTTTCTTTTCCTTTAAGGAAAGTCGTTTGTTAATTAATTTTCTCCAGCTAGCTTTATGCTTCTTTAAGCGTTTTAAACAATTTATAGGTAAACTAACATGACCTCTGCACACGTTGAGTACACACTCGGAAATGGCTTTAATTAGCTGAGGGTTAGCACTTTTCAACAGTTTTTGTCGCAAAATAGGTTTAGCCTTGGCTAGCACTGACAAATTTGCATGTTGCCTTGCAATCAGTGGGCTACTCAGTCTGGCAATGCTCATCCTGTCTATGTCTGTGATTAAATGACTGAAGTGTGATCGTTGCTCGTTTATTTAAACTCTCTGGGAAGCACACAAATAAAACCTTCAGAAAAGTGGTCAACAATTGGGTATAAAATAAGAAGGCGTTTCCCCTGGTAGGACGCCGGTTCGATACCTGTATTGATTTGGCGTGTACTGAGTGCAATCCAACACTAGATACCCGTGTGGGTTTTCAGTAGCTTTTTCAAATGCCTCTAAAAGAAACCTAGAGTTCTTTGGTTCGATCTGTTGACAAAGCCTATGAATTTGCATTTTATCTCTATTGTTTTTAAACACGACAATGTAGTTTGCATTTAGAGATATAGTTCGAAATTTCTTTCCTTGTGGAAACACGTTTTGTAATATGTAAATAATCCCGAAGCGTTTGTGATGTGAATCTCTAGTGAAAAAATTTGACACGTTTTCCCCGGAGGCTTGATACATTAAATCATCCAAAATAACTAAATCCCCCTCGTTAACAGTGTCCAAATCTGGTATACCTGCATGGGTTGCGAAGAACGGGCTTGGTTTAGGAGAATATTCTAATGGATGACACCACAACACTTTTCTCGCGGGTCTGTCAAACATTCTGTCTGCATTACTAATTAAATTTTTCACAAATGTAGACTTACCACACCGCGACGGACCTGCAATTAGCATAGTGCACGGGAAATTAAATTTAAAGTGTTGGTTAGTAGACATTGTGGGCGACTGATGTGATCTCATTTAGACACGCCTTCTTTTATACCCATACGGGTAGGAATCAAAGTTTTCACACTGCACACGTTTGTTGACCACCATCCTATAGGTTTTCACTGAAGACTCAGTTACCACAGTTCCTAGAAATTTCCTAGAAATCTGTGTGCCTTCAAGTACTACCGACATTGAATTATCCCTCAGCACGGTGTTCCTGATAACGTCGGAGTTTACATTTTCCAAATTCCCCGAGTTGAGGGTGATGCCTTTAATTTTACAGACAGAGTGCGTCTTATCTCCACACTTAACCTCTATGGTGTAACTTTTTGGACCTGTAGATGCAAATCTGCAAATATACGCTCCATCGCCGTACTTTTCTATTTCATCTGTCATACAGCCTAAAAATGGTCCCGTGGTTGGCATCCATTCCCCCGGTCTGTACGTGGCTATAACAGAATCTGTGTCGAAATAACACACGCGTTCGCCCAATCTCCTAAGGTAGGAATAGAGTTCGATTCTTGCATGGGCAGTTGTATATGCAGCTATGACTGTGTTACTAGTAAAATTCAATTTAGGATTCTGTTCGCAATGTTTCCACACCACATACATTACCTCCTCTGTAGCGGGCAGGTAAGACTGTACCTCTACACCTGGGTCATTAAGTAGGTCTATGAGCCTCGAATAATCTTTCACAAGCTCGCATGTGGACAAGTTATCTCTTTGGCCGTATTTTCCCCAAAAGGAGTTTAACATCAGTTTGGCCAACTCACGTCTGCCAGGATTGATTTCAATAGCGTCTTTATCCAGTGCCACGCCTTCTTTTTCCAAAAATCGTGCGATATACTCGTTTCTCATGGCAGGAGTGTCGCAGTCTTTGGGCCAACCGGAGGCTTCGGTTTTAATTTTCAGAAACTGATTCACATAGTCCTGAAAAAGCCCCTTTTCTCCAGTGATGGGGTTATAGCGTACCATGTCATATTCCCATATTTCATACACGTGAATCACGCTATAACCTTCCTCTAATGCGACTTTAATCTCGTCCACTACCCAGGTTCCTGTCATACATCTTTCGTCCTCTGTATGCGTGCACTCTGTCTGATTCTCCATCTCTGCACATGTTCGGCATAGCGGAAACATAAGTTTACCGTTAATGCGCGACGGCAGGACGGGGTGGTACAGTCTTTCTGGGGGAAGAATTTTACACTTTACAATACCGCCCTCAACATCTTGCAAATTTGGTAAATTATTCACATGAATTTTTGGGTGTCCAACAGGGTAAGCCTTGGTCTTATTTACGAACGGGTACAAACTGCACACATCATAGTAAAACATTTTCATATCTCCAGAGGCTTCGCAGTAGGTTTTCGTACAATTTGTACGTCCACCAAAGAAGGCATCTCGTGGATTGAGAGGTTCGGGGTAGGGAAAACTTTTGACAAATTCAGCCAAAACCCTATTGGTCTTAATCAAACCATTGAACTCACACTCCCACATCTCGGTCACGTTATACCCAGCATGCCTCATCATCTTCGTGACCTTCACGGTGTCCTCGTATCTGGAACTCATGGTCTGGTTGCCAGTGTTGTATAACCTTGAATTCCTATTCGGGTAACAACGTGTGCAACCGTGGTAGAAGCATCCATGAAAGAAATAGACACATTTCCCTTCTTCTTTGTACCCGTCCACTTTATGCCCTAAAACTTTAATTTCCCGACACCGATAAGCATGCTGTATGATGGTTGATTGCTGCTGTTCCAACCAAGACAGCCAGATACACGCTACCCGCGATTGCTTATCAGCTAAACGGTATCCTCCTGCGGGAATAAGTGGTATTTTATTTCTTGGCATGAACCGTTTCCTATATACATTCATGCATGCCTGAGCTATGGTGACGCATTCTCTAAACGGGTCAATACCGTTCTCGTCAATAAATTGTTTCCTAAATTTGGAAACACCTTGACTCAAGAGATAAACGTCAGTTTTACAGTAAGTAACCATTTCTTTTTTCATGTCAAAGACATAATTTGAGGACAACTTTTCATTATGCCACTGCTCGAAAGTCTTGCGGTCATCAACACTCATGCCATCTGGGCAGTAATATTTTTGCTCTGGTACAGGACCAACATACTTTTCGTTTTCCTTGGTGTTGAACAGGTAAGGAAAATAACCTTTACATTCAGGCAGTTGAAAGGTTTTTGAAAAGTGAGACAGTGGCATAGGAATGAAATTCAAAGAGTCTAGAAAAGTTACACTCTTATACTTCATTCTGTAAATTTTGCTTCCATTCATAATCAGTTCGGGGTCCCAATTTAGGGTGCCCACCATGTGTTTTAACAAAAACTGGCCATCATACGACCTCAAGTTGTGTGCTATGACAATAATGTCACGGGATTCGAACCCTGGTTGTGTGATGTGGTCAAACAATTCTTTTACAGGCTCCTTGTCGAATACCCATTCTTTAACACCACACTGTGTACAATAGGGCATCTTATGAGACTTGTCCACACACAGACCACAACTTTTATGCATTATACATAGATTAGGAATGTGTTCAAACACGTCTGTGGAATAAAGCGTGTTCTGAGTACACTCGAAATCTATGAACATGAACACGAAATTCTTTCGCAAATTTGGTGAATTGTACGGCCGAATGTAGCACTCGTGGTTGGCATTCACATGGACCTTACAAGTAACACAATAAATTTCTCCGCACTGGTGAGGAGTTTTCCTAAGCCTCATATTCACAAGTTTGTTACACAACGGGCATACTTTTTCCACGTCGCATACTGACATGGATTTAGGGTAATATTTCCCCTTAATCAAATGATTATTAAAACAGGTCTCCCCGTTGAAATCGCGATGACATGAATCGCATTTCACATACCTATCAAATGATGTTGGACACCTCTGTCGACACTTGACACAGTTTAGATCACACCTGTGAGTTTCTTTTTTATTAAGTGAGGGAAAATTACAATGTCGGCAATACCACTTACATTTGAATGCCCCGTGTAGGTTTACAATTGCATTAAAATGGCTGTCGTGGAATATTACGTCGATGTGTTTATCGGTGTTAATTTCCGACTTGTAGAGGACATTTTTACCATTATGACCACCAAAAACAGTGATAGGATACTCCTTTAGCGCTATTTCAAAGAGTTTCACGTCGTCAAGTGTAAACGGGCCATCGGTTTTGCCTATTTTCTCACACAACTCTACAGCTTTTTGTTTTTGCAGACGGTCATATCGCGTAATAGAACCATAATGAACATCCCCGTCAATTTTGGATTTGCACACTGCGATGGCTCTAGGTAGACAAAGATTGTCTTTGTTTTTAATTTCTATAATACCTTTGTTTTTACTACAGTCGTCGCAGCGTTTGTAACATGAACCTGATATTTCATTTGTCCAAATACACGAAATTTTGATTGCCCCTCCCAACAAAAATTCTTTGTTACTTTGCATTATTTTCTCCATTGATTTCAATACGGCCTCGGGGTTTACCTGATCAAACCTACGTACACTCATGTTAAAAGGTCTAGCAGGATTTTTGGTATCATGAACGGTTATTCCTACGAACCCTGGTTGGTTTTTTAGCAGATTGTCATCAACAAATGATAAATAATCATGAAACACTTTGGAAACCCATTGGTCAGGATCTGCATCTTTAGGCATCGAACTCACCATAATTTCAGTTTCAGAGTACCCAGAATAAAATTTTTTAGTTGCCCTCTGGCTATGGTTAATAATTTCGAAAGATGGTTGCAAGGTTGCACTTACCTGTGGCACAATGCTGTCAACAAGAGAAGGTGGTACACCATTTCCGGTAGAAGGCGAGCCAGCTCCGGTAGAAGACGAAGCAGTTCCGGTAGAAGACGAAGCAGCTCCGGTAGAAGGCGAGCCAGCTCCGGTAGAAGACGAAGCAGCTCCGGTAGAAGGCGAAGCAGCTCCGGTAGAAGGCGAGGCAGCTCCGGTAGAAGACGAAGCAGCAGGACGGTATGGTTCACCGTTTCCGGTCTGATCACTTTTGCTGGCCACACCGCCCGAGAAGCCACGTGTTCTCTTAAGAGTGAGCTTGCCCCCATAACGTGTTCTCTTGCGATGATCACAACTTTTCTTTTTGTTGACGAACTGTTCTAAAACCGACGTGAACCCTTCAACTAGACTCCCAGTACCGGAGTTTCCGTTATTCCTCGAAGACTCGGGCCCCTGGTCACTGATGGAAGTGTTTGTAGAAGATTGATCGGCAGAAGATTCGTCTCCGTAGTTGACAACCTTGGCAGACATGATTACCACGTGATATAAGCATCTTTCGTCGCGATTGAACTTTTATAGACAACAAAAGATAACGCCCACACCCAATAGACAACAAAGACCACGCCCACAACCAATGAGAAGGTGAGGTTTCTACTGCGCATGCATAACCCTACAGCCAATCGTCGTACAAATGGTGGGGGAAGGTTTTTTTAATCTTCCATCGGGTACGCGGTGTGAGTTTGCTAGAAGAAGAAAAAAGAATCCCCTTGTTTTTGACTTTTTTCTGTCACTGTGTGTTAGTAAGAAAACTTTTAGTTGGCTCTGTAAAGAAAAACCCACACATATTGTTTTTGACTTTTCTAACCCTGTGTGAGAAAATACAGAGTTTTAGTTAAAAAGAATATATACAAGTTAAAAAGAATATATACAAACGAATAAGAAACAATCCATTGACTCGGTTTTTTAGAAGAAGAAAAGATGGCCTCCGAATTCTTTTATAAACACGCGTGAACAAAGCATGGAAATACAGAAAAAGAAACTTTTAGTTGGCTCTGTAAAGAAAAACCCTCACATATTGTTTTTGACTTTTCTAACCCTGTGTGAGAAAACACAGAGTTTTTGTTAAAAAGAATATATACAAACGAATAAGAAACCACCCATGTCGATGTGAAAGAACTTTTATTAACAATGTCTTTTCCCCCGAAAGAAAGAACTTTTAAATGTCTCTGAAGATAGGATTTTAGAAGAATGTTTTTTGTTTCCTTGTGAAAATAATAGCTTTTTAGAAATACAGAGAAAAAGCAACGTGAAAAAGAAACTTTTAAAATACCCACATATTGTTTTCGACTTTTGAAAACACCGTGACAACTCCCATGTGAGGGAACAAAAAGCATTGTGTGGTGTACAGAGCGAGCCAACGTGTTATTTTTAGTTTGGCTCTGTAAAGAAAAACCCACACATATTGTTTTTGACTTTTCTAACCCTGTGTGAGAAAATACAGAGTTTTTGTTAAAAAGAATATATACAAACGAATAAGAAACCACCCATTGAAGACCGAATTCACGCAAAAGCATTGTGCGGGCGGCGAACAAAGCGAGGGACACAAGGCGGGCGGCGAACAAAGCGAGGCGGGCGGCGAAAGCGAGCGGTGGGGGGAGCGAGCAGTGGCGAACTGCCAACGCAGTGGCGGAAGGGCTCTCCATTTTTTTACAACGTAATTAATTGATCACACACACTTTTTTCGGGAGATTTAAATCCAACACTCGATCAAACAGAGATTTTCCTATCGCTTAATCAAACAGAAATTTTGATATCAATTCAAATTGAGATTTTGATATCAACACCCCACCCCCACAACACCCACACCACCACCACCACCCCCACCACCACCACCCCCACCACCACCACCACCTCCCACCACCACCACCTCCCACCACCACCACCCCCACCTCCCACCCCCACCTCCCACCACTTTTGATATCACCCCCCACCCCTTTTGATATCAATTTGATATAAAAATCACGCGAGGAGGGATATATACTACTGATATCACCCCATCTATTTCGCAACCTCCCAAACGGTGTCCTCTCGGAGGGTGCACTCGAACCGCTCTCCAGGTCATCTCCAACCTTTTGCTGCTATCTGGACATTTCAGGCAGAACCTGAATTCATTCAAGAACAGAGAGCTGCATTGGGCGTGCGACTCTAGTGTTCTCTGGCCAGAATTGATCACACATAGCAAGTCTTCGTGACTTAGGATCTTGTTCGCCAAGACGTCATGGAACTGTCCGCTCGATATGTTGCAAAAGGTAACGAACTTAAACCACTGTGGAGTGATGCTTTTTTAAAAATCACATTTTCCAATGGTACATACCCATAACTCCACTCAGAATTAGGTTTAAACTAAAAAATTGCTGTTTTTCCCCCCTTCCCTTCTAGCGGGTGATTGTAGTATGAATGCTATTTTTAAAATATTTCACAGCTCTCGGATACTAAGACAGTCCTTAATGCTATTTTATGAGCTTATCTTTAGATTTGAGAAAGTATCTTCCAAGTCATTTGTTTTATCAAGATCATTATTTATTATTATAATAGTTATATACGGTAATAGAGACTGTTTACTGGATTTTAAATGTTATGGCCAACAGCCTGATTTTTTTTTTTTTTTTTTTTTCATTGTCTAGTTGAATCAGAAAGTGCTAACTTATTTAAATCCATTTGGTTTGCAACTTCCGTTGACGACCTAAAGGATATTACCATGACGCTAACGTCCGCTTAGCAACAAGCAGAATCATCGTGTATTTGGATTATTCCTACACCTACGTTCTCCTTTTTCATTGGTCACTATAATTCAAACTTGGCCACACAAACGGACAAGGCCGGTCACGAGGTTAACTCCCATGACTGATATAGCTACATTTCCTGAGAAACAAATTAGTGATATTAATCCCGCCAATGTACTACAGTAGTGGTATCAATTCTGGACACTTTAGAGAATGTTGTTTAATATCACATTAAGATTTTGATTTTAATTGAAATTTATGTTTTTATTGAAGTCAAATTTTCAGAAAAGCTAGACAACAATTTCTTAATGCTCATTGTTTCAAAAATGAGCAAACTAAACTTCAGTTACCACTTATCTAAACAACAGCTATAATAATTAACTTTGGACACATTCATATGAGTTATTGTAAGTGCTTTGTGCTAATAGTTTGTTGGATATCCTTTTGATTTGACTATATCCTTTCTTCGTGACGCGGAGTGCTCCAAACAGTGGAGATCTTCCGGTGTTATCACTCGAAACCACGATTGGATGGTAACATGTAGCATTTCTTTTTTTTTTTTTACTGGAATTCCCAAGTGACACCAAATCTTTGCGCCCTGACCACAAGTTTTCAATTGAGGTGAGATCAAGATTGTTCCCTGGCCAATGGAGGACAGTAACATGATGGTATCTGAACAATTTCTGATTGATTCCAACGGTGTGGCACTTTGCGTCATCCTGCTGGAAGATGACTGCGGACTGTCACCACCAAACAAATCACGTATAGAAGGCAGCAGTTTTAAGTCCAAGATCACTTGTTGGCATTTCGTGGCATTAATGCTGCCTTATTAACACTACTAAGCCCCGATACCATGCCTTATCATGTTTTCCCATGCCATGACGCTGGTAGGACGCTGCATAGTGATGGTGGTATACTATACTTGTCCTCACTATACTACGACGCACAAACGTGGTGCCTTCTCTTCCACAGATGTTTATCTTCGTTTCATCGCTCCAAATGACTTTACCCCAGTTGTCTTGCGTCCAGTCCCTGTGTGCTAAAGCCCACTTCACATGCTTTTGGTTGAGAAAGGGCTTCTTTCGGCGTCCTCGCTCGTACACCAATTTCTCCACATTTTGTCTGATTGCTGGGTCAGAGACTAGTAACCCAGAAGTCCTCAAGATAGCATTTACGTATTTTGCAATGTGTCGGCGATCTTGTAGAAAAAGGCAGCAGATTCTGCGGCAATCTTGAGCAGATGGTTTTGGCTTACTTTTATGTGTAACTTTCAAAGGGATCATTTCATGCCTGTTCATAATAATACAACGGTACCTTAGGCCATTTTTAGGGAAACAACCCTGACTCAAGTTCACGAAGTCGCAATGATACAGGCCGCTACTTGTCAAGGATTTTGATTTCCAAAATGCAAATTTTCATCTGAGTTCTAAATTGTCAACAACTCAGTAACATGCAATGCAGTTTCTTCTGGCCAAATATAAGCGTATTATTTGCAACAAAATGCAAGAATTAAGAACTATAGGTTTGATGAATATCAAATTTATGTTGATGACCCTAGATTAATGAAACAGCGCCTTTATTGGGTGTCTAAAAAAACAGATCAGATTAGTTCGCAGGCATAAGAAATGCAGGACCCAGGCATTATTAAGTAGCCCATGGGGTTCACTTTTTTGTCCTTGTTAAGAACAAAAATGGCGAATTTCGTTATTGTGTAGATTATCGCAAATTAAATGCCGTCATGATGTCACCATATCTCCTTCCTCTAATTGTCGGTTTATTAAGTTATTTAGGAGATTCTCAATGGTATTGTACATTACACCTATTAAGAGCTTATTTTCAAGTTTCTATTGCCGAAGATAGTAAACGGTATACAGCTTTCGTAACACCGGAAGGTCACAATCACCTTGAATGTTTGAGTTTTGACTTATCAATTGCATCGAAGTTCTTCTCCTCAATTGCTTATAACCTTTTGGGAAACCTAAAATATAAAAGGGCGTTGGTATATTTAGATTATTGCTGCATTTGCCTCATCTTTTGAGGAATTGCTTACTCATTCAGAAGCTGTCTTCGCTAGGTTGGAGACACGATTTTAAATTAAAGGCAGGTAAATGTTTTTTGCCACGTCCCATATTAAATTGTTAGTTTTTTAAGTATCTGCAAAAGACATGGAGCCAGGGCTAGGATAAGGTTATAGCCAGCCATCACTCGTCTGCCCACCCCTAGTCTATACGACATGTACGCCGGGCACTACACCTATTTTGTTGTTACAGACGCTTTGTACCAAATTTTGCTTCCATTGCCACATATTGCATGATTAACGCGTAAGAATGAATATTTTATATGGACAGAACACCAGTAACGGTCATTCGATAAAATCAAACGTCTGTTGACCAAGGCCCCTAACTCGACACATTATAACCCAGGAGCATATACAGAGCTGTATACGGAAGCTAGTGGGATTGGCGTTGGGGCGGCATCCTGTATGTTGCTCTAGAACCTTCAATAAATATGAGAAGTTGATATACTTGCTGTAGCTTATGGCCTCACACATTTTCGAACCTACATCTATGGATATCCAGCCAATGTAATCGGCGATCATTAACTGTTATCTTAAAAATTTGCGGGCCGGTGGGACACCGATGTACCATCATAAATTTTCCATTTTGTGGTGACTTTATTAATTCATAATCAAATTTTAACTGATAAAAGCATTGTTGTTTCAGTTTCTTTGCACACATAAACAATATTATATACATAAGAAAAATAAAGTAACACTATTAGCAATGTAACAAATTAACAGTAATTATAGAAGCTTTAAAAGGATAAAACACTTAAGATAAAGTCACACTTGATCGCTATATTTCGAACTCGTTGAGTTCTTCTATGGAAAGAAGACTATATATAATGGATTTTAAAAAAGTTCCAGTTTTTAGCAATAATGCAGCGATTCTGTTAACAGCAGGTAAGACACCGAATGATGACAATAAATGTAGCGGTGGAATTATAAATTGATCATCAAATTATATCTAAAATAAGCATCACTGATTCAGTTTTTTTTTTTCACATTCTTATTTTATAAGAATAATATCATATATGTAATTTACAGTACATAAACCGTCTTACTGCCCAGTAGGTAAGAGTTCGATCGCCCGTTCTAAATAAAGCTTCCTTGAAGTGAAAATATAAATGTCTATTTTTCGTCTGAAAATCGTATCTATGCTTTGTTTCTCTGCACAGGTGATTGACATTATTTTAATGTAATATCATATTCGTCATTTTACCGATAGTGCTCCGGTTTATATCTGGCAGTTAGCAACCAAAAATTGGTCAAACGTTTTGGTTTTTTGCGGTGAAGGTATATATGGATCAATCACTTTTTGGCGAATTAAGCATGTACGTTTCAGTTTCGCTGCACAGGTAATAATACTACTATTTTGCAAACACATATATATTGTATTTTTATCAAAAACTCAGAAATTCTGTCGCCGCCAAAAAAAACAACTGACGTCTTTAATATACTCGTATTTCTCATTTTGGCGGTGGCAATATTACGTGATTACCAGGTTTTGTAACAGGCGTAAGTAATTTAGATTTTCAGCACAGGTTGCAATGCTAGCAGTTAAGCAATATTTAACATTGAGATTATGTTCCTGATTTTTACCTATAATGAAGCTTTTTACGGTGGAATTATAAAATTGATAATCTAATTTAAACTGAAATAGGCATTACTGTTTCAATATCTTTGCAAATATGGAAAAATACTATTTTGTGAATGGTCTGCAAAAAAATGTTCCAAATTTTACTAATAATATAGGGATCATGTTACCGGTTTGTAAGATTTGGAATGCCGGTCATAAATTTACCGTTTTAGTGGTGAAATAATAAATTGATTATCACATTTTAATTAAATTAGATTTAATTGATTGAATTTCTCTGTTTAGATAGCAATACTTTGGCCATATGTGAATGTAATACAATGTTTGCCATTTTACAGATAATGCACCGTTTTACCTGAGGGCAGATAACAACCCAAAACCAGTTCCAAGTTTGGCTTTTTGAGATGGAAATATAAGTTGGTCACCCACTTTTAGCTTAGATAAGCATGTACATTTCAGTTTCTCTGCACAGTTCTAATGCCACTACTATATGGACATTTTCGGCAATGAAATATTTTTCTAATTTTATCCAAAAAACAGAGAAGTTCTGTCGCCGACAATTACCAGCCCTAACGCCGGTAATATATGTATTATTTTGGCTATGATAAAGGTTGTTGATTACGCGGTTTCATACTGAGATAGGTGTCCGGGATTTAGTTTCTCTGTATGGTAGTACTAGCACTTTAGCAATATTGTACACCGATATTCTATCGGTAAATTTAAGAAAAATATCTGTTTATTCGTCTCTCTCTGTGTTTATTTTTTTGGTGCTGGGAGGTGACAGCCTGATGGCCGGTCATTAATTTAGCCCTTTACGGTGGAATTATTATTTTATCATATAATTCGTATCGAAACTGGCATGACTGTATCAGCTTCTTTGCAAATGAGAAAAAAACTATCACTGTGTGAAAATTTTACATAAAAATGTAACTGGTTTATACCGATAATTCAAGGATTCGATTCCGAAGACCTGGAATGCTTGCTATAAATTTGACATTTTTTTTCGGTGAAATTATTAAATAATGACAATTTAACTGAAACATTACTGATTCAGTTTCTCAGCACAGGTGGCTTTATTAGGAATTTGGCAATATTTTATGAGAATAATAATAATACGTTCATGGGACAATAAACCGTTTTATGAACAGACAGGTAGAAGCCCGATTACATGTAATGAATTTGGACTCTTTGTCATGTATGTATATATATACATACATACATATATGAAGGTAATACTTAATTTTTGCTCAAAATGACATCATTGGCTATTTTTTGAAATCTCTAATAGAAAAAATTGAAGGATTAAACATAGCATAGGCAGATGACTTACTAATAATAATAGAAGGAAATAATAGAAAGGAAATTGAAAAGATATCAAATATAATAACTGAACATGTAAACAATTGGTGCATAAAAGCAAAATTAGAAATTGCTCCTCACAAATCATCATATATGCTTTTAAAAGGAAACTTAAACAGAAATCCGAGTATTAAAATTAACAAAAACAATATTAAGAGACAAGTAGTAAATAAATATTTAGGTATCTGTTTGGATGAAAAACTAAATTTTAAGAAACATGTAGAAAACACAAGAACTAGAGCAGAAAAAGTTATGTTCAAGTTGGCCAATATTGGACAAAGATATTTCAATATATATGCTAACGGAATAAAAATGTATCATAATTGCATTTTTGCAGCCATAATAAACTATGGAGGAGGGGGGAAAAGGCACGTGAGGTACATTTTATACGTACTTTAAGGAGCTCACAAAGAAAAAATTTATTGAGATGTACAGGGGCATTTTCCACTTCAACAATGGGACTATTAGTAATAATGGGTATATGGCCAATTGATTATTTAGTTCGATTAAGATCAGCCTCTTATTGGCTTAAAAACAAAATAATTAAAAAATAATGAACATCGTTGGTAAAAAGTGTAGGAATAAAAAAGAAGTTAAAGATTCCTTATTACAAATATGGCAACGAGAATGGGATGAAATAAAAGAAGGCAGAAGAGTACATGAAATATTCCCATTCTTAAAGGAAAGATTACAATTTAAGTATATTCATCCCAATAAGGGTTTAGTGCATTATGTACAGGCCATGGTCCATATTGCTCATATTTACAAAGATTTAATTTACAAGCAAATAATGCATGTACGGACTGTAACGTGATCGATACACCGGAACATGTCTCATTTGAATGCCCTAAATACCAGTCAATCGTAGCAGAGGAAAGACGACTACTTGCAGGGAAGTTGCATTTGGAACATCATGAGAAACGAAGATGATTTTAGAGCAATGAACGAGCTAACAAATAAATGATGCAAAATGACAGAAGAGTATAAAAATGGCAATAAACAAACAAGAGAAAAAGTCCTAAGGCCAGAAATGGTATATTCCCCTAGAAGATCCGAGAAAATCGGGGAAAGGCAATTGCAAAGGCATTTACAACACATAATTAGAAAAAGATAACACCCAATTCGAATCAGAAGAAGAGAGTAGAATAGATAGAAGAAAGGAAAATTATAGTTCTCGGGCGGAAAGGAAGCAGGAAGAAGTAGACGGAAATTAAGAGAAAAAAAGAAGAGCGGGAAACTGCAATGTCAGCACATCATAGCTTCAGTCAAGTTGCTGCTTGAGACCGGCAGCTACTCCATTGATGCCTAGGTTCTGATGCCAGGACTTCCAGTGGGGAGCAGCCTGGATACCGAGGGCTAGTAGAAATGAAGACATATATATTAAATGGGATAAAAATTGTAAATGAATAAAGTTTAAATGTAAAATGTAATCATTGCTACTGGATACCAGTTGCAATTGTAGATGCAATCATAAATTATAGTAAAAAGCCGTAGTGCTAGATTCCAGTACAGGTATAGTTCACTGAAGTTTTAATTTTGTTTAGTTAGAGTTTTAGTTTTTTCTTAATCTTAAAACCTGTAGAATTTAAATTGTATTCAAAATATAAGTGGAATAAATAAATGAAATCTGGAGTATTACGTCCTGATGTAGTAAGAAGATATCAGGATGTAAGTATTGCAGAATAAAAATAATAAATAATCACTGTATCTGTTTCTCTGCACATATTAAAAACTAGTATTTTGTGACTACTTTACAAAATAAATTAAGGTTTAAGGTTTCAGCGTTGTATAACGAATCTGTAGCCGGTGGTAAGACCGCGAATGCCCATCAGAAATTTGTTCTTTTTGCGGAGCAAGTGTAAATTGACTATCTTACTTTAATTGAGATAGGTTTCTCTAATTTAGTATCTTTGTGCAGACAGTATTGATAAGAAGTTGGCAATATTTTATTACAATAATGTTATGCGCGCCATTTAATATAAGAACTCTGTTGCTAGTCGAAGGTAAGAACCCAATGGCCGGTCATAATTTTAGCCTATTTGCGGCAGAAATATACATGAAATACCTAATTTTGAGATGAAAATCGCATCACTGGACAGTTTATCTGTGTAACTAATATTAATAGTGTTTTGGCAATATTTTAACATAATAAAATGTAGTTCATTTTACCTATAATGTACCGGTTTAAACGCTGGCAGGTAGCAACGCGAACCGGTCATATGTTTTGTTTTTAGGAGTGAAATATTAATTGTTTACCCACTTTTTGATGAAAAGAGCATGTACTTTTACTTTCTGTCGAAATAGCACTTTGTGAACATTTTACATGAATAAAGTATCGTTCATATTTTTATTAATAACTGAGCAATTCTGCCTCCGGCAATTAATAGCGCAAACTCCGGTAACATTTTTACCTTTTTCGCTTTGAAAATGTTAGTTGATAACACGGTTGTATACTGAAATAGGCATATGTGGTTTTGTTTCTCTGCACAAGCCAAAACTAACAGTGCAAAATTTTACACTAATAAGAGTTTGATTTGATAGATAATACACCGTTTTACCTATCGGCAATTTATACCACGATGACTGGTCATAATTATATACGTACAGAGGGTGCCTAAAATGCATACGCGCTTCAATGAAAGAAAAAACTGTGTTAACATGACAAAACTGAATTAACACAAACAGAAAATGATGAGCACTAATCATCTTAGACTTTTACCGTTACAAGCGTTCAATATGCCCACTATCGCTGTTTACGGCACGAAAAAGAATCTCAAGCCTGAAAGAGAGGCCTCTGAGCAAAACTTGTTGGCCGTTTCACGCCCTGAATTGAATGGGACGCTGATGACCTGAGATGTTAAAGAGCGTCCATAAATAAATCAATAAAAAAAAATATATATATATATATCACTGTCGGTACATTTCTGAGTACGTCGAACTACTTATTGAGCAACGTTTGCGAAGGTTTATTCAGCGATTGCAGCACATGCGGTTTTAATATCTTTCCAAAGTGCTGCCAGTGTAACTGGTTTTCTACGGTATACAACATCCTTAAGAGTTCCCCATAGGTAGAAGTCCAACGGAGTTTGCTTCGGAGAATGCGGTGGAAACCCAATCGAACCTCTTCGTCCTATCCAGTGGCTTTGATCCAGTGCGCGGGGCTTGTTGCTGTGCAAGGTCTCCCAGATTCCCCATGTGAACATCGCATATGGTGCCACGAGTCTCAAATTTGTCTCGAAAGCGAGCATTTGTTACTCGCGTTGGCGGTTCTGTTCTGTTCTGTTCTGCACACACGTCTCCATTGCCTTTGAACTTCAACAACATTCTCGGTTTTCCAGTACCACTTCAAAATTGCTTTCCGCTGCTATACGATAACTTTGGCTCCATTTGGTCATAGCAACCCAAGCATAACGTAATGCGAGTCACATCTGTTTACAGAACATCATACGATAATTTTGACTTTATTTGTTCATTGTTGATTTACGATAATATTGGCTACATGTGTTCATTGTTGCTTTACCTGTCACGTAGCAACGCTATCACAATGTATGAGAGTCACATCTGTTTACAGAACATCATACTACACATTACTGTTATTTTTTCGGTCCAACTTTGAAATATATTAAATAGATATCAGCTGTGAAAGTGTGTATACATTTTTTGGCACCCTCGAAATATGTATTAGATGCAAAAATGAATTGGATGATCTAATTTTAACTAAAAGAAACATAACTGTAAATTTTTTGCACATATGAAAAAAATTAGTATATTGTAAATATATTACATAAAAATATGTGGTGCAGCCTTATTACTGAACATGCAAATATTCTGTTAACGGCAGGTAAGACCCTGAAATCCGGTCATAAATTTATCCTTTTTGCGGTGGAATTATAAATTAATCAGAAAAATTTAACTGAAACAGTTACTGGTAAATGTTTCTCTAAGCAGATGGCATTACTAGCAAATTGACAAGTTTTACAAGAATAATATGTTCGTAACTTTATCACAATGAACCCTATTACTAGCCTTCAGGTAAGACTCTCATGATCCGGCATTAATTTAGCATCGTTCCTGTGTGTATATGCATGTAATTTTTGCTTTAAAGTAGCATCACTAACCAGTTTCTCTGCACAGGTGACTTTACTATTTCTTTGGGAATGTTTTAGAGTAATAAACATTTCGTCAATTTACCGATAATGCACCATTTGACATGCCCAAGGTAACAACTTGATACGTTTGTTTTTTGTGGTGCAAATATTAACTGATCATCCACATTTTGTTGAAATAAGTAGTACACTTCAGTTTCTGTGCACATGTGGTAATACCATAATTGGAGAACATTTTACATCAGTAAAATATTTTTCCTATATTTATTAATAGCTGAGTTACTGTAAAGGCAACATCCTTTAACTTCGGCAGGAGAGAGAGAGGGAGGGAGAACATGTTGACCACTATTCTTGTGCTCTTGTCTGAGCTATCGAGTCGTTACCCTGAAAGCCTATTATCTACCTATATCTGTGGCACTACCTTCGTCGCGACTTCGCTCGGAACTTTCAGCTGAAAGCAGCATTTGATTTCAGTGGTCCGTGAAACGATAAAATGTTCATTGGTTTGAAATTTAATTTAAATGTTATTAGGGGCCATTCACATAGAAAATATCGTCGTCGATGTGCGTACGTGAAAGTTATCGTCACAGTAGCCGTAGAGAAACGTGACTTTACCATAGACCGTGAAATTGTATCGATAAAACAAATGACTTTCGTTGTTTTGTTATAACCTTAACAAAAAAAAATAAATAAAATAAAATAAAAAATAAAAATAAACTGAAGCCGTCCATTTGACATTATTTCAAACGACATTAGCATGTATTTGAGGTATTTTGTATTTAATGTAGTGGATGGTAGGTTCACCCAATAATATGCGAAGAGTTCAACGGGGTGATTTCCGTAACCCGTTAAAAGAAATGCGTCACGACGATCCAAAGCAATTTATGCAATATATACGAATGACTTCTGCTCAATTTGACACATAATTAAACATGGTTACCTTGTTCTTGAAAATGAGATGTAATCGTTCGCATTTACCACAGGCTGCACATCTTTCTGTTACTCTAAGGTAAGATATTATTATTTCCAGTGGAAGTTATATAATGGGTGGTTATTAAATAAAAAAATAAGGAAAGATTTATGGAAGGATTATAATTAATGATGGATTCTCATCGTTAATTTTCTTCTCTCCGATGATTTTCTGCTGACTAACAATTTGCGCCGTCTAGCTCTTGTTTCTTCGCTTAACTCTTTATGGTCCTGAGACCATAAGCAAAACAGCTTACCAGGAACTTCACAGGAGAATGATTAAATCTGTTATATTGTAAATGCAACGCGATTTATTGAAGTCCGTGTCACTGAAATGTGTCACCATTAGTCCTTGGAAAATTTCTTGTGCTCTATGTGTCACATCTACACTAACTGTGAGCTTCCTAATTACTTTACCAGCACTAACGCACTATAAATCTTTGATACTCAATACTAGTCTTCGGCAAGTTTTAATATTCACAGTTGACACTTTAATACCTGCGACACTGCCTACTGTTAATTCTCTAAAATTGTTACAACTGACGCAATGCTATCCTAAATGAATGACGAAAGATCGCTGACTGAGAACTCCTGAAAACTGAGCTGAACTGAACAGTGGTAACTTAGAGCTAATGCAATAACTAAACCGATGAACCGATACTGACTTCTGAACTGCCTCTGTGCCGCAAAGTTACAACGGCAGTCTATTGGTCTCCCGAAGCTGTCATTATTCTTTTAAAATATGATTTAAGAAAAATGTAGAATATCAGCCGTCTACTTCGCGTTTCTATTGCATTTTATTTCTCCCCGGTCCTTATTATTTTCCTGCTTGGCTAATACTTTCTGCGTGACTATCAGCATGTTACGTGCATATAGAGTTAGCTTCTCCCCTTCAAGAGGATACAGGCCTGTCTCTTCACCCCCGTAGTTGGCACATATTTTATTACGCTTATTCTTACATAATAAAATGAAAGCAAAACTCTCTGGCAATATACAAAAGATGATTTACCCTGCTTTAGAATTTCTCCAGGAAATCGGTTCGCCGTTTGCTTGGGTATTCTATACAAATATGGTTTACGATGTGCAATAGATGTCTCTCTTCCCGTTTCAGGTCAAGAACAGAAATTAGATAATACTTCCACCCTGGTAAGAAAATATATACAACACTTCAATATATGTACAAGAAATAAAAATGACACTAAAATTCATAATTAAAATATAAAAATACATAAAATTAATTAACGTGTTAATACAATTTTACATGGGGGTGTTAATGAATAACTTCAGTCTCATATTATTATTTTATGTTCCCGTATGTAAATATTTAATAATATAGTATGAGCATATAATGTATTAAAATATGTTAATACACAATCAACAATATACAATCGAAAGTTTCATTGATTTTCATTAGCTTTGAAATTTAATTTAAATGTTATTGTATTAAAAGCATATAACGCTAACGTTTTCTGAATGTTATCACAGCTCATTAGCATACATATTTCTTAAAAACATATTAGATTAATATTTCACATTTGCTATCTTCACGATGAGCTTTTCTTATATATAAAACATATGGGTCATTATAAATAGTTTATATGCTGTATTAAATTGTCGTTTTATTTTAAAACAATATATAGAAAATTAAACGCAAGATCATTTTTCGAATTTCTGTTTTCAAATATACCCCTACTCTTAATAGTTCAATTACCCTAAGTTTCAGAAACTAATTTATTTTATTTAAATGGTATATACCGAATTTTGTTTTTATGAAACCAATATTTGTGCCGCTAGATCGATTTTTAAATTTTGGGTTGTTTGTTTGATTGATTTGGTTTATTTACGGACGCTCTTTAACATCTCAGGTCATCAGCGTCCCATTCAATTCAGGGCGTGAAACGGCCGACAAATTTTGCTCAGAGGCCTCTTTTTTCAGCCTTGAGGTTATTTTTCGTGCCGTAAACGCATAACACGGGACCCACGGCTTTACTTCCCTTCCGAAGGAAGCCATACTTAGGATTTTTACGCTCGAAAAAATCCATCGGTCCTGACCAGGTTTAAACCCGCGATCTTGGGTTTAGGAGGACCACTACACCTCCAAGACCGAGAAATTTTGGGTTTCAGATAACCTCTCTACTAATAGTCCGATTTCATTCATTTTCTGAAACTGTTGTTCCTATTTTATTTCAATGATATATAGTAGTTTCCTTGAACACAAATTTTAAAATTGCGGCCTCTAGAACGATTTTTAAATTTCCCTTTAACCCCCACTCGCTTTTCAGATTTACTCCCGTCCTAATGGCCTGATTCCCCTGCCTTTCGGAAACGCCAGCGATTTCCGTTGATAATAAAGACATATTTGCGGAAACTAGAAAATTTTGCTTTTGTCAATCCCCACCCCCAGTGTTCCAATTTTGCTGGTTCACGAACTCGACGAATAGTTTTTAATTTATGGTTATATGCAGAGTTTCGTTGAAAAAAAGCAAAAATAATTGCGACCGCCAGAGCGTACCATCTCTCTCTCTCTCTCTCTCTCTCTCTCTCTCTCTCTCTCTCTCTCTCTCTCGGTGCCTTGTAGGTAAGACCGATGGGGATTTGAAGAAAGTATTCAATAATCTTTCCATTGAGTGCAAATGCAATGGCTTACTTCCTTTGTAATTCGAAATATATAAGGAACTTTGGTCCGCGGGCTCAAAATTCTAAGATAATGTGTAATTTATGTCACGGATGATAGAGATACGTCGAATTAAATCGATGCGTGCCTTAGATTTATTTTGCAAAATGTTCCTTTATACCCCCTTAGTGGAGAAATCTTGGATTCATAGTCGGTGATGGTTAATTTTCAATAATATGTCATCAGTGTTTAGCTAACGATTTGCTTCTGGCAAAAGTATGTACGCCACTGATAATACAGCAAAACATTTGTGACTATAAGTTAATCATACGGAAATTCCTTGTTGTCTGTTTAGCCTAATTGGCAAAGTGTTGAACTCCAAGGTAAATATGTGATTAGAGCGCCCAATTTTGCTTGTAACTTTGTATTTTAATTTTCTTACATTTCCCGCAATTCCATAATTGTTTTAGGCTTACTGAGAACACACAGTGTTAACTGCTTTACCACATTAGATTAGATACATTAGATACAATAGTTTGTGACAAGGAAATGTATTTATATTGAATGTTCAATATCCTACTCATTTTTCACTTCAAAAAAATGCGAAAATCAACAAAAAAAGAAAGAAAAAACATCATTCAGTCAGAAATTACTGAGTACTAAATCGTAGCATCTAGCAGGACAGCCAAATTAACAACTAGTAATTTCAACACTATCCCAATAAAAGTGTTAAAAGTACTCCGTGGTAGTGATGGTCATCAAGGTAGGGAAGCAAAATTTTGCGAACACGAACTAGTTTTCCATTTCGCTGCTTCGTATGTTTGCCTGTTGCCCACCCTTATATTTTCGATAGCGAGTCGTTTATAAGTTCTACGCACAGTAAAACATAATGGTTATTTATTTTCAGAGCTTACAATATGCCTTTAATGTATGGAAAGCTAGAGGGCGTACAACATTAGCTGTGCAGTTGTACCGAGAAAGATATCCAAATAGACATCTCGTTGTGTCACCTTTTAGTCTATCCATCACCCTCTACGATAACTAGTTCCCTATCAGTTCTTAGACCGGGTGCTGTTACAAATCGAAACCTACGCACTGGGGCTTCGAACAAGAAATTCTCGACAGACTACAGGCTCATCCTTCAATAAGTACTCGTGAAATGGACACAAACTTAGTAGTGTTTGGGGAGACCTACAGGAAGAATGGCCCACTAATTTCACGTTCTGAAGAAATAGTCCTTGGGACCAGCGAACTTCGTTTCCCGGTTTTCAGTTGTGCAACTGGGCGTTGGATCATTGTGGTGAAAATCCACATGTTTTCCTCGGTGCCACTTTCACCAGAAATGAGCATATGTCAACCACAGGAACAGCCTGGCACACATGCGATTATGAAAATCCGCATGATCTAGACGAGGCAGCTAGTTATCAAAGGTTCCGTGGGCTGGCACAGTTTGTAGTTTAGTTGGATCGCACCTTCTTCCTTTGCGGCTAAATGGGCAAGTTTTTCATTAGCTTGTGCCTCTGTTCCTGGAATACGTCTCTCTGGAAATATATAAAATGTTCCAGCATGTGGTTCATTTTGATAGGAACATTTGGCAGCATCCGCACGTTTTCCCTGACCATGTATCCCTCATTTAAGCGCCGATGCGATTTCTCGAGGGATGTTGCCGGTCGCTATTTTCAACAATTCCTATAATTGTTTTCCAAATGACGGTCAAACTTAGAAAATAAGATTAAAGTGGTCGTTGGACTGTTGTTGTTCTAGAACATAGTTTTTCTTCACGATAATTAGTTTTTCATATTTTTAGAACTGTAAAATTCGAAGTGGGTTTTTATTATCATTTATTGATATTTTCAAATCTTGCTCAAACTGAAAGCAAAACTTGTATTATTGTATCCATCATACCCAGTATCCATCTTTTACCCTTTCAGAACCGAGTAAATATTTTTCAATAATTGTAAGTTTCCATTTCAAATGCAATCAAATTAATTAACAAGTTTACTATTACGTGGCGCCATATTTCACAAAAGCATTAAATTAGAACTGTAGAAGTAACCATAACCAACAGAAACGAATATCCGGCCTTATGCAATGATTCAAACAAGAAGAAATAAAAACACAAAACCCTTTTCGTTAATTTTACGATTATTTCCAGCTCAGTAAGCCTAGGCACTGATCTACAGAACAACAATGATCTTAGGCTAACCTCTTGCTCACTTAGATGATAAAAACAACATAGAAATGCAATAAGTGGTGTGATACCCCATATATTATTTTACTCAAATGCAGGGAAATTTGAGCCCAAAGATCATAGGTTCCTTCTTCCAAAATAATTGTTTATTGTATTTGTGTGGTCCAATTCTGAAACATCTAGTATGTATGGGGTGTCCCATGTAACTCTGAGACCTCAAATATTTTCGAAATGAAATAAGATTTGAAAAATCTGGTTGCAAAAGAATGTATCCACAATAGGAGCAGAACAATGGTAGAATACGCGCCATCCAGAAAATTTAAAAAATATAGCTTTGAATTCAAAGCTGTAATTTTTTTAAATGGAACATATATATTTTCTCAAGTGAACTGAAAACTAGAGGTCCCATTATTGATTACAGAATTAGTTTTACTTTCCTAAACAAAGTTACCAGTGGTCTGTAGCTCAAGGAACCTTATGTTTGTAAATTATATCCAGCACAAAAACGCACTTTAAAATAATCAGGAATGGCATATCTGATGAAAGTACATCACTTCAACAGATGTTCAATGGGACCACCGTTTGCATGAATAAACTTGTGAAGATGAACAAGCGAGCGTTGCACAGATTGTAGACATTGCCGCACGCAATGTTGGGAGTTCCTGATATTTTCTGATCTTTCACAACGCCCCAGAGAAATTTTTTAAGGGCATCAAGTTGGGTGTTCGAGCTGGCCATCTCACCGATTTGGAAACTTTCATCCACTACTTCTCTGGGAACACATGCGAAGTAATTAAGCTTTGGTGGTGTAGTGGTAACCATATTTGCCCTTTAAACCCAAGATCGTGGGTTCGATCACGGCTAGGACCGATGAATTTTTTCGGGCGTAAAAATCAGAAGCATGGCTTCCTTCGGAAAGGAAGTAAAGCCGTGGGTCCCGTGTCGTACATTTACGGCAAGATAAAGGCCCTTAAACCTGAAAAAGAGACCCCTGAGCAAAATCTGTGGGCCGTTTCACGCCCTGAATTGAATGGAACGCCGATGACCTAAGATGCCAAAGAGCGTCCGTAAATAAACTAAATCATGCGAAGTAAACCACGTCTTCTATTAATCTGATTTCACTGAAAATTGTTTTCTTGTTTGATATCTGATTCTATTTTATATAAGTGGTATATGTCGAGTTTCGTTGCGAAAAAACTAATATTAATGCCACTAGAAAAGATTTCGTTTCAATTACCCCCGCCCCACCTCCTAATAGTCCGATTTCACTGGTTTTCAGAATATTTCCTTAATTTATTTCAATGGCATATGGCGAGTTTATTTAAAAAAATTGGTGCCGCTAGAGCGATTTTGAAATTTCACTTTAACGGCCACTCGTTTTACAGATATACCCCCCCCCCCCTCCTATTGGCCTGATTGACATGATATTCGAAAACTACTTTTGTCACTTCATTTTAAAGAAATTAGTGGATTTTGTTCAAAAAACAATAAATTGGGCCACCTCTTTATATATATATATATATATATTAGCGAATTCCGAAGAATGAAAATTGAATAATCTATTTATTTTTTTAGGGAATTCCGAAGGAATGTACAGCTATGGAAATATTTTTAAATGATCTGCATCTCTTCATTACACACTTATCGAAATCCTGTATTTCGGTTAGTTTTTATTGACCATTGCGTTTCTTTCCCGGACTGCAAAATGAACCAGTCCCTTCCTCTTCATGCTTTTGTTTCTTCCGCACAATTCTGTGAAACTGTCTGAGCGATGTTCTCGTGACTCCAACAACTCTTTCTTGCATCTTTGAACTTACACTCGGGATTCTCGTCAGAACCATTCTCTGGCTGAGGTTTTTTGCAGGTTTTCCTCTGTCTCCATAAATGACACGTCAGTCCTGGTGGTGTAGTGGTTACCATACTTGCCTCCTAAACCCAAGATCGCGGGTTCGAACCCGGCCAGGACCGAATGATTTTTTCGGGCGTAAAAATCCTAAGTATGGCTTCCTTCGGAAGGGAAGTAAAGCCGTGTGTCCCGTGTCGTACATTTACGGCACGAAAAAGAACCTCAAGCCTGAAAGAGAGGTCTCTGAGCAAAATTTGTCGGCCGTTTCACGCCCTGAGTTGAATGGGACGCCTGATGACCTGAGTTGTTAAAGAGCGTCCATAAATAAACCAATCAAAAAAAATCATAAATGACACATGCCGGGGAGTTACCCTAAACATGGCCTGGAACGTTTCATTCCCTAAAAATTCTTATTTTATGATTTATCTAATGTATTATCAATGTGAAGATATAGTGGCAATTAAAATGTTATCAGACTTGAGGGTAGAGAAAATAAACAAAATTGGGGAATTCATGGTGAAAGGGATAAATGGAGGAGAAATACAAGGAAGGAGCTTGAGGGCATACACAGTAGTGAAAGTTGTAAGTAGTAAGTAGTATATATCCCTTTTCCGGTGATTTAATTGATTGCTAATGATATCAAAAGTGGGGTGAGGTATCAAAAGTGGGGTGAGGTGGGCGTGGTTGGGTGGGGGGTGGAAGTGATAAGGTACAATTTGATATCAAAGCTTTTTCAATTTAAATCACCGGAAAAGGGGTATTCTTTTTATTATACAGAAAATTAACATATATGTGATACAAAAAGAACTTGTTTTAATACAATTAAAAATGCTAAATGATGGTACTCAATTTATTTATTATACATAATAAAAATGGAGGTTTTACCCTTTTACAAAATGGTGATTTTACACTTTACAAGAATGGCGGTGCAGTTCACACGGTGGCGCCGGTTTTACAAAAATGGAAAGAATTGGTTTAAATACAACTAAAAATGCGTACTAAGTATTTTTATTATACAAAATAAAAATTAATAATAAAAATGGAGGTTTTTACCCTTTACAAAATGGAGGTTTTACCCTTTGCAAAAATGGCGGTGCAGTTCACACATGGCGCACCACAGGCTGTTTTACAAATATTGGCGGTACAGTTCACACATCACTGGTGGGTTTACAAACATTGTGAGAGTTTTGGCGATTACAAAAAAAAATAGCTACGCAGTTCACACATCACTGGTGGGCGCAGTCGGCGCTGGATTTACAACAAATGATTTTAAAGTATGTGGTATATGTCTTTTTGACAAACGACACTTCACTTTCTTCGTCGCTGCTGCTTTCCTCCTCCGCGCGTGGTGTGGTGACGCAGGTTAGTGACATGTGGGAAAAGTTGATGTTGAGGTGTTCCTGGGCCGACGGAATGGTGATGGGGATGACGAAATCGCTGATGGATGCGGTTGTGAGCATCCTGCCGATGTGACCTTGTACTCTAGGGCTGGCGTTTTGTCGATGGTTCCGAGGTAGCTGGTACAGCGTGCGCCTATGCCGTAGTGGAGTGCTTTAGACGGAAGGCACCTGACTTCCACGACGTCGGAGTTGTTGGTTGCTAATTTGGCGGTGACAGTTTTGTCTTCGCCAAAGAAGGATATTTCTGTTGAGATGAGGTTGATGTTTGCTGGGTACTCACCGCTTGTAGTAACGTGATTTTGGTTGTCAAAAACTAGTTAGACAAATACATTGTTGCCTACCACCAGCGGATCTGTTTGACAGGGCATGTTATTTATTTCGGTGCAAACTTCAATACATGTCTCCGGTAGCCGTTTCTGAGTACCTCTTCACCCTGGTACACGATGTAAAAGTCGAACGAGTTGAGCTGGTTGATGAGTTCTGCAGAAAGATAGTTAAATCTTGTAGGTAGAAACACTTCATTCCCGTTTTCGAGGCGAACAAGCGTCCTGGTTCCGTGCTTTGTGGATATGTTCCGGACCCCTACCACGACGTATGGTACGTTCGGCTGTAACGTGGACACTGATACATACTCCGAGTTGCTCGCTACTGTAGCTAGTTGGCGTAACGCGTCGTTGATCATGTTGACTTCTCTGTAGAACTTTTGCTACTAACACACATTGGGCATTGTTTGGTAAGAGAGGGATGACCGTCAATGTGGGTAGTGGTGGTGGGGAGGTTGTAGTGCTGGTTGCAGCGGCGGTAAGGGGCGTAAATTCCTTTAGCTTCTGGTGTAAGCCCCGCCCATACAGCGTCCACATCTACTGGCGAATGATGAATAAAGATGGCGTTTCCCTCCACGGCTAGTAGATGACGTTCATTTAGCTCCATCATTGTGAGACGACGACCATTTTTCAGAATCTTTATCACTAGGTCCATGGTTTGCGGGAGATTGGTCGTGACGTTATAAGGTGTTCGTGTTTGGACAGGGGAACAGGTGTTTTCGTGACGTCATCACGGAGCAGGTACAACCTCGCCTTGAACTTGTCCATTGTCCAATGAATATCAGATGCTCCGTCATGCCTGGACTTGTTCGGGAGGTTCTCATGTTGCGACTTGTTCACGCAGGTGTTTTCGTGACGTCATTACGGTGCGACCTCACCTTGAACTTGTTTGGACTTGTCCATGGCTTCCTGGTCCTATTCTCTGATGAATATCGGTTTTAGAAAATGCTCCATCTCTAGGAACACTCTAAAGGTTGCGCAACGAATGTATCTTGTGTATTCGGTGTAATTCATTTTTTCACCGGAAACGTGGGCGTGAAGCAAATACTTGCGATACGCTGCTATTTGATTTTGTACTTCGAACTCTTCTTTCTTCTTGTGATATATGATATCGGTGACCATACGCTGTAGACTTTCTAGTGTACTCCATTCCTGCATACTCAGCGATATACAGCGACCGTCCATTTTGATGATAATATTTTGTGCGCCAAATAAAAGTTTGAAAAGTATGGATAGTCGGTTGGTTAACTGCCATTCTCTTAGATGAAGAGTCAAGCTCTGTATAGTCGGTATCGCCTCTGCAAGCTTCTGCCACTCTGTTGAACCCAGAACCACCGCGCTGCGTCGTCCACCAACGGTCACCACGATCTTGTGTGGAGACTTAGGTGAAAACCCAACGGCTGCAAACTTGGACTGCTTGCTGTTCAAGAAGAAAACATCCGATAGCGGTCCAGGCCTCTCCATGTCACGTAAAAGCAAGAACGCCTCTTATGTAGCACATTATTTTCATTCACCAATTAACCACATATAATGAATGCGACTTAACCTGTTCGCCTCTCTCGGAGCAACTGGTAGAGTGGATCGTGTAGCACCACATGCGCCTTCTAAAAAAAATACAGGAATTAGCAACATAAATGTATCAGAGTGGTATATGCATATTCATACCAATTTGTATCAATACTAACCTTTAACGATATGCATCTCTGATTTGAATTTGTGAGCATCTACCAAGAATGTATGCCCTTTTAATGCCGTCATCATTGTGATTAAAATCACTTATGCTGAATTTTGAATGCCTAGTCTTTAACGATTCTTTTGGCGGTATCCCCGAACTTGCAACATCTGCAAGCACATTGGCCCCATTTTCAATGCCTCTTTACCGATATCTTTCACACCGCTCTTGAAAAACGGTAGCATGGTTCTGAAAAGACCACCGAGAGCAGAGAACAAGCCGCTACCCTTTTCATAACGCTGCCTCTGTACAAGTGAAAATCTCCATTGTATAATGCTCCTCCAGCCTGGTTTAAAATACCTGGTGACTGTATCCAGCTCCATAATGTCTATTTCGTACGAAACGTTAGAACTATAGTAGAGGAAAGCCTGTCTACAAATGGCAAGAAATCACCGTAACCGTTCCTTAAATCTATATTCACGATTTTAAAGTCCTGTTGCATCAAAGGTAACCAGTTCAGTGGAACGAAGGACTTTTCATTAGTCATGCAGGTGTTGTCACGTTTTTCATATTCTACAGAGACGCTTTCAATGAATTGCACAAACGTGTTGCTCACCACTTGTACTATCGAATTACAGTAAATGAACATTTCGTAAGGGAAACCCATGTACAGATCCACTGGGTGTTTGCCAATTTCCTGTTCAACCACGTTGGTGTATGGTTCGAAACCCATCATCTTGGCCAAAGATGGTGACAAAACCAATACATGTATGAGGTTCTTTGGCGCAGGTTTAGGAGGATTGTCAAGTTTTTCCTGCGTTTCTGGTGTAGGAGGAGTGCCTGGTTTACGAGGATTTGGTGGTTTAGGATTGATAGGTCTTGGAGGAGTTCTAGTAGGAGTAATAGTTGTAGCTTTGTTTTTTAACGTTTGGTTCGTGCTTTCAGGGGGTTTAATTTCTGTTTTCGATACACTTCTCCTAGAGGACTCAGCATTTTCTACATATCCTACATATTTGCTGGTGGGAATATGACTGGTCTGTGCGACTTTGATGTTAATGCTGGCAGTATTTTTATTCTCGTTATAAATGAAAAAGTCTTCGACTTGCAAATTTTCGCGTATAACAGAGTTGACAGCGTGTACCAAATCCTTAGAATTGTGTACGATACCATGTGGCAATTGTAAGTTAAATTTTGAATGTGTCACTGGCGCTACCATATTATACATTGTTCCAATGATTTGATTATCGTGATTTGTTACGTTATAGAATTTCACAGGGTACCTAACCTTTTGCAGTGCGACTTCCCATTCTCCTTGCGCCACTATTCTCTCGGGTAAGATGTTTCAAAATCTGGAAGTTCTATTGCCAGTGAAATGCCCCATAGAGGCATTACTCACGAGCGTGAGGGAAAACGGTTTTGTTCTGATCATATCGAGTTGATAGTTGAAGCCAGAACCCACGAGTTAAACTTGACTGGATAACCTCTCCACTTAACCAAAAACTGTTTATTTCGACCGCGACCTTCAGTGTCGAATATTTCGTCTATTTTGAATGATTCTGGAAAAGCTACCTTTTGTAACTCCTCGGAGTAAAAGATGCCGTCTATGGCCTCCCCACCCAAGTCCTTCAATTTATACACAACGGGATAACCGTATACCACCTCGTCAATCTGTAACATTTCATCCGTCCTGTGTTGCTCGTACACCTTGGCAAACTTCAGTTTCTCCTTAGATATACGCACATTGTCTCCCACGTTAAATTTAACTTTACGTGATTTGTCTGCATTCCGAACATAAACATTTTCGTAAACCTGCAAAATGTTGTCTTCATTCACATCCTTTGGGGCCATCTTTATGGACCTATGAAAGGAACTATTGTAGGACTTTAAAAGCGCAGGAAGAACGTCCACGTATCTATGAGGTTTTTATGTGTGAAATATTTCCATATTTTTGTCTTTAAGGTTCTATTGAAACGTTCTACAACACCGGCTCCAACATTATTTTTTGTAGTGTAATACTTTACACCATGTTTGGTTAAAAATGTTTTAAAACTTTTGTTCGTGAACTCCGTTCCTTTATCTGTTTGCAATATCTTGGGAATACGATGAGAGAATGAGAGTTTTAAACGCTTCTGTAATTTCGGCCCCTACTTATGATTTTAGTGGTATAGCCCAAGCATATTTCGGGAAAACATCAATCACGGTCAAGATGTAAACGTATGGTTTATTGTTGTCCTTTCCGTTGTTCATAACGTTTAGATCAGCTTCCCAAAGGTTGTCCATGTTGGTCACGTGATAATTTCTGGTGGGGAATCGTTTTCTTATCGGCCTATGAAATGTATAACTATCCTGTGTTTGAAGAAAGGACTCGATTTTAGATTTTGGTATACCGGTGGCCTTGTGAAGTTTGTCTGCAGTACCAAAACCAGCATAGTGTTCAGGATTGAAATAGATTTTCTTCAGCGCGTTCATAGTTGCTCCCACACGTGCCTGCGAAGTTTATAAGAATTTTTTACTGGTAATCGACTATTATCTACTTTCGTCTTTGCTGGCTTCTCTTCCTCCTTTACCTCTATGTCATTGGACTCCAGGTATGGTTCCCTCACTTGTGACATTAGATCGAAATAGTTCCCCACATTATATGTTATCAACTGCCATTTTTCCGGGGGTGCCAAATGTGCACGCTGTAATTTATTTATTTCTCTGATGAGTTGGTTAAGTGATTTGTCCACGAGGTGAAGCTTTTCGGTAGCTTTTGGTTGTGAAGTTAGTATAATTTGCTTACCGTACTTCATTTAACTCAAATTTGACCCGAGCGCACTACCGAGTGAAGCCAACATTGGGAGTAGAAAAGCAGGTAAAAAAACGCATCTCTGTACAAGAATCTTTTTCTTTTCCTTTAAGGAAAGTCGTTTGTTAATTAGTTTTCTCCAGCTAGCTTTATGCTTCTTTAAGCGCTTCAAGCAATTTATAGGTAAACTGACATGACCTCTGCACACGTTGAGTACACATTCGGAAATTGCTTTTATTAGCTCTGGGTTAGCACTTTTCAACAGTTTTGTCGCAAATTGGGGCTTAGCCTTGGCTAAAACTGTCAAATTTGCGTGTTGCCTTGCAATCTGTGGGCTACTCAGTCTGGCAATGCACATCCTGCCTGTGTCTGTAATAAAATGACTGAAGTGTGATCGTTGCTCGTTTATTTAAACTCTCTGGGAAGCACTCCATTAAAACCTTCAGAAAAGTGGTCAACAATTGGGTATAAAAAAGAAGGCGTTTCTTCTGGTAGGACACAGGTTCGATACCTGTATCGATTTGGCGTGTACTGAGTACAATCCAACACCAGATAGCCATGAGTTTTTCAGTGGCCTTTTCAAACGGCTCTAAAAGAAACCTAGAATTCTTTGGCTCGATCTGTTGACAAAGCCTATCAATTTGCATTTTGTCTCTTTTGTTTTTAAACACGACAATGTAGTTTGCATTTAGAGATATAGTTCCAAATTTCTTTCCTTGTGCAAACACGTTTTGTAATATGTAAATAATCCCAAAGCGTTTGTGATGTGAATCTGTAGTGAAAACATTTTACACGTTTTCCCCGTCGGCTTCGTACATTAAATCATCCAAAATAACTAAATCTCCCTCATTGACAGTCTCCAAATCTGGTATACCTGCATGGGCCTCGAAGAACGGGCTTGGTTTAGGAGAATATTCTGACGGATGACACCACAACACTTTTCTCATGGGATTGTCAAACATCCGGCCTGCATTACTAATTACATTTTTCACAAATGTAGACTTACCGCATCGCGAAGGACCTGCAATTAGCATGGTGAATGGGAAATTAAATTTAAAGTGTTGGTGAGTAGATATTGTGGACGACTGATGTCGCTCTCATTTAGACTCGCCTTGTTTTATACCCGTACTGGTAGGAGTCAAAGTTTTCACTCTGTACACGTTTGTTGACCACCATCCTATAGGTTTTTACTGAAGACTCAGTTACCACAGTTCCTAGAAATTTCCTAGAAATCTGTGTGCCTTCAAGTACTACCGACATTTAATTATCGCTCAGTACGGTGTTCCTGATAACGTCAGAGTTTACACTTTCCAAATTCCCCGAGTTGAGGGTGATGTCTTTAATTTTACAACAGAATGCGTCTTATCCCCACACTTAACCTCTATGGTGTAACTTTGTGGACCTGTACATGCAAATCTGCAAACATACCCGCCATCTCCGTACTTTTCTATTTCATCTGTCATACACCCTAAAAATGGGCCCGTTGGAGGCATCCATTCCCCCGGTCTGTACGTGGCTATAACAGAATCTGTGTCGAAATAACACACGCGCTCACCCAATCTCCTAAGATAGGAATAGAGCTCGATTCTTGCATGGGCAGTTGTATATGCAGCTATGACTGTGTTAGTGGTGCAATGCAATTTAGGATTCTGATCGCAATGTTTCCATACCACGTACCTCTTCTGTAGCGACCAGGTAAGACTGTACCTCTATTCCTGGGTCGTTAACTAGACCTATGAGCCTCGAATAATCTTTTACAACCTCACACGTGGACAAGTTATCTCTTTGGCCATATTTTCCCCAAAAGGAGTTTAACATCAGTTTAACCAACTCGCGCCTGCCAGGATTGGTTTCAATAGCGTCTTTGTCCAGTACTACGTCTTCTTTTCGTTTCCGGTAGAGGCCTGATTGGCAGCAGGATGATCAGCAGAAGATGGTTCACCAATAGAAGTTTCATCTTTGTCCAGTGCTACGCCTTCTTTTCGTTTCCGGTAGAGGCCTGATTGGCAGCAGGATGATCAGCAGAAGATGGTTCACCAATAGAAGTTTCACCAGAAGATGCACCCCTACCGGGTGAGGAGTCGTCAACTAGTCTCCGCTCACCACGTGCTCTCTTGAGAGTGAGTTTGCTCCCATAGCGTGCTCTCTTGAGAGCAATGCTGGTAGAAGGATGATCACGGCAGAAGACTTATCACCTTTGTTGACGAACTGGTCTAACATTGACGTGAACCCTTCAACTTGACTCCACTCACCTTGTGCTCTCTTGAGAATAATGCTGGTAGAAGGATGATCACCGGAGTTTCCAGTAGAAAGACCATTATTTCTAGAAGTCTCCGCGCCAGTAGAAGGCCGGTCACCCGTGCTGGTGGAAGGGTGAACACAGCCATCCATATTCCAAATAGAAGATTTGCCTCTGCTGTTGACGACCTTGCTAAGCTTGTTAATGGTAGACATAATTGCCACGAGATATAACTGCCTTTCGTCGCACCATACTTTTAGACTAAACATTCCACTCCTAAGACCACGCCCCAGCCAATGAGAACTGGATTTCTACTGCACATGCGTAACCCTTCAACCAAACACGTTCACGTGGGTTTCTACTGCGCATGCGTAACCGTTCAACCAATCACCGTACAAAAAGGTTTTGGCGGGGGAAGGCATTCATTTTGCTAAGAAAGAGAGAGAAAATACAGGTGACGGTTTTTCGTAACATAAAATGGCTTCAAAAGAAAATACAAAAAAAAAATGAATATCTTTTATGTTTTTAGTTACAAAGGGGGTAGTACTACAATCATAGTTAAGAAAAGAACGGGGCCAGCACTGAAAAATTGTTTTAAAAGCGTACGTGACCGGGGGTTTGTTCAAAGAAGTATACAAATGTATTTATAAGGAACCTTGATTCCTTATAGTGACAATGCTCACTTTTAGAAATGCAGGTGGAGGGATTTTCAAAAGAACACCTTTTATGTTTTTAGTTACAAAGGGGTAGTACTACAAACATGTTTAAGAAAAGAACCGGGCTAGCACTGAAAAATTCTTTTAAAAGCATACGTGATCGGGGGTTTTTTCAAAGAAATATACAAATGAATTTATAAGGAACTTTGATTCCTTATAGTGACAATGCTCACTTTTAGAAATGCAGGTGAAGGGATTTTCAAAAGAACACCTTTTATGTTTTTAGTTACAAAGGGGGAGTACTGCTTAGCATAGTTAAGAAAAGAACTGAACCAGCACTGAAAATTCTTTTAAAAGCATACGTGACCGGGGGTTTGTTCAAAGAAATATAGCTGCTTACTTTTAGAAATGCAGGTGTCGGGGTTTTCGCTACGTAAGGAATATATATATATATATATATATATATATATATATATATATATACAGGTGTATAACCTTTTTCTTCTCTTATAACAATGACTTTTCTGGACCAGAATTCTTTTAAAGCCATACGTGAAAGGACAAACAATGTCCGAAGGTTTGTTAAAAGAAATGAATTTATAAGGAACCTTGCTCCGTTTAGTGACAATTCTCCCGCTTAGAAATAGCTGGCCACTTTTAGAAATGCAGGTGGTGGGATTTTCAAAAGAACACGTTTTATGTTTTTAGTTACAAAGAGGCTTAGCATAGTTAAGAAAAGAACTGGACCAGCACTGAAAATTCTTTTCAAAGCATACGTGACCAGAGATTTGTTCAAAGAAATATAGCTGCTTACTTTTAGAAACGCAGATGTTGGGGTTTTTCGCTACGTAAGGAATATATACAGGTGTATAACCTTTTTCTTCTCTTAAAACAATGATTTTTCTGGACCAGAATTCTTTTAAAGCCATACGTGAAAGGACAAGCGATGTCCGAAGGTTTGTTAAAATATACAATTGAATTTATAAAAGAGAAAATCTTTGCTCCTTTTACTGACAATGCTCATGCAGGTGTCGGGGTTTTCGCTACGTAAGAGAAAGAACAATACAGTTTAAGAGTGAGGTCCGAGCGGCCAGTAGAACTCTCTTCGCGCGGGGTGTTAACAAAGGAGAGGGTGGGGGCTATTGTGAAACACTCAGGTGCGAGTGTGTTAGTGGGGAACTGGAAACCCAGTGGCGGAAGGGCTCTGTCTTAATTACGATATCATTTTTGCATATCCACGCAATACATTAATTATATATGCTAATTGATGTCACACACCCCCTTTTTCGGTGATTTAAATGGAATGCTAGATCAACCATTTAAATTGAAATTTTTTATATCAATCCCCCCACCCCCACCCCATTAACCGCCCATCCAGCATCAACCCCACCATCACTCCCCACCACCATCGCTCCCCACCACCATCGCTCCACACCACCATCGCTGCCCACCACAACGCCCACCCCCCACTTTTTGATATCATTTGCATAATCAATTTAATCGTGTTCAATTAATTAAATCACCGGAAACGGGATATATACTACTGTGGTAATTTGAATTCAGGGTTCTTTACCATACATATAACCTGGTGGTTAAGGTAAGGGAAACCTTAGTTTTGTTACTGCTAAATTCTTAGATATTTTGTTTGTGTGTGTAAATTTAATTGCAATGTGGTTTGCTGAAATAAGTTCATTCACTCTTCATCAGTGGCCACCGTTTGTAATGTCTCAGCAGTAAAAACGGGGTTACACACTATTAAAAGCAATATTTCGGCAAAAAAAAAAAAAATCGGGCCTCCATATACTCGTAAACATTAGCAACAATCTCACGAATTTGACATTATAGGGCGGAGTTTGTACTTGTTTTCTCGAATGCATAAATTCCTACATATAATATCTTTTAATATTTGTATTTTGGAAACAGACCAAGGGAAGCTTAGTGTTTTATTTGCATCAAGTTATCGTAAACTAAACAATTCGTTGAATGTTTCATTTAGGTAGGCCGGGTCACAACTGTTGCCAACGTAGCCATTTTATGGCTAAATTTGGCATTTTATAGAAGCATTTAGTCATACAAAATTGTGAAATGCTTATAGGCAAAACTTTAACTCATTTAACCAGCTAAATGTACCTTTTCCCATGATTTTAATTGTTTAGCATGGAGCAGGCAGTATATTGCCTTATCTATTATGGTATGTAAGAAGAAGAAGTAGAGTGAATCCCCGCGTGCTGTGTAGCTATATTGCATCCATATCTTGAATATTGCCATTTTATGAAAATGTACGTAAGATAAATAATAGTCACGTAACATTAACTTATTATGATGCTATTAGCAATATTTTCGTTTGTTCTGCGTAATCCTAGATGTGTATACTAGACCGGACGTTTGCGATAAGAAAGGAATAATTAACAATTGATTCAGCATTCACTCAAGAGATCCCTCGAGCCTACTTTTTTTTCAGAATAGCTCTTGGTATGTACACTATTGGCATTCAGGATAATTTAAGTAGGCTGAATGTTATTTTTCAACAATGTTGATAATTACTACTCCTTCAGTCATGAGCACAATAGGGTTATTGCAGTGTATGTATTTTACATATCCACGAGCCCAGATCAGGTCAAGCTCAGGCTCTTCTCAGTTTCTCTTTCTTATTGTTTCAGTCAAGAAATAGTCTTAAACAAGACAGAACGTGTTTTATAGTGTAGTGAGTGAAGTTTTACTCTAGTACAGGATTTTCTGTTTCGGAAACCAAATACATTAATAAGTGTGTATTATTATTATTATTATTATTATTATTATTATTATTATTATTATTATTATTATTATTATTATTATTATTATTATTATTATTATTATTATTATTATTATTATTGCGCCTCATTACCAACAGCAGTTTCGAAAACAGTGCTATTGCACAATGAATTCCAAGTCTGGATTTTGGAAGTGCCCTCTGTTCTTGCGAAAGCTTTGTGTATATTTTGGAAGTGTGACATTAAGGTAAGAAATTTGACTTAACTCGGCATGGCGGTAGTAAGAAGAAAAACGTCAGTGCTGTAGAGTCGTCCACATCATCTCGCTCACTGGATTCTTTCGTGATGAAGGTTACAAATAAGACGGCTGCTAGTGAGGGAGCTCTTCAATAATGTCCAATGATCATTTATCTGAACTGTGCATAAATAATTTTGCCGAAAGTAGTGCAGCAGTTAACATGAGACTGCCTAGGACAAAGTGCGCAAATATAATTTAAAGTTAGCTCCACATATGTTGGTTGTTATAGTCTCTTAATTGGCGAATCTACAGACGTCGGTGTAAGAAAACTTTTGCGAATGGGTATAAATTACTTTAGTGAACAGCGCGGAGAAATAATCTCTACTTAATTCACAACAGTAAAACTTACAGCGTTTAATGCCGATGGCATTGTTTCGGCAGTTATGAACAGTGCTGCAAACAAAGGACTCGATTTTAAGACACTTATTGAATTAGATATTGCTAATGCATCTGATGTGGTCTGTGTAAATAGTGGAGTGTACAAGGAACCAAGACAATATTCCTTCTTTGGTACTTATATTTTGTTTATACTTCCTAGGAATTTAGAGTTTCATGTTAAAGACACTTATACTTGATTTAGTCACCCTTCACTTCGGCGGCAGAAATATACGTCTTCTATGTCAGATTATCGCTGATGCCTACGATCGTCTTAAAATTGTCAGAGCTTGTGATACTCGCTGTCTATCAACTAAAACGACTGTCTGCAGGATCATGGATCAATGGTTAAAGTTGAAAACTTCCTTTGAAATGACTCATTTAAAGGAAAAATGTCACACTGCAGAGCAACTGTAAAATATGTAAGTTGATGACACCATGCTTATTTGCTATTTTTTAAATCATTTATTTGTTAAGTTCAGGTCGTAAATAAATAATTTGAATCGAATACAGCAAACCCCACCAAACTGTTAAATGATTTAACTAATCTTACTCATTCAATGGCTAGGAAACTGGTTTTACCAACAGCAACGTGTCGCTTAGATCCTCTCAAAGGCAACGTTGATGACTTTGATGATGCATACGCCTATATCGGCTATGAATTTGAAACCGAGCTGAAAATGCTGAAATTGTCTTCATAGCAGTATCAACAGTTCCGAAATCGTTGTTTGATGTTTCTTGTCAAATTATTAAAAGAGCTGGAACAGAATGTCCAAATTATATAAATGGTTGCATTTATACCAGTAGAAAATGCCTTAAGAACGACAAAGGATCCCTTGATTCCACTTGCAGTTTTTATTGTCAGCAAATGAAATTCAAAAATTCAAATACAATGCCTGAACCTGACAACTAAAAATGGTCGGAAATTAATAACACATTCTCGTTTTGGAATGAAATAATAAAATATAATAAGGACACAAGCGGTCTAAACCCTTTTGCTGAATTACCAAAATTTGCTTTTATGCTTCTTTCACTTCCTTGGTCCAATGCTGAAGTTGAACGATTATGTAGCCAAATTTTCAACGGAGTGAAAACAAAGAAAAGAAATACAATACCTAAAAACACTTGATTCAATCTTAACAATACGTGCGGGTTTACGAAGGAACAAACAGTGATATGTAAGGAGTGCCAACTTCCCAAAACAGGTGCTACAGAAAATCGGTACAAAGGCAGCTTACGCTGCTGATGCGGAATCCATATTTGAACCATCTACTTCTACTACTACAGTAGGCTGCGAAATCGACTTTCTGGAGTAGAGCCCGAACTACATTATTTTTGACACACGGACTTGATGAATTTTTACATATTTTACCTAATGAATTTTAGCAAAATTCATTCTAAACATCGCATATTTTTATGCACACTGTTCATGTATTAGACAAATATACATTTTTAATCTGTGTGGAGTTAAATGTTTAAATAATTATATAAAAATATTATTTTACATATTTAAATATTACGGAACTATTATCATATAATTAAATTTCTTGGTGGACCTGAACTTTTACAGATAAAAAATCAGTGATTTGAGGCTCGTTGTAGATCTAGGCTTTTTTTTTTTTTTTTTTTTTTTTTTTTTTTTTTTTTTGTGAATAATGCCATTTCTAAGATCCCATCTAGTATTATTTGTGAGGTGTTGGCAACACTGTACCACACTACTCGGTATTCCTCCGCTGACTGAACGTTGAAATTCACATCGTTCGTGTCCTCGAACTGTATGTGCGAGAGTCAAGCTTACCCCGCTTCCCTCTCACTGAGTAGTCAGAATGGAAGTACGTTGTATGCAGAAGTGGTTGAATTGCGCAGAAGGAAAGAGTTTGTCCGTTAATGGTATGTGTTGGAATGGATAATGTAAAAGTAATTAATATAAATTTATTTTAACTCGCATTATATTCGTACTAATGTATAAATAAAAAAATATTTTCAGTTTAAATAAACATTTTATCTTTCAAAAGTTTAAATTATACATTGCAATAAAAATAGCAATTTCTGTAATTTTAATCCGGCCTGCCTACGATTTCTCTCAACAAGCAACTTAATGGTGGCCGTTAAATTTTTAAATTATATATCCATGAAAATGTTGCTCTTTATTTTAGCAAAGTTTATTTGCTGCCTTCATATTCTTTTAAAGTATATACATTTATCTTCTATATTTGTCATATTTTGGTTTATTTCTAGGTTAGAAACAGATATATAAATTTTACTAGAAATTCAATTTCTCTACACTTTAAAAATAATTCTAATAAAAGTACAGCTGTGAGCTCCACTGGGCTTTATACTTGAAATGAATTTCCTTTTTTCTCCATTTGACTGGAAAGAAGGTTCAATTTTATGAATAGACACGTGATTATGTTCAGTAGATTATCTGACTTTTCTTTACAGCCAGCTGTTACTAATTATACACCAACACTAACAAAGTTGAAAATGTTCACAAATAGTACCCTGTTAACACTTTTAGAATCTTTTATAAAATATTTATTCAATAGCATTCATTGACAATGATCGTGAATCTGCCAATGCATTTAATTCGTATTTCTTAACTGCAGCTGAGGGTGGGGCAGTTAGACCGATGTTGAATGCAGCAATAATTTACATACTGGAGGAATCATATTCAAAAATGTAATTTACATTTGAAATATAGCTATCACCATCACTAGAAATTGCCCTTTTAGGGCAAAAGTTCTCATGGATAGGCTAAGTTGTGCACAAAAGTTAAGTTGGAATTATGTGAGTTCCTTAGCACATTTGATATCATTCATTCTTTATAACGGAGATATTTCCAGAAGGAAAGATGCTAGCTGTAATTAAGCCTTTATTTAAAAAGGTGATAAATATGAAATCTCCAACTATGGAACTATTTCATTCTAAACTGCATTATCAAAAGTTAATGTAAAATGTATAATCGCATTGTGAATTACTGTCACTCAATACCCTATCAATATCCCAGTTTGACATCAGGAAAGGGGTGTCAACTAGAAATGTTACGTTTTAAGTTCACTGCTGAAATTTTATCAGTTCTAAATGCAGGAATTTTCTCTGAGAATATTTGGGCCTGCGATAGTATAAATAATAAATTAGTGTTACAAATGTTAAATTTTATGGTGTTGACAAGACAGCTATAAATGGGTTTAATGCACGTTTAACCAATAACCCACCCCTAAAAAGTATGAATAATTGTGAGTAGTTACTGGTATTGTTAAACTTGCACCACAGAGCTCAATACCGGGACATGACATGTTTTATTTTTTATAAAAAATTTACGTTCCAGCCTAAGTAAAGAATCTAAGGCAGTGTTTTTGCGGATGATACGAATGTGTTTGTTTCGGGGTATTCACATGCTCAACTTTACAATACAATAGCAAAGTCATTTGAAGAGCTAAATAGTTGGTTTGAAGCTAACTACTTTCACTAAATTTTGAGAACCCATTTTAAAACTTAAAATATACTAATATCAGAGCTTACTATGAAGTGATTGTTTATTTGATTTATTTACGGTCGCTTATAACATCTCAGGCCATCAGCGTCCCATTCCATTCATGGTATGAAAGGGGGCGACAAATTTAGCTGGGAGGCATCTTCTTTCGGGCTTGAGGTTTTTTTTCGTGCCGTAAATCTGCGATCCGAAATCCCACGGCTTTACTTCCCTTCCGAAGTCAGCCATACTTAGGATTTTTAAGCCGGAAAAAATCCACCGATCCTGGCCTGGTTTGAACCCACGTTCTTGGGTGTAGAAGGACCCCAGGACCGAAAAAACTTCTGAGCAACTTTAATTAATATATTAAGGAAGTTCCTCATAACAAATTCTTGGGGATAGAAATAGAAGCTAAATTAGATAAGCTTATAGAACCACAATTTCAAAGCTCAGCTGTATGATCTTGCTTCAAGAAGCTTGGTTAATCTTGTAAATCAAAATACATTAAGCTTATATATAATGTACATTTTCATTCCATTATGATACATGAAATAGTTTTCTGGGGTAATCTGTTCTCATAGTAAGAGCTTCGCCCTGTAAACAAAACATTAAGGATTTTCTGTGGTGTTTGTATTCAACAAACATACATACAATTATTTAAAAAGTTGAATATCTTACTGCAAGTGAAGTACATATCTCTCATGAGCTTTGTGGCTTACAACTGGGATAACTTGACTGAACTGATAAGTACATATCACTAGATGTGCGGTTGACTTGAATAGACCAATAAATTCATTAATACTTTTCCAGAGGGGCAGCTATTGGTAAATATGTAATGGTTTTGCAGTTTCATTGAAATTATTTAAACGTAATTCACAGAAATGTAAACTTTACTAATAGAAATTGAATAAATTTTTATCCATTAATGTCTTGCATAATAGACACAATTATTTTAATTTTGGTATAGCTTAATTAATGAATTTATTATGTTATTCCACGAAATTAGCATTGTTAATATGGTGGTGTCTCTTTAACAAAACTGCAAACATTTAGAAAAAAATAATAAAAAAAATTAATTATTCATGCCTTAAATTATAATTTTTCATTGCATTGCAAATTTATTTATATATATGGAAGAAAAATGTTGGGGAGTGGTGGGAAAATGGATTTTGCATCCTAAAGCATTAAATTGAAATATTTCCATATAATGTGTAAATATACAGATAAATAGGAAGGAAAAGAGAAATTAAGAATTTAAGAGTTTAAGGAACATTTTGCACTCTAAATAAACTAAAACCTTCTGATGTATGGGAAAATAGCATATAAATGCACATGTATAAATACAGAGGCAGAACTGGATATGGTGCTAAAAGATGTAGAGAAGGGTATGAGAAAGAAATATTTTGTGATGTAAACCATTAAATTAAAACATTTTGGCACCTATTGAAAAATACATATAGAGAGCATAAATATGATTTTGAGATTGAGATAAAGGGAGAAAATAGGCAAGGAAAGGGAGGATTCATTTTTTACCATAAGCATTAAGTGAAAATGTATCCATATCCATAAAATCATATACATGTTATGTACAAATGCTTGTTTGCCTTTTCCCTCAAACTTCTCTTCCTCTGTTCAAATATTCTTTTGTATGTAAATTTGCAATATATCGCAATTTTCTAATTTAATGCTTTAGAAAACAAAATGTTTTATTTTTTTTCCTTCACTTCTCCCTCTCATTTTTTATTGATATGATTTTAAATGTGAATTTGCAATGTACTGAAAGGCTTTGATTTAATGCATTAGGATACAACATTTTTTCATCTTTTTTCTTCTGCATTCTCTCTCTAGTTGCAAATGTATAATTTTATGAAAATTACTCACATATGGAAAAGCTGTAACTGTAGTGCTTTAATGTACTAAATGGTTCTTTCCCTGGTTTCACACTTTCTCTCATCTCTTTATATTGATTGACATACTTTTTTGTATTAATGTTCAATATATGGGAATGTTTTAATTTAATGATTTACACTACTAAATATTTCTTTTCTTATACTTTGCACATTTTCTTTATGCTGTAATGTATGCTCTCATGTGTAATTCTTGAAAATAAGATGTTTTAATTTAATATATTATGTTATATAAAACTGGTTCTTTACTTTTTACTGTAACATTCTCCTTTCTCTGTATTGGAAATACTTCTTTGTGTAAATTTGGAACATGTGGAAAAGTTGAAATTAATTGCATTAGAGTACAAAAAGTATCTGTCTCTTTTTCCTACATTTTCTCGCTCTCTCTCCCGCTCCATTTTTTTTTCATATTGTATATATGAAAAAATGTATTTACTTTGGATGCAAAATACTTCTTGCCCTTCTCATCTCTCTCCTCTTTTTTATTTTCCATCTTGTTCTAAATCTCTGTTAATAGTTATTTCAATTTCCAATATATTGGAAAAAATTTAATTTAACTTAAGGGTAGAAACTTTATTCCCCTTTTCATCCAAGTTCTTTCCCTTTGTATTTATAGATGTAAATTTATAAATTATATGCCCTAAAGCATTAAAATGCATTTTATGTATATCATATATAACTTTAATAAAAAAATATAGTAAAAAAGTTGAGGGTAAAAGAGAAAGTAACATTTTGTATCCTAAAGCATTAATTTAAATACCTGTCATATTTGAAAATGAACATATAAAACATGAGTATAAATATAGAGTGAGAGAAAAGGTGAAAGGGAAGGCAAGAAACATTTTGCATCTTAAAGAATTAAAAATACCTTTCCATACATTGTGCATTTACATATAAACGCAAGTCATAAATAGAGACAATAGAAGATCCAGGATATGCAAGATAGTGTTTTATAACATAAAACAATAAAATGCAGTTTCAAATGCTATTAATTGACATTAAAATAATATGTATAGATATATCTAGAAAATACATATGTATAATTATAAAAAGGGAGAATGTTGGAAGAGTAAGGAAAGAAGTATTTTGTACCATAAAGTTTTTTTCATATATTGAAAAATCCATAAATAAGTGCATGTAGATAGAGAAAAAGAAGGGGACTGGCGACTAAAGCAAAATCAGCATTTAAAACATTTCAATACCTATATTGAAAATTTACACTTAAAAGTATATTGGTATAAAGAGTGAGAGAGTGAAAGTGGGGTAAGAAATGGAAAAATCTTTTTATACCCTACAGTATTTAATTAGAACATTTCAGTATATTTTACATGTAAAACCAAATAAATAAAAAGAGTTGAGAGGTATAAAGGAATTAAACATTTTATAATCAAGAATTTTTAGTTTTTTTTTTAATGTATTTTTGTTTTGTATATTTTCATACAAAAAGAATATATATAAAATAGGGTGACAGAATGTTTGGGGAGATTGGATAGAAGCAATTTGCATTCTGGTGTTAAGTTAATTGTGTTCTGTGTAATTGAACTTTACATTAAAAGTATATCAACAAATACTGCCTGTGGCACCTTGGGAGTGATGAACCAGGGGGTGGGGGGAGAAGTTGGTCGCTGAACTGAAAGATACATTTTCTATTCTAAAACATTTAAACAAATGTTCCATATATTGCAAATATGCGTATGATTATCAATAAGCAGGGTGATAGAGTAAGAAGATGTAGGAAGAAGAGAGAGTTACTTTTGGTACCTTAAGGCATTAAATATTTTTCCACATATCTATAAAAAGTGACAATATGGGTTTTAGGGGAAAATATAAGGAAATATTTGATACCATGAAGTATTAAATTAAATATTTTCATATATTTCATATAAAAACATATCTATAAATAGATGAAAAAATTACAGATAGAATTGAAATAAAATTTTTATTGTTAAGCATTAAGTTAATTGGTTTTCATTTTTTGTAAATTTAGATGTAAATTAAACAGAGAGAGAGAGAGAAGATAATGTGGAGGGAGAAAAAAATGTGAACTATAGAGAATTAAATGAAAATGTTGCACTTATAGAAACAAAACAAAAATGTATATCATTAAAGAGAGAGATTGAAGAAAGATGGAAGGAGGACATTAGAAGATATTAAGCACTTTAGGACTTTAAATTAAAATTGTTACAAATAAAAGCATATGTATGAATAGTGAGAGAGAAGAGAAGGGAGCATTTTTTAACACCCTAAAGCATTAAATAAAAACCTTCTGTATATTGTAAATGTACCTATTAATGTTTTTGAACTTTTGGGAGCATTTTGTACTCTAAAGCAATAAATATAAACATTTTCCATGCTGTGCATAAAAATAAATAGGTAAGAATAAAGAGAGAAAATGCAAGTGTTTGGAGGGAGGAGTTAAACATTTTGCATCAAATTTATTTCATTAATAACTTTGTATTTATTGCAATTAGCATATAAAAGCATATGTATAGATAGGAGAAAATGGGAGGGGGTTAGAGGGAGCATTTATTCCCTAAAGTTTTAAATTAACAGCATAACTATAATTACAGAGAGGAGAGATAGAGGAATAGCTGGAAGACTATGGAAAGGAATGTTTTGTACCTAAATTAGCACGTTTCATATATTGAAAATTTACATTAAAAAGCATATGTATAAATAGAAGTGCGGGGAGAGTGAAAGAAATTTTCTACCCTAAAGTATTAAATCAAAATATATTTTACATTGCAAAAATAAAAGCATATCTATAAGTAGTGTTGGGGAGAATGTGGGAAAAGAAGGAAGGTACAGTGTACCTTAAGCAATAAAATATAACTTTTCTAAATATTGCAAATTACACATAAAAGCGGATGGATGGATGGATGGATGGATGGATGGATGGATGGATGGATAGGTGGATAGATAATTGTTGAAGAAAAAGGTAAGAAAGCATTTTATACTCCAAAACATTAAATTAAATTTTTCCTTATATTCCAATTTACATATAAAAAGCATATCTATAATGACAGCAATGTAGAAATAAAATTAAAAGAAAAATTTCCTGTGCTATGAGCTCATTTGCACCATCATTAATTTATTTCAATCAAGACTACACATTTACAGCTGTAATATTTCTGTCCAATCTATAGATGTTGCAAAAGTCCAAGTGACAATAAGTAAAAGATAAAAATAATAAAAGCATTTAATTAAAACTTTTCATGCATTGAAAATTTACAAATAAATATCATTAAATGGAAATTGAGAAAGAGAAGTTAGCAGAAGTAGGGAATGAAACTTAGGTGTTGTTTTAATACATTTTAATTTATTTCAAATTTTTATATATGTAAGCATAAAGTAGTATTTTGTACCCTAAAGCATTCACTTTATTATTATATTGCAAATTTACATTAAAATGTATATGTATGGAGAGTGTGAATCTTATTTTACCTAAAAGCATTGATAAACAGGCATATCTGTAATTAAAGAGAATGTGAAGGAAGAAATGATAGAGATATATTTTTACCTTAAACATTAAAATAAAATTTTCCATATAGTTCAAAATTATATATATAAAAGATCATGTGTAAAAGTAGAAAGAGGAGATGTCAAAAAATGAAGGGAAAGAAACATTTTGTGTCCTAATGCATTAAATTACATTTTTGGCCATTAATAGGAAATTTACATAAAAATGCATATGTACAAAGTGAGGTATAGAGTGAGAGAGAGAGAGAGAGAGAGAGAGAATGTGAAGGGAGATGGTAAAAGATATATTTTATACTCTTAAACACTAAAATAAAATGTTACATAGATTTGAACATGTGTGTAAAAGAGAGAGAGAATAGAGAATGAGGAATGAGAAGCAAAATAAACATTTTGTACCCTAAGACAGTAGTAGCTTAACATTATATTGCAAATTTAAATATAAGGGTATATCTATAAATATACACAGAAAAAAATGAGGGCATGGGAGAGAATTTCAGAAGAGAAGGGAAGAAAGCATTAAATTAAAACCTTTCCATATATTGGAAATGTACAAGTAGAAGCATCTAATTAATAAATAAGGAGAGAGAAGGGATGTGGAGTTATAGCTACATTTATCACTACAAATCATTAAATTAAAACTTTTCCACATATTGTAATGTAATATATAAAAGCATATGTATAAGTATATAAATACATAGGTACGGAAAGAATATATGGGATCACAAAATGAAAAATTTTGAGCCTTAAAGCATTAAATTACAGTCTTTTTCATTTATTGCAAATTTACAAATAAAGAATCATTATAGAGAAGGAGGGAGGGAGGGAGAGAGAGAGAGAGAGAGAGAGAGAGAGAGAGAGAGAGACGGTGGAAATGGGTAAAGTAGAGCAAGAAGTGTGCATGCACACACAAACACACTCATATATCAATCACAGTATAAAAATCTAACCAAAAGAATGAAAATGAGAGAGAATGAGGTTGAGGAGGGAAAAGGGAAAGAAATAATTTACCCTAAGACATTTAAATTAAAATCTTTCTTCATATTTTCAAAATTTATGTGCCAATATATATATATATATATATAGGTAGACATACTGATGGGTTGGTGGGCGAAAGGGGCAAGTATTTTGTACCCTTTAGCATTAAATTAAAGTATATTTTAAACTACACATACAAATCGTTAACAACAGTGGGGGTGAGAGAGAGAGAGAGCATGTATGCATTGGGGCAATGGAAATAATTATGTATTCTAAAGTAATAAATAAAAAAATTATATATTGCAAATTTACATAAAAAGCATATGCATAAATAAACTGTTCTGGGAAAAGGGAAGAAAAAACAATTTCTACCCCAGGGCATTGAAATAAAATTTTCGTTTATTGCAAATTTATATATAAATCCATATTAATAAGTAGGTAGGTAGAACTGCATGAAAAAATGGAAATTTTGTATTCCAAAGCATTAATTAAATTAGTTCCATTCATTCGAAAATTGCATGTAAAATCATATCAGAATGTAGAGGAAGAGAAGGTGGAGGAAAAGAGAAAATTTTTGTTCACTAAAGCATTAATTAAGAACTTTCCTTGTATTTCAAACTGACATTTAAATATATTGAACAAAATTTTATGGTGATCAGGGAATTAAAATTGTATCATAAAACATTAAATTGAAAACTTTCCTTACATTTCAAATATACATATAATAATACATATCAATAAATAGAATGAAAGTATTTGGAGTAGGATACTAACAAGCTATTTATAGCTTAAAGCATTAGATTGAAAAGTTTGCCATGAATTATAAATCTACATATAAAAGCATATCAATACATAAAGCATTTGAGGAAGAGATAAATATATTTTGTACCTTCAAAGGATTAATTGAAGAGCTATCTATATATAACAAAAGCTTATATAAAATCATATCTATAAAAGGAGAGAAGAAGAAACTGGGAGGACTAGGGAAAAAAATAGCTTTCATATTGCAAATTTACATTTGAATCGTAATATATAAATATTACATGTGCAAAAAATGAAAACTATCAATATTATGAAAATGTACTCATTAAAGCATATCAGTATAAAATAGTGAGAGAGTGAAAGAGGGGAAAGAAGAAAAAGGATTTTGTACCTTAAAGGATTAAATTAAAACTTTCCATACAAATAAAATTTACATGAAAAATTATATATTTAATAGAGAGAGAGACAGACAGGCAGGCAGATAGACAGAGGGAATATGGAAGGAAATAGGGAAAAAATTGTACTTATAGTTTAAAAGTTCTCATTATATTGCAAATTTACATTTCAAATTATCATCAACAAAAACAGTGAAAAAAAGTGCATAGAGAAGGAAAAGAACATTTGTTTTCTAAATATTCAAATTTAAACAATTCCATATATTGTTAATTAATAGTTATAAATAGTTAAAATAGTGATAAATAGTTAAATTGAACCCTCCCATGTATTGGAAAATAGCACAAGAACAAGATACAGAGAGATGTTATAGGGAGATGAAAAATATCACTTGATATAATCTTTAAAACCTTTTTCCATGTTTTGAAAAATATATCTTAAAAAGAATGTAAATTAATATATATGAGAGAGAATTGGTTCAGAAATATGAGATGCATTTTGTACACTAAGGCAATAAATTGGAAAATTTCATACATTAGTAGTATATATCCCTTTTCCGGTGATTTAATTGATTGCTAATGACATCAAAACTGGGGTGAGGTATCAAAAGTGGAGAGAGGTGGGCGTGGTTGGGTGGGGGGTGGAAGTGATGAGGTACAATTTGATATCAAAGCTTTCTCAATTTAAATCACCGGAAAAGGGGTATTCTTTTCATTATACAGAAAATTAACATATATGTGATACAAAAAGAACTTGTTTAAATACAATTAAAAATGCAAAATGATGGTACTGAATATATTTATTATACAAAATAAAAATGGCGATTTTACCCCTTTACAAAATGTTGGTTTTACCCCTTACAAGAATGGCGGTGCAGTTCACACGGTGGTGGCGGTTTTACACAAATGGAAAGAATTGGTTTAAATACAATTAAAAATGCGTACTAAGTATTTTTATTATACAAAATAAAAATTAACAATCAAAATGGAGGTTTTTACCCTTTACAAAATGGAGGTTTTACCCTTTACAAAAATGGCGGTGCAGTTCACACATGGCGGCACACAGGTGTTTTACAAAAAATGGTGGTACAGTTCACACATCACTGGTGGGTTAACAAAAATTGTGAGAGTGGTGGGAAGGTTGTAGTGCTGGTTGCAGCGGCGGTAAGGGGCGTAAATTACTTTAGCTTCTGGTGCAAGCTCCGCCCATACAGCGGCCACATCTACTGGCGAATGATGAATAAAGATGGCGTTTCCCTCCACGGCTAGTATATGATGTTCATTTGGCTCCATCATTGTGAGACGACGACCATTTTTCAGAAACTTTAACACTTGGTCCATGGTTTGCGGGAGACTTGTTCGTGACGTTATAAAGGTGTTCGTGTTTCGACAGGGGAGCAGGTGTTTTCGTGACGTCATCACGGAGCAGGTACAACCTCGCCTTGAACATGTCCATGGTGCAATGAATATCAGATGCTCCGTCATGCCTGGACTTGTTCGGGAGGTTCTCGTGTTGCGACTTGTTCACGCAGGTGTTTTCGTGACGTCATTACGGTGCGACCTCACCTTGAACTTGTTTGGACTTGTCCATGGCTTCCTGGTCCAACTCTCTGATGAATATCGGTTTTAGAAAATGCTCCATCTCTAGGAACACTCTAAATGTTGCGCAACGAACGTATCTTGTATATTCGGTGTAGTTCATTTTTTCACCGGGAACGTGGGCGTGAAGTAAATACTTGCAATAGGCTGCTATTTGATTTTGTACTTCGAACTCTTCTTTCTTCTTGTGATATATGATGTCGGTGACCATACGCTATAGGCTTTCTAGTGTACTCCATTCCTGCATACTCAGCGATATACAGCGACCGTCCATTTTGATAATATTTTGTGCGCCCAAAAGAAACGTTTAAAAAGTATGGATAGTCGGTTGGTTAACTGCCACTCTCTTAGATGAAGAGTCAAGCTCTGTATAGTCGGTATCGCCTCTGCAAGCTTCTGCCACTCTGTTGAACCCAGAACCAACGCGCTGCGTCGTCCACCAACGGTCACCACGATCTTGTGTGGAGACTTAGGTGAAAACCCAACGGCTGCTAACTTGGACTGCTTGCTTTTCAAGAAGAAAACATCCGATAGCGGTCCAGGCTTCTCCATGTCACTGTAAAAGCAAGAACGCCTCTTATGTAGCACACTATTTTCATTCGCCAATTAACCACACATAATGAATGCGACTTACCTGTTCGCCTCTCTCGAAGCAACTGGTAGAGTGGATCGTGTAGCACCACATGCGCCTTCTAAAAAAAAAAAAAAATAAAGGAATTAGCGACATAAAAGTATCAGTGTGGTATATGCATATTCACACATACTTTGTATCAATACTAACCTTTAACGATATGCATGTCTCATGTGTAGTTTGTGAGCATCTACCAAGACTGTAGGTCCTTTTAATGACTTCATCATTGTGATTAAAATCACTTATGCTGAATTTTGAAAAGAATTTCTCCTTGCGCAGGCCTTGGAAGCGGTGAGATAGGTAAGCAACGACGTAATGGCCACAAGTGGTGCTGTAATTGCCTTGCAACCTTCTAGTGTTGTGAGTGCATCTTGTACCACAACATCGATTTAAAAAATTTAGAATTTCCCCCGAAAGAGGCTCTATACCATAGCTATCGAAATATTCACCCCGGTCGTTCTTTCCAACAAAGATGCAGTCCCAATGTTTCCCTGGTTTCGTGCTTGGATCAGTGTTAATGACAACTGCTATGGGATGCTGCATATTATGCAAATTTATCGACGACAATTGTTCGCAAGCGTACACGCCTAAAAAGTGTGGGGTACATTTAGACAGAAGCCGGTGTATTTGCAGCGTATTCATAATACCAAAATGGCCCTGTTAGCATCAATTTCTATAGTGCGATGTACTTCTGCCATCACCAACAGATTGATAGGTTCTGGAGTTTGATCTTTAAAACCTATACCTATAGATACAGTGCCGCTGTGTTGCCCTGAAAGGTAAGACTCGTTAGCGCTGATATCGGCTGTTAGATCAAATACCATAATGGTATAGCCGTGAGAATATTGATGTCTGGAAATTGAATGTCCTTCGTCCTTAAAGTGTATCACGAGGCCATCTTGAAGGGTTTGAAAACATTGGAGAAAGTGACCGGCATCAAAGTCGCGCTGTAGGGGTTGTGAGGGAAAAGGCTGGCCGTTCACATACAATTGAAAAGAATTCATTTTAAAGTGCTGTAAATTGTATGGGTTTTTGTTAATGTTACCGTTATATGCCTGGTCGGCAAACATTGCCACAACCCCTCTTCGGGGTATTTGCCCTATGAAAACGTCATTGAAAGTCCTGTTACTAACTCCCTTTGGAATGTTGAGAGCGTGAAATCCTACATCTTTGAGACGCTACTTTGAATTACTCTTTGCTAACACCGCCTGATGTGCAAGCTTGATGGTCGGCGACGGTCTCACAGCTTTCAAAATCAGTCTAGATGACTGAACTCTGTGTAGGCTTTAAAGTCCTTTGTATCCGAAAAGAGATGAAAGTTGGGTGAAGAGGGAGAGAGTTTGATGGTAACGCTCACATTGTTCAAGAGCAGATTTTCCTGATTAAAGAGTGCATTGGAAAGATTACCCATTAGCTGCACAACATTGCTTCCTTTGGTATAGTCGTTACGCCACTTAATTCCATCATTTGCTACATACGCGTCCATCATTCCTCCCTTGTCCTTTTTACAGAGCGAGGACTGTAGTCTGCTGTTCATGACATCTTCCGAATAATTGAGCAACGTTTCAATGTAAGTTCTATAGCGGTAGCCTGGCTGAGGCATCGAAACTGTGACATTGTTGAGTGATACTTCCAATTGCTCAAACAAGGAATTTAGGGAATTGTTTACAAAGGTAACCTGATTGTCCTCTTTCAAGTCGTTACCACCTTCATCCACTATTCGCACGAAGCTCAAGTACTACATATGTCATGTCGAGGTAATCGTCTGCATTGCCAGAGTAATGAAATGTGATGGGGGCGTTTTTCATAAGTGTATTTTGAGGGTTAAGAGAAATATAACGGTACTCTTCCACGTTCATTTGCACGGGCAAGTCTTTAAAGATGTCTAGTTCTGAACTCATGTACACCAACGATTCGTCGGCCATTATGAAAATACGTCTAGCACCTTACGTCTTCGGCGTTTAGTCTTAAACTGATTATATATTTTACCCTTCGGGCGCTTTAATAGCCCAGTGCCTATCATAGAGTCTATCTTTACATCAGCTTTCCTTTTCAAGTTAGTTCCTGCCTCCTTCAGCCTAGTTTTAGCGATTCTTTTAGCGGTATCCCCAAACTTGCAACATCTGGAAGCACATTGGCCCCCATTTTCAATGCCTCTTTACCGATATCTTTCACACCGCTCTTGTAAAACGGTAGCACGGTTCTGAAAAGACCACCGAGAGCAGAGAACAAGCCGCTACCCTTTTCATAACGCTTGCCTCTGTACAAGTGAAAATCTCCATTGTATAATGCTCCTCCAGCCTGGTTTAAGTAATACCTGGTGACTGTATCCAGCTCCATTATGTCTTTTTCGGAAGAAACGTTAGAACTATAGTAGAGGAAAACCCGTCTACAAATGGCAAGAAATCACCGTAACCGTTCCTTAAATCTATATTCACGATTTTAAAGTCCTGTAGCATCAAAGGTACCCAGTAAAGCTAAATGAAGGACTTTTCAATAGTCATGCAGGTGTTGTCACGTTTTTCATACTCTACAGGGACGCTTTCAATGACTTGCACAAATGTGTTGCCCACCACTTGTGGTACTATCAGATTACAGTAAATGAACATTTCGTAAGGGAAACCCATGTACGGATACACTGGGTGTTTGCCAATTTCCTGTTCAACCACGTTGGTGTATGGTTCGAAACCCATCATCTTGGCCAAAGATGGTGACAAAACCAATACATGTATGAGGTTCTTTGGCGCAGGTTTAGGAGGATTGTCAAGTTTTTCCTGCGTTTCTGGTGTAGGAGGAGTACCTGGTTTACGAGGATTTGGTGGTTTAGGATTGATAGGTCTTGGAGGAGTTCTAGTAGGAGTAATAGTTCTAGCTTTGTTTTTTAACGTTTGGTTCGTGCCTTTAGGGGTTTTAATTTCTGTTTTCGATACACTTCTCCTAGAGGACTCAGCATTTTCTATATATCCTGCATATTTGCTGATGGGAATATGACTGGTCTGTGCGACATTGATGTTAATGCTGGCAGTATTTTTGTTCTCGTTATAAATGAAAAAGTCTTCGACATGCAAATTTTCGCGTATAACAGAGTTGACAGCATGTACCAAATCCTTAGAATTGTGTACGATACCAAGTGGCAATTGTAAGTTAAATTTTGAATGTGTCACTGTGGCTACCATATTATACATTGTTCCAATGATTTGATTATCGTGATTTGTTACGTTATAGAATTTCACAGGGTATCTAACCTTTTGCAGTGCGACTTCCCATTCTCCTTGCAGCACTATTCACTCGCGTAAGATGTTTGAAAATCTGGAAGTTGTATTGTCAGTGAAATGCCCCATAGAGGCATTACTCACGAGCGTGAGGGAAAACGGTTTTGTTCTGATCATATCGAGTTGATAGTTGAAGCCAGAACCCACGAGTTAAACTTGACTGGATAACCTCTCCACTTAACTAAAAACTGTTTATTTCGACCGCGACCTTCAGTGTCGAATATTTCGTCTATTTTGAATGATTCTGGAAAAGCTACCTTTCGTAACTCCTCGGAGTAAAAGATGCCGTCTATGGCCTCCCCACCCAAGTCCTTCAATTTATACACAACGGGATAACCGTATACCACCTCGTCAATCTGTAAAATTTCATCCGTCCTGTTTTGCTCGTACCCCTTGGCAAATTTCATTTTCTCCTTAGATATACGCACATGGTCTCCCACATTAAATTTAACTTTACGTGGTTTATCTGCATTCCGACCATAAAGATTTTCGTAAACTTGCAAAATGTTGTCTTCATTGACATCCTTTGGAGCCATCTTTATGGACCTATGAAAGGAACTATTGTAATACTTTAAAAGCGCAGGAAGAACGTCCACGTATCTATGAGTGTTCATGTATGAAATATTTCCACATTTTCGTCTTTAAGGTTCTATTGAAACGTTCTACAACACTGGCTTTGACATTATTTTTTGTAGTGTAATACTTTACACCAAGTTTGTTTAAAAATGTTTTTAAGGTTTTGTTGGTGAACTCCGTTCCTTTATCTGTTTGCAATATCTTGGGAGTGCGATGAGAGAATATCCATTTAAACGCTTCTGTAATTTCGACCCCTACTTTTGATTTTAATGGTATAGCCCAATCATATTTCGAGAAAACACCAATCACCGTCAAGATGTAAACGTATGGTTTATTGTTTTCCTTTACGTTGTTCATAACGTTTAGATCAGCTTCCCAAAGGTCGTCCATGTTGGTTACGTGATAATTTCTGGTGGGGAATCGTTTTCTTATCGGCCTATGAAATGTATAACTATCCTGTGTTTGAAGAAAGGACTCGATTTTAGATTTTGGTATACCGGTGGCCTTGTGAAGTTTGTCTGCAGTACCAAAACCAGCATAGTGTTCAGGATTGAAATAGATTTTCTTCAGCGCGTTCATAGTTGCTCGCACACTTGCCTGCGAAGGTTATAAGACTTTTTTTACTGGTAATCGGCTTTTGTCTATTTTCGTCTTTGCTGGCTTCTCTTCCTTCTTTACCTCGATGTCATTGGACTCCAGGTATGGTTCCCTCACTTGTGCCATAAGATCGAGATAGTTCCCCAACTTATATGTTATCAACTGCCATTTTTCAGGGGGTGCCAAATGTGTACGCTGTAATTTATTCATTTCTCTGATGAGTTGGTTAAGTGATTTGTCCACGAGGTGAAGCTTTTCGGTAGCTTTTGGCTGTGAAGTTAGTATAATTTGCTTACCGTACTTCATTTAACTCAAATTTGACCCGAGCGCACTACCGAGTGAAGCCAATATCGGGAGTAGAAAAGCAGGTAAAAAACCGCATCTCTGTACAAGAATCTTTTTCTTTTCCTTTAAGGAAAGTTCTTTGTTAATTAATTTTCTCCAGCTAGCTTTATGCTTCTTTAAGCGCTTCAAGCAATTTATAGGTAAACTGACATGACCTCTGCACACGTTAAGTACACACTCGGAAATGCCTTTTATTAGCTCTGGGTTAGCACTTTTCAACAGTTTTTGTCGCAAAATGGGCTTAGCCTTGGCTAAAACTGTCAAATTTGCGTGTTACCTTGCAATCAGTGGGCTACTCAGTCTGGCAATGCTCATCCTGCCTGTGTCTATGATAAAATGACTGAAGTGTGATCGTTGCTCGTTTATTTAAACTCTCTGGGAAACACTGAAATAAAACCTTCAGAAAAGTGGCCAACAATTGGGTATAAAAAAGAAGGGTTTCTCCTGGTAGGACACCGGTTCGATACCTGTATTGATTTGGCGTGTACTGAGTACAATCCAACACCAGATAGTCGTGAGGGATTTCAGTGGCGTTTTCAAACGCCTCTAAAAGAAACCTAGAATTCTTTGGCTCTATAGGTTGATAAAGCCTATCAATTTGCATTTTGTCTCTATTGTTTTTAAACACGACAATGTAGTTTGCATTTAGAGATATAGTTCCAAATTTCTTTCCTTGTGGAAACACGTTTTGTAATATGTAAATAACCCCAAAGCGTTTGTGATGTGAATCTGTAGTGAAAACATTTTACACGTTTTCCCCGTCGGCTTCGTACATTAAATCATCCAAAATAACTAAATCTCCCTCGTTAACAGTCTCCAAATCTGGTATACCTGCATGGGCTGCGAAGAACGGGCTTGGTTTAGAATATTCTGACGGATGACTCCACAACACTTTTCTCAAACATCCGGCCTGCATTACTAATGAAATTTTTCAGAAATGTAAGACTTGCCGCATCGCGAAGGACCTGCAATTAGCATGGTGCATGGGAAATTAAGTTTGAAGTGTTAGTTAGTAGACATTGTGGGCGACTGATGTGCTCTCATTTAGACCCGCCTTGTTTTATACCCGTGCGGGTAGGAGTCAAAGTTTTCACTCTGTACACGTTTGTTGACCACCATCCTATAGGTTTTTACTGAAGACTCAGTTACCCCAGTTCCTAGAAATTTCCTAGAAATCTGTGTGCCTTCAAGTACTACCGACATTGAATTATCCCTTAGTACGGTGTTCCTTATAACTTCGGAGTTTACATTTTCCAAATTCTCCGAGTTGAGGGTGATGCCTTTAATTTTACAGACAGAGTGCGTCTTATCCCCACTCTTAACATCTATGGTGTAACTTTTTGGACCTGTAGATGCAAATCTGCAAATATACGCTCCATCTCCGTACTTTTCTATTTCATCAGTCATACACCCTAAAAGTGGGCCCGTTGGAGGCATCCATTCTTCCGGTCTGTACGTGGATCGTAGTAAAATATTTTCATATCTCCAGAGGCCTCGCAGTAGGTTTTCGTACAATTTGTACGTCCACCAAAGAAGGCATTTCGTGGGTTGAGAGGCTCGGGGTAGGGAAAACTTTTGACAAATTCTGCCAAAACCCCATCGGCCTTAATCAAGCCATTGAACTCCCACTCCCACATCTCGGTCACGTTGTAATCAGCATCTCTCATCATCTTCGTGACCTTCACGGTGTCCTCATATCTGGAACTCATGGTCTGGTTACCCGTGTTGTATAACCTTGAATTCCTATTCGGGTAACAACGTATGCAACCGTGGTAGAAGCTCCATGAAAGAAATAGATGCATTTCCCTTCTTCTTTGTACCCGTCCATTTTATGCCCTAAAACTTTAATTTCCCGGCACCGATAAGCATGGTGTAGGATGATTGATTGCTGCTGTTCTAACCAAGACAATCAGATACACCCTACCCGCGATTGCTTATCAGCTAAGCGGTATCCTCCTCCTGGAATAAGTGGAATTTTATTTCTTGGCATGAACCGTTTCCTGTAAACATTCATGCATGCCTGAGCTATGGTGACACATTCTCTAAACGGGTAAATGCCGTTCTCGTCAATAAATTACTTCCTAAATTTGGAAACACCCTGACTCAAGAAATAAACGTCAGTTTTACAGTAAGCCACCATTTCTTTTTTCATGTCAAAGACATAGTTTGAGGACACCTTTTCATTATGCCACTGCTCGAAAGTCTTGCGGACATCAACACTCATGCCATCTGGGCAGTAATATTTTTGCTCAGGTACAGGACCAACATACTTTTCGTTTTCCTTGGTGTTGAACAGGTAAGGAAAATAACCTTTACATTCAGGGAGTTGAAATGTCTTTGAAATCGAGAAAGTGGCATAGGAATGAAATTCAAAGAGTCTAGAAAAGTCACACTCTTATACTTCATTCTGTAAATTTTACTTCCATTCATAATGAGCTCGGGGTCCCAATTTAGGCTGCCCACCATGTGTTTTAACAGAAACTGCCCATCATACGACCTCAAGTTGTGTGCTATGACGACAATGTCTCGGGTTTCGAACCCAGGCTGTGTGATGTGGTCAAACAATTCTTTCACAGGCTCCTTGTCAAATACCCATTGTTTAACACCACACTGTGTATAATAGGACATCTGATGAGTCTTGTCTACACACAGGGCGCAGGTTTTAATCATTATACATAGATTGATTAGGAATGTGTTCAAACACACCTGTGAAATAAAGTGTGTTCTGAGTACACTCGAAATCTATGAATTTGAACACGAAATTCCTCCGCAAATTTGGTGAATTGTACGGCTGAATGTAGCACTGGTGGTTAGCATTCACATGGATCTTACAAGTACCACAATAAATTTCACCGCACTGGTGAGGAGTTTCCTAAGCCTCATATTCACAAGTTTGTTACACAACGGGCATACTTTTTCTACGTCACACATTGACATGGTTTTAGGGTAATATTTCCCCTTAATCAAATGATTATTAAAACATGTCTGCCCATTGAAATCGCGATGACATGAGTCGCATTTCACATACCTATCAAATGAAGTGGGACACCTCTGTCGACACTTGACACAGTTTAGGTGCCACCGGTGAGTTTCTTTTTTATTAAGTGAGGGAAAATTACAATGTCGGCAATACCACTTCCACTTGAATGCCCCATGTAGGTTTACAATTGCGTTAAAATGACTGTCGTGGAAGATTACATCGATATGTTTATCCGTGTTAATTTCCGACTTGTAGAGGGCATTTTTACCATTATGGCCGCCAAAAACAGTGATGGAATACTCCTTTAGTACCATTCAAAGAGTTTCACGTCGTCAAGTGTAAACGGGCCATCGGTTTTGCCTATTTTCTCACACAACTCTACAGCCTTTTGTTTTTGCAGATGGTCATAACGCTTAATAAAACCATAATGAACATCCTCGTCAATTTTGGATTTGCACACTGCGATAGCTCTAGGTAGACAAAGATTGTCTTTGTTTTTAATTTCTATAATTCCTCTGTTTTTACTACAATCGTCGCAGCGTTTGTAGCATGAACCTGATATTTCATTTGTCCAAATACACCAAAATTTTGATCGCCCCTCCCAACAAAAATTCTTTGTTACTTTGCATTATTTTCTCTATTTATTTCAATATGGCTTCGGGATTCACCTGATCAAACCTACGAACACTCATGTTAAATGGCCTAGAAGGATTTTTGGTATCATGAATGGTTATTCCTATGAACCCTGGCTGATTTTTCAGTAGATTGTCATCAACAAAAGCTAAATAATCATGAAACACCTTGGAAACCCATTGGTTAGGATCTGTATCTTTAGGCATGGAACTCGCCATAATTTAGTTTCAGCATATCCAGAATAAAAATGTTTAGCTGCCCTCTGGCTATGGTTTATAATTTCGAAAGTTGGTTACAAGGTTGCACTTACCTGTGGCTCAATGCTGCCAGCAGCAGAAGATGGTTCACCAATAGAAGCGTCTCCAGAAGATGCACCCCCACCGGATGAGGAGTTTCCGGTAGAGACCTGATTGGCAGCAGGATGATCAGCAGAAGATGGTTCACCAATAGAAATTTCACCAGAAGATGCACCCCCACCGGATGGGGAGTCGTCAACTAGTCTCCGCTCACCACGTGCTTTCTTGAGAGTGAGTTTGCTCCCATAGCGTGCTCTCTTGAGAGCAATGCTGGTAGAAGGATGATCCCGGGCAGAAGACTTATCACCTTTGTTGACGAACTGGTCTAACATTGACGTGAACCCTTCAACTAGACTCCACTCACCACGTGCTCTCTTGAGAGTAATGCTGGTAGCAGGATGATCACCGGAGTTTCCAGTAGAAGGACCATTATTTCTAGAAGTCTCCGCGCCAGTAGAAGGCCGGTCACCCGTGCTGGTGGAAGGATGAACACAGCCATCCATATTCCAAATAGAAGATTTGCCTCTGCTGTTGACGACCTTGCTAAGTTTGTTAATGGTAGGCATGATTGCCACGAGATATAACTGCCTCGAATCGAATCAAATATGGCAGGCTGGATTAGTGCTCAGCCTATATGTGGTTGCTGCGTACCTACCGTGTATGGGTTTAACCGCAGGGATGGGATGAAGGTTTTAGGGTGGTTGTGGTGTTTGGGTTGTGAGGCAGACGGATTGAGCTTAAGGCTTATCCTAATTGTAGCGGGCGGATATGACATCCTTGGAGTATGCTTGCTATGCCCATGCTCTTGTGTTTTGAGAACAGGATGATCATGCCGATATCCGCTATTTTATAGGTTATAACTGCCTTTCGTCGCGACAGAACTTTTATACATAACACTCCACTAAGACCACGCCCCAGCCAATGAGAACTGGATTTCTACTGCACATGCGTAACCCTTCAACCAATCACGTTCACGGGGGGTTTCTACTGCGCATGCGTAACCCTTCAACCAATCACCGTACAAAAAGTTTTTGGCGGGGGAAGGCATTCATTTTGCTAAGAAAGAGAGAGAGAATACAGGTGACGGTTTTTCGCCACATAAAATGGCTTCAAAAAAAAAAATACAAAAAAAAAAAGCTTTTATGTTTTTAGTTACAAAGGGGGTAGCACTAAAAACATAGTTAAGAAAAGAACCGGGCCAGCACTGAAAAATTCTTTTAAAAGCATACGTGACCGGGGTTTTGTTCAAAGTATACAAATGTATTTATAAGGAACCTTGATTCCTTATAGTGGCAATGCTCACTTTTAGAAATGCAGGTTGAGGGATTTTCAAAAGAACAACTTTTATGTTTTTAGTTACAAAGGGGGAGTACTGCTTAGCATAGTTAAGAAAAGAACTGGACCAGCACTGAAAATTCTTTTCAAAGCATACGTGACCAGAGATTTGTTCAAAGAAATATAGCTGCTAGCTTTTAGAAATGCAGGTGTCGGGGTTTTCGCTACGTAAGGAATATATACAGGTGTATAATCTTTTTCTTCTCTTATAACAATGACTTTTCTGGACCAGAATTCTTTTAAAGCCACACGTGAAAGGACAAGAGATGTCCGAAGGTTTGTTAAAATATACAAATGAATTTATAAGCAAGAAAATCTTTGCTCCTTTTACTAACAATGCTCATGCAGGTGTCGGTGTTTTCGCTACGTAAGAGAAAGAACAATACAGTTTAAGAGTGAGGTCCGAGCGGCCGGTAGAACTCTCTTCGCGCGGGGTGTTAACAAAGGAGAGGGTGGGGGCTATTGTGAAACACTCAGGTGCGAGCGTGTCAGTGGGGAACTGGAAACCCAGTGGCGGAAGGGCTCTGTCTTAATTACGATATCATTTTTGCGTATCCACGCAATACATTAATTGTATATGCTAATTGATGTCATACCCCCCTCCCTTTTCGGTGATTTAAATTGAATGCTAGATCAACCATTTAAATTGAAAATTTTTATATCAACCCCCCATCCAGCATCATCCCCACCATCACTCCCCACCACCATCGCTGCCCACCACAACACCTACCCCCACTTTTTGATATCATTTGCATAATCAATTTAATCGTGTCCAATTAATTAAATCACCGGAAACGGGATATATACTACTTACATTATAAATTTACATAAGAGCACATGTAAAATAAACAAAGAGAAATAAATATTGTACTTGCAAACCTGTTGACAATGGAGTGTTAATATATCCTAAACTTAGGTAATTATTTTTTACACTAAACTCCACTTACATAAAAATAAGATGCGTTTTGGGAGAATCTCTTCTATCTCCAGTTGCTCACTGAACCACCATTACTTGAAACAATGGCTAGACAACCGGATGTTCCTGTGGTGGCCTCTGTTGGTTGAAGAAGGAAGTTTCAGAGTTGATCCATTGGAGGAAACTTGAAGTTCATTAGGTTTTCTCTATTTTTTAGTATTAACATTTTTTTGTAAGTTGATAACTCCAATGGGCTGTAAAGATGTTTCAGCAGTTTAATTTCTGTTTTTATTTCATGATTTTTGGTCCGAAAGTGAGCTCTACTGCTTATTTATCCACCTGCTTAAACCGAATATTCCTAAAATGTTCTTTCCTCTGAATTTCCAAATTTCTCTTTGTTTTGCCTATGTAGCTCTGCTCACAATCTGCACATTCTATTTCATAAATTCCTGATTTCTGTTCTTTTGATATGGAGTCTTTGGCTGTGCAATCTAATAAATTCTTGATGTTGTATCTGTTCTTTGGGGCTAACATTATACCACGTTCTTTGAAAATTTTCTTCAACTTGTTCTGATAAATTGGATGGTAGGTGAAACTTTTGAATTTGTATTCTTTTGTGTTTTTCAATGTGGAAACTTCTCTTTTCCCTTTTTGCCTTTTAGATTTATTGATAATTTTTATCACTGTGTCTTTGTTGAAACCATTGATTATAGCTGTCCTTATTATTTGTTTGCTTTCTATTTTGTACTCTGCTTCTGTGAGTGGAGTATTCATCAATCTGTGTGCCAACCTGTGAAATACTGCATATTTATGTGGAATAGGGTCAAAACTATCATTTTTATGTAGTTTTCTGTGTGTTTTTTTTTCTGTAAATTTCGAAATTCTCACTCAATAAAAATAATTAGATCATTCATAATATAATAAATCAAATATTGATAAAATCCCTTTCCATCCATATTTCACTTTTAAAGATATTTTTGGATTTCATTATCATAACCTGAATTGGAGCACGCTCTGTTGAAAACCCTTACATTTTAACAGGACAAGTTCTTTCAAACAATCTCCATTTCTTATAATTTTTAAATCTAGAAATAGTAGCCACCCATTTCTCTCTTCTATGGTAAATTGTTTAGATTCATTAAGTAAAATTGTACTTACGAAGCTGTAGACAATGGAGTAATAATAAATATATCCTACATTAGTGTGTTCCACAAGATACCACCACAGGAGCGAACGGGTGTCCATCCCCCTTTCGAACAATGGCATTCAGTCAACAGCAGCCGATGATGGGAGGGACCTCTCCCGAAACTAGTCCTAAGTTTTAAAAAAGTAATTGGATGTAGTGTTAACAACTTGAACACATTAATGTAGCATGTATAGATTCATGTTGCAAATTAAGAAGTTTCAGGGTATCTATTGTGTTTCTTCTGTATTATTGCAAAAATGTCATCCACATACCTATACCATGACTTGAAAATTAAAGGGAAGGCTTTTGTGATATGTATTGCAAATGAACTCGTGAATAACTGCTAGAAAAGGTGACAAAGAGTTTCCCATAGTTAGGTCTAAAAGTTATTAATATTTTTTGTTAAGCTGAAGTAATTTTGTTTGATGCAAATATTGTAAGTTTTAATAAGTCTTCTATTTCTTCTGTTTTTAAATTTATTGATGTTAAATACTTCTTTAGTATAAGCATAAGTTTCTCTATAGATATGATCGGGAATAAGGCTTTTACATCAAATGATACCATTATATCTCCAGCCGCAATTCTGCTATTTTTAAGTTTTTTGACTAGATCAACTGAAATTTTAATGCTCAAACTTTGGAATCTCTTAAAAGAATTGAAAACATTGATCAGTTTTTTTGCTACCTTGTATATGGATGAATTGATATCGATTATTATTGGTCTCATGCTGTTATCATTTTTATGTATTTTAGATAGCGCATAAATCGTGAGCAGTACTTGATTACTCTGTACGATATTGTTTTTCAGCGGTGGATAGTGTTTTGACTTCATTTAATGTCTTGTTTAACATCTTATTGCATTTATTGAGCGGATTCCTTTCAATTGGTTTATAGTCTTTTCCTTTTAACATAGTTTCAACTTTCTTTATGTATTCCTTTTTGTCTAAAATGGCTATTTTATTACCTTTGTCTACTTTTATGTATATATTCTTTCAGTTGTTTAAATGCCATTCTGTAATTTATTCATTTCTTTCGGTTTTTTATGTTCTCCAAAAGTTTTTTGCATTTACTTTAAAAGAACGATTTTTCTCTTTCGATGGCTAGACAGCACCTGGTTGTCTAGCCATCGTTTCGAGTAACGGCGGTTCAGTGAGCGACTGAAGATGGGAGAGATTCTCCCGAAATTCGTCTTATTTATGTGTAAGTAAGTAGAGTTTAGTGTAAAAATGAATACCTAATTTTAGAGAGAAATAAGTTTAGTGTAAACGAAGTATATTCTACCATTAAGCATTAAATTACTTTTTTATGTATTATAAGTTTACATTTAAGTATATCTATAAATAAATGAGAAAGTTTGGGGCGAGGGGGAAGGGAAAGAATTATTTTATATGTAAAGCATTAAATTAAAATATTTTCCATTTATTGCAAATTTACACATAAGTAAATAAAAATATATATATGGGCTGAGAGGGAGAAGGGGAAAAAAAAAAACATTTTGCATCTGGAAGCATTAAATTAAAACCATGCCAAACATTGTAAATTCACTTATAAACAGAGAAAAAGTGTGGGGGATTAGGGGAAAAAGCATCTTGTACTGTAAATCTGTATATTAAAATGTTCTTTATAATGAAATTTATATTAATAAGAGTACATATATATATATATATATATATATATATATATATATAAATAAATAAATAAAAGAAAGAGAGAGTTGGTGGGTGAAGAGAAAAAAAGAGCATGCTAGAGCATAAAATAAAAAAAAATTTGCTACATTGCTATTATAAATAAAAGCTTATCTTTAAATTGAAAATCTAAATAATAAAAGAGAGAGAGAGTTGGTGGGTGAAGAGAAAAAAAGAAAACTTTGCATGCTTTGTATCATTAAATAAAACCTCTCCCTATATAGTAATTTAGATATAAATATAAATTGAGAGAGATAATACAGAGAGATGGTTGACTGTTATTCTTTATTGTCAGAAAATATTACAGTATAGCAGGTAAAGGACAGTAAGGGAAACTACCCTTTTACATTAAAAAGTCATTTACAGTATATAACGGATTAGCTATCAATGTATGAAATAGTATTGTCCTCTTAAATGTTAAATAAAAGAATTCTCTGAATCTATGTGCAAGATTATAAACAGGTTGACAGAAAAAGCTAAAAATATTCTGAGTTTTAGAGTACATGAATTTATTAGTATAAAGTTTAAATTATTTTGTATCACATAATTATGAATGAGTAAACTGTAAAACTGTTTATATTATCCATGATATACAATAAACAAGCATATATATAGAGGGTAAAGTCAAAATACCTAAGGCAATAAAAAATGGCTTAAAATGATATTTAGAACGAACTTGACAAATCCGTAAAACCTTAATTGCTAAAGATTGATAACCCCGTAAGAGAATACTATAGTTAATATGCAAATAAATATGAGCAAAATAAACCAATTAACATGACCTTAGTGACACTGTAACTGAAAGTTCATAACATAAAAAGTCCACAGGTGATTTTTTTAGAAATACAATTTGAATTGACCAACCAATTGAAAATCAATATAAATACCTGAGAATTTCATGTAAACTCCAAGTGCACAATTTAAATTTAATGTAAATGGTTTTACTATTGCTTAAATTGGCATTACACCAATCATTAACAATAGAACACGTCATGTATAATTTGGTTTTTACTATATTTTCAACTTTATCATATAATATAATAGCTAAATCGTCTGCATACAATTACAAGTTCAGGATTGACTGACAAAGAGATGAAGAAATATCATTAATATGAACAATAAAAATATATGCCTTAATATGGAACCATGAGTAACTCCCAAGATCTACAAGTTTAAATTTGGATGAAGATCCTTTAAATTAAGTTGCATGGAACCTGATATAGGAATAGGAACTTAAAAAATTAAAACTTTTACTCTGAAAGGCATAAAAGCTAAGTTTCTGTATCAGTATATGGTGAGAAACAGTGTCAAAAGCCTTTGAAAAATCTAAGAACCCACTTAGAACGATGTTACCATTGTTGATATATTGTAGCATTACTTAAAAAAGGACATACTGCATATATGGTACTCTGGTCATTTCTAAAATCAAATTCACATTTGTTGAACAAAGAATTAGTTTCAAAGCAAAAATCTGCTTACACAAAGTTTTTCAAAAACCTAAACACCTATAGGAATTATGCTCATAAATCTATCATTTTCTTAAGCCATTATCATAAAAAGTGAGAAGAAAAATAAAATTTGTACCTTAGAGCCTTAACATGAAGTTAAAACATTTCCATATATTGTAAAAATTCACATTAACACACATTATAAAATATTCACGGAGAGAGAGCATGGGGTAGAAGGAAAAGAAAAATTTTGTATTTGGAATCATTAAATTAAACCTTTTCTATATTAAAGAATATTTATAAAGGTAGAAAAAAAGGAGAGAATAAATAAAAAAGCAATACTTTTTACCCTAAAGCATTAAATTAAATCTTCTGCATATATTGCAACTTTATATATTAAAACATATATATGAATATAGATAGGGGAAATGTGAAGGGAGAAGGAAAAGATATATTTTTTGTCCTAAAGTTTTAAATTAAAATATTTTTATATTGAATATTTACATATAAATGCATAAAATGGAGCATAAGGGAAAGTGAGGTAGAAGGGAATTTCATTTGGAGAGCGGTGAGGGAAGGGAACCACTTCACACTTTGGTGGTGAACATCCAAGAAAAATCTACACCGCCTTCCCATGCTATTAGCGCTAATAATATGAAGGGAGTGATGGGAGAAATGTGTTCGTGTACCATTATTGCACCCCAAAATTTAGTGGAGAGTGATGAAGAGCTTGCATGCAGCATGCAAGAGCGATAGGCATGCAGGTATAAGACGCAATTGACATTTGATCCAGAATGTCCCCTCATAAATTAGAAATTAGTATAGATGCCCATACTTGACGTTGAGTGAAGTTTGGGAGTGAGTAAGCTTGCACCCATTGTTATTGGTTATCTCATGCTGTAAGTTTGCAGGTGCAATCAACAAATTAATTGGTTTAGTCATATGTAGTAAATCTGTTTATATATTTATAAATAGAAAGAGGAAAGGAGCGAAAAAGAATAAAGCATGGCGTTTGTGATTGATGACAATTTCACAAATATAGTGCTTAAATATGGATAATACTAGATTTCATACATTAATGTATTCAACTTCTCCATTTTTCAAAAATTGGACTAGTTTTGGGAGAGGTCCCTCCCATCATTGGCTGCTGTTGACTGAGTGTAGTTCCAAACGATGGATGGATACCCATATGTTCCTGTGGCGGTGTCTGGTGATTCTAGTAGAAATTTGCCGAGTGTTCATCCAGGGGCGGAAAATCGGAGTTTATTAAGTTATTATTTTTTTTAAAATGAAAATTCTCTCCCAAGTGGATAGTTCTATTGGGTTGTGAAGTTGTTTCAGTAATTTGACTTCTGGTTTTATCTCATAAGTTTTGTTCCAAAAATGAGCTGCTATTGCACCTACCTGTTTTAATCGAATGTTCTTAAAGTGTTCTTTTCTCCGAATCTTTAAACTTCTCTTCGTTCTCCCAATGTAGCTCTGATCACAATCTGTACATTTGATCTCATATTTTCCAAATGTGCAGATTGTGATCAGAGCTATATTGGGAAAACGAACTTGCTTTACTGCAGGTAACAGCCCAAGTGCCGATATTGAAATTTCCGTTCTTGCAGTGGAAGTGTATTCGAATAACGTTATTTTTGCATTGAAATAAGCCAAATACGTAGTGTCTTGATCTAGATGCCAATACTAGTAGCTTAGTAATTTTTAATTTATATTTGGTTCGTAGTTTTTCGGTATTGAGATTACGGTTCTCGTAATTGGATCACCGTATTTTTACATTGAAATAGGCAATGAAATGGCCCAGTTTCGCCTCATAGATATACATATATGCATATATTCTATATTAATATTTAATTGGTATTTTCATTGTTGAAACCCACTGCTTAATTAGCCAGAAGGTGACAGTCCAAATGCGGTAATAAAATTTCTTTCATGCAGTACAAATATAATTTAATCACAAGTTTTGCATTTAAATATGGGATAGAGATCATCTTGATTTACATAAATGGCAATAATATTACTTAATTGTTTAATATAAGAAATTTTGTTTCCTGAATTTAGCTATAAAGCATATGTTCAGCTGCCTACCAGTGACAGCCTGAGTGGTCGTGGTAGAACTTTTCTTGCTCGGGATTGCAATGTAATTGGATCGCCCTGCTTGTACATTGAAACAGGCACAAATACTCTTTTCCCACATAATTTCATTACTAAATCTTCAATACATTTTTACATTAGTAATATTAAGTTCGTACTATCACCGATGCTGTACTGCTTCAGCTGCTGGCAAGTGACATTCTGGATGCCGGCAGTAATATTTTCGTTATTGCAATGAAATTAGACCACATTATTGTTAAATGGAACAAGACTAAATTTACCTAGGTTCTTCAAATAGATGACAATACTAGTATTGACTAATTTTTTTTTTACGCTGGGTTCAGTAAGTCAGTAAATAAACAAAAAGAATAAGAAATATTAAATCCTAGTAATTACACACCAGAGTACATGATCAAAGAGTAGGGAGAGACGCTAATTATACCAGAATAGATGAAAGGTATTAAAACGACGGTTGTGATAGAAATATTAAGTATTAGATCGCGGACAAGGGAGAGGCGCACTCGCGGTTATAAAATTCCCTAGACTAACGTGACATTCCCCGTTAATAAAATTGCCGTTGAATGTCTCAGCTGATATAATAATTTTGCTGTCAAACACCAAGTACGATTAGACGCGGGAAGTAAATATTGACATCGCCAATTTGGGTTCAAACACTCTCCAACCACGGAAGATATTGTAACCGTGTATTTCTGTGATCACAAATAAGCATTGTCAATAAATCTGGCGCCGGAGTTATCTCTTTCATCCCAGGCAAGCCATGCCTGAAAACATCCAGGTACAAGGGGGGCCAGAACTTGGAAATCGCAGTTCATAAAGGAAGTGAGGAAGTAGCAGATGAGGTCAGATACTTCTGAACACGTTGCTTAATTGTCATCTAACAACATTAATCATCCTCTCTAAATTAATTGCAATAAATCAAAACAGTATTCTCACCGTTAATATCCACTTCATATTTTTCAGTTGAACAAGGCCAATTCTACCTAGTTTCTTCACATAGATAATAATTTAGTAATTTAATAAATTTTTACATAATACTTTTACATTAATACAACTTGGACTCCGGTAGACATAGGGAAATATAATTAGGAAGTATTACCTTTAAATTGTTTATTAATGTATGTTCTTTTCGGCGTATATAACTTTATAATGCTATAATAATTCTCCGAAAGTAAGCAGAGCGCAGAGTGGTAATATCCAAATTAGAAAAATGAATAACTATATACATAATAAGAGAAATTTCTTCATACAAAATTGCTGATATATGTTGTATCTAGACTGAAAGTTGTTTGTTCTGAACAAACAACTCCGGAGTCAGTAATAAGCCCAAGTAATGTCTTCTCACGATCCTTTTATTATTGTTGTCTGAAATAGTCCTTGGAACTGCAATATAGATACAAAGCTGAAGTTCCCTTTTGTTGTGCGATTTCTAAAAAAGTTAAATCTGCCAACTGTACCTTGGATAACACTGGCCCAGTTAAAAACTAAGGGGAATTGTAGCCAATCAGTAGGCTTGTATTCGAATTTAGCTTTCAGAAAGTTCTGAAATCCAGCTATCTAGCCAATAAGAAGATAGAATTTGCAAAGCTTCTAGAATGTTATTTTGAATACAAGCATCATGATGCTTTAAGAACGCTTAAATAAGCCAATCCTTGGGGTATTCGGGGATTTGGAAACGTTTCGTGAAGTCGCAAATAGTTCATCAAGCGATAGCACGGAAAGTTTTTACATAGTTGCTAATATTTCATTGAGTCAAATATTTCAGGGAGTTGCTGGTAATTCGACGAGTCTCAAGCAGTTTTCAGTGTTATTGAAGTTTTTTCCTTCGGTTGAAGAGCATATGGAACTACGTTTTTATACATTGCAATAGGCACCAATGACTTCACATATATCTCAATACTAGGGGCGCAGTAACTTTTTACATAAATATTTGGTTCATAGTTTCACCGAAGCTTCATTGAAGTGTCGGAAAATGATATCCCTAAAGTCGGTTGTGAAGTTTTCTTCTTGTAGTGCGACTCTTGATTGAATCAATTTGTTTTTAAATTGAACTATCCTAAAGACAGGTTTCGCTATATAAGTAATAATACCAGAGTTTAGTAACTTATTACATTAATAATATTGTGTTTTTAGTTACAACGATACTTACTGCCATAGCCGGCAGGTATTACAAGACGATTTCCCCCCCCCCCCCCAAGGTATGCCATTCATACTTAGGTGCTTTCCAGTGACAACCCGAATACCAGTAGTGAAATTCCTCTTCTTACAGTGTTTACACATTGAAATTGGAGCAACATTATTATTATTATTATTATTATTATTATTATTATTATTATTATTATTTATTCACATAGATCACTTAGATGTCAGCACTTGTCTTTATGTAATTTTGTACAGTAATATTTGGTTTGTAGTATCAGCGATAGAGCACGGCTTCTGCTTCCCGCCAGTGACATTCAGGATGGCGGTAGTTTAAATTTTGTTTGTGCGGTGGAAATATAACTTAATTCGCTCTATATTTTATTTGAACAGGCAAAAAGAACTTGATTTCTCTGCAAGAATGACAATGCTATTTGAATTACACTAATAGTCCGTAGTTTAAACAATGTAGCTCATATCCAATTGTCGGCCAAAGATATCGTGAATGCCGATAGTGGAAAATTTTCTCGCTGTTGAAAAGTAATATGTGCTTCGTTTTTATTACTATTGTAATTTTTACATAAATAGTGATAGTTTGGTACTTCAGGCGTTATTTCCGCTACGGTGGCGTAGCTCGTTAAAGCTCGCATTCGTGAGTCGGACCACGGTTCGATTCCCACAATCCTCTTAGGTATTCTTTAGTCCTCATAAATGGCAAATGCCGTGCAGGTACCTAAAAATGGGCCTAAAACGCTTCCTTCCTACACGTTCTACGAGATAACCTTGTCGTATACAGTGGAAATGCGTACACTTGTAAATTTTGAATTTTAAAAAATTTTGTTTCTGTATATGCATAAGGCACTGAAACCGCAACTTGTGCTAATTTCGGTAGAAATTTTGTTTGCGAACATTTAACACTGAATGTTGTTGTTTCTTCAATAATTATTAAGTATGAAGTCATAGGGTGAATTCAGTGTGAAAGTGTCCCAGGAAAGCAGCAAAACGGCAACACTAAGGATTTAATTAGTTATCAAGTTTATATCGCATGTGATAGCTGTAAAAGAAACTGTGTCAGTGAGAAAGAGGGCCAGAACATTTCTATTTAATTTCTTGCCAGTGGTTCAAATGTGTTCAGAATTATAAGAAAGCTTTTAAAATAAACACCATAACATCTTTTTCTGATAGAAATGTAATTAGTTCGTGATTATTCTTTGAAATAGGCACCAAATTCTGTTTATCTACATATATAATACTAGTCGTTCGGTAATTTTTAAATAAAGATTTGGTTCCTAGTTTCACCAACACTTCTGTGGTTCAGTAGCCGGCAAGTGACAGCCTGAATGCTGCCAGTAAAATTTCGATTTTTACTTTAAAAAACAATTCTCATTTTTTGAGTTTAAATAACCGCAAACATTATTTTGATTAACATAAGTGCATTAGCATTGGTTGATTGTTTAAATTAATATGAGTTGCCATTTCACTTATTGCGCACATTTTCAACTACCTGCCAGTGAAAACACAAATTCCATTAGTTGAACGTCCTTTTTAGCGTATCTCTCCATTTTCTACATTAAGTTAGGCGTGAATGACGTTTTTTCTTCACATAGCTGTCAATGCTACTAGTTTAGTAATTTTTATATTAAAGTATATTATATATATTAAAGTCACAGAAATAGCGGCAAGGTTGAACCTCTTTAAAACAATAGTCCTTAGAAATATTTATAAACATTTAGACATGAATAAGGTTAGTGCAAGATGGGTGCGTAGACTTCTTTCCTCAGTCGAAAAGCAGCAACGAGTCATCAGTTCTCAGACATTTTTGGAGCTCTGCCGTGGTAACGAGACAGAGGTTCTGTTACAACAGCTGAAACTATGATCTCTTGTCCAAAAGGGAATCAATGAAATGGCGTAAACCCGGCGAAGCACAGCCTCTAAAGACCACGGTCACCCAATCAACCAAGATGATCATGGCCACAATTGTTTGGGACTGTGAAGGAATACTCTTCATTGACTTAATGGAGAGGAAAACCACAGTAAATAGGAAATCTATGCTGGCCTACTACCCAGTCTACGTGCTTCCATCAAAGAGAAAAGGCGAGGAGAACTGAGTGGTGGTGTGCGCGTTGCTCACGACAACGCGTCTGTGCACACAGTTCTTGTTGTAAAGGAAGCTGTGAACAAATGTGGCTTCAAGGAGATCGACCATCCACCCTACAGCCCAGATCTAGCTCCCAATGCCTATTTTCTCTTCTCAAAACTGAAGAAGTACGTTTGAGGAAGGAAATTTAAATGTGATGAAGAAGTGATGGATGATGTTTATGCTCATTTTGGAGACAAGACTTCTGACTATTTGGGGGTGTGGGGATTGAAATGTTAATTCAAAGATATGAGAAGTGTATTTGCAAGAAAGGGTAACTATATTGAAAAGTGAAATGTAGTTTTTGTCTTAATCATACGTAGAAAATGTTAGGTCATAAACTTATGGACCTAACCTCATATATATTGATAGTTTTATATTTTCTAATATATTTTACATAAAACCATTGCATCCAATGCTATAAGCTGCTCAACAAGACATTATTGAAAAACTTCTGACATATACCTCCCTTTATTGTGTTAATAAGAACAAAAGTTAAAATAATTTTAAGTTAATGTTATATGTTGGGTTCTATATTAATGCAAACCATTGCAAAAGTACTTGTTAAAATGGATGTTTACGTCTGTATGCTAATATAAATATTATCTCTAGCATGTTGAAAAATACTTTTTTTTTCAATCTGGTAATACAGAATATTATCTTACTAAAGAAATACAATCTATATGTATATATAAATACATATAAATAAGGTGGTTTTGTAGTAGTAATATTGTATTAGGCTTACAGCTACTCTTGAGAACACTTTAAGAGCTATTTTTATTGTGTTGTTCATACATTATTTAGCTTATGTTAAAGTATAATACATTACTGTTGAAATTGTTACAAACTGTTGAAATTTAATGAATCTTAATATATATGTGAGTCACTACAAAATTTTTGAGATATGCAACATTAAACAATCAATAAGAAGTAACCATATTATTGAATTTTCACATACACTAGAGCAAGTTCTATAATACAGTATCTCTGCCTTTTTAAGTAGTATGGCACTCATTCTTTGGCATAGCGTTCATCTTTTCTTAATCGGTAGCAACAGTTTCTTCCAGGTTGGAAAATCAGTGTGTACGTGGGAGAATCTCCATATTTTATTACTGAAAGAAATTGCATGATACCAAGTTAGGACTGCAGGTATGATGAAATTATTAATTTACTGAAAAGAGGAGCAGCATAATCTTGAGGTTATCCTGTTCTTGGTCGCCGTTCTTCAATTTTTGAAAACATCCAAGATAAATGTAATGGTTACCTTCTTTGTTTTGTGCTTTGGTACCCTAGAAAGAAAATAAGCATTGTATAAGTTATGTTTGGATGTTCATTGAATTGATAATATCCATTTGGAAATGTTTTTACTTTATTAGAGCAAGATTTGTTTATAAAATGTTTGTCATTGTGCAAAATGAAGGGACAGATTGCAGATTTCATTTCTACATGTATCATATGTGCTACACATTCAGTAATAAAGTTTTTTCAGAATTTTTAATTGTCAAGACCATTTAAACCTCAAAATCCACTTAAAATTAATAAGTTTATGCTTTTATGCATGATTAAAAAATTTAATACTTTAAAGCATTGATCTTGTACATTTACTTGTAAAAAACATGTTAATAAATTTATATTCAGGGAGATAATATAGAGCGATGGTTAATAGTTAAGTATAGCCAGAAACCATTACAGTATAGCAATATCAAAGGTAAAGGACAATAATAAGGAAATTACCATTTTATATTAAAAAATCATTTACAGTGTATAATAGATTAACCATCAATATATGATGTAGTATTGTCTTTTTAAATGGTAAATAACAGAATAATCTGAATCTTTGTGGAAGGTTATAAACAGGTTGAAAGAAAAAGCTACAAATATTCTGAATTTGAGAGTACTTGAATGTATTAGTGTATAATTTAACTATTATGTGTCGAGTAATTATGAATGAGTAAACTGTTTATATTATCCTTGATTTATAATAAATAAGTGCATACATCGATGGCAAAGTCAATACCTAAATCAATAAAAAGTGGCCTACGAATGAACTCTGCAAATCTGTAAAAATCTTAATTGTAAAGGGAGATTACCCAGTAAGAAAATATTATAATTATTATGCAAAAAAATATGAGCAAAGTAAACCTTAATTAATATGTCCTTAGTGACACTGTAACTTAAAATTCTTAACATAAAATATCCACTGGTAATTTTTTAGAAATATAATTGAATGGACCAACTAAATGAATTTCAATATAAATACCCAAGAATTTCATGGAAGCTTCAGTGCCCATATTAAATTAAAGTTTAATATTCCTGATGTTTGGATTTCTTATACTTAATTTATTTGTATTGCACCAATTATTAACAATAGAGTACTTCACATATAATTTGGTTTTTACTACACTTTCAACTTTAGCATTTAAGATTATAGCTAAATCATCTGCATACAAATACAAATTCAGGTTTGACTTAGAAAATGATAGAGAGATATCATTAATATAAATAATAAAAAGTACAGGACCTAATATGGAGCCCTGAATTTAGATAAACTTTCTTTTAAAGAGGTTACCTGGTAACTATTAATGGTGGGAAACAGTGTCAAAAACCTAGAAAATATGGAAGAACCTACTTAGAATGATCTTACCATTGTTGATAATTTCGTGCATTACTTAAAAAAGGACATACTGCATTTATGGTACTCAGATCATTTCTAAAACCAAATTATCTTTCGTTGAACAAAGAATTAGTTGCAAACTAAGTAACAATCTGTTTACACAAAGTATTTCAAAAAATTTAACATCTATAGGAATATGCTATCAGCCTATAATTATCATAAGCCATTATCATAACAAGTGAGAAGAAAAATAAAATTTCTACCCTTGAGCCTTAACATTAAGTTAAAATATTTCTGTATATTATACAAATTTACATTAACATACATTATAAAATATTGACAGAGAGAGAGAGCATAGAGATAGATGGGAAAGAAACGTTCTATATTCTGAAGAATAAATTAAATCTTTTCCATAGTAAAACATATTTGTAAAGGTACAGAAAAGGAGAGGGTAAAAAAGAAAGAGAGAGTTTGTATCCTGAAGTATTAAATTAAATCTTTTGCATATATTGCAACTTTATATATATTAAAATATATGTATGAATACAGAGTAGAGAATGTGAAAGTAGAAGAAAAAGGTATATTTTGTGTTTTAAAACTTTAAAATAAAATATTTTTATATATTTGATATTTATATATAAATGCATAAAAGAGAGCATCAGGGAATGTTGGGAAGAAGATAATTTCATTTGGAGGGGGGGCCAGGGAAGGGAACCACCTTGCCCCTCAGTGGTGAACATCCAAGAAAAATCCACATCACCTTCCCATGCTATTAGTATTAAAATATGCAGGGAGTGATGGAAGAAATGCGTTCATGTACTATTATTGTACCCCAAAATTTAGTGAAGAATGGTGAACAGTTTGCATGCAAGCAATAGGCATGCAGGTATAAGAGGCACTTTACTTTTGGCCCAGAATGTCCTCTTGGGAAATTAAAGATTAGTACAAATGTCCATGCTAGAAGGTGTTGAGTGAAGGTTCAGAGTGAGTAAGCAAGTGCCCATTGTTATTGATTGCTTTTAGTCATCTCATGCTGTAAGTTTGCAGGTAAAATCAACAAATGAATTGCTTTAACAGCCATATTTATAAATAGAAAGAGAGAGGAAAAGAGAGAAAATGAATAAAGCGTGGCATATATTTATTAACAGTGATTGATGAAAATTTCACAAATATAGTGCTTAAACATGAATAATACTAGATTTATTAAATTAATTCACCAGTGTTTAATACCATCCTGGATGCTATAATTTCAGAAAAATATTGGCACAATACAAGATTATTTTCTTGAAAAATCTAAGCACAGCAGTTTCATTTAATTTCAAACCAGCTTCAACTATGGAAAGTTAACTGTAATTAGTATTACATGTAATCTGCTAGATGTCCGCACAAATTTGGCATAAACAGAGTGTCCCAGTTTGATATGCATACTCATTTTTGTACATCCTTGCCTTACCGCATTATGTGCTGCAGAAATGCACAGTAGGCATGTTCTACTAAGTTGTCAGAAGTCTAAATATAATTTTTATTAATTGCTAATAAATTCTACTCATGTAGAGATATTCTTCTTATTTCCACTACTCTGTGATAATGCAAAGAAAGAACTCTTTCTATGATAAAGATGAAAAAAACACTATAATTATTTCCTCTTTCTTTGAAATTTACTTGAACTTTCGACTATGATCTGAGTTAAAAGAGATTGATGATTTGAGAAAAGTGAACATATAATATTGAAGATAGTGTTTTATGTTGCTTTGCAGTCTTTCTGTTAAAATCACCAGCCATGGATATTTTGTTGTTCTTACTAATTGCAAATATTTAAAATAAAAATGTATCTGTAATTGCAATTTCTTCATCATTAGTAGCTTATGTTCATACATGTTATTCCCATCATTAGCCACCCAATTTATAGTTTCTTGAATCCCTTTTGATCAGAAATGAAACTCTTTTTTAGCTTTTGTATATGAACTTTTCAAGCATATTGTACAATGTTTTGCATGTTCTTAATTACAGCAATCTATGAAGCAATATCTTGGTAGGATAATTCTAAATGCAAAATTTTACTAAGTGTATCAGAAATGTTTAAAAATTTAATGTACTAATAAATAGAAACATAAAGGCAATACAAAGGTTGGTAATTTTCTTAAAGTTGTTAAATATTAGTAATAGCTGGTAAATGCGACAAACTCTTAACAACTTCAAAAATAAGATTTGCCATGTGTTAAGGAAAAGTCAATTATATAATGAAATCACACATTTCTGTATATAAGGTCCACTCTATGAAATATAGATTTGTTCTCTGCTATACATATAAGTCAATTTTACTGTACTGTGATCAATATTATTTGTTTGCAGTTCTTTTGAATTTGCAGGAAGCTGGAATTTCAATTAGAAAAAGCAATTCACTCTCATATCTTGTTGATTCTCTCTTCATATTTAATACATTTATGTTTAAGTTTTGTTTTGTTGTTTTTATCTATGGTATTTTTACAATTTATATATTTTTTTTTCATTAAGAACAAAATCTCTCAGCCATTACTAGGATTGACCTATTAGAAAGTAGTGACAACTTTCAAATTTATTAATTTTGAGTTTAAATATAATTTAATCATGCAGTATTAACATTGAAATAGATGTCAAAGCCTTAGTTTCTCCACATAGATGAAATATTAATAGTTAATTATATTTTACATTAATAATATTTGGTTTTCAATTTTACTGATGCAGCACAAATTCATTTGCCGGAAGGTGATAATGACGAATGTTGTTAACATTTTGTTTGTAGTATCACGAACACTAAACAGCATATTTAGTATCGTCTGATATCCCCAACTCCTGCGGTAAAGGTACTGTTTTTGTAATGGATATATACTTTTACCACTCATTATTTAGGAATCAGTGAACCAATTTGTCCACATACTATACATACCAGTAGTATGAGAATATTTTAACATTAAATAATATTTAGTTTGTAGCTTCACTGATACTGCATTGTTTGCATTACTGGCAGGTAACAGCCCAAATGTCGATAGTGAATTTTCCGTTCTTGCGGTGGAAGTATAATTGAATAACGTTATTTTTGCACTGAAATAAGCCAAAGACCTAGTTTTTTCCACACAGATGCTGATACCAGTAGCTTAGAAATCTTTACATTAATATTTGTTTCGTAATTTTTCGCTATTGAGATTATGGTCCCCGTAATTGGACCACCGTATTTTTACATTGAAATAGGTGATGAAATAAACCAGTTTCGCCTCATAGATATACATTTATGCATATATTCTATATTATTTTTAATTCCTATTTTCACCGAAACCCACAGCTTAAGCCAGCAGGTGACAGTTCAAATACGGTAGTAAAATTTAGTTCATGCAGTACAAATATTATTTAATCACAATTTTTGCATTTAAATATTCCATAAAGACCATCTTGATTTACATAAATGGCAGGGATATTAATTAATTGTTTAATATAAGCAATTTTGTTCCTAATTTTAGCATTAATGCATATATTCAATTGCCTACCAGTGACAGCCTGAATGCTCGTGGTACAACTTCTTGGGATAGCAATGTAATTGGATCATCGTGCTTATACATTGAAATAGGTGCAAATACTCTTGTTTTTCCACATAATTTCATTACTAAACCTTTAGTACATTTTTATATTAATAATATTAAGCTCGTATTATCACCGATGCTGTACTTCTTCAGCTGCTGGCAAGTGACATTCTGAATGCCGGCAGTCATATTTTCGTTTTTGCAGTGAAATTGGATCACGTTAAATTGAACAAGACTAAATTTACCCAATTTCTTCAAATAGTATGACATTACTGGCATTTAGTAATTTCTTATGTCGGGTTCAGTCAATCAGTCAGTAAATACAAAGAATAAGTACGATATTTAAGCCTATTAACGAGACACCGTAATACATGATCAATGAATAGAGTAATTATAAGAGAATAGATGAAAAGTAATGATATGACACTTGTGATAGAAATATAAGGTATGAGATCACGGACAAGGTAGAGGCGCCCTCATGGTTATAAAGTTCCCCAGACTAACGTGACATTCACCGTTAGTAAAACTGCCGTTGAATGTCTCAGCTGATCTAATAACTTTGTTGTCGGACACCTGGTCCCATTAGACGCGGGAAGTGAATATTTTCATCGCAGTTTCGGGTTCAACCTCTCTAACCACGAAACATATTGTAACCGTGTATTTCTGTCATGTCAAACAAGCATCGTCAATAAATCTGACGCCGGAGTAATCTATTATAAGTGCCCTCTCCAACATTTCTTTCACCCCAGGCAAGTCACGGCCTGAAAATATCCAGCTACAAGGGGAACCAGGACTTCGAGATCGCAGTTCCTGAAGGAAGTGAGGAAGTTGCACACGAGGACAGATATTTTCTCACCATTAATATCCATTTCATATTTTTAAATTGAACAAGCCTAAATTTACCTATTTCTTCAAATAGATGACAATATTAGTATTTAGTCATTTTTACCCCGGGTTCAGTTAGTCACTAAATAAGTCATTTTTTACCCGCAGGTTCAGTCAGTCACTAAATAAAAAGAATATATTTAAGCCTAGTAATGACACACCGGAGTGCATGATCAGTAAGTAATGATAAACAGAAATTACACGAGAATAGATGAAAAGTAATATTACGACGATAGTGATAGACAGAAATATTAGGTATTAGATCTCGTACAACATGGTTATAGGAGAGGCGCTCTCATGGTATAAAATTGCGGAAACTAACGTGACATTCACCGTTAGTAAAACTGCCGTTGAATGTCACGGCTGATCTAATAACTTTGCTGTCTGACACCAGGTCCCATTAGACGCGGGAAGTAAATATTGACATCACTAGTTTTGGGTTCTCTCTCTCTCTCTCTCTCTCTCTCTCTCTCTCTCTCTCTTCGGAAGATACTGTAATCGTGTATTTTTGTGACGACGACGATAAATAAACATCGTCAAAAAATATGACGCTGGAGTAATCTCTTACCAGTGCCATCTCCAACATTTCTTTCATCCCAGGCGAGCTAGTTCATGAAAACATTCATTTACAAGGGAACCAGGACTTCGAAATCGCAGTTCTTGAAGTGAGGAAGGAGCAGAAGAGGACAGATGCTTTCTCACCATTATTATCTACTTCATATTTTTAAATTGAACAATGCTAAATTTACCCAGTTTCTTTATATGGATGACAATACTAGTATTTGGTAATTTTTTACTATAATACTTGAAGCGGGTTACCCAGCTTCGACTCCCGTAGGTAAACTAAAGGGGAATTGTGGTCAGTCAGAAGGCTTGTTTTCGAATCTAGCTTCCAGAATGTTCTGAAATCCAGCTATCTAGTCAAGAAGAAGATAGAATTTAAGGGAGTGTCTAGAATGTTATTTTGAATACAAGCATTATGACGCTTTAAGAATGCTATATGACCAAATTTCTGGGGTATTCGAGGAGTTGGAAACGTTTCGTGGGGTCGCAAATAGGTCTTCAAACGATAGCATGGGACGTTTTTACACAGTTGCTAATATTTCATCGAGTCAAATATTTCAGGGAGTTGCTAGTAATTAAACGAGTCTCAAGCTGTGTTCTATTTTAGTTAAATGTTTGTTCTTTCATCACTCAGACGAGTAAATTATTAAGTTTCAAGTCATTACGGTGAATTTGGTGTGAAAGTGTCGTGGAAAAACAAAACAACAAAAAAACAGCAACTCTAAGGATTTAGTTATTTATAAAATTTGTACCGCGCGTGACAATCGTAAAAGAAACTGTGTCCAGTGAGAAACACTGCTAGAGCATTTCTATTTAATTCTTTCACAGTGGCTCAGAAGTCTTAAGAATGCTTTTAAAATAAACACCTTAACATCTTTTTTGTGACAGAAATATAATTAGTTTATCGTGATTATTCTTTGAAATAGGAACTAAATTCTGTTTCTCTACATATAAAGTAATACTAATCGTTCAGTAAAATTTGTATATTAAGATGTGATCCTAGTTTTACAAAAAATCTTCTGCTTCAGTAGCCGGCAAGTGACAATTTAGATTTTTTTAAAAATGAAAAACATTAACATTAACATTTTGGTACTTTCAAATACTTTTGATTAAAATAATGAAGTAATATTGCTTGAATAATTGTTTAAATTACTATGAGCAGGTAATTTCACTTATTGTGCACATTTTCAACTGCCTGCCAGTGAGAACCGGAATTCCATTAGTTTAACTTCGTTTTAGCATTTGAAATATGTCGTCATTTTCTACATTAATATAGACGTCAATGGCTTTGTTTCTTCACATAGCTGTCAATGCTACTTAGTTTAGTACTTTTTTACATTTCTATTTATTAGTAGTATCATCGAAATCGCCAGTAGTACAATTTTTGTTCTTGTACAGGAACTGTAATTGGATATTAGTATATTTAAATTGAACTAGGAGGACTTTCTTTATAGATGACAATGTTAGTAATTATTTTTTACAGTAACAGTATTTGGTTTGTATTTCAAACGATACTCCACTGCTTTGATGTCCGGCAGGTGACAAGCCCGTATGCCAGTAGTGAAATTTCAGTCGTTTCTGAAGGAATGCAATTAGATCACCCTACTTTTGCCTATAAATAGAAGCCAAATACTATATTCATTCACATAAATGAAATTTCTAGAAGTTCGTTGTATAAATTAATATAGTTTAGTTTTAATTTAAACCATACAGCACACTTAGATCGTAATTTAACCGATATTGCAAGCTTCAGTAATCGCTAATGAAATCCATAATTAATTGACAATACCAGTTTATAATTGTTCAAATGTATACATTTTGTTTCGTAATATTAGCGATTCTGCCCATATTTAGCTGCCTACCAGTGACAACCCGAAAGCCGTTATTGAAAGTTTTTTTTTTTATCGGTTGAAGAATAAATGGGTTTCCGTTTTTATACGCCGAAATGGGCACCAAGACTGCTTCACCTATATCTCAATACTAGGCGCACAGTTACTTTTTACATAAATATTTGCATAGTTTCACTGCTAAGTTCCGGCAAGTGACATTCCCAATGTCGGTATTGAAGTTCTTGCTATGTAGGTAATAATACTTGTAGTTTGGTAATTGTTTTACATTATAATATTGTGTTTGTAATTTCACCGAACTCATTGGCATAGCAGTCGGCAGGTGACTGTATGCTGGTAGCGAAATTTCAGTTCTTGCTGTGGAAATGAAAGATCACCCATTTTTACGTTTAAATAGGAACTTAAAATCATGTTGATTCACATAAATTACAAGACTAAGCTCTCTCCCCCTCCCTCCTCCTTTTTAAGGTATGCTACTCATATTTAGGTGCTTTCCACTAATAGCCCGAATGTCAGTAGGATAATTTCTCTTCTTACAGTGAAAATGTAATTGGGTTATAGTGTTTATACACTGAAATATGCAAAAACGACCTTATTATTATTATTATTATTATTATTATTATTATTATTATTATTATCATCATCATCATAGATGTCAGTATTAGATTTTATTTAATTTGGACAACAATGTTTGGTTTGTAGTATCACCGACACAGCACGGCTTCAGCTACCGGCCAATGACATTCAGGATGGCGATAGTTTAAATGTTGTTATTGCGGTGGAAATTTAACTAATTCGCTCAATTTTTTATTCGAACAGGCAAAAAGAATCCAATTTCTCTGCAAGAATAACAATGTTGCTCATCTCCAATTGTCGGCAGAAGACATCATGAATGCTGGGAGTGAAAATATTTCTCGCGGTTTAAATGTAATACGTACTTCGTGTTTATGCATTTTATTCTGGCCAGCTTTTGCGTAAATGGTTATGCTAGTACGGTCTGTATATTATACAATAATGTTTGGTTTTTATATTTTTTCATACTGTCTACGTCAATTATTTTAGAGTGATGGCACAAATGCAGGTAGCGGAATTTATTTTGACAGACCAGACGTTTAATTAAATCACCCCATTTTTATAACTACACAGGTGCCAAGGACTATGTTGCTTAATATTATCACAATAATATATGTTTATTCATTTTTACATTTATATATTTTTGTGCATAATTTCACGTGCACTGCACTTATCCAATTTCCAGCCAGTGACAATCCTAATGCCCGAAGTTAAATTCCTTTCCTACTTTCCGTTTATTCAATTAAGTATAATTTGGTTCCGTTTTTATAGATTGAAATATGCGTTTATGCTGTTTTTTTTAAACATATGTCAAAACTAGTAATTTAGTAATAGTTCATTAATAATAGTTGGTTCATAGTTTCAGTAGAAGCCAGGAAACAGCATGAATGCCTGTGGTGAAATTATGTGGGATTGTTTCAAACTAAAAATAAGCCCCCAATTCTAATTTCTATAAATAGAACGAGTAGTTAAATACTTTTTACATTATAATTTTCTTCATATTTTCACCGTTTCTGCATTGCTGCATTTGCCGGCAGTTGACAACCCGAATGCTGCAGTGAAAATAGCCTTAAAAATATAATATAATAGTCACGAAATAGACTTCTCCTCGTAGATTAAAAATACATGTGGTTTAGCAAATTTTTACAGTAATAACATATTTGTAACAGGCCGCTAATGAACGGCTTTAGTTGCCGGCAATTACAACGGTAGTGAAATTTCAGTTTTTGTTGAAATTTAAATTTATTGAGATGCTAAGAACACATACAAAAAATACAAATACAAACTACCAGGGGACCTCCACCTATCTGGCCCGAGTCATTTTAGGATATGCCTCCTCACAATTACAAAAAATATAAATACCATAATTAGTTTTATTCTATCACCTTTATCCAAATCCTAATATAATGAACAATACAATATTTCCACCCCATGAATGCATCAGTCCCCAGTCCCCGATTCATCAGCAGCAGCCTACTGGAATTCCAGGGGACCAGACTCCGACCCAATCCAAGGACCTAAATAAAATTTTTTCATTGCTCTACCCTATACCATTATAGCTAGCGACAGCCTATACAAACTAATAATGACTTTATTTCTCAAATGCTGCATTTCGAATTTAATAAAATTATAACCCACTCCCAACAATAACCACCTTTATCTACATCCTAATATGATTAATGAAATGCAACCCTTTAAAGTATTGGATGTACTTCCCTTCTTAGTACCCAATTCCATTTATTTTTAGCTTTACTCAGGAATTTCCTACATTCCTGCTATCTTTACCAAAGATTTTCATTAAGGCTATTTTTCAATCTAATTTAAACCATTTCTCGTTTATAAACTTTTTGCTCCAGAATCCTGTCCCTTTGAATTCAAACACTATATGTTCCATATTTTTCTTTGCCTCACATATTGGGCACTGATTCTGAGGAAACCCTTTCCTTATTCCTTTTAGTTTTTGTATTTCAATATCTTCCAATTGCAGTGGTATTAAAATGGGGGGGGGGGCGTCTGTTGTTGGTTCGGTCGTGCCGTTGAGAATGATGATGAGCGCTCCGCTGCTATGAAGTATCGTTCACCACGTCGGAACCACTGCTCCGGCTCATGAGAATGAATTATGAATTACTTGTTTATAGTTTTTAGGAATCTCAGGGTTTATATTTGTTCTTTAGTTTTTGGAACGTATGCACGTTACCAGGGAGACAGGATGGGAACGGGGAACACACTCTCCTTCACTTCAAGACACATGTAAATTCCTTTTGAGAATGTTTATTCACAGTTGCAGAGACGATGAACCTCTTTTATTAACATTAGTTATAATTTCTAGCCAGGAGAGAATCTCGGATTGTTTCAGCTATAAGGGAGCTAACTGCGAACTGTCTGAACTGCCTCAAAAACTCATCAAAACTGATTAAAATTCATCACACTGCCTGACTAAAAACTTGATCACTTGATCACACTGCTCCTACTGCGGGGCTTGACTAAAAAAACTCATCAGACTGCTTAACTACAACTGATCAAAGGCTGCGTCGACAACTGTTACGTAACTACTCCAGGATTCTTCACAAAACTGCTTGGGAAATGCTCCGGAACTGATCAAGGACTGCGTCGAGATTCTTCAAAAACTGCCTAACTAGAGCTGCCTGGCTTTCTTCATAAACTGCGTGCTCCAAGATTCTTCACAAGGCGTAACTAGAGCTGCGTGGCTCTCCTTCAAAACTGCGTAACTAGAGCTTCCTGGTTTTCTTAAAAAACTGCCTAACTAGAGCTGGCCTGGCTTTCTTCAAAACTGCGGGGCTTTTCTGCTTTCCCCTAACTTTTATTAATTTCACAGTCGGTCAGTCTCATGTGCGTCCTTTTAATTTTGAGTTCAAATTCTCGTAGCGTCTGTTTCGGTTCTACTCCTAGGTTGGCTACACGAGAATCACGTGGTTCCCGGTTCGTTCCCTATAGGCTGCTATTTTGCTCCGATTTCTGTTAAGAGTCCTCCTGGGCTTGTTTTTCTCATTTCTCCCCTCAAATCACCCCTTCAAGCAGCTTTTCGGGCCAGAACCATGTCCCGTTAGCTTTTGTTCAAGTTGCATCTCTTCAAGGTCTTCTGCTACAATATCACCCCTAGCCTAGCTGTGTGTTAGGTATTAGAATTTTTATGACTCTACTATTCTTTGTATAGTGGACGGAGGGTCTCGACTTACATGATTTTGCAGAGTTACTGCACAAAAGTGTGTATCATATTCTCAGAGGCTTTTGCTTTAATTTCTATTGATAATGTCTTATTAATGTTTTAGGATTCATCAAATTAAATATGCAATTTTATATTCTCCCTAATTTCTGGAGCTAGGAAATACTGCTCCACAATCTCTTTCTTACTGCTTTTCAAAAAATCTTTTCATTATTTTCCCTCCTCCTCCAAATGTCTCCGATTCCATTGTTCTCCAGAATTATCCTTAGACTATTACTCTACTCATTGTTCCCTAGGCTCTTTTATTGAAATTCTAAGCATTTCTCAACAATTTTATTTCATCTAAGTTTCAGATTCTGAACCAATATTTGAGAGCTCTTTCCATAATCACACCTTTCCTTGCCACTTTTCCCATTTCAATTTGTGCAACTTCCGTTGCTGTTGTACTCGGTACACCTAAAATTTCTCTACAAAACATCCTATGCACAACATCCACAATTTTCCATCCCCCTTCCAGTTCCATATTTCAATACCATACAACATTTTTGCCTCGACCACCATACTATAAATTTTTTCCAGCCACTTAACATTTATATCTGGTATTTTATATTTGCAACCTCTAACTGCTGCCATCGCTCCTTTCCCTTCTGCCAAGCCTTTTCCATCAATTTTAACTCCTAGATTAACGCAATCCCTAACTACCTTATGTTCTTTATCTCCTTTCCTCCACTTCTCATAGTTACTCAATTTTGCTCTTTTCTTGAATACTACTATTTCAGTCTTCTCCCGATTTACCTTCAAGTCCCAATCATTACAGTATTTGTACATTTGCTGCAAGGATTGCTTTAAGCCAATTGTTGAGATGGATCCAACAAATAAATCATCTGCAAATAATAACCCCGGAATTGCGACATTATTAACTGGCAATGAATTGTTACTCTTTTTTATCTCTGTTAAAATGTCATCAATAAACAAATTAACAATTACTGGGCTTAACTTACACCCTTGTCTTAACTCCTTCTCTTGAATTATTTCTCTTGTTACCATTTCTTCCCGAACTTTCACACAGAAGGTATTTCTCTTGTATAATGCTTTAAGAATATTCACAATATGACAACTTACTCCCTTACTAAGTAATTTATCCCATAACAATTTTAACTCTATGCAATCACACGCTTTCTCTAAGTCAACAAATGCCATATACAGTTTCCCTCTGTTATCTTTTAAATATTTATCCACTAATGTTTTGGTAATGAACACATTATCTGTCGTGCGTTTTCGCCTGCGAAATCCCATTTGTAATTCTGAAATAATTTTATACTCTTCAACCCAATTTTGTAACCGATTTATCAAAATGCCTGTAAAAACTTAAACAACATTTGACAATAATGCAATACCTCTCTAATTTTTTGGCATATCTACACTTTTCTTGCCTTTGTATATTGGGTAAATGTTTGCTTTCCTCCAACTGTCTGGTACACTTACCTTTGTTATAATTCAGTTAAACAGTCCTGCGAATATCTTAACTCTGTTTACATCACAAACACCAATCTTTTATAAATTCTGGTGGGATACCATCTATTCCTGTTGCTTTATTCTTTCTCATTAATTTCACTTGTTTAACTACTTCATCCCTCACCTCACTATCCAATATTTCCATATAACCCATTCCTACCTACTTCTAACCTTTTTCAGATTCAGATTTATTCACCATAAGAATTTGTACAAATTTTTGGTTTCGTCAATATAGTAGGAATATATACATGTTTTAAATAGTGATAATACAACAAAATACTATATACTAGCACATTCTGATTAGTGCAGAGTGGCGGTTGCATTCTTGAATGAAGATCATCTTTCCATTTTGGCATCTTAGCTCCTGTGGACAGAAAACAGAGCAGCACAGTATCTCCACCAGAGTAGTATGTACATTAAATAATATTCTATTAAGCATTTGGCACTTACATTTTTATATCTGGGCTACTATATCTCCTTTAGGGCGTTTATTCATGTCATTACAGTATCTGCTAAATTCATCAATTGTATAGAAGTGTTTTGTAAGTAAGACTTTATTAATTTCAGTTTTAAATGATTTAATTGTTGCTAAGTCCCTTAGATAAGGAGGTAAGACATTATACAATTTTAAACAATTATATTTGAAGGATCTCTCGTATAGTTTCGTGTTATGCTTATGTTGGTGGAGTTTAGTTTTATTTCGAGTATTATGTGAATGAATCTCAGTATTGATTACAAAATCATCTAAGTTAGTCCGGACATAGTTTAGAATTTCTTTTATATAAACACAGGGGACTGCTAATATTTTTTGATCCTTAAAATGTTTCCTGCAGCTTTCTTTTCTTGGGATACCAATCATGGTTCTTATCGCTCTCTTTTGAAGCTTGAAGATGAGATGGCTATTTACAGAGTTTCCCCATAATATTACTCCATATAAAATATGCGAGTGGAAGTACGCAAAGTAACAACTTTTGAGTACATCTAATGTTACTCTTGTCCTCAGTTGGCTGAGAACATAGCAAGCCTTGCTTAGTTTTGTAGCTAGTTTTTCAACATGGTTATCCCATGAGAGGTTTAAGTCAATCCATAACCCCAAAAATTTTGTTTCTGACTCATACTTTATAGTTTTTGACCCAAGCATGATTCCCGGAGTAGTTATGCTTTTGTTGTTTTTGTGCTGGAAATTAATTGCTACTGTTTTTGCTTCATTTATCAGAAGTTTGTTAGTTTTGAACCAGGTTAACATGGCTTTTATTACTGCTGTTATTTTTGCTTCCAGGTCAGTACTTTCTTTTCCGCTTATAAATATGCTTGTATCGTCTGCAAAAAGTGTTAGCTTTACTTCAGAAATATCTTTTAAGCAATGCGGTAAGTCATTTATGTACAATAAAAATAGAAGAGGACCTAAGATTGATCCCTGTGGTACTCCCGATGTTACATTTCTTTTGCTCGAGTGTGCTTTCCCAATTTTTTGGTTTCTCACATCATTGAATTCGATCTCAACCAGTTGTTCTCTACCTTCCAGATAGGTTTTAAACCAATTGTATGGAATACCCCTTACTCCATAGTTCCACAGTTTGTCCAACAGCAACTTGTGGTCCACCATGTCAAATGCTTTAGATAAATCTAGAAACACTCCCACCCCGATTTCACTTTTATCTAGCATGTCGTATATACTATCTACAAAGTTTATTATTGCCATATTAGTGGACTTGTTTGTTTGAAAGCCAAATTGGCATTTGGTGATAATATTAAATTTCTTCAGGAATTTGGTTAGTTGTCTGTACATTACTTTTTCAAGTATCTTTGAAAAAACTGAAATGAGAGCTATAGGTCTATAATTGTTTACTTCGTCAGTCTTTCCCTTCTTATAGATTGGTATAATTTTAGATATCTTTAGTTGTTTTGGAAATTCTCCGCTTCTCAGAGATTCATTAACAATATAACATAGTGGCTTGATGATTGGCATTTAAACCACTATGCTCTCCAAAAAGAGTTATAAAATATCTTATCCATTCTCCTGAATTTATGTTGGATTTAGTTACAAACATGTTATAAGTTATTTTTAACATTTTCCACACCCTACTAATACTTCCTTTCCTTAATTATCCTGATTAAATACTTCTCAATTTCCTTCTCCACTCATGTTTCTTGCCCTCTTTCAAGTTATAAAATATTTTCCCATCTAAATATTCTTTCTTTGACTCCTCATTCCCTGTCTCTCTCCATTTTATCAGCATTTGCTTCAGCAATTTTTTTGTTACTTTGCATTCATCATCATACCACTCTTCACCCCTATCCTTGACTCCCATCCTGTTTTTCATCCCGTCTCCAGCTCTTTGCATTAATGTATTTATGCTATTTGTTGCCTTCTCTACTTCATTATTTTTTAACATATAGCTTATTCCATGTCGATATATTTAACTATACTTTGATTCCAGAGTCTGTTTAAATTTATGTTGATTCCAGAGTCTGTTTAAATTTATTTCTGTGATCCTCCTTCCATTTAAAAGTAGTATATTGGCTAGTCCCATTTATCTCTTCTTCTGAATTATCTATTACATACTCTGATTGAATTTTTATATCCACTACCAATAGAAAATGACCACTACTAAAATTAAAAGTATCTTAAAATTCCTCACAACAAACCTCAAATTAATTGGCCATAATACATAGTCATTAACACACTGGCCATTTTTATTAACAAAAGTAAAATTCCCCCAATACATCTTCACCATATTTACCATTCAGAATATCTAGTGCATTCACTTCACAAAATTCCAAAAAATTTTCACCACCTCTATCACTGTACTTATCTTTGCTATGCCTTACTATATCTTTTTTAATAATTTTTTCATTGTCCCATACCATATCAGTCCCAAAGTTCACATCCCCCTCACCTACTCTGATGTTGAAATCCCCCACTATTTTAATCTCTGCATTCATATACTTCTCTCTTAAATTCTCTATATCACTTTCCAGTTGCTTAAGCAGATCAGGGTTATGGTACTGTGAGGATCCTGGTGGATTATACAGTTACTCCTAGGCATATGATATTTTCATCTATCAACTTACCAAGCAGTGCAACCCACAACGCATTTTTTGACCTTGTCCACGTTTCTATTATTACTTTTCTCAACGATTTCCTAACAAAAAAGCCCAAGCCTCCCGAGGCTCTTCCCTTCTTTGCCACCACTTCTTTTATTCCAAACTATGTAAAATCACCCATCTCTACATTCACTTCCATTAGCCATGATTCTACTACTGCCAAGTAATCTATCTTTCCTAGTAATTGTTTTAACTCCCCTATATAGATTTTATTTTTTAAACCTTCACAGTTCCAAAATCCCAACCTCCTTACTTCCCCCTTACCCTATTGCGATTCCTTTCTGTTCCTAAATTTCTCTTAACACTTTCTTGCTCCGTAGCTGGATTCCCTCAATTGTAGTTGCCGCCTTTTCTTTGCCTAGCACGAGTATTTGGATTTATTTATTTACAAAATACTGGAGTCAGTGCATTGGGGCCGAGCTTTACAGGGGGAATTTACTTTTTGTTTATAATTGTTAGTTACCAATATACATTTATGGCGGGTTTATCAACACCCATACGGGATCCTACCTCTGATTCACGAGAACATTGTTGTAATGTTCTTATAAAGTTTTTCAGAAAACTATTAGTTCCTGTATTTTGATGTGTGAGATTTTTTTTTGGAGGGGGTGTTTTTGATCAGAAAATATACATAAAAACACATATTTACATTTACACTACCAATTTCATTGCCCTCTAAAACTGCCGAATGCGTTTGTTTCCTGTGCATTGGCTCTCCCCTAACGATGCCAGCAATGGAGGGGTTACAATGGCGGCGGATCCTCTGGGTGGGGTACGCCTTCTCGATTGCTAGCTCTGCAGTGGGCGTGCCCGTCTCCTGCAGTTTTTTTTTTTTTTTTTTTTTTTTGTAAGGAGGGGCACTCTCATTGCATTCCGTAGCGAGAGGTTTTGTACTGTTTGGAGTTGGTTTAGGGCCGACTTGGACGCGTGGGCCCAGGCCACGCAGGCGTATAACATCACAGACAATGTGAACAATTTATATAAAATTAACTTGCTCTTAATATTAAGGGACTTACTGCGAAGGATAGGCGGGCATAATTTTAACCGCTGTCTCCCTTTGTTGACTATATTATTCAGGTGTATACTGCCATTTGGAGTGGATATGATGCTGTCTTCATCCGTCCCGCCCTCACTGCTCTCCGACCACGCCTTCTTCCTTCTCTCCGCCAGTCCACGTGCTAGCCGTATTTCCTCCCTCCCCCTCCTCCATTTCGCTTTCCATGTTTCTGCCGCTCTCACGTCATTCCTTCGTGACGTACTCGCTACGTCATCATCCACCTTCTCGTCTGACACAATCTTGGCTACACCTCCTTCGTCTCGCACACTTCAACTCAGACGGTGCATCCTCTAGTGCTGATGGAGCTGCTTTCTGCCCGACCTTTGGACTTCCCATCAGTGTTGTTTCCGGCCTCACGGTAATCAATGCATTCCGCTGATTCATTTCCTTTTGACGCGGTCTTATGTCACTTATATAACTTTCCTGCACAGCCACCATCTGCCCACCAATTCACAAACGTAAATTGCGAATGAAAGCCTGTTTCCCCTCTGATCTTGTTATTTTCATTTGTTGAATTAATTTCTTCTTAAAAGTTCGTTGTTCCACCGATAAATCCTTGTTGCTAAAAATATCAGATCCTCTTAATAGCTTGGCTTTCCTTAGGACTTCAGATACGAACTGCACAGATGCAAATCTCACAACTGTCGATTCTTTTTCCTCTTGATCTACCAACTCTGAAAGCATCACCAATCTCCCATCCCTGTGATACCATCCTTGTAATACCATCCCTAATCTTCCTTCCAAAATGTCTAACTTCTTGTATTGGCCACACTCCACTCCATTCGTTTCCTTGACTCCCGCAATAACTAAATTAAACCTTCGATATCTCTCTTCCATACCCTCTACTCTTCTTCTGACATTTTGCACTTCATGTCTCATATGGTCCTTAATTTCCATTACTTCTTTTTCTACTCCATTCAGTTTGTTTCCTCATCTCTCGTCCATATCCTTTACTCTAGATAAAATCTCTTCCATGATAGCTTGGTTCCCATTACTCACTCCCATTGTTACTTAATCCGTTTTTCCTTTAACTCCAGCAGCTAGCTTCATGCACAATCTCTCTCTACCACTGCTGGCTTAGCACTCCCAGTTTTTGTTGTAGAATGGACATTTTACATTGAATTTGGTGCCAATAACAAATTTTCTGCATGCAGATGCCAATATTAATACTACAGTAATTTTACATAAATGGTGAATGTTTAATACTTTCGCCATTATTACCTCCACGGGTGGTGGAGGTCGTTAAGGCTCGTGCTCATGAGTAGGAGCGGGGTTCTATTCCCACAGTTCTCCCTTAGGTTTTTTTAGTCCTCATAAATGACCGTGCAGGTACTCTAAAATTTGGGCCTGAAAGTCTTCCTTCCTTTAAAAAAATAATCCTTTCCCAGTTTATCATTGCACTGCACTAATTGTCGATATGTAAAAGCCTCAAAAGCCGGTCACTAGTTTAATGTTCCTTTATATAAGTTTAATATATAATATATTACTAACTTACTACATAATATTTTATTCACATATATGTGTTTGGCCGATAATTTTCAACAGGTGTTTTATTATCCCTTTTATTGATATAAACAAATAGCAGTATGGAATTATGCCCCTAATTAATGATTAATTTATCAAATGTACCAAAGGATAGTGCGGGAAATGTTTACATTTCTAGCAGCTTAATTTTTTAACTTTATTTGTTCTTCAAGCCAAAATCTAGGATTTAATGGATTCATAATTCATAATTACCACATATTTTTATGTATTGAAAAAAATAAGATTGAGATATCATAAATATTTAAAAAAATAACGAGAAATTATTAACTTGCGCTGAATTTGGATCCTACAGATAGCTTCCATATAAACCATTTCGCAGGCAAGAGGTTTTGCATCTCTGTGGATGGACATATCGGCAGCGCCTGTATTCTGACTTTGCTCCTTATATAAAATCTTACCTTATAGCAAATGCTGGGAATGTCGTCCTCTCTAAGCTAAGCAAACGTTGTACCGGCTAAATACATTCCGCTCGACACGATTTAATGTAATGTAATGTTTTTGTAATGTTTCATTTCATTTTTTCCTTAATTTTTTTTTTTCCCCCTTTCTTAATTACTCTGTAATTTTTATTTGTGAGATAGCTTGAAGAACAGACGTTAGATCTGGGGAGCGAGTTTCATACCCAGCACTAATCATTCCTCAACTACTATCCCAATTTTACCCATTATCTCCTCTACTGTATGAGCAGTGGTGGAATCTTATTGAAACCGCTAATATGATTCCTCTTCTTTTCTTGTACGACAAAAGGGCACATGATATGCCTTTCAAAAATACTATAAAGATTATGCTAATACTATTAACTTAAAATACTTGTGAAATAATTGCTCATACAAAAATGTCAGCCATATGAAATTGCAGTAAAAAGACAGAATGAACATTAACACAGTTCACGTTGTGAAAATACAGCCTTATACTTATGCTCCTATAAATTCAAGTAGTTATTTATTTATTTATTTTTTTTAATAGTGGTTTGCCCGGTTTAACTGCTGAGACACCACAGGTGGTGGACACTGATAATGCATGAAATGAAATGATAAATTGAAAATGAATTTTATTTTCAGGTAGGAAGCAAGCGTTTCAGGCCTAAGTTTAGGATATCTTTCCGGCATTTGCCATTTATAAGGACAGAGGAAAACCTGGGAAAAGGGGCCATTTCAGTATCTCTCTAATTTACTGCTAGCTTGTAAGAAATAGGACCGATTATGCACCTTGCTGCAATTTTCCTATCATAAAGATGACTTACTTTTATACAATTTGGACTTTCACAACACCAATAGTGAATGTGTTCACACAAACATTTTGGTGGAACAACACCTCATCTGAAAGTATACCAACAAGTGGGTGGATTAATCCTTAAGTCACTAATGAAATAAACCACTCACAATGACGTACACGTTCTACGGGTGCACCTTGTCGTAGACAGTGGACATGCGTACACTTGTAAAGTTTGAGTTTTTAACAATTTTCTTTCTTTATATGCAGAAGGCACAGAAACCGCTACTTGTGCTAATTTCGGTAGTGATTTCGTTTGCAAACATTCAGTACTTCACTAATTTCTTCAAATTTGTATTCTATTAAAACTGTACATGTTTCTTATTTTGCACCGAACATTCTTCACAAGGTCGTGAGGAAGTACACAAATTCCAAGTGAACTTTCGAATAAATTCCTCATGAATGCGATGAGCTGATTTCGTATTTATCATAGCATTTACACACATAACGATATATCTCTAAAGTCAACTGTCTTGCCATCTTAGGAATGAATCTAGACTATCGAGTGCTCGGAAGTTCAAGGACAGGCCAGTAGACGGCCGTGAGCGAGGAAGACCGAAAGGCTAAACCCGGTGCTAGCTGCGAGAACATATTCTGGGAGCACCGGTGTGATAGATGATATTTTCTTGAATTACAGTTACCTTCTTTTAATCATTTATTAATAACCAAGCCTTTTGTGAAATAGGCAATATTGGCCCTATTGCCTATGATACAGTGAAACTCAGATGTGGTACAGAGATCTTGATGCTTTTTCATATTTCTATTATTTATTTTAGCTGTCGAGTTTTCAACATTTAAGTAATTCTATTTTTTAAAGAGGTTTCTTTTGAGATTTTAATTTGGCATTAATATTTTTTTTATTTATTACTATTTGATTGTGAACAGTAAACAGTGAAATATATATAATATTTAAATAACTACATTTATTTATTTATGTCCATATTTTTCTGGTACCATGTATTAGTCAATAGTAGAATTGGGTTTTGTTGTTTTCATTCATATCTTAGCTGATATAAATGAACCAAAGAACTTCGATACTTTCCACATATTCTGTAATCAGTTATTAGTGCTATATTTTCTTTTACTTTAAAATATTATTTTAAACTGGTTTTTGCATACAAAATTTGCAGAGCTGTCAATATAGTAACTTATTGTTCATTATGTACAATTATTATTTAGATATCTAATGTTTGGCATACACTTTCGATACTGAGATCATGAAATTGTTTCTTCATGTGTAACTTAAAGATAGTTTTTCCCGGGATGTACCAAACTTGTGTTTCTATCTAAATTAAACTATTTGACTTGTCAAAATCCATTTAAAGCAGCGATCGGAGATGGTAATAAAATCAGCCCACAATATGAGAAACATATCCATAATTTCTTTATTTATTTTTCCCTACAAATGCAAACTTGTGATTCTATCTAAATTAAACTATTTGACTTGTCAAAATCCTTTTAAAGCAGCGATCGGAGATGGTAATAAAATCAACCCACACTATGAGAAACATATCCATATTTTTTTTATTTATTTTTCCCTACAAATGTAATGTATTTATAATTTAATCACAATACTTCATATTTACTCCAGTCTTAATGCAGTCTGCTATCATGTTTCATATACAAAATGTGAAAATGCTTAGTTTTTTATTTCCTTGCTTTGTACATTCTTAAATATATCTAATGTCTCTGTGTTTTGAGATATTTACTTCCTGGTCGAATATTCCATTTCATTTAAAGCCTGTTTTTCTAACATTTCTTCAATGATTGTTGTTCTCTATGCCTGCTAACCTTTATAACGCTGTTGGTTCCTCCATTGATTATTACCTACTAGGACGAAGTCATTTTCGCTACGATGTTATCGGATTTTGTTTTTATCCCTAATATTATGTGGCACTCCAAGCTTTGGCTCCAACTATTGGCATATCGGCGAAACTGTATTCTGGTCCATCATGATACACTCTTGACTTGTCGTTTGTTTAAAAAAATCTCTTGTTACAGTTTTCTTAGACCACAATATTTAATATGACATTAAACCAGAATTGCCAGATGCCTTCTGAGCTTTGTCGTAACTTTACACCAATAAGTCGCCAAAAATAGTCACATATCACATAAAAAGAAATGAAAAATAAACAATATCATGGAGAAATACACAATAAATTGGTTAGAAACTTAATTTCAGCTGTAAATAAGCGTGTTAATCCTAATACTAAAAAAGCCGTAATTGAACATTAATGTAAAGAAAACTGAAAATTATATTTAGCGTACCACTCTTCTCCCATTCTCTGTTCGGTGTTAATTTCTTATTATATTTAGTAGTTTCTCTACAAGAGTTAACTTCACTACAGCAACCTTACAAATTTAATGTTAATAAGCCTGCCAAATTGCTAATTTCCTCCGATTATTAACTGCGTAAATGTTTGTTAACTTTATTAACTTAAAGTTTACCGAGTCTAAAAACCAGTTATTTATTCAAATTTTTATTTTTACTTATCAATTCCACGCATTAAACTTAATATTGTTACAGTGACCACATGAGTCCGGGAATCAACCAAGTTTGCAGATGCCTTTCAGAAGGACATTTTAAAGCAATTTGATATAAATTATTAATATTGCAACTAATGAAATATCACAAGACTACGGTATACTGTTGGAAACTCCGTGGTTGTTTTCATGTGTTCAGTATTCCAGGTTATATGGTCCAATATACTTATATGTAACTTTGTGACAGTTGTGATGTTATTTTTTTCAAAGGAGTGGGGGGGAATCATCAGGTAACTTTATATGCACCAGAAAATAGCCAAACGAAAATTTCTTCGCGCGCGATACATAGAAAAGCTGCCAGAAAGGCGACAGATAGGCACGTTTGGCAACATTGCATTAAATAATTATTCATTGTTAAGCGTTAAGGTCGTGGCATCTTCTCTTTTGCTATCATACATGGTTAATATTTGATATTTATAATATTGTAGTTTTTATCTGTTGGACTGTACTTCTTTCAAGATTTTGTTTTTCGTGTCGGTTGATACAGTTACTAACTGTGTTTACATTTAAATACTTTGTTAGGAGCTATTTATTAATTGAAGCGATGCAGTTTGGCAGATGATGCAATTTCAGGCCTGCACGAGGGATGTTGCACAGTTTTGCTATCTGTTATTACATTGTGCCGTTAATCTAGGGTTGTTACAATGAAAACAAAAATAAAACTCTAGTACACTTTATGTAACACAACAGATTAATTCTGTTGGAAGCATTTTAAAATAACAATAATAACAAAACATGTACGTAATTTGTATGATCTTTCCCAAAGTAGTCCCCGTTGGCTCCAATACACCTGTCCCGGCGTTTCTTCCTGTCTTCAAAGACATACTGGAAACTATTTTGGCAGGGTTTTTTTTACAATCGTCTCTGCAGTCTTCATCACTGCATATGATATTGAAAAATGACTTCCATAAAAGGGTTTCCTCAATTTAAGGAAACGATCCTACTGGATGGTTGTGCATTATCGTGATGCAGCATCCAGCTTGTTGCACGGAAATGTGGTCTTTTTGCGTGATATGGCTTTGCAGAGTTTTCAATACATCTGTAGTACAGCCCAGTTACAGCATATGCTAGTAAATCTTTTCTTGAATATGGGAAAATGTGATGACCATAACTTTCCCAGAAGAAGCAGTTCCTTTCCTTCTTCTCTCTCTCTATTTGTGTGTTTGCAATGATACAGATTTCCACACATAGCTTTGCTGTTACCTCTCGGAATCGAAATTTAAGTAGTCAAATTTCATCAACTGTGGTTACCTGTGGAAGAAACTACGCGTCTTCTTACAATATCTTTAACTGCATGCGAACATCATTTTGTTTGGGAATCAGCAAATCAGCAGCATTGAAACCCACCACGTTAAACGCGTCTCATGGTTTTTTTATAAAGTTTTCAACACGTGGGTGGCACCAGTATACATTTTTAAATTCTGAAAGTGTTCCTAATGTTTTTCGAAAAACCTCCCTCACAATGACAGCAGAGGTGTTGATGTTTTCTTCCATTAGAGAAAAATAACGTCGTATCCACCTTAGAAACTGATTGCTTCTATTCTTTAAATCATCTTTGAACTTTGCTATAAGGAAGAACAAACTCTCCGATGGTCTTTTGTAACATTGCATAGGCCTCAGATTAACATTTATTTTAGAGCAGCATATTATTCGTCTCGTGCAAATCCATTTTGCTGTAGGTGGAAGTGAACTTGTACGCTTCTCAAGTGCGAGTACTGGAAGTGACAACAGTGATACTAATACCAGGTGCACATTACTCATTAAGCTAACAAAATATTAGAGCTATAAATTAGCGAAAGAGTTTGTCTGTAAAAATGGATTATTCTGTATTGAACGGACCTTGTATTAGAACAAAGAATATTACAAATATTATTTATTCACCTAATATGAACAGAGGCCACTTCAGGAATCCAGTTTAATTTTGCATAAATAAATTGCATAAACAAGAACTAGAATAAATTTTTACTTACAGTCGTAAAACACTTCTATTTTTTACCCATTCTGAATGCTGCTCCACAGACACAAACATTGAAGAAAGAAAATCGTTTCAAAGCATATATTATTTTTGGTTCGACAAGAAACTTTTCATTTTGACCATCTGGTTAAAGAAAAGAATCCTATATAGTTTGCAAGATGTATTTTCTTTCATCCATTTGAGAGTAATTTCAACATTATTCCATACTGTCTTCAGCATTATCCTATGAAAATGTTGAGAAAGAAGTTCACACCATGTACACAAGTAACCTTTTAGGCTCTGGTAGATCAATGCGACCACCTTTTGAAACTTTTGACTTTGGAACACACATAATCTCTTTAACCTTAGAAGTAACGTAAGAAGTAACACGTATTCGAAACGTGTGTACCCAGGAAACTTATATTGGCCAAGCTATTGTTATTTCCCAGATTTCTTTTCAACTGCATTAAAAATGGTGACCTTCGTTCTCAAATTCTGTGGCATATGGCAATCCTATATTAATCACTTTTAACCGAATGAGCTTTTGGGGTTTTGCAAATATTTGAAATGATATGATGATATGATATGATTTGAAATGACTTTTTATTCCCTAACTCTATATATAGCACTTATATTTAGATAACAATCGAGATCGGCTGTTCATTATTGTACATATTGACGCTGTCTTCACCATCGTTTTGAGACTTTCACGTTACATGACAATATTATCATTATGTATTTCCAAAGTTCATTTCCCTATGATTTCCATCACCTTATGAAACGGACAACGTGTTTTAACTTCACCACAAAACAACTTGAATCTGGAAAACATAATTGTCATTTTAATTAATAAAAGCCTGTCCAAAAATGATATTGAGAGACCTTTTAAACCCCAAGAGAAAATCTAAGCTTCAAGTACCTATGGTTCATCATCTGAAGTTTGTCTAGATCTGCTTTAACACAGTGCAACATTCAACGTAATAGCTGTTCTGACTTCAGATTAGTTCATATATTTCCCATATACACACACACTTATAAATGTACTTTTTGGATTATTTTAAATTTGTGTGGTGCATTGTTACAAGAAAATATACTGTTTGAAATATTTGTGGAGAATAACAGTAAACTCGGTTTATGAAGAATGTTTTTTTATCTTTCGGTTGTAAATTACACAGGCAAAATCAAATGGCCATGTTTGTGATTGTAAATTCACAACTACGGAATCTTCCTTGAACCTTTAAAATGAATCTGGACAAGTTAATGATGTGGAGCAAAGCTGCAGTAAACAACTTGTTGGAAAATGATTAACTTAGACTGTGAACTCAAGTGTTAATTTCTGTTAATACAACTTTATAGGTAAGAAGCAATACATTCAAAGATATATCTCACAGATGCATTATATCAAAACAGGTATGCAAGTAATATAGTTTTAAAGGAAATGTAAAACTATGTTTAAATTTTATACTATTGCATTTCACTTTGAATGCGAGAAAATTATAATCAGATTTTTTTATACGCTACCAGCTTTATGGCATGTATCTATTGTTTTCAGTGTGCTAATATGCATTTTAAATAGAATACTTGGTATTATTGCAAAATATAATGGAGTGCTTATTCTACCCTTCCTTGGAAAGAACTAAAAAACAAATTGAAGTAATATTTTTTTTAAGAGGACATCTGTAATGAACAGCGGAAAACCTACCTTAGACGGAGGCAGCAGTGTTATCAGAGTGTGGGAGGGTGATTAGTGGCGTAGTCACACTTATAAATACCACATATACTCTATGACGACACTGCGATATGGCGAGGAAGCACCGCCATTAAATAAGTGCTGCCATTATTATGGTAAAAATTATCAAAAGACCTCTAGTCTACAGGTTAGAGTATTCAGAAACACTAAGAATTAAAACGTCTCTTCAACCAAATGAGGTAATACTCACTATCAATGAAAAACACTTAATAAAAATGAATGTATAGCATAGACATTGTTATAATAAACCTATTGTAAACATAAAGAATTAAACATAAATATGCTATGATATGCATAACCTGTTCTAATAATATACAGGATAGGTCAAAATTATGTTCTCGATTTCTATTATTTGTGAGCGAAGTAATTCTTTTCCTCAAAATGTAAAATTTGAAAGCAAACTTTAAACGTTTTAAATGCCCCTTCCGGTTTGGCATGTTCCCCGTTGTGTCCATTAAGAGATAGTTCAAGAAAATGACGAGGGGAGAACAGAAGACATATATTTTTGTGATGCTCATATGAACCATTGTTGCGAGTTGTCATTACCGGACAAAATGTGGAAAAGACCCACCCAGTGGTAAGTTACCACAAAAATGCTATTAACAGCTTCAAGATTTCGCAAGCGAAAATCGAATAGACACCCAGCGATAGTGGAATAAGTGGAGCATGTTAGTGCTTGTTATGCAAGGAATTGCAGAAATCCACTCAAGCAAGCCGAGGGGAGGGAAAAAAAAAAAAAAAAAAAAAGACCTATGTTAAACTCTTTCGTTTAAATCTGCGTGGGCTAATGAAGAATATTTCTGTGAAAAGTTTGTTTTTGGAGACGACGCGACAATCCACGCATGAGGACGTGTTAACAGACTAAGTGAATATTTTTGGAACTGAAGATTCCTACGCATTCAGAAACGTGAACGTGATTCCCTCCACAAATCTGCGTGTTTTGTATCTTTGCAAGTGAAAAGGTTAATGGTATCTTGTTCTTTGCGGAAGCCACTGCAAAAAAGTAAAGTATCTTGATGTGCTGCAACTGGAGGAAGAGAATGATAACTTCGTATTTCAACAGAATTGTGCCCTTCGACGGAAAATGCCCGTTGAACTAGAGAAATGGATCAAGAACTGCTACATTGAATGTTACACTTACAAATGTCATTCCGTGTAATTTTATCTTTCTGGTTTCATTGTGGATCGTGTCTTTGTACCACCCACTTGAACAAGCTAACGCATGAATTGGTGTTTAAGTTCTACGGAAAGTTTTGGTGGAACTGGATTACCGGCTTGATGTGCATCATTTTACACATGGGGCAAACATTGCACATTTGCAACGTATTTTAAAGAATTTTCATAAGGGCTAATCATTGTTACTTGTGTTACATTAGTTTTCAGTAAAAGGAGAATATAGTTTTGACCTGTCCTATACAATTTAGCAATTAAGTTAATGTGCCGTTTATATGTGTAAATTTTTATACGTAATGGCGAGGGGGGGGGGGGAATGAAATACTAAGAAACATTTCTTCAATAATATGGGGAAGGGATAAATGCAGCTGTAAAAACTATTGTGCAATAATATTGGGAAGGGGGAGGGTAAATGCAAAAACAAGGAACATTTCTTCAATTATATGGGTGGGGGGGGGGGTAAATTGCACACTAAGAAACGCTTCTTTAATAATGTTTAGACCATAATGTAGTTTACTTTAGGTTAGTTGATTTATATTTTGTTCACTTGATCCCAGGCAACAATTTATGCAACAATAAATACGCAAACAACAAAATCAAATTAAGGGGTGTCAAACTCGAGGCCCTATGGTTTTAGATGGGAAATTACCCCAGCCCAAATGGGTTTGACACAATTGATCTAATGTGAGAGAACAGATTATGCAAGTCATGCTTTATAGTGGGTAAATTAGCTAATTCTAGTTCAACATTTATTTATAAATCGTAATTTGAATTTGAAAATAATTTTTATGCACATAGAATAAGCTTTGGGTGGTAGGTACTAATAAACCTATTCTTCGAAAAACCTGAACGGGTTTAAGCTGCTGCTATGATAATCTTATATGCTACACTAAATGCTGCATAGATTGGTTCCACATAAATGATAATAGAAGACATTTTAGAATGGCAGTCGGGAGAATTTTTACAGCATCTTAAGTGTTGTATATTACGTGAATTCTTCGAAAGGGTCTGGCTTTGTGTGTCCAATATTAACATGGCATGTAGAGAGAACTTGCTAATGTACCTTTTAGTGCACGTTATCAAAGATAAGGTCCAGTTAGCACTTAAGGTTATGAGAATTTCATACAAATTTAGCACCATTTCAACATTCAGAGCGCTACTAGCCGGTTTTATTAGATGATGGCAAGGGATCCACTGTACTAGTGCCTTTTGATGAATTGGGTTTGGCTTTCAGCATAGACTCGTACTTAATGAAACAATGTCACTTCTTGGACAGCCAGGCGAGCGCTGTTTCGCGTCTGTGAATTTTACCGTTTAAGTGAGCAGGTAAGACATGAGCAAAACACACTCAGATGTATGGAATATTGGGAGGTTCAAGAATTGTGCTCACCTTACATAACTAACTTAACTCTCTCTGACGGTTGTTTTGTAAAGCACGCGTGTTAACGCCATTATCATCGCCATCTTCTCCCACCTCTCCAAGCTGTTACTAAACAACCAAGCGTTTTGCTATTGTCTTTCCTGTGAACTGGTACTTTATGAAAGCACATATAATAAACCGGGTTACTCTTTCATGAAACATTTATATGTATCTATATTGTAAGTGTGTGCTTTCACATCGCACGGTTGTGCAACAACACTCATCTGGCACTAGTCCAAGTTCTACGCTGAAAATGTCAACCATTTATGTAGAGAATGCTACCACACCGTTAACACTAGCAACTACCAGTATCCAATTATCCCAACCGTTTTTGCACAGAAGAGCAAACCTCTTAAGTGTTAGCAATGGACAGTCTGGGGGAGTATCTTGATGAGATCATGTTTTAGACTCATCTTATGGGTGCTAGTAGAGAATACATTAAAATAATTAACTCATAGAGCTAATGAACTCTGAACCTGTGAAGGTTACTAAAATAATAATACACCATAAAAGGAACTTACATACAACATGCGTTAATATGGCCATGTGGCAAGCAAAGAGATGCCATTTTTAACTGAAGGTGCTGTAAATAACATTGCCTGTGGCATTTGAGTACGCGTGGTAAGGTCCGGGACTGAACTGGGCATATAAAGTCAGTATTATTTAATGCAGCTAGTAGCAAATATAACATACCTAGCGGAAATGTTTAAATGTCAACGAAGCTTTCTAAAATTTCATAGATAAATATTTGTTGAGTGATTTTGTAAATATTTAATGTTATAGGAAATAATACGAGAGTGAATCAGAAGGTAAAGACAGTTTTTAAACTAGGCGGTTACCAATTCTGAAGGAAGTATATGTTCGTGCTGATTAATAGGTATTTTCACTACAGAGAATCAGCGCTCGGCCGTTGACGGAGCTGCTAGCCGCGAGGACGGTGTTACTCGATTGCATGATCGAAGATCACGTGCCATTGTGCGCTTTCTTTGGGCTTAGAGATAGAGAGTACTGTGAAAACTCATGCTGTTAGATCATTATTATCGTTCACGTACTATTAACCAACGATAAGCGTGTGAATAAATAGAAATTTGTGTATTAGAAGAACAATTGTAACAAAGATCTAATAAAGTTACTATCTACATCGCTCTAAAAGCCCAATTTGACGGCGATGCCTTGGCCAGAAAAGACCATAGGATAGCATCCGAATTAAGCTGTAGAATGTGATAACGGATATGGATCTGCATTTGCCATAATGCAAGCCGAGTTGCAGTACTATCAAATTTGTTCATGGTGTTCCCAAACGATTTGCACAAGCAACAATCCATGGAGGAACAGTACCAAGAACATGTGGGCGTTTCGGAGAAAATTTATGTCCACCATCACAAACAAGACAGAAAGAAACTAAGCATTTAGTAGGAACTTCTGCAGTTAATAAGTTAAAACGGGAGCATGCTGACAAACTCTGGTAGATTTTTTTAAAACATGAAGTCTGATTTGATGAGTTCAGGAACATGGGCAAACAATGTACAATAAAACTTACTGTGGTTAGGTACAAGAAAAATTTAAACCTTAAATGTGCAGCAAAAGAAGAGGAATACTGTCTAGAAGTGTGTTGCTGAAACATGACAATGCATGTCCGCATACTATGGCAGTGCAACATTGTGGGTTGGAACTTCTTCCACAACCACCCCTTATAGCTCACATCTGGCATTGTGCTTTTATGTTTGGTTCATTTATAGAGTACTGCAAGATTGTAGTACTGTAGTACTGATGAAATAAAGTGCTAGGAGAAAAAGTAAAACAGTAACTGCACTTATCTCATCATAACACATCTCTAAATTTATCACACTGCTTTCTGTGAATGCATGCTTGGAGTTGGTACTATTGTGTTCACATTATCGAAGTATGACTTTCGTCAGGTCATTTTTTCCTTGCCGTTGTGACAGCATACATACTCGGCCACTCCGCCACCACTTGCTAATTGCTCAAGTCGTATTTCCTCGGGCTAACCTAACAAGCACAGCCACCGCAGCCAAACCACCTACGCAGTTCAGCATACCACTTCAGAAAACAAGTCTACACAGAAATCACCGGATTCCCACGGTTCTTTACGGAGCATTACATTCTCCATAAAGCTCGGCACCAAGAGTCTCGGCAGTCAAAACGACAGGAATCTAATCATCTCATGGGACTCCCAGTTGATCAGTTTCATCTATTTAGTGGGGGACTGTAATGACGCACTTCGGAAGGGAATGCGTGTCGCAGGATAACACACAAGATACAGCCTAGAAGCAAGCAACGCATGCTGCCCTGCCGCACGTTGTACAGAACGCAAAATCTACAACAAAACTTACGTCATACAATTCGGCTCCCTGGAATGCAAACAACAGATGCACCAACTAAACTACAGATATAAATGGTGATTAAAAAATATACTCCTCTCCTAATCTGTCACCATCACCACTCCTAATTCCCAAGGGGCAAGCTGAACCAAGGTCAAGATTGTCTCCCAGTTAACCTTTCCTGATCTACTGGACATGTATTGCACGCCTGTGTTACCTGTCACTCTTGAATGCGAGGATGCAAATATGGGCTACATCAACACCTAGCTTTCTAGCTCCCAGCTGATTCCATCTTTCGTTCTTTCTTTCCCACTTCACCTTCCTCCCTTTCTTCTTATAGTTTTATATCTTTTATCCTTTGTTTAAAAAAAAGTACAGGCACTAATGTTTTGAGAACTTCCAACACACACTACAAGGACAGAATTCTAAGAAGAAAGTCACAGGTGATAAAACGGGAGTTCATCACTGTGAGTCAGAATCCAAACATTTGAGTATGTCGTGAAAACATCCGGAAACGCCAACGAAGAAGTAATTCAAGATTTATTTTTCGCAGTAAATGTGATGCTAACAGTTTTTTTTGGGACTCAAAAGATCTACTGCAAGGAAAAGTTATGAACGATGAACTGTACGAGAAGTGATTTGCTCGACAATCGAAAACCAGCAATTCAAACCAGATGCTAAAGAAATAATTATTGTTGCAACTTCACATGAAGCCAGCCATACGGTTAAAACATCAACCATTAGGGTTTCAAGGTTTTGGACCTTCCTAGATACAGCCCAGAACTCAACCTTTCTATCATCAGCTGGATCTCTAGTAATCTGAAGTGTTCTCTACCAGAATATAGAATCTAGTAGAATAATACTTTAAGTGTACGTTGTCCTTATTGGTTGCACTTGAAATGATACATTTATCATGTTCTTGCCTTCACTTTCTGATACACCCTCGTAATTGATAAGACTACCATGAGAAAGATCAAATCAGAAAATGTCTGAACATTTTATACTTTACTAGCATCAGTGTGAACTGTTGTTGAGTTGTAACTCTTCATTATAAGGTATTAAGCAGTATGATATTTGGAATAGATAATATAATTTTTTTCTTAGAATTTCTCAATTGGCCTGTAATAATAAGATAAGATGATAATTTACATTATACATGCTGTGCAAATCCTTTTAAATAGATAACTGAGAGTTGTCAGAGCAATTTAATGTAGAACACTTAATTCATAATAGAAATCAAAATTCTTTCAACTTGTTTAACCAAACAAACCAACCTCAGTGTATTGCAGGAGACTTGTTAGAAAACGTCAGATTGTACAGAACACTATCAACAAAGGATTAAACTTATGTTATATTTAGGTTATTGTGATGAAGTATAATAAACTAAAAGTTTGAGTTGATAAAAGTGAGAAATCTTTCCATTAATGCTCCATTGAATTAAAGGGAAACAGATATTAACACTCTTTTACAGTAAATACAAGTAGGCTTATGCAGTGTTATGAATCGTCATATATATATATATATCAAAAATAAAATGTAAACTTAAATTAATGAGAAACAAGGAAATCTTCAGAATTTGAAGGAATAAATCTGAAGTTGTTTTGCTAAGCTCATGCACCATCATAAGCAGTTATCATTTACCGAATTTAAAAAAGAATGTAAAAGAACTCCATACCTGAAAAAAGTGGACCATAGAAAATATTTTCTGCCATTTCATGTTCAAGGAATACCTTATCATACATATGGCACTTGAGATGATGACCTATTCCTCTCACATCTGTAGGTGCCAAGTTTAAATTAGAATTGTTCACACAGTCTGTTAGGGCTTAGGCCTTATACTTATAAGTTGATGACCTCACACAAATATGGTGGGTATGGTACCAAACTATTAGACCACGAATTGTTAGCACACTTAGTTATTTTCTGTTCTTTGTGCTTTGCTAGAAAAAAAACCATAGTCATTCTGCCCATGGAGATTTCCATTTCCCTTTTCAGAAGTGTGCTGCAATAGGACTTCCTAATTAAAACTGAGTGCCTTTATAGGATTAAGTATATAATTTTATTTTTCTTACCATTTATTTAAAGTAATAATGTTTCACAGTTTTATGGCACCAAGAAAGTTCTGAATGTTACTTTCTGAGCTTTTTTTTATATTTGAGAAGGTATGGCAAAGGTCTTCCAGGACATTTCTCATCAGTATCGCTGTTTATTATTATAACAGTTTTTCAGCCAGTTTACGGAGATTTTAATGACCAACAACCTGGTATTTGACATAATGCTCTCACTTTTCTTCTTACGTAAACATAACATATGCATAGTATGTTTTTCTGAAAGAACAAGCATTTAAAATGTGCAATAACAAGCTTCAAAGTTGTATATGTGTACTGTGTACAATTTTAAATGAGTGCTAATACCTAACAAATTTCAGTGCATTACATTAACTTAAGACTCAAAATTGTTGCTGTTCAGTAAATGCATTTTTGTTTATTTTGATAGTTATAAGTTATGACAGGAAATGTAGTATTCTCTTTATATTTCTTGGTTCAGTTTCTTCCTCTCTCTAAAGCATATGTATATCGGTGATGCGCTGTGTGTGTATTTCGAAGGCAGGAACATATATGCTCATTTATTATTGCAAATCAGTAGAGATCAGTTTTGGTTTTTCCATATCTTATTATAGTGACAGCTAAATTTGTAATTGTTATGATATTTTTCTTCTTACTTTGTCAGAAAAGGCTTCTTGCACGTACCTCCTTTATTGTGTTTGAAGAACTCTCCATATGGGAGAAAAAAAAATGGATAATGTCCATTATACTTGTGCATTTGGCTCAAGAGAAGGATAAATGCTTGCATTTAATGAAAAGGAAAATGTGTCACAAGAATGAATTAAAATTGTGATTTGTTTAAAATATTCAACGAAAACAATATTCTAAGCACATTAAAAGGGGGGGGGGGGAATTGAATGCGTACATTATGTACCGACTTGAAATGAAAAAAGTTGGAAAAAAAAAAACAAAAACAAAGTTCTTTCCATCGGCATCACTGGTACTGTCGTTCTCTTCACCTTACTCAGTTATATTTTTGGCCATAGCCAATTTACCATTTTTAGCCCTTTGACTCATATAAAGTGTCCTATAGGTTATTGTGAAATACTCAGTAAGGCTCCAATAATCGAGATTTAAAATGAAGCTTTGTTGGTGAGATGGTTCAATTTCTGACATCAGGGATAATTGATTTGTATTTATAACTTTCTCTTTGCATTTCAATTGTAATTTTTCTCCATTTATCAGTTGGATTGTGAGTGAATATGGATACTTTCATGGATTCCAAAACTTGAGGCCTTTTCAAACCTCACTGTAATATTGTAAGCTGTATTTATTTATTTAATTTCAACAAGCTTGTGTCTGTCCTTGAATTAATGCAAATTTTCCTCATTCTGTTTTCATTGAGCCCATGTGATCTTAGAATGAATTAATAATATAGCTATTGCTAAGAACAAATGAGATGAACTATTTTCGTATTTCAACCTCACTTGCCCTATTAAAATCCGATTTTATATTTTGGGAACAAAGAAAGAATTCAGTGTTCATTGTAAAAATGTTTCTAAAGGAAGAAATGAAACAGCAGTCTATATTAAGGCAACGACTTCGTCGATAAAAAGGTATAGAAAACTGCTTAGGGATTTATAAATGCTTTCAATATAAAACAAAACCAAAATGTAAATATTCAGCTGAACATAACTACATTAATAATATTTCTTTCGTATTTTTTGCGATACTTCATTGCTTCGGTGGTCGGCAGAGAAATTTCCTTATAGTAGAAATATTCCCTGTTTTGACATGGAAATGAACACCTATAAACCAGTTTCTCCCTAATAGCCCACCTGCATCTCTGACTTGCAATCTATCAAAAACGTTCTTGCAAAGAAGTTTCTCCTTTTATACTAATATCGAAAATGCCACCACTTTCACCTAAGAGCTCACAGGGTCCACAGAAAGGAGTTGACGGCTCGCTGAGCCTTCAAAATATTGAAATATTATTGGTGAGCTCTGAACCTCCCATACGCACTCATTTTTAACTTTGAGCTATCAACCTCCCACACGCGCTCACTTTAAACTTTCAAACTCTTTGGTCTAAGATTGGTGAATTCATCGTCATGCGATGTGAAAGTGAAAGGGGTCAGTTCTCGCCAGCACCTGAGTTTACCGTTTCCTTAGGGAATGTTTACTGTTTCTAATAGATTAGTGTCTTCTCTAAAATACAAAAGGATTATAACCTGTCCTTGTCAGGTGCGCAATTCTATTGTTATCTCGCGACTCTCGACGAGACTCCATTAGCAACCGCACCAAGTTATATAATATTCTGCAAACACTTGCTATTTACGGAATTTATTACATATTCATAATATAACTTATAGAAAATAATTATATACTTGATATCAAACCTGTAGTCTTCTATTCTCCCTTATGAAATCATATACCACGTCTACTAGATATTAATACAAAGAGTACGCTTCATGCTATTTACAATATATGAGATATTGGGTAATATTAATTAGCTATAATTTACTCGATACGCAAATTTGTTTCTTTGCGGGGTATGGGGCGGGAGATGCGTCTCAAATTTCGTCTATATTGCACAAATTAAGTGTTGTGTAGCTGCTGGAATGCCGGTAATAATACCTTTTTGCGGAGCGAATGTAATTGAATTGCCATTTTTTCAATATCCAGTATGGGACAGTTTCTCCCCATAGATGACAAATATTAGTAATTTGTATAATTTTACATCATTAATACTTTGTCAGTTCTTTCGCCGATAATGCTGGCTTAGGTACCGGTAAATAACAGTCAAAATTCCTTTAAGAACATTTCGTTCTTGGAAAGGAAATTTATTTAGTACGGCTAATTTTTTACAGTGAATTAACGGCAGTGACAGTTTCTTGACAAAAATGACAAGAACAACATTTTAGTTGTCTCATTAATAATATATAAATCTCATAAAAAGAAAGAAAGAAAGAAAAAAAAAAAAACTACCTTGCTCAGTATCCGGCGGATAAAACATGAATATCGGTAGGGAAATTTCGTTCTTGTGATGGAAATATAATTATGTAATCCTATTTTTAGATTAAAATAGGCGTAAAATTGCAGTTATGTTTCCGTGAATGACAATGTTAGTATTTGAGTAATGTTTTACAATTTTTCATAGTTTAACCGATATTGATACTACTTTAGTTAAGGGCATGTGCCTGATACGATGCCCTTAGTAAATAATCTGTTCTTGTGCTATTAATGCAAATGGATCGTGGTTTTTTTATATTGAATCAAGTACTTAATGACACAGCTTCTCCTCATGGATGACAATACTACTCCTGTACTAATTTTTAACACTTTGGTTCGTACTTTCATCGATACTGCATTAATTTAGTTGTTGGTAGGTAACGTTTAGAAGACCGTAAGGAGAAAATAAATTATTGAGTTGTTTATGTCATTGGTTCACCTTCCATTATGTTCAAATTGGCGCTACTGACGCATTTTCTGCACATAAATGACTGTAATTTTTTAGGGTAATAATACTTTGTTTCTAAGTTGATCAGCAATTTTTACAGTAATAATATTTTGTTTCTAAGTTCATCGATGTTGCACTTCTATTTAGTTAGACAGGTAGCTCCAATCCCGATAGAGAAAATTACATTAAGAAAGAAATGTAATTGGGTCTCTCTTTTTTTATATCAAAATAGATCCTAAATATACAGTTCTTTAAATAATTTAAATAGTTTTTTGTTTTAATTTTGTTTTATTTTATTTTTTTAATTAATTTTTAATGTTTATTTTATCGATATTCCATATCCTCAGTACTGTTTTTTTTTTGTGAGTAATGTTTTCCGTTTTTACTACTGAGGCACCACAGGCGGTGGACACTGATGATACATGAAATGAAATGATGTATTGTGAAAGGATTATATTTTTTTTAAGGAGGGAAGAGCTCCAGGCCTAAGGTTAGGTACCTCCCCGGCATTTGCCAGTTATGAAGACTGAGGAAAACCTGGGGAAAAAAAACCCAGTCAGGGAGGGTACTGGCGGGTTTCGAACCCCAAACTTCCCGCTCATGAGTCCGTGCCTTAACGACCTCGGCCACCCGTGGCGGTGTACTTGGAATTGATCACCCGATTGCTGCCAGAGAAATTATGAACGGGAATAATTGTGGTTCCAATGCAGAGGAATTAAAAGGGGTGATTGAATGTTATTTTAATCAGACAATTAGGTGTCTTTTTTGTTTTGCCTCGGCTCTAGGAGTCATGAGTTCAATGCTTCGTAACCCTGTGGTTCCAACACAGAGGATAGAAATCTCAGGGGAATTTTTTGACTGTTTTTAATGACTTGAAGTCATTGGGGAAGAAGGAAATTGTTCACTGTAATAATGAAGTTCGACACTGGTTGAACATTTAATTTATTTGACTACTGGGAAGGTTCTGGAACATGCTGTGCTTCGGCGGATTATAGCTCGCTGTATTCACTCGCATATTTATTCACTTTACTACTATTGTGATTTTTATTACTATTACGTTGCGCTGTCTGGCTGACTCTCACTGATTGAACGAGTTACTTTGCCTCTTCCCGACGGTTTCACTATTCTACTACAACACTGGATAAGGCAGATACAGACAGACTGATTGCCACTCTTGCTACTATTCTTACTACTGTTACTGTTAGGACTGCTTCCTGTCACCATTGCTTCATAACATAACTTCTCGTAGTTAATATTAAATCTCTTATGCCAGCTCGCTCCTTCCTCGCGAAAATTTAATTCCTTTAAATGAATTGAATTTGGTTTCTTCTACAATATTGTTGGATCACAATAGCGCATGGTCTATTACCAGTTTGCTTTAATTCTTCGGATTTTTAAACATGTTGATTGGTTGAAGATTCTGGGTTTTTACCAGGAAATATTTCTTATTCTCTTCCCACGCTAGCAAAGTCGCGGACATCTACCTTTCACTAGATTCTCGAGATATAGCACGTTTTAGCCATTTTTGCGGCCTGCCTTTGAACCAGCTAAATATGTGGGTTTCTGTGAAAACGCGTGTTTCTTTCTGCGGTATTTCCTTTTGATGGCAAGTACCGTTTCCAGTTGAACCCTAGTCATTTACAACGTTATGACCTGTGGCGCCGAACCGGGCCGGCTGGACTGTCCGTGAGGGTTTGACAAAAGGGTAAAGTTTTAACAAAAGATCTTTTTCTCAGGTACAGCTAATGTCCCCAACAAAGAACAGCATTCCCTTTCCCTTTTACAAGCACATAACAAAGGCATTGTGTTATTGAAAGATAACTTGAATATCGCTTACTAATCAAAAAGACATCTACATACAGACACTAATACATATAATATTGGGGTCCTCCATTTAATTATACAATTTCTAGAGAAGCACTTTGGGTTAAACTGAGAAAGAAAGGGGTAAGTCAGAATTTTATAAAGATAATACAGAATATTTATAAGAAAAATGAATTTCATGTTAAATATGAGAGCGGTAGAGTTACAGAAAAAATATCAAACAATGTAGGTCAAAGACAAGGATGTAAATTAAGTCCAGTTCTCTTCAATCTGTTTATTGATGTTTTAGAAGAAATTAGCAAAGGTAATGTACATTTGCCAACTATAAATAATATAGAGATACCGGGTCTGCTCTTTGCAGATGATTTAGTAACAGGTTCTCTAACAAGTATAGGCTTAAAACGATCATTAGAAATTATAGGCACTTTTTGTAGAGAATGGGGGCTCGAGATAAATAAAAACAAATCTAAGATTATGGTGATGGGGAGGGGAAAAAAAAAAAAAAAACGGGAAAAATGGTGGTGAGAGGGCACAGAGATTGAAGTTGTTAAGAAAATTGATTATTTAGGTGTTAGATTGTCTAGTAATGGGAAATGGAGTGATCAAAAAAGGAAAGCAGTAGCAGAAGGAAAAGTAACCATGAGTGTAATTAGATCTTGTGTTAACAAAATACCAAATATGCAAGTAAAATGGTTAGAGAGAATATATGGTTCAACCGTGGAGAGCAGAATGATGTATGGAATAGAAATCTGGGGGCCAGATGAAGGATGGAAAGGGATAAATATGATAAATAGATTATTTTGTAGAATTGTTCTGGGCTTACCTAGATCTTCAACTAACGAGGTTGCTCTAATGGAACTAGGAAGATTGGGCTATAAAAGCAACGTCATGGAAAGAGTATTGAAATATTAGTATAGAATAGGGAGACTAGAGGACGAGAATATTATTAATCAGTGCCTGGTAGCACAAAGTAAAATCAAAGGGAGAGAAACTTGGCTATCTAAAATCCAAAATATTGTACAAGAAGTGGGCATGGAACTAGTATGGTACCAGGGAGAAATGTTGAGTAAAGGCTTTTGGAAAGAGATAACAATAAGAATCGAGGATATAGAAAAGCAGGAAATATGGGCAAATCTTAACACCAAGAAATCTCTGAAATTATATAGTACACTAAAAAATGTGTGGGGAAGAGAAAGATATATTGAAATTTGTGATAAGGGTTGGCATGGTTTAGAACAGGAGTAAAATATTTAAGTGGATTGAAAAATAGACACATTAAGGAGAAATGTCCTATGTGTGCAGAACCAGATAGTACTTGGCATTGTATACTAGAATGTAAGCAAACTAAGTTTTGGAAGGAACAGTTCATATTAAGAAAATGGGAAAACCTACCAGATGAAATAAGAGGTAGAAGAATTTTAAATTTAAAGTCAGATGAAAACATCAAGGAACTAGGAAAATACATAGGCAAGATAAGACAAAAATGGTTATGGGTATAAAATATGTGAAATAAGCTTGAGAGTAAAATTGTTGAATAGTGAAAGGAGGATGGAATGAGTAGGGGAAGGCATGGGGCTAGTTTTCTAATGTTAGTTTACTTTTAATGTTGTATTTTGTTGTGGTTGGATCGAAGCCCGGTCCCCTGGATATTCCAGTAGGTAGCTGGTGATGAACCGGGGACTGGGGGGCTGAGCCAATAAATTTTGGATGGAGCCAGTACCTTCTGGAATTGCCGAAGGCACTGTTTTTAATTGTTATGTTTAAAGGTAAAGGTAGTATATCACGAAATATAGTAAATATTGTAATTGCGAGGGGTACATAGAAAATAGATGGAGGTCCCTTATAGTTTGTATTTGCATGATTGATTGTAAAAGAGTACTGTTGTTGTAAAGGAGTAAACTTGTATTATTAATTGGAAATAAATTCAAATTCAAATTTAATTATAATATTAATACCATTATTACTATTATTATTATTATTATTATTATTATTATTGTTGTTGTTGTTGTTGTAGTCATCGGAACCAATTATAATTAAATAGGAAATTTTGAGACAACATTTCCTGCTTCAACAAGTTGGAAAGTAAATTTGTAAGTAATATTATTTTGTTTGAAATTTCACGAATGCTGCATTACTTTTTAATTTGACAGGTAGTTGTAATTCCGATAGAAGAGAGAGAGCTAAAATGAATTCTTGGGGTATAAAGGTACTTGTACTAATTTATCTTTAAATTAAAACGGCCTCCACCGACATAGATTCTCCCGAGAGATAAGAGACTTGTTGGAATTTTACAGTAAAAATACTCTGTCTGTAGGATTTTGTACTGCATTAGTTGTAGGCACGTGCAGGCCAGAATGCGGTACAGAAAATTTCCGTTCTTACTGTATAAATGCAATTGAGTTACTCTATTTTTGTGTGAAATAGCCGCCACATATACAGTTCTCCAAAATAATGAAAATGCTCTTACGGTAGAAGTTTATTAAAATAATATATGATTTGTATTTTCAAGCAATGTGCCAACAATTGATTACCAGAATGCCGGTATTGAATTTCGTTCTAGCTGTACATATACAAATACCTATATCACCATATTTTTACAACGAAATGAGCCCTTAATACTCAATTTCTTCACAATTTTGGCAATACTAGTAGTCATTCACAACAATAATATTTGTTTATAAATTTCTCTGATGTTTGACTTGCAAATTTGTCCGCATGAGCTTCCCAAATATCTTTTTAAATTGATATGAACACCAATAATATCATTTTCTTCTCAAAGATGACAACACTAGTTGGTCAGTAGTTTATTCTAAAATGTTGTTTGTGTTTTCTATGATATTGCCCTAACATTAGTTGTAAGCCATAATCCCGGTACAGAAAAGTCACATCTTATATAATTGGAGCACTGTTTTATATTACACAGTTTTCCGTATATGTGATACACTAGAGCTTTTAATTAATATTTTATTCTTATTTTCGGCTCTACTGCATTGCTTCAATTGCTGACTGTTGATAGGTTCACTTCCGGTATTTAAATTTCGTTCTTGGGGTAGAAATGTAATTATATAATCCTATTTTTACACCTAAATAGATGACAATACTATGTTGTGTATAATGTAATATTAATATAATTTTGTTAGTAATTATGACGATAATGCACTGGTCAAGTTGTGGCAGGTGGCTTCCCGAACGTCCGTGGTTAAATTTCCATTGTTGTAGTGGACATGTAATTGACATTTTGTTTAAATTCAAATATTGCTAATGCACAGTTTCTTCAATCAGGCAGTAATTTATTGATTTTGTACATTAATAATATTTCGTTTGTATTTATGCCGCTACTGCGTTGCCTCATTACCCTGCAGATGAACGCCCCAATGCCTGTACGGAAAATTATTCTTACCGTGGTAATGTAAATGGATAGTGTTGCGCGGAAATTGTCTGCAGTTGATCATGAAATTTTAACGGAAATAACCATGACTGATTCGGTTTCCCTTCGCAAATGGCATTATTAGGAATGAGCAATATTGTATAAAAATACCATTTTCGTAATTAAATGGACAATAACCGCTTTACTAGCCGGCTGGTAAGAAACAAATACCATTTCTCAAATTTAGCTTTTTTGCAATGGAAATATAAACGTAATACATAATTTTTGCCCAAAAGTAGCTTCGCTGGCCCGTTTCTCTGAACATAATGACAATACTACTACTTTGCAAAATTTTTACAACAGTAAAATGAAGTGCGATAATGCACCGTTTTATATGCCGACAAGTAACAAACCGAAACGGTCATGCGTTTGAGTTTTTGCGGTGGAAAAGCAAATTATTTGGTGAAATAACCATGTACGGTTCATTTTTTCTGCACAAGTGATAATACCACTACTTTCACCTTTTTCATCAACATTTTTCATATTTTTTTGGATTTTACGCCGGCAAACACCAGCACGAACAATGGCAATGAATTTATCATTTTGGCGGTGCATATATTGCATATTTACGCGGTGTCGTACTGACATAGTCATCCGTGGTTTAGTTTCTCTGCACAGGTGGCAATACTAGCAGTATTTTTTAATATCACATGAAAGATTAATGGTTCATAAGCACAAATTCTGCATCTTGTGAAACATAGTAGATAGTAGAAAAAAGAAATATGTTATTTCAAAAAGTAATGGATGTATCAACATGGAAATTTGACAATGTTTATTAAAACTGATATAGCAGCCTGTGACAAAAATACAAAATAATGATCATCAAGGCTGAAAGACATAAATTTCCATCGTGGGTAGCCCATAATGCTGCACATAATCAAATGATAAAATTTTTTTGCTGTATTTCCATTCATCAGCAAAACTTTCCAAAATGTTACGGAATATTACTAATATAATGCTTGTGTAAACACTTAGGTTGAAGGAAGATGCGAAGATGAATCAGAAAAAAAAAAAAAAAGAAAAGAAAAAAAAAATTTGAGGAGTGATATGTATGTTAGCTTACATTACATTAATTGCCTTTACTTTCTGATGCATCTTCCTGATAGATAAAAATAGTATGAGTAAATAGCATAAAAAGGGCACTGTAAGGATACAATGCATTTTATGCATCATTGAAAGTTTAACTTTGTTATAACATTAGGCTACAGCTTAGTGAATATCATAAATGGGATTGGGCACTACTGAATTCAACTGAGACTACAAATATTGAGAGCCATGTTATACAGTGTGGTGCAAAATGTATAGTAAAATTACTCGAAATTGTGTACAAAAGTCAGTGGGAAAAATAGGGGGGGGAGGAGATAGGAACATGGTCATTCTCCCCAAGAGGGGGAAGATAAAGATTTGTGGTTTATATTTTGCTGCGTGCTATATATATTTTGCTAAACTTTATAAGAAGTAAACTGATGGTAATTAGAAACAATAAAGAATAAATATGGCTAATAGAAATAGAAATCTATATATTTTAGCTGAACAAATTAACTTATATGCACTGGCAAAGAACTGAACAAAAAAGAATAGGAGAAAGATAAAACATATTAATATTAATGTGTGTGAGGAATAAAATGTTTAAAAAATAAGTTACTTTGAAAATGAAGCAATAGCTACTTAAACCCTTACCACATAATCCTCTCAAAGTATTTTCCCATGTAGACAAGTGAAGTATACTCCTTCCATTAAAGCTGCAGTTGATGGAAATGAAATAGATTTGCCAGTACTGAAAAATGAACGGAAGCGAGTTCGAGGCTATTCATGTAGCTATATATATCACCATATCAAATGTAAAGAAATCTGAAACAAAAGACAAAAAATAAGATAAGGGAATTGCCAGAATAGATGAAAAATAAATGTGTTTCAGTAACGCCAAGTTCTTCATTTGTCACAAAGTGTAGTCCAGGCAACAAGTTATCATATTTATAGCCAAAGAAATGCAGATATGGTTGCTAGCTCTCTTATAGAGAAAGACAATAAGTATTCATTAAGGGCAAATTGTCAGATACTCTTATGTTTTGTGCCATTACGGTCTTCAATATATAACACATTTTAGTGTGCCTACTGTTCATCTGTGTTTGCAGCACCCAATACTGTCCAGGTAACTCATTCAAGGTCCTTCATCTTGCCAGAATATAGTTGCTGATATGTTTTAAATGTTTAAGTGCATTGTTCATTATCTTAAAAATTTAGCATCTAATTGGTAAAAAGTATGAACATGCAAAATTATTCTACTCCAGAAATAAGACCCTCAACCTCGATATTCACTGCATTAGTTTAAGAATTATAAGTAACGAAACAATTATTCTGCTAGAAAGCCAATTTTTCACTGTGATTCCATAAAACCCCATTTACAAATATTTAAGATTTCCATGCTGCTAATTCATTAGGTGTAAGTTGTTCCTTAAAAGTATTCCTAATTTGTGGACTAATAAATATGCACTCTTTTAATTTAGCATTACTTGTCAATGAAACAGCTTTTATCTAGAGAAGTAAGAACTTTTTTCTTCAGCCCAAGTTTAATGTGCAGTAGGGAAAATAATACTTTTTCTGGTTGTACAAGCATTTCACATCTAACATTATCCTCCCCAGGAATGGAATGTATTCCGGAAGGTCAGTCCTTCACCACAGAATATGTGCTATTATCCTATTGTCCAACAAACATAAGAAACAACAGAACTTGGTATATCCTCCTTGTAATTAAACCAATAAAATTATTACTTTTAAATCCCACAAATTACACAGCAATGTTCATTGTATTCAATAAAGTGACATGTTTTCATAAGTTCATACCAACTGAATGAGCCACTGGAATGGAAGGTATTATGTTTCCATTTTGCAATAATGCTGCTTTTTAGCTGATTTTTGATGATGAATAACCAGTCTCCATTTTTGATTGTAATTAATATCTAGTTTGGTCATCAACTCATTTACAATTCTACAATCACTGATAGCATTCTCCACTGCAAAATAACTAGCTTGTTCTTTATTTCGTTTTCAAATACCGAAATCTTAGTGTCTTAGTTAATAAAGTTCCATTGTTGTAATGTGGAATGTAATAGCTCTACCTGTTGCTTGGAATTACTAAACCCCTCAGTTGCTAAGCACTATTAGATGTGGTGTATTATATTTTCTAGAAATGAGGGTGTAATCAATAGAAGTGGAAGAATGAACCTAAATTGGACTGTTTGAAGATTGCAATGACTCAAGAATGATGGATTCCCTAATAATTAAAGGAATAAGAATGAGAAGATGAGAATGTGGCACGACTCTTATTTCTGAAAGAATATCAGGATATACAAATTTATCTTTAGTTTTCTTTGAAAATCCCTCGCTTGGTAATGAAGAAATAACAAATCTTTTAAATCATTTAGGTTCTTGCCAAGGCATTGGAACAGCAAATTACATGTGGGTGTTTTTCCACTTCAACCATTCTGTGGACTTCATGTAAAAGTTATGACTTACATACGACATCCAATTTTTGTCCTGTTGGCCCACTTAACAGCCACAGAAAAGTAATAGCTATTTTTACATAGTATGTAATTGACTGGCATTATGATTTCAACGTTAAGTTAACTATTAATTTAACAGAAACTATTGGAGAAATTTTGCACAAAATATGTTAACGTTCCATTTGTCACAACTGCAGAATAACTAGCAGAACACCAGACACTTCTTCAAACTGAACTGATACACAAGATGATCAGAATGTTTGCTTATCTCATATAACTATAGTTTACTTTCACATTCTCTGTTTTTGCCTGAAATAAAATTGCGATTCCATTCTGCAGCTGTTGAGGTAATAAAACAATAATACGCCCATTTTCTTATTTACAAATATATAAGCTGCTTCACATTGTATTGTATTTTAAGAGATAGGGAATAGTACATAATTATGTGATAGACACTTGGTTCGATGTGGACTGGCCTTCTCCTATTTTTATACTATTTGCTGACAATGGAAGGTAAGTGTGTGAAAAAATATTACATGTTCATAGTTTTTCAAATGCTTTTTTCGCGATCAGCGCATACAAAATACGTGAGATAGGTCACTTTTATTTATTTAATGAAAATTTTGACCAGTGTTATTGATCCAATAGCACCAATCAACCATATATCCACCGATGCAGAAAAGTTAGTTAGGCATCCATCTGACCTAATAGCTTTATGTTCATGAATGAACTATGGAATGATGCTACTTATCCTATGAATCTAATTACGTAATGAACCAACTATATCATATATGCAGGGAACTTGATAACTGATCTATGGTAATTACACATTCATTGTACCTAAAACAAACAATTATCTAGCTGACAAATCTACCCATTAATTAGACATGACATATTTAGCCAGATATGTGAGATGTGATCTATTCAGCAACTCTACTAACTGCACCCAGATCAGGTATCAGACGTACAAGAAGTAAGACAAATTAAAAGTGAAGCATACGGAGTAACATAATAAATGAGCTCCTTTTGTTAACGGTAGTTTGAATAGTGTGCTAAGTAGAATGATGTCATAAGAGGTAACGGAAGTGGTAGTACAGTTTCAATACATCCCGGGTCAAATTATCAAAGTGGTATCAGCGAAAATCAACAGTTAATAAAAGTGTTAAAAAGGCCTTCGGGTGCAAATTATATAGTAATAGTGTGGAAAGAATATTGTGAAATAGAATGAATCAAGAGGGAACCCAGAAAGGGAGGAAAAAGTATACAAACATGTACCAAGCCAGCAATCTGACTTGCCGAACCAAATCACCCATCCAATAGGCTTGGGTACCCCGCCATTTAATCTATCAATTTTTCTTGAACACATAGCACAGTTAAAAAGACGGTCCTGTAACCTTCCAGCTTCACGAACGCAGATATGTAACCTACGCGGGTGTGATACCCTCTGAGTAGTTAACTCATATTTAACTAATTGATATGTTACTCAGCTGTCACAGTTACGCAGATAAAGTGTGACTGAGTGTAAAATAGTAAAGAAAGTGTTAACAAGCTGCATAACAGCAGTTAGCATTTGCACAAAATTAATGGGAGTCTAAGAGATTTACAAGTGAAAAATGCAGATGTAAGCTTAGAGGACATTTCAGTTACAATTAAGTATAAATTGTTAACGAGTAAGTGTATCAAGGGGCTGGTATAGTAGGTAACGTAATATTAGCAGTCACAAAGTGAGGCACAATTAAATAATAATCATAATGGAAGAGAATAAATGTATAAATATAGGACAGACAAAGATAAAAATATGTGGTTCAAGTTTTTGCTAGTTATACAGCGACTTGTTTTCGATAGTTAATACCCGAATGCCGAACACAAATTTTGCTATTCTGTGTAATTATATATTGATCATCATATTAACTGAAATGGCATCACTTATTCAGTTCCTCTGCACACATGACTTCAATAGGAATATGGCAATTATTTACAGGAATAATATAATGCTAAGTTCACGTTAACGAAACATTTTACTAGCCGGCAAAGGCCCGTCATAAATTTAACCTCTGCGGTGTGTATGAGTGTGTGATACATACACACGTGATTTTTCCTGATGGTAGCATCATTGGCCATTTCCTTTGCACAGGTAATAATACTAGTTCTTTGGGAATATTTTACAAGAATAAAATGTTCGTTATTTTACAGATAATGTACCGTTTTACGTGCCGGCAGGTAACCATTCGAAACCGATCACGCATATTGCTTTTTGCGTAGGAAATATAAATTACTCGCCCACATTTGGTTAAATTAGCATTTACCGTTACGTTACTTTGCACAGGTGGTAATACCACCACTTTGAAAACATTTGACATCTTTAAGACGTTTATTCGTATTTTTAACTATAACGTAGCAATTCTGTCACCGGCAAATATCATGCCGAACGCCAGTGCTATATTTAGCATTTTGGCGATGGAAATATTACGTGATAACCATTTTTATATAGAAATCGGCGAAAGTTATTTAACCATGAACCATTATTTAAGTTATTTACAGATGGCAATACAAGCAGCTTAGCAATATTTTACACTACTAAGATTTTGTACTTGATATTGCCGATAATGCACCGTTTTATTTGTCGGAAGGTGACAGGCCGATGAACGGTCATAAGTTCAGGCGTTTTACAATAAAATTATAAAGAGATTATGCATTTTTAACTCAAGTAGGCATTACTGTTTCAGTATCTGTACACACATGAAAAAGCTAGTGCTTTCTGAATATTTTATATTAAAAATGTTCATGTTTGTACCAGTAATACACGGATTATGAGTCCGGCTCATAAGATCTCGAGTGCCGGTAATAAATAATTATAATTATAATTTGATCATAAAAATTTAACTAATTGTTTCTCTACGTAGATGTATTATTAAGATTTTGGATATATTTTACAAGAATAATATCGTAATTCTACCCAAAATAAACGGTTTTACCAAATAGTTGCCTGAAAATAACAACACTGGCCGGTTTCCCTACACAGTGAGAATAGTAGTACTTTGACAATATTTTAATATCATAAAACGTAGTTCCTCATTTTACTGATAATGCACCGTTTCACGTACAAGCAGTTGGCAACCCAAAACCAGTCAATGTTTTGTATTTTGTGGTTGAAATATAAATTGATAATCCTCTTTTTTTGGTAAAATAAGCAAAGACGTTTGAGTTGCTCTGCATAGATGGTAATACCACTTATTTGCGAACATTTTATATCAATATTTTTTTTCTACCGATAACGGAGAAAGTTTGGCATGGAAATCATCAGCTCGAACGCCGATTATATATTTTGTATTTGGGCGGTGAAAATATTAGTTAATTAATCAGTTTTATACTGTAATAGGCGTCAGTGATTAGTTTCTCTACACAGGTGACTACTAGCAAATCTTATATGATCTTGATTTTACCAGTAATGCATGCACAATTTAACTTGCCGACAGGTTACAGCCCGGAGACCGGTTATGAAGTTAGCCTTTTTACTGTGAAATTCATTCTCCATTCTCCAATTTTAACTGAAATAGGCATCTCTCTTTGTTTCTTTGCACATATAAAAACAGTAATGCTTTGTGAATATTTTACATAAAAATGTTCAAAATTTTACTCGAGTACAGATTATCCGTTTCCGGCAGTGAAGACTCGGAATGCAGGTCATAAATTTAGTCTTTTTGTGGTAGACCTATAAATTGATCTCCACTTAAACTGCAATGCTTAAGACTGGTTCACTTGACGCAGTTCAAATTAGAAGGAAAATTGCAATATTTTACAAGAATATCATATTTGTAATTTTAGCGATAATGGATCGTTTTACAGGCCTGTAGACAACAGCCAGATTGTCTGTAATAAATCTAACCTCTTTGCGGTGGAAATAAACGTGTAATATCTAAATTTTACCTGGAAATCTCATCACTGGTCATTTTCTCCGCCCAAGTATACTTTGACAGAATTTTATATAATTAAATGTTGGTCATTAAACCGAAAATTCACCGTACTACATGCCGGCAGTTAGGAACCGAAAACTGGTCATATGTTTCGTTTTTTGCGTTGGAAATATAAATTGATTACCCATTTTTGGGTGAAATAAGTATTACGGTTGAATTTATCTGCACAGATGGTAATGCCACTACTTTGAACATTTTTCATTGATAAAATATTTTTCGTACTGTTATGGACAACGCGAAAATGCCGCCGGCAATTATGTATTACATTCAGAATTTTTGCGGTGAAATGTTGATTATACGGTTTTGCACGAAAATTGACATCCATGATTTGGTTTCTGTACACTGGTGACAATATTACCAGTTTAGCAATACTTTACACTAATACGATTTTGTTCTTGAACAAAAATGCACCGTTTTACCAGCCAACAGGTGACAACCGCGTTGCCAGTGGCTGAGTAATCCTCGATCCCACTGTCCTGAAGGATTACCAAGGAATACCTATTAGAGCAGATTCATGTTGGATTAGAATGATTAACCCAACTCGATATACCTGCTTATATGAGCTATAACGTAATGTGATAAATCTTACAGTACCTTAAAATATAGCGTATGTCATTGTCTTTGGTCACACATAGAACCACGAATATTCCTCAAAATGCATTAATAGCAGCCATGAGATGTAAATATCTCACATATATTGTGAGTGGTAAATTATTATATTTAAATGGTAAATGATGAATTTTGTTGTGAAAAATCAAATATTGCTGCCGCTAGAGCGATTTTTAAATGTTGGTTTTCAGATAAACTCCTATTTCCAATAATCTAATTTCACTGACTTTAAGAAACTATTTTTGTAGTTTTTCAATGACATATACGGAGTTTCCTTTAAAAACATAATAACCATTATAAATTGCGACCGCTATAGCTATTTTGAAGTTTCGCTTTAACCGAACCCTCCTTATGGTCTGATTGCCCTCATTTTCAGATATTAATTTTATTAATTCATCTAAATGAAATAAACCGAGTTTTGCTGAGATAACATAAAAATTGTGGCCACTTGAGCGACAAATTTTTAAAACGTTTTCGCTCCAATGGGTCAATTTAGCAGATTAACGAACGCGACGTAATTTGGTAATTTATGGTTATAACTTATATGATGTTGCGTTGAGAAGAAATAAAAATTGTAACCGCTAGAGCGCTAACTATGCATTTCATTGTCATTTTCGGATCGATGAAGAATTGAAGAATCACTTTTAAAAAATCGTTTATGGGTACAACTGAATTCCTTCGGAATACGCTAAAATGTACTTGTTGGTAAAATTCAGTACAGTAATAATGAATTGAATGAGGATATATACTGTATATAACTTATTTTGTGGGATATGATTTTCCTACAGTTGGTACCTATTTTTATTTTTTATTTCAGTTGTTAATTTTTTGTTATGCATGCTGCAGCTATTTTATTGTGTTTGTTTTGATATAAATTTATTCTTATGTTATGTCATAGAACTTTGATTTGCGACTTTTGACGAAATCTATTGCAACACATTAAATAATAATAATAATAATAATAATAATAATAATAATAATAATAATAATAATAGTAGTAGTAGTTATTGCTGCTCAAAGTACAGCTTGTTATGAGGTGTGAATGTTTGACGACCTGGTATTTCCTGTGGAGGGGTTCCATTTAGAATGTTTTTCAGGCTTTGATCACCACACAAATAATGGGCATGACGTAGTTTTCTTTTTTTCTACGAAAACTGCCTACAGGAAGGAAGAAGTCATTTTGAAAATCAGTACGCATAACCAGATTATTTTACGGTGTCTGCTGCTTCATCATTCCTGGGAACTGACAGTTATAAGATGTTATTTAGTGCAGAGAGAGAGAGGATAACGTACGAATTAAGTTTTATTTTAATGTACGTCTGGCTTTTAAAAATAATCTGCTTAAACATTAGTTTGCAACTAACAGTCTACCGAAAAGTAAAAATCTATCCCAATACTACCAACTCGAATAAACACCGAAGAAAAATTTTATTATAATTATTATTATAATTATTATTATTATTATTATTATTTTCCTTGGCAAGAAATGAAAGTACATGCCTTTGACTAATTTGGGTGCGCTAACCTCATAAGTGCCCTTTTCCTATCGTTTTCTTTGGCAACTACATTGAATTTTTTTTTTAATAAATTATACTGATTTTCTGCAATTGTATTTAACATGACATTCAAAGTACTTAATTTTAATTGAAAAAGCAATGTGTAATACAATCGCATTGTTTCTAGAATTGCAATTTATTGCTGTCACATGCATATATTACAAATTTATTAAATTTATGCAATTAAACTTGGAGCAAAGTGGCATTAGAGAGAAATTATAATATTTACAGCTTTCATCCATAGGAGCCGACTTGGGGGGAGGCACATTACTCTGAGAGATTTGTGAAGAACCATAGCAGCGACGTCAACAAAAATACAAAGTTTGTAAACGCTCACTCCGATACAACTAAAAGTTAAATTATATCAATTAATACATTATTAAGCAGACAATTAAATGGTATAAAGTAAATTGAAATAATATATATATTTTTAACTCTTATATTAGATTTTGTATTTAAAAAATCTATAAACTTGAAACATTCAAGTCTTAAAACATTTTAAGAAATAAAAATGCTGAAAATGTACATATTGAAGTCTACAAATTTCGTTAACTCCCGGACAATTTCACACAACTTACTTTTCAGAAACGGTGCAATTGAGGAAAATTTATCCTTGGAATTCTCGCTCACCTTCGACTCCAAAAAGACCATCATATAGTGATGAAATTTCAACCTGTCAGAATGAATTTGGTCTTAGAGAGAGATCATAATCACTTCCACTTGTGATGAATTGCTTAGTTTTATCTAACAGATGTGAAGCAACATTTACAATTCTACAAAGAGAGCATTGAACCGAAACACCAGTTAATTAAAATATCATTGGGAGGTACTATCCTTAAGGATTGAAAAAATATGCCCGAAACCTAATTTTTTTAGAGTGCAACTTTACGTGGTATCTATTAATGAAAACTTTGTGAGTTGCCATTTGAGCACATAAAACTGTTAGATGAAAGTAAAGGAATTACTGTAGGCAGTATTATTCAATGTCACTGTTGTCGTTTTTCTTTCAAATTTTAATTTGAACTTGCCCAAATTAAAGTTTTTATATATATTTTGAAAGGGAGGTGAGGGGCAGGATGCTCTGGCTTGGCTCCTAGGAGTCGATGCCTATGGTTACAACAAATGTTTTCATATATCATCGTCACTGACTCATTCTTCCCTTGCAGGAGTTTGCGTGACGGTTTTGTTGTGGCATTTGCTGCGTCAGCATTCCAGTAGACTGATAGAGAACACTCGTTGTTGACGCTGTAGAAAACCGTGTGAATAAGGTAATGAAGTTAAGAGTCAAATAGAACGTCATAGAAAAGTAAATGTGTAACTGTCATTTCCTTTATGAAGCCTGTCCTTAAAGATTTGCTCCTACAAAATGTAACTCAAATATGAGTTCAGTGCAAAATGAGGGCGTAGTGGGTATTTCCTAGCTTTCAGCAAATGAACTTTAACTATGTTTATCTTAAAATTTGAAATACTTTTATATTTCTATAGAACTGAACACATGCGGAATTACTTGTTACTAAATTAATCACTTGCTAAGTATTTTGTTGATGTGACTATCGAAATTCGTTTCTGGAAAATTCAACCGCACCTTTACCTCATAATAGCGTAACTACCGGTCATAGGTTCATATCCATGTCAATGCCTAAAATAAAAAACTGTGTACTAATTAATTAACCCTATCCATATTCTCAATTTACCGCGAATTCAAGATCACCTTTTGAAGAATGTTGTCTGTTATTTTTTATCTTGTTAAATGTTTAATGTCGAATAACTGGGGGCAATCGCAAGTTACGTTAGTGCTTTACTTAAACCCAAGTCATGAGTTGTGTTGAATAACTTAACTTTACTATCCATCTCGCCACATTCATTGCAGATTTTTACAAAAAATTTCGTTACTGCCACTGGGGTGTTGTAAGCAGAGGTGAATTAATTACTTGGGCATGGTCCTAAACCAGTTTTAAAGTTTTTCCAGCCATAACAGAAAAATTATTGTAATCGTACGGTGCAAGAACAGGACTGTAAGGTGAATGGTCCAGCACCTAAACTTTCTCCTCAACTTGGCCAATGCACTGTATTGTCCTCCAAAAATAGTAGCCTTGAAGTCAGTTCCTCCAAAAAAAAAAAAAAAAAAAAAAACCACACACACACGTGCCATAAAAAGGCACCGACTTCTATAAAATATTGGGAGGGGAAAGCCCAATATTTATCTCAAATGGAAAAGTAAGAATAAGGGTCACTCAATAGTATTTTTCTTATAAAAATTGGATAATTCTTAAGCAACTAAGATTCGATGATAATGAAGTAATTTACCACCGTCTATGAAGAACCAGATGCTATTAATTATGACGTGTCTCCCTCGACCCCTCTTATCTATAGGCAGAACACAAAACACCCTGGCATTACTATCTGGGCTTGCACAATCACTAGTATAGTGACAGATTATCACGCGTGTCTCTTGGTTCAGAGCAGACAATTTGAACTGGTTAAGTGATTTTGGAACCCCATGTGAACACCAGCAATCTTGAATGAAAATGGTCTCAGTTATTTGACAACTCCACAAGATGTCTCTTATTTACGATGAGGGCGCTACAGCTGCAACTTTACTCGGAGTTCAAACCTCTTTCGCCTAACAGAAACATACTTTTTATTAAAATGTGCTTTAGAGTTGGCAAATAGAAAGAATACCGATTAATTTTAATTTATCGAATCTCTTTGAAAGTCATTTGTTGTTCAGAGACAAAGAAATGTGCGTTGATATTAGGTGTTTGTTGGGATGCCTGGGAATCACTGACGCATGTCTTCATGTGTGTTTCATGTTCATTACAAAGTGGGCAAAGGAAAAAAATGTACCATTATACATTTAAAACAGAAATTCGCACTGGTGGGGTGCAACACCAGGGGAGACAACAATGAATTGTTTAAAATGCGTCTCTTTTAAAACTATAGTCAAGAACATTAGGTCTGTACAATGTAAACGCCCTTTTTGTACACTATAACCTTCATTATAACATTTATAAGGGTATAATAGTATATGTGCTTGTAATAAAATTATATGTATTGTTATTTGTTGTACATAGTAGTACATTGTCTTTGAGGGTTTATTTACTTACATTTTAGGTTATGTGCAGGCCGTGTACAAAAATGTTATATTTTACTTAATATATTCTTCCTACTTTCCTACTTGCTTAGAATTGGGTTATGAAGAGGAGTTACTGTCAGATTTTAAAAATGAAATTTCTGATGCAACTTCATATTAGATGGGCAGCATAAGAAATAATGTCTGTGGGGACTTGACAGGACTATCTCACTATTTATATAATTTGTTTTACTTGTAGTTCCCTTTCTCTTTCTAAGTCATTGTTGAGCTTTCACCCAAGTTAGACTATCAGCTACAGAATTGCCGACAGCTTGAAGAGTGAAATACAAGAACGCAGAAATCCAATGCAACTCAGACCATCTAGCCAGATTTTTACATTTTATGTTCGACTCTTCAGGCTGTCAGCGGTTCTGTCGCTGGTATCTGAAGTTCGGTGAAAGCTTAATAATTATTTATTTTCTCCTAGAAAGAAAGGAAACTACAAATAAATTCGCGCATCGCCGGACGATACGTACAAAAATTGGCGCTCGATCCGGTCACCGGTTGTTAATATTGAGTTGTATATCTGTAGTAATCTGTGGTACGGAGCATCCCTTATTCAACATTCCTTGTTAATCATTATTTGGTACTACCAGCATTCTATCCCTGTATTCTCTTGGGAACTTTCTTACAGAATATCTCAATTGCCTCTTAATTAGTCTGTATTCATCATTCTACACTTCTGTAAATAAATATCTTTGCTTGAAAGAACTAGGCGCTGTATTTTAATACTGAAGTGACCAATCAATTCCCGCAACTGTCGGCTTACCATCTCTTCATCCTTAGCCGCAGCTGGGCCTTTGTCGGCTCAAATCTTTATAGGTATCTTGGCCAGCATTGGGGCACGACAAATTTAAACGGAATTAAACCTCTTGTCAAAACAATTACAATAATCAATATTGTGCTAATTCAAAGTATTATTTGCAAAACGAAAATTTTATTACTGTTTACCCCCAGAATGCTCTCATATCTTTGAATAGAGTACAAGTACTAAACAAAGTATATAATGCATGGTTCCTTCTGATGTAGAAGGCTTCTTCAAACATATGGAAATAATAATAATATTCTCATTGATTTGTATCTATTGACCGTGCTAATTGTTTCGTTGCTCGCATGGTGAAATGAAAATGTACATGGTTACTAAATGCAAGAAACTATTTATAAGTGACGATAGTGTATATCCACATAATATATTGAAATCATTTATCATTAAAAAAATCTGTGCTGGGTAGGTGACTTAGCTGTTTTATATATTTTGGATAAAATTAAACAAAACCCTAGCTTACGTTAAACTCTAACGCGTTACGTTCCATTTGTTAGTTAACCTGACGCAAAGTTCTGATGAATGCTGTACTAGCAATTTTGTGGTTCAATTGCAAGCCTTAGAGATAGTGCTGAAAATGAAAAGTCGCCACATCGATGCTCTTAAGTGTGCTTAGCTTCAGTTCTCAGCCGGACTCATGAGCGGGAGGTCTGGGGTTCGAATCCCGCCATGATCGCCTCCCTGACAGATTATTTTATTCAGGTTTTCCTCGGTCATCATAACTGGCAAATGCCGGGGAGGTATCCTAAACTCAGGCCTGGAACGTTTCCTTCCTTAAAAAAAAAAAAAAAAAAAAAAAAAAAAAAAAAAAATCCTTTCCCAATTTATAATTTCATTTCATGTATCACCAGTGTTCACCGCCTGTGGTGTCACAGTGGTAAAAACGGGCGTAAAACACAATTAAAAAAAAAGTCCTCAGTCGGGAGTCCTATCCTAGGTGAATTTCCAGTTAGCAGAGCAAATGTTAATTGTTCAGATTGAGAGAGCGGTGCAATACTGATGTTCATCCTGCGTCCTTGGGGCCAAACCAGAACTTGTAGGTCTTTACAGGTGCGTACATGTTACTTAATATTTTGTTACAAATAGCATAATTATTGAAAAGTTGCTTTCTTTCGTCCCATTTAATTTAGAAGTAATTTTTATTTTTTTATGTGACGTGAAAAAAATGTGCATGTTTGTGGTGAAAGATTGATGTTATAGCTCTTTCAGGAAATTGCTACCAATTGCAAATTGTCGCATCTCGTAATAATTATGATTACAAACTTGTGTTTGCTACCAAACTGTATCATACAAATGATCAGTGGAGACAAAATAACGGGAAATTAACAGTGGTGAACTTCCGAATTGAGATAACTGTACAAAAGTACTTATCGTATCTAATGAGTTGATTACTTTTTTTTAATAACGAATCCTGAAAGAACGCAACTATTGCGGTTGTACCTATGAAAAGATTTTTTGAAAAATTTCTTCAACTCTTCATTCCTCGTACCTACTAGGCACCGAAAATATGACAATGAAAAGAGAGAGAGAGTGAGTGAGTGAGTTAACGCTGTAGCGGTTGCACAGAACCTGGCATATAAAAACGATTCGAGTTCGTTAACCAGCAAAATAGACCATATGGGGTGGGGTTTAACCTTGGAAAAAGAAAAAATCGCTCTGCTTCTATTTTTGCCTTTTCTCAACGCAATCGTGCATTCATTAAAATAAATCTCTAAAAATAGTTTCTGAAAATCAGGGCAATCCGGCCTTTAGGAATGGGGGTACGAGGGTAGGTACATAAATTTCCGTCCTAACCAGTTTTTAGATATAATAAAGACAAAAACCATATTTCACTTTTCAATATAGTTGTCCATTATTGGCATATACTTCTCACATCTTTGAATTAACATTTCATCCCCCCCCCCAATACAAGTCTGGTCTGCATAATGGGCATAAACAAAATCCATCACTACTTCGTTTCACTTAAATTTCCTTTCTCGAAGGTTGTTCTTGAGTTTTGAGAAGAGGAAATAGTCACTGGGAGGTTGATCTGGGCTGTAGGATGGATGGTCGATATCCTCGACATTTTTTCACAGTTTCCTTTGCAACAAGAGCTGTGTGCCCAGGCGCGTTGTCGTGAGGAAGGGGTACATGACCACTCAATTTTCCTCGCTTTTTCTCTTTGATGGAAGCACGTAGTCCGTGCAGTAGGCCACCATAGTACTCCCCATTTACTGTGGTGTTCCTCTCCTTGAAGTCAAAGAAGAGCACTCCCTCACAGTCCCAAAAGATTGTAACCATGATCTTCCTGGTTGACTGAGTGACCTTGGTCTTTAGAGTCGGTGTTTCGCCAGGTTTACGCCACTCTATTGATTCTCTTTTGGACAAGGGATCATTGTAGAGGACCATAGTTTCATCTCCTGTAACAATGATTTGCAGAAATCTTCTTTCGTTACCACGGCAGAGCTCCAAAAATGCCTGACAATGTCTCGTTGCTGCTTTTGGACTGAGGAAAGAAGTCTGGGCACCCATCTTGCACTAACCTTATTCATATTAGATGTTCATGAATAATTCAAAAGACTGTTGTTTTAGAAAGGCCCAACTTTGCTGCTATTTCTGTAACTTTGAGCCGCCGGTCTTCCATAATTTCTCCTTTCACAAGAGCGATGTTTTCAGAAGTGAGCTTCTCCAAAGGCCCACCTGCACGTCCTTCGTCTTCAATGCTTTCTCAACCCATTTTAAAAATTTTGGCCCATTCTCTTACGGTAGAATATGAAGCGGATGCTTCCCCATATACATCGTGCAATCGCTGTTTAATTTTATTTGGGGTAAATCCTTGTTTTGTGAAGAACTTGGTAACAGCTCGATAATACTCCATTTTGAACATGTCACTATCTTCTACCCATAGCTCTCTTTATGCAACTATATCTGAACGCAGCGGAGCGAAAGTTATAGCTGCAGTTATTTACTTAACAGGTAAGGTATGTTACCATATAAGCATCTTCTGAAGGTAATAATCCTTATCGGTAAGCCGTAATCTTATGGACTTACCCTAGTATATCTGAAAACCTAGGGGGTTAAAGCGAATTTAAATATCATTCTAGGGGCCGCAATTTTTAATTTGTTTAAAAGAAATTCTGTATATCCCATAGAAAAAAAAAATAAAAATATATCCTAAACTTAGGTATTTATTTTTTACACTAAACTCCACTTAACTTACATTAAAATAAGATGCGTTTTTGTAGAATCTCACCCATCTTCAGTTGCTCACTGAACCGCCGTTACTCGAAACGATGGCTAGACACCCGGATGTTCTTGTGGTTGCCTCTGTTGGTTGAAGTAGGAAATTGTTGAGTTCATCCATAGGAGGAAACTTGAAGTTTATTAGGTTTTCTCTATTTTTTAATGTGAAAAAAATTTCTGAAGTGGATAACTCCAATTGGTTGTGAAGTTGTTTCAGCAGTTTAATTTCCGGTTTTAATTCGTGATTTTTGCTTCAAAAGTGAGCTGCTACTGCTGATTTATCCACCTATTTAAACTGAATATTCCTAAAATGTTCTTTCTCCCGAATTTCCAAATTTCTCTTTGTTTTGCCTATGTAGCTCTGCTCACAATCTGCACATTTTATTTCGTAAATTCTTGATTTCTGTTCTGTTGGCATGAAGTCTTTGGTTGTCAACCCAATAAATTCTTGGTGCTGTATCTGTTCTTTGGAGCTAACATTATCCCATGTTCTATGAAAATTTTATGGAACTTGTGGTAAATTGGATAGTAGGTGAAACTTTTGAATCTGTATTCTTCTTTTGTGTTTTTTCAGTGTTGAAACTTCCCTCATCTCTTTTTGCCTTTTAGATTTATTGATAAGTTTTATCACTGTGTCTTTGTTGAAACCATTGATTATAGCTGTATTTATTATTTCCTTGTATTTTATTTTGTACTCTGCTTCTGTGAGTGGAATATTCATCAATCTGTGTGTCAAACTGTGAAACACTGCATAGATATGTGGAATGGGGTTATAAATCTCATTTTTATGTAATTTTCTCTGTGTGTTTCTTTTCTAATAATTCCATATTCTTCTTTGCTAATTTGTAGGTTAACTAGCCAGTGTGTTAAACTGTTAATTACTGCATGTTTGTGCGCTGTGGGGTTAAAACTGTCAGCTTTGATGTGATTATCTGCTTGTGTATTCTTTCTGTATATTCCAAAACATTCCAAATTTAAGACTTAACCTACAAATAGGTAGTTAACCTACAAGTTAACAAAGAAGAATATTTTAATGAATACATACAAATAGAAGAAACAGCAGTTAAAAAGTGTTTAATAAAGAACTAGTACATAAAAAGATGCAGAAATTCAATAGAGAAAAACATATAAAAGAAACCACAACCCTTTCAGCAAAAAAAGATAAACTAATTTTTAAAAAATTCACATATTATCCATGGGCCACAAAAACATTTGAGAATATTCTTAAAGATTTTAATATCAGGTTGGCACAGATTAATAAATTTAATGTTAAAAAATTACTGATAGATAATGTTAATGACAGTATTCCACAAGAAGAAAAATGAGGTATTTACAAAATAAACTGTGCAGAATGTGAAAAATCTACATTGGAAAAACAAAGAGAAACATAGGCACACGGTTAAAAGAACATTTCAGGAACATAAAGTATAAGCAAATAGAGAAATCAGCAATAGCATATCATTTTTGGACACAAAATCATGACAAATAAATAAAGCAAAATTATTAAAATCAGTACAAGGACCTACGGAATTAGCAACCTGGGAGAAAATGTACATCTACAAATACAAAGACAGCATAATGAACTTCGACATTGCCAGGGATGAAAACATAAACTACAAGTTTATCACACTGCCATCAGAGCAGAATATACATTCCTACAGCTCAAAGAATGATCCGACGGTTGAACTTTAGCCTAGATAGGAACTAAATGTTCTCGAAATCAGTTCCATACATTTATGAAAAGTAAGTGAAGCTTTAAGAGTGTGTAGTTCAACTGAATCATATAATGATGTCAATTAATAATAGAATTGTTTATTGTAAAAATCCCACAAAGTAAAAATTAAAATTTGACAGGAAATAACAAAGATGGTACACCTGGAAATATGTTTTGGTAAGTTACAGTTCTTTCACCAATGGCATCCATAAATGAAACTTTGTTAAAACTGTATTGTAGAATTCAGTTATATAAGGATATAGAACAAAAGTATACGTCAGCACTTATGGGGATTTTACAATAAACTGGCTATGACGTTAGAAGTACGGGCTAATTAAGCACTTTACAATATATTGTATTATGAGATCAATTCACAGAAATTTACAAAATATATTACATTTATAATCTCTTATGAGTATAAATATTTAGAACACTCTTTATGGTTTCACCTATATGAGATTTACTCAGCATGTTTCATGGAACAATTATTGTGAATAAATATCTTGTAATTGAAACTGTAAACAGTGTTCTAAATGTTTTGACTCAGAAGAGATTATTAATGTGTGTTTCATTTATTTGTCCGATTCCTAATTGAATTAATATTGAAATTACATTGCATTTGTTTTTATACTGAATTATTTTCAGTATTATGATTCCTCCACATTTGTTCATACATATTCTGTTTTTGGCAAGGAATCTATTTCTACATAATAGCTTCTGAATTCATCAGGAATATACCTAAGAATTTTCTGCAGGTCACAGATTTTTTTTTGGCATTGATGGGAACCTTCAATATATAGGAGGTTCTGTAGGCTAAGAGTCAGCTGACTGAACAAATGTTTTTTTCTGCTAAACTTTCTGCTAAGCTTTCACACTGGTCTTAACATAACACCTTACTCTTTTCTCTCTAGTGCGTATAAATTCAGCAAATTGCGAAATTTTGAAATGTACTTTGATTTTTCTAATTATATGCACACCATTTGATATCTCTGATATACAAATGAGTTAATAAAATGAATGCTACCAATTTTTGAAATTCAACACATCCTCTCTTTGAATCATATGGGCAATAAATTTCTTTTTTGTATTTACCATGATTTCTGTCAGCAGGTAAATGTTTTGGTCAATTCACTTCAGGATTCTTTTAATTACCTCAAATACCTGATTACAGGAAAGAAAAGAATAGCCTTGGACTAGATAATATTGATGGAACCTATTGCTTTCAATCACAGAAAGTATTGCAGTATCTTGTTGTGTGGTTTTTATTTTAACCATTGCAATTAACACCCAAGAGGAACAGCTTCTTGGCTCTGTCATTTTATTCATTGTTCAGATATTCATGAATAAATGGTAACCTTATTCGAACCTTTATGGTAAACATATATCCTTGAAGAATCATCTTAAGAATTGTAATTCAAATCATATTCATGGTGAAAAATGTCTTGATCTGGGATGTTTGTTAACTGGACATACTTCATGAAATCAAAAACAGAGCCCAGCCACAGAATGATCAAATTGATACTTACTTAGAACTTCATCAAGTTTATGGTAAACTTTTTACTTTTCCTATCGTATAAAATGATTTCAGACACAGTCAAACGTTAAGTTGCTTCATTTATAGCTGGACATTTAATTTTTATGTTGAGTGACTCACTGCTAACATAAGGTATCTACCTGAGGACTTCCAAAATGCAAATTAAACTGTTTCTTAAAAATTGTTTATTGGAATCAACAGTTTGCTTTTACCTCAGGATGTTTTAGTTTTAAACAGTTGATGCATTTTCTTTAATGTCAAGTAAGCTGAGAGGTAAGGAGTTTCTCGTTGGGAGTAATGAGAGATATTTTGGGGAAATGATTTGATGTGTTCTTCAGTACAAGTTTCCACAAGAATAGCGTGTTTTGAAGGGGCTTGTCCTCTTGAACCTGTAGGTAACCTATTAACTTTTAATATTACATAGCCTTCCAACACAATCTGAAGTTATATATATTATAAAATATTACCTTACAAACCTCCAATAAGGAACCTGATAGGTTTACATGATATTGAAAGGACAAAGAATATTTATCAGAAGTATGGCCATTTTTGTTCTTAGTTGCATTCCTGTTCACACTTTGCACTGTGACAATATTCTAGAGATGAATGTCCTCGGCATGTTTTGATTCAATATCCTAGAACAAAGAAAATATTGTGATTATTTCCATCTCAGAAATCCATGCATAACATTTCTTTGTGCACTCAGAGAACAAGAGGATCTATATAGCCTTATTTCTTATAATGTTTAATTATTCAATAAAAATCATAATTGCATAAATTTTATTTCACAATCCTAACAACTTATGTTAAAAAAAAAGGGAAAAAGAAAGGAAAAAAGAAAAAAAGAAGGGGAAAAGAATGAAAAGAAAAAAGAAAGAAAATAAACAAATGAATAAATAAATAAAAGAACAACTCAATTTTGGATGATAACAATAAATAATAATTGCTATCAGCACCAATCTCAACTTTAGGTACAAGTTTTCCACTATGGTTAGTGTAGAATTGTCCACATACTCATGCTCTTTAGTTATATTTTTATTATATATCGTTCATCGTTTCTAATTCATCTACATCTTTTTAGTTGATTAATGTCATTCATTTCAGCATCATCACCATGTCTTCAGCTCAACATTTTATTTGCATTCTTTAACTTACAAAAAAATCACACATATAAAGCTAATGCATTGTTGGCTGTATGCAAAAAATGATCTACTTATACCAAAGTTTGGTATAAAAATCCCATAAATACATTATTTGAGCAGTTTTCACACTGAACCAGATATTCAATACCAAATTCATCAATGTTATGGAGTTGCAGATGAGGGATTTTTACACTAAACCATGTCAGCAAACGGAGAATAACATTTGCAAAAAATATTATTATAAAAATGTCAGTTATGGGGTTTTTATATTAAATGGTTCAATAAGTTGCTTTATTTACAATAATATTGTGAGATATCAACTATAATTATAGATATTTATTAATTAATAGAATTGATGATGCAAAGTGGCAATCAAGATTTTGGATTAAATGTTTTAATGCTGTAATAATGCCTTTTTAGCATTCTTAAATTACAAGGACTGTTAAATAAAAAATTATCAAATATTTATGGAAAATATACTTTACTCATTTTGATGATATTTCTTAATGTTGTCCTGGTTGGATGCAATGCACCTGTCTTAACATTTCTGCCAGTTTTCCAATATATGCTGGAAACCATTTTGTAATATGTGCCTGCTTCTAATTATGAAAAATGCCTCCCATGAAGGTGTTTCTTCAATTAGGAAAAAAGTCACTCCAGCTAAATCTGGATTTTAGGGAGGGTAATTGTTAACACTTCACATTGATTTTTATGAGATATTCAGCAATATTTGCAATGTGCAATTGTAAAATATCATGGGTCACCATGATATGATGGAAACCATTTTGTAATACATGCCTGCTTCTAATTATGAAAAATGCCTTCCATGAAGGTGTTTCTTCAATTAGGAAAGAAGTCACTCCAGCTAAATCTGGATTTTAGGGAGGGTAATTGATAACACTTCACATTGATTTTTATGAGATATTCAGCAACATTTGCAATGTGCAATTGTAAAATATCATGGGTCAGCATCCAGAATGTTGCACTGAAATGTGACCTTATAGAGTTTTCAGGACATCTCTGTGGTGTTGTCCAGTTACACTTATGTATGAGGTGTAACTGATGGTAAACCATTCCTTGAATATAGAAAAATGAGATGACTATAGTTTTCCAGCAGAATCATCTTCTTCTTCCTCCTCCTCCTCTTCTTCTTTATCTTATACTCCTTCATCCTCTTCTTCCTTCCTTCTCTTCCTGATTTCTCCTTCTCCTTGTTCTTTTAAAAAAAATTATTTATATATTGTGATGAAGATTTTTACAAACAGTTTTGATATATGCTCTCAAGATTGAAATGTTGTAGCCAAGTTTAATCATCAGTGATTAAATTTGAAAGAAACTTCCTGTAACATCATAAATTGCATCAAACCTATATGCAAACATTGGCAGTCTAGGAACACACAATGTACAAGTGCATCTCTTGTTAATGTTATTTGACAATCCTCTCTCAGAATGACAACAACAATGTTACTGCTATCTTCCATTAGAGCTCAAACTAGAGTGCTACATCCACCTTCTTTTACAGTGGATCCCCTCACATTTTATACCTTCTTTGAGCTGTGCCACAGGGTAACATTGCATGCCTCAGTTGAAGATTTGAGACAAAGGCAAAATTTCAGTGCATCATATTGTTTATAATGTGTCAGCTCCATTTACTGTTTGTGAAACCAAACATGCATCAACTTTCACATATCCCACAGCCTGGAACTGGGAGTGACAACTTATGAGCAGGAGGACTGAAGTTTGATTCCCAAGATATACTTAGGCCTGGAATGTTTCTTTTCTTACAAAATTCCTTTCCCATTTATAATTTCATGTCATGTATCATTGACACTACATTGAAAACATTCATTAAACATTATATAAAAAATAAAAGTATATAATATACCTGGGTTTTTCTACAATTAAATGTTTTACATCACATCCATCGTCTTGTTTCCTTATTAGATAACATAATTTAAAAAGACAGTACTACATTTTTACTGTACATTGTTGGTGTAAAGTATGAAAGGGTTTTTTATAGATAGTCAATAGGACAATAAAATGGTGAGCCATCTGTTATGTGTTGCTGAGTTGAGTTTTAAATCAATGCCAATGACCAGTCATAGACATCTTCAGGACTGCCTTGCTCCTTTTATTCCACATTCACCAGCTTCCTCAAAATGTGTTGGTACAGGTGGATCTCCTGGTGTTATGAATGAGGAAGAAGTAACTCCAACAAATTGCACATGAAATTTAGCTTGTTATTGTTTATTAAATTCTTATTTTTACCAACAATAAGTGTCCAGCAATCTAGTTTTTGAGCCTGAAATTTGATATCCTCAGTGCCAGAAAATATAATTATGCCTGTTTCATTTTCTGGTACTCCCATAATCACTAATGCCAACAACTCCATACTGAGATGTGAAATCTTAAAATTCTTTTCCCAAAAAGTCACTACTGATGAAGTCCAAAAATCTCAAGTTTCAGTACCCGAGAGCTACATAAAAAATGTTTTGGCTTTACTAATAATATAGGGATCGTACTACCAGCTTGTAAGATTCTGAATGCCGGTCATAAATTTAAGGTTTTAGTGGTGGAATAATAAATTGATCATCAAATATTAACCGACATAGGTATAAATTTCTCTGTGCAGATAGCGATACTAGTACTTTGGAAATATTTTAATGGAATAAAATGTTTGCCATTTTACAGATAATGAACCGTTTTACCTGACGGCAGTTAGAAACCGAAAACCAGATCCAATTTTCGCTTTTTGTGATGGAAATATAAATCACGCACTTTTTGCTTAAATAAGCAACGTTTCTGTTTCTCTGCACAGTTTAATACCACTACTATAAGACACATTTTCATAAATTAAATATTTTCCCAATTTTAACCATAACGGAATTCTGTCGCCGACAATTACCAACCCGAACACCGGTAATATATTTATTATTTTTGCTGTGGAAAATGTATTTGATTACTCGGTTTTATCTAAAATATGTGTGCGGGATTTAGTTTCTCTGCACAGGTAGCAATAGTAGAAGTTAGCAATATTTTACACTAATAAAGATAATTGTTCCTTATTTTACCCATAGTGCACCTTTTCTTTTTCTGTTTATTTTTCTCTGTGTATGTGCCTGCGCGCGCCTGTCTTATTGTATTATTGCTGGGAGGAGAGAACCGGATGGCCGGTCATAAATTTAGTCCTTTTGCTGTAGAATTATAAATTGGTCATACAATTCTAATCCAAACTGGCATGACTGTATCAGTTTCTTTGCATATGTGGAAAAAAACTAGCACTAAGTGAATGTTTTACATAAAAATGTGATTGATTTATACCGACAAACAAGGATTCGGTGCCAAAACTAAGAATACGTGTTATAAATTTCACATTTTTTTCGGTGGAATTATAAAATAATGAAAATTAACTGAAACATCGCTGATTCCGTTTCTCTGCGTAGATAACATTACTAAGAATTTGGCAATATTTTACAAGAATAATATGTTCATACGATAGTGAACCAGTTTACTAACAGCAGGTAAGAGCCCGATTGCATGTAATGAATTTAGGCTATTTGTCTTGTATATATAAATGTAATACCTAATTTTTGCCTGAAAATGACACCATTGCCAGAGTCTATGCACAAAATGACTATACTAGTACTTTGGCATCATTTTAATGCAACAAAATGTTCGTCATTTTACCGTTAATGCACCGTTTTCATGCCAGCAGGTGGCAACACAAAACTCATCATACGTTTCATTCCCCACCCCTTTGGAGATATAATTCTTTCTCCCGCTTTTTGGCGAATTAAGCATGTACGGCTCAATTTTTTCAAAACAGGCGGTAATTCCATTTTTGGTGAACTTTTTTTATCAATAAAATATTTTTTGTCTTTTTAACTACAACGAAGGAATTATATCGCCGGCAATATTAATATTTATGGAGGTAATATATTTATAATTTTGGAGATAGAAACATTTGTGGGTAGCATGATTTTATACTGAAATAGGCATCCACATTTGTTGATAGCATGATTTTATACTCTGCACAAACGGCAGTGAGACTTTAGCAATACTTTACGCCAAGTTGGTTTTGTTCTTGAATTTACAGATATTTTGCAGCATTTTACTTCGGCAGGTGAAAACTTTTATGGCCTATAATAAATTTAAACGCTTTTTGACGGAATTATAAACTGATCATCAAATTTGAATTTAAATAGTCGTTAGTGTTTCAGTATCTTTGCATATATGAAAAAAACTAACTTTGTAAATATTTTAACGTAATTTTGTTTAAAGTTTTTATACAATGTAGTGAAAGGGGTTGGCTGACATGACCGAACTTCCGGTCAAAATTTGTCCTTTTAGCGGTGTTATTATAAATTGATATTAAATTTTAACTGAAATAGGATTTACTGATTCAGTATCTTTACGAAGTAGCATTATTAGGATTGTGGCCCTCTTTGTCAAGAATCATATCATGTTCTTAATTTTACCAAACCGTTTTACAAGGCGGCAGGTAAGTGCTCGATAGCCCTCATAAATTTAGCCTCTTTGCGGTGCAAATATAAATGTAATATATAATTTTTTAATAAAAATCCAATCACTAGCCAGTTTCTCTGCAAAGTGACAATACTAGAACTTTGCCAAGATTTTAATAATAAGATGTGCTTCGCAATTTTACCGATTATGCTCTATATTACACGTCGTAAGGTAACAAGTCGGAACCGTTCATACTCTAGTTTGTTTGTTTTTTTACCAGTTTTCTCCCGTTTTCCCCTCTTCTTTATTTTTTCGGTGGCAATAAGCATGTTATACTCATTTTCTCTACACAGGTTGTAATACTACTAGTTTGTGCACATTTTTCATTAATAAAATATTTTTGTATTTTTATCTATAATTGAGAAATTCTGTTCCCGGAAATATGTTTAGCTCTTTGCCAATGGATATATTAGTTGATTATCTGTTATAGGTGTCCATGATTTAGTTTTGTTTATATAGGTGTCAGTACTGCTAGTTTAGCAATATTTTACACAAACAACATTTTGGTTTTGTTACCATAAAACACCGTTTTACTTGGCGGCAGCAGAAAGCCCTATGACTTATCCTAAATTTTAATTATAAATTGTTCATCAAAGTTTTACTAAAATAGACATCATATGTCAGTTTCCTTGCACACATGGACTAATTTTGTGAATATTTTGCATAAAACAATATGTTTTAAGTTTTTACCGATCATTCAGAGACCCAGAATGTCAGTAAGAAATTTTCGTTTTTGCGGTGGATTTATGAATTAATCATCAATTTTTACACAAATAGACATCACTAATTCAGAGTCATTTCACAGTTGGCATTACTAGGAATTTGGCAGTATTTTAGAACATGATGTTCGTAGTTTAACCGATAATTAGCCGTTTTATTAGCCGCCATGTGAACCCGATGCCTGTCATAAATTTAGCATCTCTGAGTTTGGATATTTAAATGTAATTCCTAATTTTTACCTAAAAGTAGCAACACAGGCCGAATTCTCTGCACAGATGATACTATGAGGTCTTGGCAATATTTTATAATAATAAATTCCTCGTTTTACCGATTATGCTCCATATTAGACCGTCAGGTAACAACTCGAAACCGGTTATACGTGCTGTTTTTTGCAATTGAAATATTAATTGATCACCCAGCATCTGGTGAAATATCATGCACGGCTCAGTTTCTCTGCAGGGGTGGAAATGCCACTAGTTTTTGAACACTTTGCACCAATAAAATATTTTTTCTGTTTGTATCTATAACGTGGAAATTCTTTCGCCAACAGTTTCCAGCCCGAACTGCGGTGACATATTTAGCATTTTGATGTTGGAAATATTACTTGATTACGTGTTATTTTGAAATAGTCGCCCTTGGTTTAGTTTCTCTGCACTGGTAGCAATGGTAGCAGTTTTGCAATAGTTACACTAATAATGGTTTGCTCTTGATTTTACCGACAATGCAGGGCATTAATAGCGGCGGCTACACTCCAATTGCCGGTTATAAATTTAGCCTTTTTGTGATGAAATGGTAAATTGATCATACATTTTTAACTGAAAAAGGCATCATTGATTTAGTTCCTCTGCAAAGATTATTAGGATTTTGGGAATTTACAAGAATAATAAGTTGGTAATTTTACGTGTAACGAAACCGTTTTATTAGCTTGCAGGTAAGAGTCCCATTGCCCTTCAAAATTTAGGTTCTTAGCGGTGGAAAAATACAATACCTATATTTTGCCAAAAATTTCCATTATTGGGAAGTTTCTCTGCACAAGTGACAGCAATAGTATTTTTGTAATATTTTACTATAATAAGAGGCTCCTCATTTTACCGACAATACACCATTTTACATGGCGTTAGATAACCCAAAACCGATCTGACGTTTCGATTTTTGCGATGGAATTTAAAAGAATCACATTTTGGTGAAATAAGTATGCACGGTTCAGTTTCTCTGCTAATAACATCTATTTTGTGAACATTTTACAGGTGGCAATACTAGCAGTCACCAGTATTTTACAATAAAAATATGTTGCTTCTTGATTTTGCCGATAATAATGCACCGTTTTACTTCCCGGCAGCTGACAGCCTGATTTCCGGTCATAAATTTAGCCTTTTTGCGGTGGACAAAGCTAACATTGATCATACAATTTTAACTGAAACAGGCATCACTGATTCACTTTTTCTGCGAAGACAGCATTATTAGGAAGTTGGCAATATTTATAAGAATACTATCGTGTTCGTAGTTTTACCGATTTTCAACCATTTTACTAGCCGGCAGGTAAAAGCCGGACAGTCTTTCAAGAATTTAACCTCTTTGCGGTGGAAATGAAGATGTAATACCTACTTTTTGACTGAAATCCACATTACTGGTCAGTTTCCTCCCACAAGTTAAAATACTAGTACTTTGGAAATATTTTAATATAAGAAAATGTTATTTATTTTTTCGATAATGCACCGTTAAATATGTCGATAGATAGCAACCAAAAACCGATCATATATTTATTTTCTTTTACCGGTGGAAATACAATTTAATCGCCCACTTTTTGGTGAAAATAACCTTTACGGCTCAGTTTCTCTGCACGTTTGTTCACTTTGATAACATTTTTCATCATTAAAATATCTTTCGTATTTTTATCGATAACGGAGAAATTCTGTTCCCGGCAATTACCAGCACAATTACGAGTAATATATTTAGCATTTTGCGTGAAAATATTAGTTATTTTCGTGGTTTTATACTGAAATAGTCGTCTTATCTCTCTACACAGGCTGAAATAACGTCAGTTTATCTATATTTAATACTAATAAGAATTTGTTCTTGATTTTACCGGTAATGCAGCAGTTCACTTGCCTGCAGGTTACATCGTAAATTAAACGTGGAATTGTGAATGAATCTTCCAATTTTAACTGAAATAGGCATAACTGACTCAAAATTTTTTCCCCAAAGGGCAATACTAGGAATGTGTAACGAGAATAATACAATGTTTGTCATTTTTCCGATAATTAACCATTTTATAAGCTGGCAGGTAAGAGCTCGTTGGTCTGTCATAGCTCCTTTGGGGTGGAAATATAAATGTAACACCAACTTTTTACGTAAAAGTACCCTTCAGGCCAGTTTATCTGCACAGGTGACAATATTATAATTTGGCAATATTTTTCAATAATGAAATATTATTTGTCATTTTACCGATTATGCTTCATATTACATATCATCACTTAACAGCTCGAAAATTCATTTTTTGCAATAGTAATATTAATTAATCAGCTACTTCTTGGTGAAATGATAATGCACAATTAAGATTCTCTGCACAGATGATAACAGTACTATTTTGGGAACATTTTACATAAATAAAAATGTTTATTTTTTTTTTTTATCGAAAACGCAGCAATCTCTCACCGCAAAATAAACGACACAATCGCCCATAATACATGTAACATTTCGCGGCGGAAATATTACCTGGTTACCTGGTTTATACCGAAATAGGAGTAAGTTATTTCTCTGCATAGATGGCAATACTAGCAGTTTAGCAATATTTACACAAATGATATTTATTTTTTATTTTACTGATAATCCACGTTTTACAATTCGGCCGCTATTAGCAGGGATGGACCGTAAAAAATTTAGTTTTTTAGCGCTGGAACTACAAATATCATCCAATTTAATTAAAATAGACGTTATTCTTGTCAGTTTCTATGCGCCTATTAAAAATACTAGTACTTTCTTAATACTTTACAAAGTAAACTAAGGTTTAATTTTTTACAATTAAGGTTTAAGTTTTTGCTGTTGTAAAGGTAATTAGTAGCCGAATGCCAGTCATAAATGTACTGTATGTATGCAGCCAATTATAAATTGGCGTTTTAATTAAGATAGGAATTACTAATTTGGTTTCTTTGCGCAGACGTTACTCTTGTCAGTTTCTATGCGCCTATTAAAAATACTAGTACTTTCTTAATACTTTACAAAGTAAACTAAGGTTTAATTTTTTACAATTAAGGTTTAAGTTTTTGCTGTTGTAAAGGTAATTTGTAGCCTAATGCCAGTCATAAATGTATGTATGCAGCCAATTATAAATTGGCGTTTTAATTAAGATAGGTATCACTAATTTGGTTTCTTTACGCAGACGGCATTGCTAGGAAGTTCGCAATATTTTACTGGAATACCATGTTCATAATTTAACTGTAAGAACTCTTTTTACTAGTCGGTAGGTAAGAGCCCAATGGCCGGTCATAAGTTTGTCCTATTTAGGGATGAAATGTACATGAAATACGTAATTATGGCCTGAAAATCGCATCACTTGACAGTTTTTCTGCCCGTCTAACATTACTAGTATTTGGTAATATTTTAATATAATAAAACATAGTTCCTCATTTGCCCGAAAGTGTACCGGTTTAAATGCCGGCATGTAGGAACCCGAAACCGGTTATACGTTTAATTTTAGCAATGGAAGTAATTGTTACTCGTTTTTTGATGAAAAGAGCATGCATGTTTCAGTTTCTGTGGAACTAGCACATTGTGAATATTTTAAATCAATAAAGTATTGTTCTCTGTCTCTGTCTCTCTCTTATTAATAACGGAACAGTTCTATCACAGGCAATTTATACCGGGAACTCCGAACTCCGATAACATATTTACCATGTTCGCTTTGGGAATTTAGTTAATAACCCGGTTTTATACTGAAATAGGCACAATTGATTTTGTTTCTCTGCAGAATGTTAAAACAAGCAGTTTAGCAAAATTTTATCTAATAAGAGTTTTATTTTATATATAATTCACCGTTTTACTTATCGGCAGTTTATAACCCGATGACCTCACCCCCTTTTTGGTGCAATAATGAGTTATCTTATTTTAACTAAAATTGCAAAAAGCTAAATTTTTGATCGGCTGTCAGACTGTAACATGGCAGCAAGTAAAATGGTGCATTATGGATAAAACCAAGGACAAAATCTTATTAGTGTAAAACATTGCTAAACAATAGCATACCAAATGTGCAGAGAAACAAAATCAATCACGCTATGTCAGTACAAAAACGGGTAATCGCACATTTCTCCTACCAGTGCTTTTGCAATGGAATATTAAATTCATTATCCACTGCGAATGAGTAATGGCAATTTCAGTTAATTTCTTCACAAAAGAAGGGTTTAACTCCAAAGGAAATGAAAGAATGTTTGGGCGGTGTATATGGGGAGCATCCCCTTCATATTCTACCATTATGGAAGACCAGCGGCGGTTCAAAATTACAGAAATAGCAACAAGGTTGGACTTTTCTAAAATAACAGTCCTTCGAATTATTCATGAACGTTTAAACATGCATAAGTGCAACATGGGTGCCTAGACTTCTTCAGTCCAAAAGCAGAAAGAGTCATCTGTTGTCAGGCATTTTTGGAGCTCTGCCGTGGCTTCAGAGAGAAGTTCTGCAAACCATTGTTACAGGAGATGAAACTGGTTCTCTACCATGATCCTTTGTCCAAAAGAGAATCAAGTGAATGGCGTAAACCTGGCTAAGCGCCGCCTCTAAAGGGCAAGGTCACTCAGTCAACCAAGAAAGTCAGGGCCACAATCTTTTGTGACTGTAAAGGAATACTCTTTATTGACTTCAAGGGGAGGAAAACCACAGTAAATGGGAGAACCATGCAGGCCTACTGCACAGACTATGTACTTCCATAAAAGAGCAAGGGCGAGGAAAGATGAGTTGTGGTGTGCGCCTTCGCGATAACACGCATGTGCACCCAGCTCTTATTGCAAAGGAAGCTGTGAAGAAATGTGGGTTCCAGGAGATGGACCATCCACCCTATACACCCGATATAGCTCCCAGTGACCTATCTCCATGCACTCTGATATGCCGTTTGTTTTAAAATAAATTCTCTTTCTCTCTTGCTACAATTTTCTTTGGACACATTGAAAATGACATTAAATCATGATTGCCAAGTGATTTCTGAGCTTTGTCACCACTTTACACCAATAAGTCGCCAAAAGTAGTCAAATATCACATAAAAGGAAGTGAAAAATAAACAATATCGTGGAGTAAGGCACATTGAATTGCTTAGAAACTTTAATTGTAAATAAGCATTTTAATCCTCACACTAAAAAATTCGTATTTGAACATTAATGTAAAGAAAACTTATAGGTACGTTTACCGTACCATTCTTTATTCGATGGTAATTTCTCATTACATTCGCTATTTTATCCACTAGAGTAAACTTTACTACAGCAATCAAACAAATGTAAATCTTAATAAATCTGCCAAATAGCTGAATTCATGCAATTTTTAAGTGTATAAATAAATTGGTAAATTTATTAGCTTAAAGTTTACAGATTCTATAAACCATTTATTTATTTTAAAATTTACTAACAGATTCCATTCAATTTTTTTTATCTTAATATTGTTCCGGTGACTATGAGAGTCCTTGAAAAGCAAAGTTTGCAATTGCCTTATGTCTGTGTACGGATATTTTAAAGCAAATTAATGTAAAATATTAATATTGCATTCTATTGAACTTCACAAGACTATGATAAACTTGGTTGTTTTCATATGTTCAGTATTCCAAGTTAAATGGTCCAATATTCTCATATGTAGCTTTGTGACAGTTGTGGTAATCTTTTTTCACAGGAGCATGAAGGAAAACATCAAATAACTTTATATGCACCTGAAAATAACCAAATAGAATTTTTTTTTGGCGTACTACACATAGAAAAGCTGCCAAAAAGGCGATAGGTAGCCACGTTTGGCAACATTGCATTAAATCATTACTCATTGTTAATCGTTAAAGTCTTGTATCTTCCTTTTTGCCATCACACAGAGCTGATATTTAATATCTATAATATAGTAATTTTATCTGTTGGTCTGCATTTCTTTCAAGATTTTGTTTTTCTTATTTTGCTTATTTATTTGTACACTTCCTTGCAGTATTTACTTTTAAATTCTTTGTTAGGGGACGTTTATTAATTACAGCGATGCATTTTAGACCTGCACGTGGAATGTTTCACATTTTTGCTGTAGGTGTTGAAGTTTTTAGTATTACAATGTTCTGTTAATGTAGGATTGCCATAATGAAAACAAAAAATTAAACTCCAGTGCACAACTGGTAATGACAGATCAATTCAGTTGGAAAAAATAAAATAAAATATTATATATATATAAACTTACTTGTACTAATCTTCATAATTTTTATCATGTTTCTCAAAGTAGCACCCGTTGGCTCCAATGTACCTATCTCAGCGTTTCTGTCGATCATCAAAGACATGCAAGAAACCATTTTTGACAGGTTTTTCAGCATCGTCTTCACAGCCTGCATCACTGCTCATGCTGTTGAAAAATAACTTCCATAAGCGTGTTTTTCAATTTAAGGAAAAGGTCACACTGGGCTAATTCTGGATTAAAGGCAGAGTATGGAAAACACGTCATATTAATATGCGATATACGGCCTAGCATTATTGTAATGCAGCATTCAGCTCGTTGCAACGAAATGTGGCCTTTTTTCGTGTGATATGGCCTGCCAAGTTTTCACCAAATCTCTGTAATATAGCCCAGTTACGATATCTAATAAATCTTACTTTGAATATTTCAAAATGAGGTGACCATAACTTTTCCAATAGAAGCAGTTCCTTTACCTCTTCTCTTCTCCCTCTCCCCCTCTATTTGTGATTATGGACATTTCCACACAGCTTTGCTGTTAGCTCTCAGAGTCGAAATTTAAGTAGTCAAATTTCACCAGCTGTGGATACCTGTGGAAGAAACTCTGCATTTTCTTGTAATATCTTAAACTGCATGCGAATGTCATTTTGTTTGGGAATCAGCAGTATGAAAACCCCACCATCTTAAACACGTTTCATGTACTACTTTTCACTTTTGCAATGGGACATCCAGATTTAATTCCGTACAATTAATTAACTAAGATAAAGATATAATCCTGGTTACTTAGATAATGTACATAGATTAATACCTCGTGATACAATTATGTAAAAGAATGTAGATTGTCCGAGAATCGCAAATCTTGGCTGGAAAGATGAAAACTTTCATGTAACAAAAGCGATTTTCTGGTGCCATAAGCAAGGTCATATACTCAATAGCTAGGGAACCTTTCTTTTCATTAAAGTAAAAATGTTCTAGAAAAAGACTGGTGAATAGCCAAGTTGCATGAAAGTAATGATGAGCTTACATCATTTTCAATCATTCTATTCATTGTCTTGAACATATAGTACTTGACAAGGGATCTTCATTTAGATTCAGAATATTGTCGATTATAAATAAGGAAAAGGAAATTTAAAGCAAATTGCAAAAATACTCTGTAATAACAGTAACATAAATAATGGCACTAAACCTTAACTAAACAATAAATTATGTAAATCATATTGTCAGCTGTGTAATTTGATTCTGAAAATCTATTACTCTTCAGATTCTCATTAGTATATCAAATGTAAGCCTTAATTATCTGTTAATAACTCTGCTGCTTATTAGATAGAATCTTTAAGCTTATTCACAGGGTAAAACACTTAAATTACATGTCACTTGGCATCCCAACCCCTACATGTTTAGCTAAGAAAGTTTTCTCAATCGTTTACTATAAAACAGTATACTTCTGTTTTATATATTATCAAGTTTTACTGGTAAATTATATGTTCGGAATGCTGAATGATAACACTGGGCAACAAAAAAATAATTTTTGAATGTTTTGAGCACTTCATGAGGCAATTCCTACTAATTTTGGGTTGAGAAAAACAAATATGACAATGAAAATGTTTTATTAGCTCTAGTTTCTATGATATACACAAGGTGGAAGTATTACATATTAACGGATTGAGAGAAAATGATACATTTTAATTACATACATGCTAACAACAATGAAAGTGCATTTGATTTTTTTAACTGTAATTACATGCTAAGAGTTCTAAATTGCTGGAAAAATACTTCGCAGATAGTCGTGTCTGAAGAGAATCATGTGGTGGCCTATTGACTTCGTCGTCTTTTAGATTGCCTCTGGTGATGGAGTTCCGCAGAATCCCTATACAAAGACCAACAGTAATCCGCAAGCATAACTTCATTCCAACGGCCCTGATATCTTTGTTCCATAACAGAAATGTCCTGATGGAATCTCTCCCCATGTTCATCACTAACAGCTCCACAACTAGGAGGGAAAAAGTCTAGGTGGGAGTGGAGAAAATGGATCTTAAGGGACATGTTGCATCCAAGGTTACCGTATTTTTGCAGGACCACTGTCACCAAATACTTGTAGTTTTCATCTCTTTTGTTGCCTAAAATCCATGAACAACACCCTTGAAAGCTTCCCAAGCTTCCTTTTCTTTCCGCTCCAAAACTTGGTCAAATGCCGGATCCTTTACAAGTTCTGTTATTTGTGGTCCGACAAAAATGCCTTCCTTAACTTTTGCATCACTTAATTTCGAAAATTTCTCTCTGATGTACTTAAAGGCCCGTCCTTTTCGGTTCATAGCTTTGACAAATTTTTTCATCAAACCCAGTTTGATATGCAGGGGTGGAAGAAGAACGTCTTTTGGGTCCACAAGAGGCTTGGCAGTCTTTACAAGAGGCGTCAGATTGCGTTTCTGTGAGGAAAATGTTATTTCACCACAAATATAACAAAAGTTATTCACCATATTTACACATTTTCGTGGCATTTTTACAAATTTTACACTAAAAAAGCATTCGCGAACCAGAAATTTTGCATTAATTTGAGTAGAAACTACATGTAATTCACAGTCACAGCAACAGTATCTATGTTTATGACTTACAAACAGCTGAAGAGCATTTGTGTTTTGTTATTTGACAGGTGTGCCAACTCCCAAAAAAAATTGCCCCAAATTAAAATCTTCACTCTAAAAATGAAATGTCACTTTATCTTCAAAACAAGAGCTAATCTATCATTTTTATGGTGATTTTTGAATTCAGCAGATGGAAATACATGTAAATTCACTATTTTTAAGCCCGAAACATTTTCATTGTTGCCCAGTGTAATTAATGCATAATATTTTTAAGCCGTATCAGGCTGGCAAACAAGCAGAAATCTACCTGATATACATGGGAGTTTCTAACGATTATAATAAATCTTCAGCAGCTAAGCGCAAAAATCACACTTCTTCACTCTTCTGATTCAATTGGTCATGGTCTAATGCAATAAACAATTTTGCAACAAAGGACATAACACAGATGTTAGGTTGTATTGCTTGTGCAAAAAGGGGCAGAGCCAGCAGCTTAATATTTCAAAATAAACTGCAAAAGCTGAAAGTGCGCGTTCTAATCATGCCTTGGCCAGATTCTCTAAAAGTCCACTGGCATTCATCTTAATGGCCTCTATTGCACCATTCGTTCCATTGAATTCTATATATTACACTATAGGAATTGGCAGTGAATGTTTAAATTTTTACCTAAAGGTGAGTGGGTATTTCAGGAGCATGTACGAGGGTAGGTCCATATGTTTCTGAACTAGCCGATAAGCGTTATCGCCTTTACAAAAAGCCTTATCTAGTGTAATACGTTATCAGTTATTAAATACTTTCATCTGTAACTTTCGCTCTGCTGTGTTCAGTTGTTTAGATATAATTGCATAAAAAGGCTATGTGCAGAAAATTTTGACATGTTCATAAGGTAGTATCGAGCTGTTATTAAGTTCTTCACAAAAGAAGGACTTATTACAAATGACATTATACATAGATTGAACAGTGTATATGGGGAAGCATAATCTTCATATTCTACCGTAAAAAAATTAACCACAATTTTTCGAGTAGGTTGAGAAAGTATTGAAGACGAGGAGCGTGCAGGTCGGCCTTTGGAGGTACTCACTTCTGAAAACTCGCTCTTGTGGAAGGAGAAATTATGAAAGATCAGCGGCTCAAAGTTATGGAAATAGCGGCAAGGTTGAATCTCTTTAAAACAACAGTCCTTAGAATTATTTATGAACATTTAGACATGAATAAGGTTAGTGCAAGATGGGTGCGTAGATTTCTTTCCTCCGTCGAAAAGCAGCAACGAGTTATCAGTTGTGAGACATTTTCGGAGCTCTGCCGGGTAACGAGAGAGAGGTTCTGTTACAAGAGATGAAACTATGATCTCTTGTCCAAAAGAGAATGAATGGAGTGGAGTAAACCTGGTGAAGCACCGTTTCTAAAGACCACGGTCACCCAGTCAACCATGAAGATCATGGCCACAATCGTTTGGAACTGTGAAGGAATACTCTTCATTGTCTTAAGGAGAGGAAAACCATAATAAATAGGGAGTCTATGCTGGCCTACTGCACAGTCTACGTGCTTCCATCAAAGAGAAAAGGCGAGGAGAACTGAGTGGTGGTGTGCACGTTGTTCACGACAACGCGCCTGTGCACACAGCTCTTGTTGTAAAGGAAGCTGTGAACAAATGTGACTTCAAGGAGATAGACCATCCACCCTACAGCCCAGATCTAGCTCCTCTTCTCAAAACTCAAGAAGGACGTTTGAGGAAGGAAATTTAAGTGTGATGAAGAAGTGATGAATGCTGTTTATGCTCGATTTGGAAACAAGACTTCTAACTATTTGGTGGTGTGGGGATTGAAATGTTAATTCAAAGGTATGAGAAGTGTATTTCCAATAAAGGGTAACTATATTGAAAAGTGAAATGTAGTTTTTGTCTTAATCATAAGTAGAAAATGTTAGGTCATAAACTGGACCTAATCTCGTATATATTGATAGTTTTATATTTTGTAATATATTATACATAAAACCATTGCATCCAATGCTATAAGCTGTTCAACAATACATTATTGAAAAACTTCTGACATATACCTCTCTTTATTATGTTAATAAGAACAAAAGTTAAAATAATTTTAAGTTAATGTTATATGTTGGGTTCTATATTAATGCAAACCATTGCAAAAGTACTTGTTAAAATGGATGTTTACGTCTGTATACTAATATAAATATTATCTCTAGCATGTTGAAAATTACTTTTTTTTTTTCAATCTGGTAATACAGAATAGTATCTTACTAAAGAAATACAATATGTATGTATATATAAATACATATAAATAAGGTGGTTTTGTAGTAGTATTATTGTATTAGGCTTACAGCTACTCTTGTGATCAATTTAAGAGCTATTGTTATTGTGTTGTTCATACATTATTTAGCTTATATTAAAGTATAACATATTACTTTTGAAATTGTTACAAACTGTGGAAATTGGATGAATCTTAATATATATATATATATATGGAAATCACTACAACATTTTTGGGATATGCAACATTAAACAATCAATAAGAAGTAACCATATTATTGAATTTTCACATACACTAGAGCAAGTTGTATAATACAGCATCTCTGCCTTTTTAAGTAGTATGCCACTGATTCTTTGGCATAGCGTTCATCTTTTCTTAATCGGTAGCAACAGCTTCTTCCAGGTTGGAAAATCAGTGTGTACATAGGAGAATCTCCATATTTTATTACTGAAAGAAATTGCATGATATCAAGTTGAGATTGCAGGTATGATGAAATTATTAATTTACTGAAAAGAGGAGCAGCATAATCTTGAGGTTATCCTGTTCTTGGTCGCCTTTCTTCAATTTTTGAAAACATCCAAGATAAATGTAATGGTTATTTTCTTTGTTTTATGCTTTGGTACCCTAGAAAGAAAATAAGCATTGTATAATTTATGTTTTGCATGTTCATTAAATTGATAATGTCCATTTGGAAATGTTTTTACTTTATTAGAGCAAGATTTGTTTATAAAATATTTGTCATTATGTAAAGTGAATGGACAGATTGCAGATTTCATTTCTGCATGTATCATATGTGCTACACATTTAGTAATAAAAATTTTTCAGAATTTTAAATTGTCAAGACCATTTAAACCTCAAAATCCACTTAAAAATTAATAAGTTTAGTGCTTTTATGCATGATTAAAGAATTTAATACCTTAAAGCATTGATCTTTTACATTTACTTGTAAAAAACATATTAATAAATTTATATTCAGGGTGTTAATATAGAGCAATGGTTAATAGTTGTTAAGTATAGTCAGAAACCATTACAGTATAGCAACATTAAAGGTAAAGGACAATAATAAGGAAATTACCATTTTATATTAAAAAATCATTTACAGTGTATAATAGATTAGCCATCAATATATGATGTAGTATTGTCTTTTTAAATGTTAAATAAGAGAATAATCTGAATCTTTGTGGAAGATTATATACAGGTTGAAAGAAAAAGCTACAAATATTCTGAATTTGAGAGTACTTGAATGTATTAGTGTATAATTTAACTTTAAGTGTCGAGTAATTATGAATGAGTATACTGTAAACTGTTTATATTATCCTTGATTTATAATAAATAAGCGCATACATCGATGGCAAAGCCAATATACCTAAATCAATAAAAAGTGGCCTACAAATGAACTCTGCAAATCTGTAAAAATCTTAATTGTAAAGGGAGATTACCCAGTAAGAAAATATTATAGTTATTATGCAAATAAATATGAGGAAAATAAACCGTAATTAATATGTCCTTAGTGACACTGTAACTTAAAATTCTTAACATAAAATATCCACTGGTAATTTTTTAGAAATATAATTGAATTAATCAACTAAATGAATTTCAATATAAATACCCAAGAATTTCATGGAAGCTTCAGTGCCCATATTAAATTAAAGTTTAATATTCATGATGTTTCATTTCTTATACTTAATTTATTTGTATTGCACCAATCATTAACAATAGAGCACTTCACATATAATTTGGTTTTTACTACACTTTCAACTTTAGCATTTAAGATTATAGCTAAATCATCTGCATACAAATACAAATTCAGGTTTGACTTAGGAAAGGATAGAGAGATATCATTAATATAAAATAATAAAAAGTACAGGACCTAATATGGAGTCCTGAATTTGGATAAACTTTCTTTTAAAGAGGTTACCTGGTAACTATTAATGGTGGGAAACAGTGTCAAAAGCCTAGAAAATATGGAAGAACCTACTTAGAATGATCTTACCATTGTTGATAATTTCGTGCATTACTTAAAAAAGAACATACTGCATTTATGGTACTCAGATCATTTCTAAAACCCAATTATCTTTCGTTGAACAAAGAATTAGTTTCAAACTATATAACAATCTGTTTACGCAAAGTATTTCAAAAAACTTAACAGCTATAGGAATATGCTATCAGCCTATAATTATCATAAGCCATTATCATAGCAAGTGAGAAGAAAAATAAAATTTCTACCCTTGAGCCTTAACATTAAGTTAAAACATTTCTGTATATTATAAAAATTTACATTAACATACATTATAAAATATTGAAAGTGAGATAGCATGGTGATAGATGGGAAAGGAACGTTCTATATTCTGAAGCATAAAATTTAACGTTTTCCATAGTAAAACATATTTTTAAAGGTACAGAAAAGGAGAGGGTAAAACAGAAAGAAATAGTTTGTACAATGAAGTATTAAATTAAATATTCTGCATACATTGCAACTTTATATATATTAAAATATATGTACGAATACAGATTAGGGAAATGTGAAGGTAGAAGAAAAAGGTATATTTTGTGTTTTAAAACTTTAAAACAAAATATTTTTATATATTGGATTTTATATATAAATGCATAAAATAGAGCATCAGGATAGTTGGTAAGAAGGGAATTTCATTTGGAGAGGGGACCAGGGAAGGGAACCACCTTACCCCTTGGTGGTGAACATTTAACAAAAACCCACATCACCTTCCCATGCTATTAGTATTAAAATATGCAGGGAGTGATGGAAGAAATGTGTTCATGTATTTTGTACCCCAAAATTTAGTGAAGAATGATGAACAGTTTGCATGCAGCATGCAAGCAATAGGCATGAAGGTATAAGAGGCACTTGACTTTTGGCCTAGAATGTCCTCATGGGAAATTAGAGATTAGTATAGATACCCATGCTAGAAGGATGTTGAGTGAAGGTTCGGAGTGAGTTAGCAAGTGCCCATTGTTATTGGTTGCTTTTAGTCATCTCATGCTGTAAGTTTGCAGGTACAATCAACAAATTAATTGCTTTAGTCTTAGGTAGTAAATCTGTTTAGAGAGAAGAAAGGAGAGAAAGCGTAGCATTTCTTGATTAACAGTGATTAATGAAAATTTCACAAATATAGCGCTTAAACATGAATAACACTAGATTTACTTAAAATAATTCATCAGTGTTTAATACCATCCTGGATGCTATAATTTCAGAAAAATATTGGCACAATACAAGATTATTTTCTTGAAAAATCTAAACATATTTTTCAAATTTCATTTAATTTCAAACAGCTCCAACTATGAAAAGCTAACTAATTAGCATTACATGTAAACTGCTAGATGTCAGCACTAATTAGGCATAAGCAGAGTGTCCCAGTTTGATATGTATACTCATTTTTGTACATCCTTGCCTTACCTCACCTCATTATGTGCTGCAGAAATGCACAGTAGGCATGTTCTACTAAGTTATCAGAAGTCTAAATATAATTTTTATTAATTACTAGTAAATTCTACTCAAGTAGAGATATTCTTCTTATTTCCATTGCTCTGTGATAATGCAAAGAAAGAACCCTTTCTAGGAAAAAGAGCAAAAAGACACTGTAATTATTGTCTCTTTCTTTGAAATTTACTTGAACTTTCGACTATGATCTGGGTTAAAAGAGATTGATGATTTGAGAAAAGTGAACATATAATATTGAAGATAGTACTTTATGTTGCATTGCAGTCTTTCTGTTAAAATCACCAGCCATGGATATTTTGTTGTTCTTACTAATTGCAAATGTTTAAAATAAAAATGTATCTTTAATTGCATTTTCTTCATCATTAGTAGCTTATGTTCATGCATGTTATTCCCATCATTAACCACCCAATTTATAGCTTCTTGAATCTTCTTTTGATCAGAAATGAAACTCTCTTTTAGCTTTTGTATATGAACTTTTCAAGCATATTGTACAATGTTTTGCATGTTCTTAATTACAGCAATCTATGAAGCAATATCTTGGTAGGATAATTCTAAATGCAAAATTTTACTAAGTGTATCAGAAATGTGTAAAAATTTAATGTCCTAATAAATGGAAACATAAAGGCAATACAAAGGTTGGTAATTTTCTTAAAGTTGTTAAATATTAGTAATAGCTGGTAAATGCGACAAACTCTTAACAACTTCAAAAATAAGATTTGCCATGTGTTAAGGAAAAGTCAACTATATAATGAAATCACACATTTCTGTATATAAAGTCCACTCTATGAAATATAGATTTGTTCTCTGTTATACATATAAGCCAATTTTACTGTACTGTGATCAATATTATTTGTTTGCAGTTCTTTTGAATTTGCAGGAAGCTGGAATTTCAATTAGAAAAAGCAATTCACTCTCATATCTTGTTGATTCTCTCTTCATATTTAATACATTTATGTTTAAGTTTTGTTTATTGTTTTTATCTATGGCATTTTTTACAATTTATATATTTTTTTTCTTAAGAACAAAATCTCTCATCAATTACTAGGATTGACCTATTAGAAAGCAGTGACAACTTTCAAATTTATTAATTTTGAGTTTAAATATAATTTAATCATGCAGTATTAACAATGAAATAGATGTCAAACCCTTAGTTTCTCCACATAGATGAATATTAATAGTTAATTATATTTTACATTAATGATATTTGGTTTTCAGTTTTACTGAAGCAGCACAAATTCATTTGCCGGAAGGTGATAATGACGAATGTTGTTAATATTTTGTTTGTAGTATCACGAGCACTAATCAGCATATTTAGCATCGTCTTGATATCCCCAACTCCTGCGGTAAAGGTACTGTTTTTGTAGTGAATATATAACTTTATCACTCATTATTTAGGAATCAGTGAACCAATTTGTCCACATACTATACATACCAGTAGTATGAGAATATTTTAACATTAAATAATATTTAGTTTGTAGCTTCACTGATACTGCACTGCTTGCATTACTGGCAGGTAACAGCCCAAATGTCGATAGTGAGTTTTCCGTTCTTGCGGTGAAAGTATAATTGAATAACGTTATTTTTGCACTGAAATAAGCCAAAGACCTAGTTTTTTCCACACAGATGCTTATACTAGTAGCTTAGTAATCTTTACATTAATATTTGTTTCATAATTTTTCGCTACTGAGATTATGGGCCTCGTAATTGGACCACCGTATTTTTACATTGAAATAGGTAATGAAATGACCCACTTTCGCCTCATAGATATACATTTATCCATATATTCTATATTAATATATAATTCGTATTTCACCGAAACCCACAGCTTGAGCACGCAGGTGACAGTTCATGCAGTAGTAAAATTTCGTTCACGCAATACAAATATAATTTAATCACAATTTTTGCATTTAAATATTCAATAAAGACCATCTTGATTTACATAAATGGCAGGGATATTAATTAATTGTTTAATATAAGCAATTTTGTTCCTAATTTTAGCTATAATGCATATATTCAATTGCCTACCAATGACAGCCTGAATGCTCGTGGTACAACTTCTTGGGATAGCAATGTAATTGGATCATCGTGCTTATACATTGAAATAGGTGCAAATACTCTTGTTTTTCCACATAATTTCATTACTAACCCTTCAGTACATTTTTATATTAATAATATTAAGCTCGTATTATCACCGATGCTGTACTTCTTCAGCTGCTGGCAAGTGACATTCTGAATGCCAGCAGTCATATTTTCGTTTTTGCAGTGAAATTGGATCACGTTAAATTGAACAAGACTAAATTTACTCAATTTCTTCAAATAGTATGACAATACTGGCATTTAGTAATTTCTTATGTCGGGTTCAGTCAATCAGTCAGTAAATACAAAGAATAAGTACGATATTTAAGCCTATTAATGAGACACCGTAATACATGATCAATGAGTAGGGATAGACAGTAATTATAAGAGAATAGATGAAAAGTAATGATATGACACTTGTGATAGAAATATAAGGTATGAGATCACGGACAAGGTAGAGGCGCCCTCATGGTTATAAAGTTCCCCAGACTAACGTGACATTCACCGTTAGTAAAACTGCCGTTGAATATCTCAGCTGATCTAATAACTTTGCTGTCGGACACCAGGTCCCATTAGACGCGGGAAGTGAATATTGACATCGCCAGTTTCGGGTTCAACCTCTCTATCCACGAAACATATTGTAACCGTGTATTTCTGTGATGTCAAATAAGCATCGTCAATAAATCTGACGCCGGACTAAACTATTATCAGTGCCCTCTCCAACATTTCTTTCACCCCAGGCAAGTCACGACCTGAAAATATCCAGCTACAAGGGGAACCAGGACTTCGAGATAGCAGTTCCTGAAGGAAGTGAGGAAGTTGCACACGAGGACAGATATTTTCTCACCATTAATATCCATTTCATATTTTTAAATTGAACAAGCCTAAATTTACCTATTTCTTCAAATAGATGACAATATTAGTATTTAGTCATTTTTTACCCCGGGTTCATGTAGTCACTAAATAAGTCATTTTTTACCCGCAGGTTCAGTCAGTCACTAAATAAAAAGAATATATTTAAGCCTAGTAATGACACACCGGAGTGCATGATCAGTAAGTAGTGATAAACAGAAATTATACGATAATAGATGAAAAGTAATATTACGACGATAGTGATAGACAGAAATATTAGGTATTAGATCTCGTACAACATGGTTATAGGAGAGGCGCCCTCATGGTATAAAGTTGCGGAAACTAACGTGACATTCACAGTTAGTAAAACTGCCGTTGAATGTCACGGCTGATCTAATAACTTTGCTGTCTGACATCAGGTCCCATTAGACGCGGGAAGTGAATATTGACATCACTAGTTTTGGGTTCTCTCTCTCTCTTCGGAAGATACTGTAATCGTGTATTTTTGTGACGACGACGATAAATAAACATCGTCAAAAAATATGACGCCGGAGTAATCTCCAACATTTCTTTTATCCCAGGCGAGCTATTTCCTCAAAACATTCATTTACAAGGGAACCAGGACTTCGAGATCGCAGTTCTTGAAGTGAGGAAGGAGCAGAAGAGGACAGATGCTTTCTCACCATTATTATCTACTACATATTTTTAAATTGAACAATGCTAAATTTACCCAGTATCTTTATATCGATAACTACACTAGTATTTGGTAACTTTTACATTAATACTTGAAGCGGGTTACCCAGCTTCGACTCCCGTAGGTAAACTAAAGGGGAATTGTGGTCAGTCAGAAGGCTTGTTTTCGAATCTAGCGGCCAGAATGTTCCGAAATCCAGCTATCTAGCCAAGAAGAAGATAGAATTTAAGGGAGTTCCTAGAATGTTATTTTGAATACAAGCATCATGACGCTTTAAGAATGCTATATGACCAAATTTCTGAGGTATTCGGGGAGTTGGAAACGTTTCGTGGAGTCGCAAATAAGTCTTCAAGCGATAGCATGGGGCATTTTTACACAGTTGCTAATATTTCATCGAGTCAAATATTTCAAGGAGTTGCTAGTAATTCAATGAGTCTCAAGCTGTGTTCTGTTTTAGTTAAATATTTGTTCTCTCGTCACTCAGACGAGTAAATTATTAATTCTGAAGTCATCACGGAGAATTAGGTGTTAAAGTGTCGTGGGGGGAAAGGGAAAAAAAAAAAAAAAAAAAAAAAAAGCAACGATAAGGATTGAGTTATTTATAAAATTTGTACCGCGCGTGACAATCGTAAAAGAAACTGTGTCCAGTGAGAAACAGTGCTAGGGCATTTCTGTTTAATTTTTTCCCAGTGGCTCGGACGAGTCTTAAGAATGCTTTTAAAATAAACTCCTTAACATCATTTTTGTGATAGAAATATAATTAGTTTATCGTGATTATTCTTTGAAATAGGAACTAAATTCTGTTTCTCTACATATAAAGTAATACTAATCGTTCAGTAAAATTTGTATATTAAGATGTGATCCTAGTTTTACAAAAAAAATCCTCTGCTTCAGTAGCCGGCAAGTGACAATTTAGATTAAAAAAAAAAAAAAAAAAAACATTAACATTTTGGTACTTTTAAATAGTCGCCAAACATTATTTTGATTAACATAATGAAGTAGTACTGTTTGGATAATTGTTTAAATTACTTTGAACGGGTAATTTCACTTATTGTGAACATTTTCAACTGCCTGCCAGTGAGAACCGGAATTCCATTAGTTTAACTTCGGCTTTAGCGTTTGAAATATGTCGTCATTTTGTACATTAATATAGGCGTCAATGGCTTTGTTTCTTCACATAGCTGTCAATGCTACTAGTTTAGTAATTTTATACATTTCTATTTATTAGTAGTATCATCGACACCGTCAGTAGTACAAATTTCGTTCTTGTACAGGAACTGTAATTGGATATTAGTATATTTAAGTTGAACTAGGAGGAATTTCTTTATAGATGACAATGTTAGTATTTTAGTAATTATTTTTTACAGTAATAGTAAAAAAGTCAGCTCGTTGGCTGCGCCGAGTAAATTCTAAGGCCAGTGTTTCTCCACAGTCTCATTAAATTGCCGTCTCCTGGCAATCAGTCGCTCCATTTTGCGGTACGCAGCGAAGCAGTAAAATTTTCGATGGCAGCATCAATTTCTGCTTCGTTGTTATAGCACAGCCTGGGTTGCGCCATCGCATGCAAGTGTATCGTGTACTTATCCCAATCTGGCCCGTCGGACTAAAGGCGAGGCCCTGGCCGCCGCGGCTCCAAAGATGTCTTAGTACATAGGCAAGTGATCGGAATCCAGGCTCTGATAGACTAAACTTTCCTGATAATGCTGCATTCTTGGCAACAACGAAGCCCAAAGTCTCCGGATAATGGAGCCCCCAGCGGTGCCAAAAAATAGGGTCCAGGGGGGCGTGTACCTCCGTATCGTTATTTTCTAGAATGTATCTACGAGAAGATTTCCGGCCGCGTTTGCAAGGCGTGAATTCCACCATGGGTGCCGAGCATTGAAATCCGCTAGAATTACATGCTCCTCCAAATCGAGGATTTTCTGAGGTTACTCAGAAAGTAAGTAAAGCGACCTGTAAAGAGCGACGGCCATCACTGTTTTGTTATTTATTTGTATTTTTAGTGCAGTACACTCCAGTGCTTCAAGTGTAGGAAGCGTTACGGAAGTGTGAGCAATCGTGTGTTTACAAAGTATTGTATTCCCCCCCCCCCCCGGTCTGCCAATGCGGTCTGTACGAAAAATGTTATAGCCCTGGAGCTTGAAAGAATGCTCCGGCTTTAATTTAGTTTCACAAATGAATGCAATTTCAATTTTGTTGCGTCTCAGGTACCCTTCAAGTTCGTGTTGGCTGCCGTGAATTCCATCTGCATTCTACAGCAGCGAACGTGTTGAAATTATGTACCTCTGATCTGTCGCTATATACACAGGAAAATATTTACACATTTTAAATATGTACCCCAAATGCTGGCAGTTGAGATATGATTTAATGACTTGAATTGCTCAATGACTACCATTACATGGCACACCTCGCGCTCTTTTAAGAATGACTGGTTTTTCTCGGTCTTGTCGATAGTGATAAGGTAATTAGACAGGGGACGTCCTTTGGCTTCCAATTGTTTTACGTGCAACGGGGTGTAGCCCCGGGCAGGTCCTTTATGTCTTCCGTGTCCACTCTAGGCGGGAGGCACTACACTACGAAGCGCAGTAGTTGTTCGGTCCTCGGAGTGAACTAGAAGTACTGGACGCCTTCTCGTCCAAGGTGGGGTGGAAGTCCTCGTAACGGTCCAGTTACAGCTTAATTCCTGCGGCGGTGTATTGTAGCTTATACGCGCCAGTCGGGCACTGCTGTTTCATAATACGGAGCACCTGGGAGATGGTGGTGTCCGGGATGATAATTCTTGGTGGTTTATGCAGGCGGAGGGGCCTGAGGTGCTGCTGGAGCAGATGGTGCTCGAGTGGGGGAGGGCGGCGGGGCGACAGTGGACGGATGCGTAGGGGAAGGTAGTGGAGGAAACAATGGCGTAAGTTTCTTTTGCTGCGCTCCCTGCTGTTTGGGGCGGGAGGGGGAGGTGCCGGGATGTTTTCAGAAGTTTCCTCGGCATTGACGGCAGTGGTAGTCTCCATCACGGCGTCACTGTCTACGCTCAAGACTGTGTAATTGTTGGAGATATGGAGAGCTGGCTCTGTTGTCGCCTTTTTTTTTTTTTTTTTTTTTTTTTTTTTTTTTTTTTTTTTTTTTTTTTTTTTTTGCGATCAGAGGATGCTGAAGCCATAGAATCCTCTTACTCGCTGTCTCTGCCTTTGAAGGAGCGCTTTTTTGCCACCGTGCGCCAACCTTCACGCAAGGTGGCCAAACGCCGTTTTTGATGGCGTGCTCCCATAGGCACGCGGGTAAGTCGAAGGCGACCCGGCGAAAGGCAGGGTCTGCCGTGTTCATTTTCGCCACCATTCCTTCATAGTATTTGATCTCCTGCCGGAGGTCGTGTAACTCCTTTTCTAACATCGATATTTGACGCGCGTCAAATACGGTGTCATTTGTCTCCATGTTGATTGTGGTAATGGCGCCTGCTTGCGAGGCTAGCGCTGCCGGTGCTGTGTCAGCAGCGGGTGAAGCAGTAGCCTCTGTTACGAGGGAGTGGTGGGTCCTGCTTGTGTTGCAGATGGTTGAACGCCTGGGTACGAGGCTAGTGGCTGGTGGGGATGAGGCCAGTACTAGCGCCCGCGTGCGAGGCTAGCTGATCCCTTGTTGGGTTGTTATTGCGTTTCCTGACGTTGCAGCTGCCATCGTTGTTTTTTGTTTCCCTGGTTGGGTTCTAGGCGCCTGCTAGGCGGCGTTGAGGTCTGCGTGCAACAAGGGCACGTGTGAAAGTGGTAGTAGAATGTATGTGTTTTATTGCAACATACGCACTTTAATAGAAAGAAAAAATTATCTATAAGGGGCCACAAATACTTGGGCCACTGTTCACAATCTGTTATTTGCACTAACACGCACAGCTTTGTTTGCATCGGGGAGCAGGAAAAAGTTATTTATTTAGTTTTTGGTCTTCCAAGCGGACCCCCGCTGGTTGCACCAGCACAGGGGTTATTGTAGTAGCTGTAGGCTGGGATAAAACGTTTTGTAATTGTTTTTGGAATAAAAAATATGAAATAAAAAATATCGCGTGGAGCAGCACAGCAAACACGTGTGATCACCACCACGTAACAAGCTCAACCCTCTGGCCCTGTCTCTGACGAAATTCAGGGACCTTTTATACAAATGTAATGCCCAAATGGGGGTTATAATTTCATGTTCGTATTATCCTTGTCAACGTTACGATCCCTTATAATACTTTCGTTACAAAGCCGACTCATACCAGTATTTTGCAATATTTTTACTATAATGAAATAATGTTTGTCATTTTACCGATAATGATGAGTCATTACACACGCCGGCAGGTAACAACCCGAAGCAAATCATACGTTCAGTTTTCGCAGCGGAAATATAACAATCACCCCATATTTTGGTGAAATAACATTGTACGGTTAATTTTCTCTGCACAAGTTCTAATATTACTACTTATTGAACATTTTTATCAATAAAACTTTTTTTTATAAATGTTGCCGATGGTGTTATATTATATCATTTTAGCGGTGAAAGTATTACATGATTACGGAGTTTTGTACTGTAAAAGGCGTCCGTGATTTAGTTTCCCTGCACAGGTGGCAATACTAACGGTTTAGCAATATTTTACACTAATACGATTTAGTTTCATTTTGCGGATAATGCACAGTTTAAATGCCGTCAGGCGAAAACCTGAATGGCAGTGATAAATTTACCCTTATTGCGGTAGAATTATAAATTGATCATACAATTTTAACTAAATAGGCAACACTGATTCAGTTTCTCTCTGCAGATGGCATTACTATGAATTTGGCAATATCTAACAAGAATAACACCATGATCGTAATTTTATTGAGAATAAAGCGTTTTACAAGTCGGCATGTAACAGCCCTGTGCTCAGTCATAAATTTGCCCTGTTTAGGAGGTAAATATAAATGTAATTCTTAATTTGTCCCAAAAGTCACATCCCTGGTACCTTTTTCTGCACATATGACAATACTAGTACTTAAGATATTTTACAAGATTAAAATTGTGTTCATTTTACTGATAATGCACGGTTTTACGTTCCGGCAGGTAGTAAGTCGAAACCTATCATATTTTTGTTTTTGTGGTGGAAATATATAGTGATCATTTCCTTTTTGGTGAAATAAGCATACATGTTTTAATGTCTTTGCTTAAATAGTAATACCACCACTTTGTGAACATTATGCATAAATGAATATATTTTCGTATTTTCATCGATAACCGAGAAATGGTGTCCCCGACAAATACCATCCCGCACAACGGTAATATATTTAGAATTTCGGCGTTGAAAATATTACTTTGATTACGCAGTTTTATGCTGAAATTTGCGGTCATGATTAAGTTATCTCTCAGGGTACTTGAATTTAGCTAAATTTTACACTAATAAGAATTTGTTCTTGATTTTACTGATATTGCATCGTTTTATTTGCTGGTAGGTGAGAGCCCGATGACCGGACATTAATTTAGCTTTTTTCCGTTGGCATTATAAATTGATAATATAATTTTAAAGGAAATAGGCAAAACATTATAAGTTTCTCTCTGCAGATGGCATTACTAGGAATTGTTCAATATTTACAAGAACAATTAATGACATGTTCCTAATTTTACCAACAATAACCGTTTAACAGCTGGCAGATAAGAGCCCGATGGGCTATCATAAATTTGGCCTCTCTGCAATGCAAAATATAAATACAATACCTAATGTTTTTTCCTAAAACTAGCATACCTGTCCAGTTCCTCTACACAGATGACATACTAGTGTTGCTACAATAATAAAACTATGTTCGTCATTTTACCAATAATGCACGGTTTTATATGCAGATAAAAAGTCGAAACCGATCATACATTTCGGTTGTTGCGGAAGAAATTTAAATTGATGAGGGCAGTTTTTATGAAATAAGCATATATGGATTAGGTTCTCTAAGTGGTAATACAACTACTTTGTGAACATTTTCAGCATTACAATATATGTATGTTGATCGATTACGGAGAAATTTTTGTCGCCGGAAAATACCAGCCCTAAAGTATATAAAGATTGGTGGTGGAAAAATTATTTAATTATCCGGTTTTATACTGAAATAGGCATCTGTAATTTTGTTTCTATGCACAGGTGGCAGTTTAGCAATAGTTTATACTTCTAAGATTTTGTTCTTGATTTTACTGTTGGTGAACCGTTATACTTGCCGGCAGGCGACATCTGATGAACGGTCATAAAACTGCCATTTTTGGGGGTGAAATTTTAAATTGATAATCCAATTTTAACTGAAATAAGCTTCAGTGTATCAGCTTCTTCGCACACAGTAAAAAAATCAGATCTTTGTGAATATTTTAAAATCTTTTTTTTTTTCCGTCTCTCCCGGATAATATACGGATTCGTAGCTGGTAAGTAACCCCCCGAAAAGTCGGCCATAAATTTATCCTTTCCGCGGTGAAATTATAAGTTGATTATAAAATTTTAACCGAAAATAACCATGACTGATTCCGTTTCCCTTCGCAAATGGCATTACTAGGAATAAGCAATATTGTATAAAAATACCATTTTCGTAATTAAATGAACAATAAGTGCTTTATTGGCCGGCAGGTAAGAAACAAATACCATTTCTCAAATTTAGCTTCTTTGCAATGGAAATATAAACGTAATATATAATTTTTGCCCAAAAGTAGCTTCGCTGGCCAGTTTCTCTGAACATAATGACAATACTACTACTTGCAAAATTTTTACAACAGTAAAATGAAGTGCGATAATGCACCGTTTTATATGCCGACAGGTAACAAACCGAAACGGTCATACCTTTTGAGTTTTTGCGGTGGAAAAGTAAATCATTTGTTGAAATAACCATGTACGCTTCAATTTTTCTGCACAAGTGGTAATACCACTACTTAAACTTTTTCATGAACATTTTTCGTATTTTTTTGGATAACAAAGAACTTTTTTCACCGGCAAACATCAGCACAAACAATGGCAATATATTTATCATTTAGGCGGTGAATATATTGCATATTTACGCGGTGTCGTACTGACATAGTCGTTCGTGGTTTAGTTTCTCTGCACAGGTGGCAATACTAGCAGTATTTTTTAATATCACATGAAAGATTAATGGTTTTATTTGGTTCATAAGCACAAATTCTGCATCTTGTGAAACATAGTAGATAGTAGAAAAAAGAAATATGTTATTTCAAAAAGTAATGGATGTATCAACATGGAAATTTGACCATGTTTATTAAAACTTATACAGCAGCCTGTGACAAAAATACAAAGTAATGATCATCAAAGTTGAAAAACTTGTAAATTTCACTCGTGGGGTACCCCATAATGCTGCATATAAGCAAATGATAAAAAATTTTTTGCTGTATTTCCACTCATCGGCAAAACTTTCCATAATGTTACAGAATATTACCAATATAATGCTTGTGTAAACACCTAGATTGAAGGAAGATGCGAAGATAAATCAGAAAAAAAAAAAAAAAAATATTTTGAGGAGTGATATGTATGTTAGCTTACATTAAATTAATTGCCTTTACTTTCTGATGCATCTTCCTGATAGATAAAAATAGTATGAGTAAATAGCATAAAAAGAGCACTGTAATTTTGATTGCTTTTTTTGCATCATTGAAAGTTTAACTTTTGTTATAACATTAGGCTACAGCTTAGTGAATATCATAAATGGAATTGGGCACTACTGAATTCAACTGAGACTACAAATATTGAGAGCCATGTTATACAGTGTGGTGCAAAATGTATAGTAAAATTACTCGAAATTGTGTACAAATAGTCAGTGAGAAAAATAGGGGGGGAGGAGATAGGAACCAGGTCATTCTCCCCAAGAGGGGGAAGAGAAAGATTTGTGGTTTACATTTTGCTGCATGCTATATATATTTTGCAAAACTTTATAAGAAGTAAACTGATGATAATAAGAAATAATAAAGAATAAATATGGATAATAGAAATAGAAATCCATATATTTTAGCTGAACAAATTAACTTATATGCACTGGCAAAGAACTGAACAGAAAAGAATAGGAGAAAGATAAAACATATTAATATTAATGTGTGTGAGGAATAAAATGTTTAAAAAATAAGTTACTTTGAAGATGAAGCAATAGCTACTTAAACCTTTAGCACATAATCCTCTCAAAGTATTTTCCCATGTAGACAAGGGTATTATATTCCTTCCATTAAAGCTGCAGTTGATGGAAATGAAATAGATTTGCCAGTACTGAAAAATGAACAGAAGTGGGTTCGAGGCTATTCATGCAGCTATATATAACACCATATCAAATGTAAAGAATACTGAAACAAAAGACAAAAAATAATAAGATAAGGGAATTGCCAGAATAGGTGAAAAATAAATGTGTTTCAGTAACGCCAAGTTCTTCATTTGTCGCAAAGTGTAGTCCATGCAACAAGTTATCATATTTATAGCCAAAGAAATGCAGATATGGTTGCTAGCTCTCTTATAGAGAAAGATAATAAGTAATGATTAAGGGCAAATTGTCAGATACTCGTATGATTTGTGCCATTACGGTCTTCAATATATAACACATTTTAGTGTACCTACTGTTCATCTGTGTTTGCAGCACCCAATACTGCCTTCATCTTGCCAGAATATAGTTGCTGATATGTTTTAAATGTTTAAGGGCATTGTTCATTATCTTAAAAATTTAGCATCTAATTGTTAAAAAGTATGAACATGCCAACATTATTCTACTCCAGAAATAAGACCCTCAACTTCGATATTTACTGCATTAGTTTAAGAATTATAAGTAACGAAACAATTATTCTGCTAGAAAGCCAATTTTTCACTGTGATTCCATAAAACCCCATTTACAAAGATGCTTAAGATTTCCATGCTGCTAATTCATAAGGTGTAAATTTTTCCTCAAAAGTATTCCTAATTTGTGTAATGATAAATATGCCCTCTTTTAATTTAGCATCACTTGTCAATGAAACAGCTTTTATCTAGAGAAGTGAGAAATTTTATCATGAGCCCAAGTTTAGTGTGCAGCGGGGAAAATAGTACTTTTTCCGGTTGTACTAACATTTCACATGTAACATTATCCTCCCCAGGAATGGAATGTATTCCGGAAAGTCAGTCCTTCACCACAGAATATGTGCTATTATCCTACTGTCCAACAAACATAAGAAACAACAGAACTTGGTATATCCTCCTTGTAATTAAACCAATAAAATTATTACTTTTAAATCCCACAAATTACCCAGCAATGTTCATTGTATTCAATAAAGTGACATGTTTTCATAAGTTCATACCAACTGAATGAGCCACTGGAATGGAAGGTATTATGTTTCCATTTTGCAATAATGCTGCTTTTTAGCTGATTTTTGATGATGAATAACCAGTCTCCATTCTTGATTGTATTCAATATCTAATTTGGTCATCAACTCATTTACAATTCTACAATCACTGATAGCTTTCTCCACTGCAAAATAACTACCTTGTTCATTATTTCGTTTTCAAATACCGAAGTGTTAGTGTCTTAGTTAATTAAGTACCATTGTTGTAATGTGGAATGTAATAGCTCAGGCTGTTGCTTGGAATTACTAAACCCCTCAGTTGCTAACCACTATTAGATGTGGTGTATTATATTTTCCAGAAATGAGGGTGGAATCAATAGAAGTGGAAGAATGAGCACAAATTGGACTGTTTGAAGATTGCAATGACTCAAGAATGATGGATTCCCTAATAGTTAAAGGAATAAGAATGAGAAAATGGGGAGAATGTGGCACCATTCTTATTTCTGAAAGAACATCAATATATACAAAATTATCTTTAGTTTTCTTTGAAAATCCCTCGCTTGGTAATGAAGAAATAACAAATCTTTTAAATCACTTAGGTTCTTGCCAAGGCATTGGAACAGCAAATTACATGTGGGTGTTTTTCCTCTTCACCCATTCTGTCGACTTCATGTAGCAGTTATGATGTACATGTGACGTCCATTTTTGTCCTGTTGGCCCACTTAACAGGCACAGAAAAGTAATAGCTATTTTTACATAGTATGTAATTGACTGACATTATGATTTCAAGGTTAAGTTAACTATTAATTTAACAGAAACTACTTGGAGAAATTTTGCACAAAATATGTTTACGTTCCATTTGTCACAACTGCAGAATAACTAGCAGAACACCAGACACTTCTTCAAACTGAACTGATACACAAGATGACCAGAATGTTTGTTTATCTCATATAACTATAGTTTACTTTCACATTATCTGTTTTTGCCGAAATAAATTGTGATTCCATTCTGCAGCTGTTGAGGTAATGAAACAATAAATCACCCATTTTCTTATTTACAAATATATAAGCTGCTTCACATTGTATTGTATCTTAAGAGATTGGGAATAGTACATTATTATGCGATAGACACTCGGTTCGATGTGGACTGGGTATTTTCCTATTTTTATACTATTTCTGACAATGGAAGGTAAGTGTGTGAAAAAAATCTTACATGTTCAAAGCTTTTCAAATGCCTTATTCTCGATCAGCGCATACAAAATAGGTGAGATAGGTCACTTTTATTTATTAAATGAAAATTTTCACCAGTGTTATTGATCCAATAGCACCAATCAACCATACATCCACCGATGCAGAAAAGCTAGTTAGGCATCCATCTGACCTAATAGCTTTATGTTCATGAATGAACTATGGAATGATGCTACTTATCCTATGAATCTAATTACGTAATGAACCAACTATATCATATATCCAGGGAACTTGATAACTGATATATGGTAATTACACATTTTTGTACCTAAAATAAACAATTATCTAGCTGACAAATCTACCCATTAATTAGACATGACATATTTAGCCAGATATGTGAGATGTGGTCTACCCAGCAACTTTACTAACTGCACCCAGATCAGGTATTAGACGTACAAGAAGTAAGACAAATTAAAAGTTAAGCATACGGAGAGTGACGGTAACATAATAAATGAGCTCCTTTTGTTAACGGTAGTTTGAATAGTTTGCAAAGTAGAATGATGTCATAAGAGGTAACGGAAGTGATAGTACAGTTTCAATACATCCCGGATCAAATTATCAAAGTGGTATCAGCGGAAATCAACAGTTAATAAAAGTGTTAAAAAGGCCTTCGGGTGCAAATTATATAGTAATAGCGTGGAAAGAATATTGTGAAATAGAATGAATCAAGAAGGAACACAGAAAGGGAGGAAAAAGCATACAAACATGTACCAATGCAGCAATCTGACTTGCCGAACCAAATCACCCATGCTGTAGGCTTGGGTACCCCGCCATTTAATCTATCAATTTTTCTTGAGTATATAGCAAAGTTAAAAGGACGGTCCTGTAACCTTCCAGTTTCACGAACGTAGATATGTAACCTACGCGGGTGTGATAACCTCTGAGTAGTTAACTCATATTTAACTAATTACGCAGATATGTAACCTACGCGGGTGTGATAACCTCTGAATAGTTAACTCATATTTAACTAATTGATATGTTACTCAGCTGTCACAGTTACGCAGATAAAGAATGGCTGAGTGTAAAATAGTAAAGAAAATGTTAACAAGCTGCAATACAGCAGTTAGCATTTGCACAAAATTAATGGGAGTCTAAGAGATTTACAAGTGAAAAATGCAGATGTAAGCTTATAGGACATCTCAGTTACAATTAAGTATAAATTGTTAACGAGTAAGTGTATCAAGGGGCTGGTATACTAGATAACGTAATATTAGCACTTACAAGGTGAGGCACAATTAAATAATAATCATAATGGAAGAGAATAAATGTATAGATATAGGACAGACAAAGATAAAAAGATGTGGTTCATGTTTTTGCTAGTTATACAGCGACTTGTTTTCGATAGTTAATACCCGAATGCCGAACACAAATTTTGCTATTCTGTGTAATTATATATTGATCATCATATTAACTGAAATGGCATCACTTATTCAGTTCCTCTGCACACATGACTTCAATAGGAATATGGCAATTATTTACAGGAATAATATAATGCTCTTAAAGTTCACTTTAACGAAACATTTTACAAGCCGGCAAAGGCCCGTCATAAATTTAACCTCTGCGGTGTGGATGAGTGTGTGATACATACACACGTGATTTTTCCTGATGGTAGCATCATTGGCCATTTCCTTTGCACAGGTAATAATACTAGTTCTTTGGGAATATTTTACAAGAATAAAATGTTCGTTATTTTACAGATAATGTACCGTTTTACGTGCCGGCAGGTAACCATTCGAAACCGATCACGCATATTGCTTTTTGCGTAGGAAATATAAATTACTCGCCCACATTTGGTTAAATTAGCATTTACCGTTACGTTACTCTGCACAGGTGGTAATACCACCACTTTGAAAACATTTGACATCTTTAAGACGTTTATTCGTATTTTTAACTATAACGTAGCAATTCTGTCACCGGCAAATAACATGCCGAACGCCAGTGTTATATTTAGCATTTTGGCGATGGAAATATTACGTGATAACCATTTTTATACAGAAATAGGCGTAAGTTATTTAACCATGAACCATCATTTAAGTTATTTACAGATGGAAAAACAAGCAGCTTAGCAATATTTTATACTACTAAGATTTTCTACTTGATATTGCCGATAATGCACCGTTTTATTTGTCGGAAGGTGACAGGTCGATGACCGGTCATAAGTTCAGGCGTTTTACTATAAATTATAAAGAGATTATGCATTTTTAACTCAAGTAGGGATTACTGTTTCAGTATCTGTACACACATGAAAAAGCTAGTGCTTTCTGAATGTTTTATATTAATAATGTTCATGTTTGTACTAGTAATACACGGATTATGAGTCCGGCTCATAAGATCTCGAGTGCCGGTAATAAATAAAGTCTGTTAGCAGTCGAATTATAATTTGATCATAAAATTTTAACTGATTGTTTCTCTACGTAGATGTATTATTAAGATTTTCGATATATTTTACAAGAATAATATCGTAATTCTACCCAAAATAAACGGTTTTACCAAATAGTTGCCTGAAAATCGCAACACTGGCCGGTTTCCCTGCACAGTGAGAATAGTAGTGCTTTGACAATATTTTAATATCATAAAACGTAGTTCCTCATTTTACTGATAATGCACCATTTCACGTACAAGCTGTTGGCAACCCAAAACCAGTCAATGTTTTGTATTTTGTGGTTGAAATATAAATTGATAATCCTCTTTTTTTTTTGGTAAAATATGCAAGGACGTTTGAGTTGCTCTGTATAGATGGTAATACCACTTATTTGCGAACATTTTATATCAATATTTTTTTTTCTACCGATAACGGAGAAAGTTTGGCATGGAAATCATCAGCTCGAACGCCGATTATATATTTTGTATTTGGGCGGTGAAAATATTAGTTCATTAACCAGTTTTATACTGTAATAGGCGTCAGTGATTAGTGTCTCTACACAGGTGACTACTAGCAAATCTTATATGATCTTGATTTTACCAGTAATGCAAGCACTATTTAACTTGCCGACAGGTTACAGTCCGGTGACCGGTTATGAAGTTAGTCTTTTTACTGTGAAATTCATTCTCCATTCTCCAATTTTAACTGAAATAGGCATCTCTCTTTGTTTCTTTGCACATATGAAAACAGCAATGCTTAGTGGATATTTTACATAAAAATGTTCAAAATTATACTCAAGTACATATTATCTGTTTCCGGCAGTGAAGACTCAGAATGCAGGTCAAAAATTTAGTCTTTTTGCGGTAGACCTATAAATTGATCTGCAATTAAACTGCAATGCGCAAGACTGGTTCACTTGATGCAGTTCAAATTACAAGGAAAATTGCAATATTTTACAAGAATTACATATTTGTAATTTTATCGATAATGGATCGTTTTACAGGCCTGCAGACAACAGCCAGATGGTCCGTAATAAATCTAACCTCTTTGCGGTGGAAATAAACATCTAATAATAATAATAATAATAATAATAATAATAATAACATATCTAAATTTTACCTGGAAATCTCATCACTGGTCATTTTCTCCGCCCAAGTATACTTTGACAGAATTTTATATAATAAAATGTTGGTCATTATACCGAAAATTCACCGTACTACATGCCCGCAGTTAGGAACCCAAAACTGGTCATATGTTTCGTTTTTTGCGTTGGAAATACAAATTGACTACCCATTTATGGGTGAAATAAGTATTTCGGTTGAATTTTGTCTGCACAGATGGTAATGCCACTACTTTGAACATTTTTCATTGATAAAATCTTTTTCGTACTGTTATGGATAACGGGAAAATGCCGCCGGCAATTACGTAATATATTCAGAATTTTTGTGGTGAAATGTTAATTGATTACACGGTTTTGTACGGAAATTGACACCCATGATTTAGTTTCTGTACACTGGTGACAATATTACCAGTTTAGCAATACTTTACACTAATACGATTTTGTTCTTGAACATGACGATAATGCACCGTTTTACCAGTCAACAGGTGACAGCCGCGTTGCCAGTAGCTGAGTAATCCTCGATCCCACTGTCCTGAAGGATTACCAAGGAATACCTATTAGAGCAGTTCATGTTGGATTAGAATGATTACCCCAACTCGATATACCTTCTTATATGAGCTAAAACGTAATGTGACTATAATAAATCATACAGTACCTTAAAATATAGCGTATGTCATTGTCTTTGGTCACATACAGAACCACGAATATTCCTCAAAATGCTTTAATAGCAGCCATGAGATGTAAATATCTCACATATATTGTGAGTGGTAAATTATTATATTTAAATGGTAAATGATGAATTTTGTTGTGAAAAATCAAATATTGCTGCCGCTAGAGCGATTTTTAAATGTTGGTTTTCAGATAAACTCCCATTCCCAATAATCTAATTTCACTGACTTTAAGAAACTGTTTTTGTAGTTTTTCAATGACATATACGGAGTTTCCTTTAAAAACATAATAACCATTATAAATTGCAACCGCTATAGCTATTTTGATGTTTCGCTTTAACCGCCCCCTCCTTATGGTCTGATTGCCCTGATTTTCAGATATTAATTTTATTAATTCATCTAAATGAAATAAACCGAGTTTTGCTGAGATAAAACAAAAATTGTGGCCACTTGAGCGACAATTTTTTAAAATGTTTTCGCTCCAATGGGTCATTTTAGCAGATTTACGAACCCGACGCAATTTGCTAATTTATGGTTATAGCTTATATGATGATTTGCGTTGAGAAAAAATAAAGATTTAACCTCTAGAGCCCTAACTATGCATTTCATTGTCATTTTCGGATCGATGGAGATTTGAAGAATCACTTTTAAAAAATCGTTTATGGGTAAAACTGAATTCCTTCGGAATACGCTAAAATGTACTTGTTGGTAAAATTCATTACAGTAATAATGAATTGAATGAGGATATATACTGCATTTAACTTACTTTTTGGGATTTGATTTTCATACAGTTGGTACCTATTTTTATTTTCTATTTCAGTTGTTATTTTTTAATTTTTAATTATGCATGCTGCAGCTATTTTATTGTATTTGGTTTTGTTAAATAAATTTATTCTTATGTTATGTCGTAGAACATTGATCTGCGACTTTTGACGAAATCTATTGCAACACATTAAATAATAATAATAATAATAATAATAATAATAATAATAATAATAATAATAATAATAATAGTTATTGCTGCCCAAAGTACACCTTGTTACGAGGTATGAATGTTTGACGACCTGGTATTTCCTGTGGGGGTTCCATTTAGAATGTTTTTCAGGCTTTGATCACCACACAAATAATGGGCATGACGTAGTTTTCTTTTTTTCTACGAAAACTGCCTACAGGAAGGAAGAAGTCATTTTGAAAACCAGTACGCATAACCAGATTATTTTACGGTGTCTGCTGCTTCATCATTCCTGGGAACTGACAGTTATAAGATGTTATTTAGTGCAGAGAGAGAGGATAACGTACAAATTAAGTTTTATTTTAATGTACGTCTGGCTTTTAAAAACAATCTGCTTAAACATTAGTTGCAGCTAACAGTCTACCGAAAAGTAAAAATCTATCCCAATACTACCAACTCGAATAAACACCGAAGAAAAAATTTATTAATATTAATATTATTATTATTATTATTATTATTATTATTATTATTATTATTATTATTATTATTATTTTCCTTGGCAAGAAATGAAAGTACATGCCTTTGACTAATTTGCGTCGCTAACCTCTAAAGTGCCCCTATTCCTGTCGTTTTCTTTGGCAACTACATTGAATTTTTTTTTTTAATAAATTATACTGATTTTCTGCAATTGTATTTAATATGTCATTCAAAATACTTAATTTTAATTGAAAAAACAATGTGGAATACAATCGCATTGTTTCTAGAATTGCAATTTATTGCTGTCACATGCACATATTACAAATTTATTAAATTTATGCAATTGGACTTAGAGCAAGGTGGCATTAGAGAGAAATTATAATATTTACAGCTTTCATCCATAGGAACCGACTTGGGGGGGGGGGGGGGGAGGCACATTACTCTGAGAGATTTGTGAAGACCCATAGCAGCGACGTCAACAAAAATACAAAGTTTGTAAATGTTCACTCCGATGCAACTAAAAGTTAAATTATTTTAATTAATACATTATTAAGCAGACAATTAAATGATACAAAGTAAACTGAAATAATATATATTTCTTAACTCTTATATTAGATTTTGTATTTAAAAAATCTAATAACTTGAACCAGCCAAGTCTTAAAACATTTTAAGAAATAAAAATCTCAAAATGTACATATTTAAGTCTACAATTTCGTGAACTCCCGGACAATTTCACACAACTTACTTTTCAGAAAGGGTACAATTGAGGAAAATTTATCCTTGGAATTCTCGCTCAACTTCGATTCCAAAAAGACCATCATAATGTGATGCAATTTCAGTCTGTCAGAATGAATTTGGTCTTGAAGAGAGAGAGAGAGAGAGATCTTAATCACTTCCACTTGTGATGAATTGCTCAGTTTTATCTAACAGATGTGAAGCAACATTTACAATTCTACAGAGAGAACGTTAAACCGAAACACCAGTTACTTAAAATATCATTGGGAGGTACTTATCTTTAAGGGTTGGAAAAATATGTCCGAAACCTAATTTTTTTAGAGTGCAACTTTACGTGGTACCTATAAATGAAAACTTTGTGAGTTGCCATTTGAGCACATAAAACTGTGAGATAAAAGTAAAGAAATTACTGTTGGCAGTATTATTCAAAGTCACCGTTGTCGTTTTTCTTTCAAAATTTAATTTGAACATGCCCAAATTAAAGTTTAAATATATATTGATAGTAAATATCAGCACCCAATGCGAAAACTTTGTGAAAGGCAGGTGAGGGACAGGATGCTCTGGCTGGGTTCCTAGGAGTCAATGCCTATGGTGACAACAAATGTTTTCATATATCATCGTCACTGACTCATTCTTCCCTTGCAGGAGTTTGCGTGACGGTTTTGTTGTGGCATTTGCTGCGTCAGCATTCCAGTAGACTGATAGAGAACACTCTTTGTTCACACTGTAGAAAATCGTGTGAATAAGGTAATGAAGTTAAGATCCAAAGAGAACGTCAGAGAAAAGTAAATGTGTAACTGTCATTTCCTTTATGAAGCCTCTCCTTAAAGATTTGCTCCTACAAAATCTAACTCAAATATGAGTTAAGTGCAAAAAGAGGGCGTAGTGGGTATTTCCTAGCTTTCAGCAAATATAATTTAACTATGTTTATCTTAAGAGTTGAAATACTTTTATGTTTCTATACAACTGAACACATACGGAATTATTTGTTACTAAATTAAACACTTGTTAAGTATTTTGTTGATGTGACTATCGAAATTCGTTTCTGGAAAATTCAACCGCACCTTTACCTCATAATACGCGTAACTACCGGTCATAGGTTAATATCCATGTCAATGCCTAAAATAAAAAGCTGTGTACTAATTAATTAACCCTTTACATATTCTCAATTTACCGAGAATTCAAGATCACCTTTTCAAGTATGTTGTCTGTTTTTTTTTTTTTTTTTTTTTTTTGTTTAAAGTCGAATTACTGGGGGCAATCGCAAGTTACGTTAGTGCTTTACCTAAATCCAAGTCATGAGTTGTTTTGAATGGCTTAACTTTACTATCCATCTCGCCACATTTATTGCAGTTTTTTATCAAAGACATTTCGTTACTGCGACTGGGGTGTTGTAAGCAGAGGTGAATTAATTACTTGGGCATGTCCTAAACTCGCTTTCAGGTTTTTCCAGCCATAACAGAAAAACTATTCAAGTCGTACGGTGCAAGGTCAGGGCTGTAAGGTGAATGGTCCAGCACCTGGTCTTTCTCCTCAACTTGGCCATTGCACTGTATTGTCCTCCAAAAATAGTAGTCTTGAAGTCAGTTCCTCCAAAAAGTACCAAACACACATGTGCCATAAAAAGGCACCGACTTCTATAAAATATTGGGAGGGTTAAGCCCAACATTTATCTCAGATAGGGAAAAGTAAGAATAAGGGTCACTCAAAAGTATTTGTTTTCTTATAAAAATTGGATAATTCTTAAGCAACTAAGATTCGATGATAATGAAGTAATTTACCACCGTCTATCAAGAACCAGACGCTATTAATTATGACGTGTTTCCCTCGACCCCTCTTATCTATAGGCAGAACATAAAACACCCTGGCATTACTATCTGGGCTTGCACAATCATTAGTATAGCGACAGATAATCACGTGTGTCTCTTGGTACAGAGCAGACTATTTGAACTGGATAAGTGATTTTGGAACCTCTTGTGAACACCAGAAATCTTGAATGAAAATGGCTCTGTTATTTGACAACTCCACAAGATGTCTCTTATTTACGATGAGGGCGCTACAGCTGCAACTTTACTCGGAGTTCAAACCTCTTTCGCCTAACAGAAACATACTTTTTATTAAAATGTGCTTTAGAGTTGGCAAATAGAAAGAATACTGATTAATTTTAATTTATCGAATCTCTTTGAAAGTCATTTGTTCAGAGACAAAGAAATGTGCGTTGATATTACGGTGTTTGTTGGGATGCCTGGGAATCACTGACGCATGTCTTCATGTGTGTTTCATGTTCATTACAAAGTGGGCAAAGGAAAAAAATGTACCATTATACATTTAAAACAGAAGTTCGCACTGGTGGGATGCAACACCAGGGTAGACAACAAAGAATTGTTTAAAATGCGTCCTTTTTAAAACTATAGTCAAGAACATTGGTCTGTACAATGTAAACGCTCTTTTTGTACACTATAACCTTCATTATAACATTTATAAGGGTATAATAGTATATGTGCTTGTAATAAAATTATATGTATTGTTATTTGTTGTACATAGTAGTACATTGTCTTTGAGGGTTTATTTACTTACATTTTAGGTTATGTGCAGGCCGTGTACAAAAATGTTATATTTTACTTAATATATTCTTCCTACTTTCCTTATTGCTTAGAATTGGGTTATGAAGAGGAGTTACTGTCAGATTTTAAAAATGAAATTTCTGATGCAACTTCAGATTAGATGGGCAGCATAAGAAATAATGTCTGTGGGGACTTGACAGGACTATCTCACTATTTATATAATTTGTTTTACTTGTAGTTCCCTTTCTCTCTCTTATGTCTTTGTTGAGCTTTCACCCAAGTTAGACTGTCAGCTACAGAATCGCCGACAGCTTGAAGAGTGAAATGCAAGAACGCCGAAATCCGATCTGTAACAGCAACTCGGAACGTGCTAGCCAGATTTTTACGTCTTGTGTCTATTCATCAGGCTGTCAGCGGTTCTGCCGCTGGTATCTGAAGTTCGGTGAAAGCTTAATAATTATTTATTTTCTCCTAGAAAGAAAGGAAACTACAAATAAATTCGCGCATCGCCGGACGATACGTACAAAAATTGGCGCTCGATGCGGTTACCGGTTAATATTGAGTTGTATATCTGTAGTAATCTGTGGTACGGAGCATCCCTTATTCAACATTCCTTGTTAATCATTATTTGGTACTACCAGCATCTTATCCAAGTCCTCTCTTTGGAACTTTCTTACAGAATATCTCAATTGCCTCTTAATTATTCTGTATTCATCATTCTACACTTCTGTAAATAAATATCTTTGCTTGAAAGAACTAGGCGCTGTATTTTAATACTGAAGTGACTAACCAATCCTCGCAAATGTCGGTTTACCATCTCTTCGTCCTTAGCTGCAGCTGGGCCTTTGTCGGCTCAAATGTTTATAGGTATCTTCGCCAGCATTGGGGCACGACAAATTTAAACTGAATTAAACCTCTTGTCAAAACAATTACAATAATCAATATTGTGCTAATTCAAAGTATTATTTACAAAACGAAAATTATATTACTGTTTACCCCCAAAATGCTCTCATATCTATGAATAGAGTACAAGCACTAAACAAAGTATATAATGCATGGCTCCTGCTGATGTAGAAGGTTTCTTCAAACATATGGAAATAATAATATTCTCATTGATTTGTATCTATTGACCGTGCTAATTGTTTCGTTGCTCGCACGGTGAAATGAAAATGTACATGGTTACTAAATGCAAGAAACTATTTATAAGTGATGATAGTGTATATCCACATAATATATTGAAATCATTTATCATTAAAAAAATCTTGCTGGGTAGATGACTTAGCTGTTTTTTATATTTTGGATAAAATTAGACAAAAATGTAACCCTTGCTTAAGTTTAACTCTGACGCGTTACGTACCAGTTGTTGGTTAACCTGACGCAAAGTTCTGGTGAATGCTGTACTAGCAATTTTGTGGTTCAATTGCAAGCCTTAGAAATAGTGCTGAAAATGAAAAGTCGCCACATCGATGCTCTTAAGTGTGCGTAGCTTCAGTTCTCAGCCGGACTCATGAGCGGGAGGTCTGGGGTTCGAATCCCGCCAGGATCGTCCTCCTTGACAGATTTTTTATTCAGGTTTGCCTCAGTCATCAAACTGGCAACTGCCGGGGAGGTATCCTAAACTCAGGCCTGGAACGTTTCCTTCCTTAAAAAAAATCCTTTCCTAATTTATAATTTCATTTCATGTATCACCAGTGTTCAACGCCTGTGATGCCACAGTAGAAAAACGGGCGTTAAACACAATTTAAAAAAAAAAGTCCTCAGTCGGGAGTCCAAACCTAGGTGAATTTCCAGTTAGCAGAGCAAATGTTAATTGTTCAGATTGAGAGAGCGGTGCGACAATGATGTGCATCCTGCGTTCTTGGGGCCAAACCTGAGCTTGTAGGTCTTTACAGGTGCGTACATGTTACTTATATTTTATACAAATAGCACATAATTATTGAAAAGTTGCTTTCTTTCGTCCCATTTAATTTAGAAGTAATTTTTATTTTTTTATGTGACGTGAAAAAATGTGCATGTTTGTGGTGAATGATTGATGTTATAGCTCTTTCAGGAAATTGCTACCAATTGCAGGTAGTCGCATCTCGTAATAATTATGATTACAACATGTGTTTGCTACCAAACTGTATCATACAAATGATCAGTGGAGACGAAATAACGGGAAATTAACAGTGATGAGCTTCCGAACCGTAATGTCCATGGAACAGATATTTTTATAAAGAAAATGACACATTTAATATTTTACAGAAATTTACACAACCTGACCTTTTTCCTATGAAATTGAGATAACTGTACAAAAGTACTTATCTAATGAGTTGATTACTTTTTTTTTAATAATTAATCCTGAAAGAACGCAACAATTGCGGTTGTACCTATGAAAGGATTTTTTGAAAAATTTCTTCAACTCTTCATTCATCGACCTACTAGGCACGACAATATGACTATGGAAAAAAAAAAAAAAAAAAAAAAAAAAATGTGAGAGAGAGAGAGAGAGAGAGAGTTTACGCTGTAGCGGTTGCACAGAACCCGGCATATAAAACCGATTCGAGTTCGTTAACCAGCAAAATAGACCGTATGAGGTGGGGTTTAACCTCTTAAAAAGAAAAAATCGCTCTGTTTCGATTTTTGCCTTTTCTCAACGCAATCGTGTATTTCATTAAAATAAATCTCTAAAAATAGTTTCTGAAAATCTTGGCAATCCGGCCTTTAGGAGTGGGGGCACGAGGGTAGGTACATAAATTTCCGCTCTAACCAGTTTTTAGATATAATAAAGACAAAAACCATATTTAACTTTTCAATATAGTTGTCCTTATTGGCATATACTTCTCACATCTTTGAATTATAATTTCATCCCCCCCCCCCCAAATACAAGTCTGATCTGCAAAATGGGCATAAACAAAATCCATCACTTCTTCGTTACACTTAAATTTCCTTTCTCGAAGGTCGTTCTTGAGTTTTGAGAAGAGGAAATAGTCACTGGCAGGTTGATCTGGGCTGTAGGGGGGATGGTCGATATCCTCGACATTTTTTCACAGTTTCCTTTGCAATAAGAGCTGTGTGCCCAGGCGCGTTGTCATGAAGAAGGGGCACATGACCACTCAATTTTTCTCGCTTTTTCTCTTTGATGGAAGCACGTAGTCCGTGCAGTAGGCCAGCATAGTACTCCCCATTTACTGTGGTGTTCCTCTCCTTGAAGTCAATGAAGAGCACTCCCTCACAGTCCCAAAAGATTGTAACCATGATCTTCCTGGTTGACTGAGTGACCTTGGTCTTTAGAGTCGGTGTTTCGCCAGGTTTACGCCACTCTATTGTTCTGTTTTGGACAAGGGATCATTCTAGAGGACCATAGTTTCATCTCCTGTAACAATGATTTGCAGAAATGTTCTTTCGTTACCACGGCAGAGCTCCAAAAATGCCTGACAACTGATGTCTCGTTGCTGCTTTTGGACTGAGGATGGAAGTCTGGGGACCCTTCTTGCACTAAACTTATTCATGTTTAAATGTTCATGAATAATTCAAAAGACTGTGGTTTTAGAAAGGCCCAACTTTGCTGCTATTTCTGTAACTTTGAGCCGCCGGTCTTCCATAATTTCTCCTTCCACAAAAGCGATGTTTTCAGAAGTGAGCTCCTCCAAAGGCCCACCTGCACGTCCTTCGTCTTCAATGCTTTCTCGACCCATTTTAAAAATTTTGGCCCATTCTCTTACGGTAGAATATGAAGGGGATGCATCCCCATATACATCGTGCAATCGCTGTTTAATTTCATTTAGTAGGAAATTGCCGAGTTCATCCATAGGAGGAAACTCGAAGTTCCATAGGTTTTCTCTATTTTTTGATGTGAAAATTTTTTCCCAAGTGGATAACTCCAATGGGTTGTGAAGATGTTTCAGCAGTTTAATTTCCGTTTTAATTCGTGATTTTTGCTTCAAAAGTGAGCTGCTAGCTGCTACTGCTGATTTATCCACCTATTTAAATTAAATATTCCTAAAATGTTCTTTCCATCGAATTTCCAAATTTCTCTTTGTTTTGCCTATCTAGCTCTGCACATTTTATTTCGTAAATTCCTGATTTCTGTTCTGTTGGCATGGAGTCTTTGGTTGTCAACCCAATAAATTCTTGGTGTTGTATCTGTTCTTTGGAGCTAACATTATCCCATGTTCTATGAAAATTTTATGGAACTTGTGGTAAATTGGATAGTAGGTGAAACTTTTGAATCTGTATTCTTCTTTTGTGTTTTTCAGTGTGGAAACTTCCCTCATCTCTTTTTGCCTTTTAGATTTATCGATAATTGTTATCACTGTGTCTTTGTTGAAACCATTGATTATAGCTGTATTTATTATTTCCTTGTATTTTATTTTGTACTCTGCTTCTGTGAGTGGAATATTCATCAATCTGTGTGTCAAACTGTGAAACACTGCATAGATATGTGGAATGAGGTTATAACTCTCATTTTTATGTAGTTTTCTCTGTGTGTTTCTTTTCTATAAATTCCAAAATTCAAACAATCTCCATTTCTTATAATTTTTAAATCTAGAAATAGTAGCCACCCATTACTTTCTTCTTCTATGGTAAATTATATAGATTCATGTGTAAAATTAAGAAGTTTCAGGGCATTTATTGAGTGTTTCTTTGGTATTATTGCAAAAATGTCATCCACATATATATATACCATTGCTTGAAAATTAAAGATAAGCTATGGGTGATCATACATTTTTCTGTTAATTTTTGGTATTGAAATCTCAGAGCGTGTAAAGTGCCTTGCATTCAGTGAGAAAATGCCCCTACTTGTAACAATATAGCAACGACAACAACAACTACTTTATTGCTCTTAAACTTGTGAATACAAATATTAAACATGGTCAACAGCTAATTGTATAAAGTTAATTCATCAGACCATTAAAGTATTGTAAATACACAGTCAGCAATATAATACCCTGCCTTATGAGTTGTTAGATAACTTTACAATAAATTTTATAAATAAGATGAAGCAATTCAATCAAATGGAATTAGTTTATGTATGGCTATAAATAAGCAATCATATAAATATTGTGGATAATATGATCTAGAGAGTAATGGTGACAATGATTATAATTCATCTAATCTGTACAGACATTTATCAATGAGATACATTTCAACAATGTCTTAAAAGAATTAACTTTGTGCAGTTATAATGAAACTGGGAAGTTTATTGTACATGATAATGCCTATAATATATAGATCTTTATTGTGCAATGTTTTTGTCATATACTCCTTATGATGGTTGTTAATTCCCCTCATGTTGTATTTCTTAATGATCTTTATTTAATGATGTTTATGTGTATTTTATCAGTAAAATGACCTATAATGAAGCTTTAAGTGTGTGTAGTTCAACTGAATCATTCAATGATATCAATTAATAATAGAATTGCTTATTGTAAAAATCCCATAAGGTAAAAATTAAAATTTGACAGGAAAGACCAAAGATGGTACACCTGGAAATATGTTTTGGTAAGTTACAGTTCTTTCACCAATGGCATCCATAAATGAAACTTTGTTAACACTATTTTAGAATTCAGTTATATAAGGGTATAGGACGAAAGTATACATCAGCACTTATGGGGATTTTACAATAAACTGGCTATGACGTTAGAAGTACGGGCTAATTAAGCACTTTATTAGAGCAAACTGAAGAAAAGTGTATTTTAAACAATATATTGTATTATAAGATCAATTCACAGAAATTTACAAAATATATTACATTTGCAATCTCTTATGAGTCTAAATATTTAGAACACTCTTTAGGTTTTACCTATATGAGATTTACTAATCATGCTTCATGGAACAGTTATTGTGAATAAATATCTTGTAATTGAAACTGTAAACAGTGTTCTAAATGTTTTGATTCAGAAGAGATTATTAATGTGTGTTTCACTGTGTCTGTCCGATACCTAATTGAAATAATATTGAAATTACATTGCATTTGTTTTTATATTAAATTATTTTCAGTATTATGATTCCTCCACATTTGTTCACACATATTCTGTTTTTGGCAAGGAATATATTTCTACATAACAGCATCTGAATTCATCAGAAATATACCTAAGAATTTTTTGCAGGTCACAGATTTTTTTTGGCATTGATGGGAACCTTCAATATATAGGAGGTGTCTGTAGGCCAAGAGTCAGCTGACTGAACAAATGTTTTTTCTGCTAAGCTTTCTGCTATGCTTTCCATACTGATTTTAACAGAAAACCTTTACTCTTTTCTGTCTAGTGTGTATGCATTCAGCAAATTGTGAAATTTTGAAATGTATTTTGATTTTTCTAATTACATGTACACCATTTGATATCTCTAATATACAACTGAGTTAATAAAATGAATGCTGCCAATTTTTGAAATTCAACGCATTCTCTGTGAATCATATGGGCAATAAATTTCTTTTTTGAATTTACCATGATATCTGTCAGCAGGTAAATGTTTTGCTCAATTCGCTTCAGGGCTCTTTTTATTACCTCAAATGTCTGATCACAGGAAAGAAATGAATAGCTTTGACTAAATAATATTGATGGAACCTATAGCTTTGAATCAAAGAAAATATTGCAGTATTTTATTGTGTGGTTTTTCTTTTAACCATTGCAATTAACACTGAACAGCTTCTTGGCTCTGTCATTTTATTCATTGTTCAGATATTCATGAATAAATGGTAACCTTATTCGAACCTTTATGGTAAACATATATCTTTGAAGAATCATCTTAAGAATTGTAATTCAAATCATATTCATGGTGAAAAATGTCTTGATCTGGGATGTTTGATAACCGAACATACTTCATGAAATCAAAAACAGAGCCCAGCCACAGAATGATCAAATTGATACTTACTTAGAACTTCATCAAGTTTATGGTAAACTTTTTACTTTTCCTATCGTATAAAATGATTTCATACATAGCCAAATGTGAAGTTGCTTCATTTATAGCAGGACTTTTAATTTTTATGTTGAGTGACTCACGGCTAATACAAGTATCTACCTGAGGACTTCCAAAATGCAAATTAAACTCTTTCTTAAAAATTGTTTATTGGAACCAATAGTTTGCTTTTACCTCAGGATGTTTTAGTTTTAAACAGTTGATGCATTTTCTTTAATGTTAAGTCAGCTGAGAGGTAAGGAGTTTCTCGTTGGGAGTAATGAGAGATATTTTGGGGAAATGATTTGATGTGTTCTTCAGTACAAGTTTCCACAAGAATAGCGTGTTTTGAAGGGGCTTGTCCTCTTGAACCTGTAGGTAACGTATTAACTTTTAATATTACATAGCCTTCCAACACAATCTGAAGTTATATATATTATAAAATACTACCTTACAAACTTCCAATAAGGAACCCGATAGTTTTACATGATATTGAAAGGACAAAGAATATTTATCAGAAGTATAGCCATTTTTGTTCTTAGTTGCATGCCTGTTCACACTTTGCACCGTGACAACATTCTAGAGATGAATGTCCTGAGCATTTTTTGATTCAATGTCAGAAAACAAAGAAAATATTGTTTCCACAAGAATAGCGTGTTTTGAAGGGGCTTGTCCTCTTGAACCTGTAGGTAACGTATTAACTTTTAATATTACATAGCCTTCCAACACAATCTGAAGTTATATATATTATAAAATACTACCTTACAAACTTCCAATAAGGAACCCGATAGTTTTACATGATATTGAAAGGACAAAGAATATTTATCAGAAGTATAGCCATTTTTGTTCTTAGTTGCATGCCTGTTCACACTTTGCACTGTGACAACATTCTAGAGATGAATGTCCTGAGCATTTTTTGATTCAATGTCAGAAAACAAAGAAAATATTGTAATTATTTCCATCTCAGAAATCCATGCATAACATTTCTTCGTGCACCCAGAAAACACGATCTATATAGCCTTATTTCTTATGATGTTTAATGAATCAATAAAAATCATAACTGCATAAATTTTATTTCACAGTCCTAACAACTTATGTTAAAAAAAAAAAAAAAGGGAAAAAAGAAAGGAAAAAAGAAAAAAAGAAGGGGAAAAAGAAAAAAAGAAGGGGAAAATAAAAGAAAAAAAGAAAGAAAATAAACAAATGAATAAATAAATAAAAGAACAACTCAATTTTGGATGATGATAACAATAAATAATAATTGCTATCAGCACCAATCTCAACTTTAAAAGTTTCCACTATGGTTAGTGTAGAATTGTCCACATACTCATGCTCTTTAATTATATTTCTATTACATATCGTTCATCGTTTCTAATTCATCTACATCTTTTAGTTGATTTATGTCATTCATTTCAGCATCATCACCATGTCTTTAACTCAACATTTTATTTGCATTCTTTAACTTAAAAAAACAATCACAAATATAATGCTAATGCATTGTTGGCTGTATACAATAAATTATCTACTTATACCAAAGTTTGGTGTAAAAATCCCATAAATACATTATTTGAACAGTTTTTACACTGAATCAGATATTCAATACCAAATTCATCAATGTTATGTAGTTGCAGATGAGGGATTTTTACACTAAACCATTTGTCAGCAAACAGAGAATAACAATTTGCAAAAAAAACTATTATTATAAAAATGTCAGTTATGGGGTTTTTATAATAAATGGCTCAATAATAAGTTGCTTTATTTACAATAACATTCTGAGATATCAACTATGATTATAGATATTTATTAATTAATAGAATTGATGATGCAAAGTGGCTATCAAGATGTTGGATTAAATGTTTTAATGCTGTGGTAATGCCTTTTTAGCATTCTTAAATTACAAGGACTGTTAAATAAAAAATTATCAAATATTTATGGAAAATATACTTTATTCATTTTGATGATATTTCTTAATGTTGTCTTGGTTGGATGCAATGCACCTGTCTTAGCATTTCTGCCAGTTTTCAAATATATGCTGGAAACCATTTTGTAATATGTGCCTGCTTCTAATTATGAAAAATGCCTTCCATGAATGTGTTTCTTCAATTAGGAAAGAAGTCACTCCAGCTAAATCTGATTTTAGGGAGGGTAATTGATAACACTTCACATTGATTTTTATGAGATATTCAGCAACATTTGCAATGTGCAATTGTAAAATATCATGGGTCAGCATCCAGAATGTTGCACTGAAATGTGACCTTATAGAGTTTTCAGGACATCTCTGTGGTGTTGTCCAGTTACACTTATGTATGAGGTGTAACTGATGGTAAACCATTCCTTGAATATAGAAAAATGAGATGACTATAGTTTTTCCAGCAGAATCATCATCTTCTTCTTCCTCCTCATCTTCTTCTTTATCTTATACTCCTTCATCCTCTTCTTCCTTCCTTCCTTCCTTCTCTTCCTGATTTCTCCCCCTCCTTGTTCTTTTATTTAAATTTATTTATTTATTGTGATGGAGATTTCCACAAATGGTTTGGTTATATGCTCTCAAGATTGAAATGTTGTAGCCAAGTTTAATCATCAGTGATTAAATTTGAAAGAAGCTTCCTGTATCAACTTTCTGTAACATCTTAAATTACATCAAACCTATATGCAAACATTGGCAGTCTAGGAACTCACAATGCACAAGAGCATCTCTTGTTAATGTTATTGGACAATCCTCTCTCAGAATGACAACAGCAATGTTACTGCTTTCTTCCATTAGAGCTCAAACTGCAGTGCCTCATCCACTTTCTTTTAAAGTTAATAGCCTCCCTCACATTTTATACCTTCTTTGAGCTGTGCCACAGGGTAACATTGCATGCCTCAGTTGAAGATTTGAGACAAAGGCAAAATTTCAGTGCATCATATTGTTTATAATGTGTCAGCTCCATTTACTGTTTGTGAAACCAAACATGCATCAACTTTCACATATCCCAAAGGCTGGAACTGGGAGTGACAACTTATGAGCAGGTGGTCTGAAGTTTGATTCCCAAGATATACTTAGGCCTGGAATGTTTCTTTTCTTACAAAATTCCTTTCTCAATTTATAATTTCATGTCATGTATCATTGACTCTGCATTAAAAACATTCATTAAACATTATATAAAAAATAAAAGTATAATATACCTGGGTTTTTCTACAATTAAATGTTTTACATCACATCCGTCATCTTGTTTCCTTATTAGATAACATAATTTAAAAAGACAGCACTACATTTTTACTGTACATTGTTGGTGTAAAGTATGAAAGGGTTTTTTATAGATAGTCAATAGGACAATAAAATGGTGAGCCATCTGTTATGTGTTGCTGAGTTGAGTTTTAAATCAATGCCAATGACCAGTCATAGACATCTTCAGGACTGCCTTGCTCCTTTTATTCCACATTCACCAGCTTCCCCAAAATGTGTTGGTAAAGGTGGATCTCGTGGTGTTATGAATGAGGGAGAAGTAGCTCCAACAATTTGCACATGAAATTTAGCTTGTTATTGTTTATTAAATTCTAATTTTTACCAACAAGTCAAGTGTCCAGCAATCATGTTTTTGAGCCTGAAATTTGATATTCTCAATCCGGAAAATATAATTATGCACGTTTCATCTTCTGGTACTCCCATAATCACTATTGCCAACAACTCCATACTGAGAGGTGAAATCTTAAAATTCTTTTCCCAAAAAGTCATTACAGATGAAGTCCAAAAATCGCAAGTTTCAGTACCTGAGAGCTACATAAAAAATGTTTAGGCTTTACTAATAATGTAGGGATCATGCTACCAGCTTGTAAGATCCCGAATGCCGGTTCAAAATTTAACGTTTTAGTGGTGGAATAATAAATTGATCATTAAATATTAACTGACGTAAGTATCAATTTCTCTGTGCAGATAGCGATACTAGTACTTTGGCAATATTTTAATGGCATAAAATGTTTGCCATTTTACAGATAATGCACCGTTTTACCTGACGGCAGATAGAAACCCAAAACCAGATTCAATTTCCGCTTTTGTGATGGAAATATAAATCACGCACTTTTTGCTTAAATAACCAAACGTAATACCACTACTATATGACACATTTTCATAAATGAAATATTTTCCCAACTTTAACCATAACGGAGAAATTCTGTCGCCGACAATTACCAGCCCGAACGCCGGTAATATATTTATTATTTTTGCTGTGGAAAATGTATTTGATTACTCGGTTTTATCTAAAATATGTGTCCGGGATTTAGTTTCTTTGCACAGGTAGCATTAGTAGAAGTTTAGCAATATTTTACACTAATAAAGATAGTTGTTCCTAATTTTATCGATAGTGCACCTTTTCTTTTTCTGTTTATTCTTCTCTATGTGTGTGCCTGCGCGCGCCTGTCTTATTGTATTATTGCTGGGAGGAGAGAACCCGATGGCCGGTCATAAATTTAGTCCTTTTGCGGTAGAATTATAAATTGGTCATACAATTCTAATCCAAACTGGCATGACTGTATCAGTTTCTTTGCATATGTGGAAAAAAACTAGCACTAAGTGAATGTTTTACATAAAAATGTGATTGATTTATACCGACAAACAAGGATTCGGTGCCAAAACTAAGAATACTTGTTATAAATAGCACATTTTTTTCTCTGGAATTATAATTTAATGAAAATTAACTGAAACATCACTGATTACGTTTCTCTGCGTAGATAGCATTACTAGGAATTTGGCAATATTTTACAAGAATAATAATACGTTCATACGATAATGAACCATTTTACTAACAGCAGGTAAGAGCCCGATTGCATGTAATGAATTTAGGCTATTTGTCTTGTATATATAAATGTAATACCTAATTTTTGCCTGAAAATGACTCCATTGCCAGTTTCTATGCACAAAATGACTATACTAGTACTTTGGCATTATTTTAATGCAGCAAAATCTTCGTCATTTTACCGATAATGCACCGTTTTCATGCCAGCAGGTGGCAACACAAAACCCATCATACGTTTCCTTTTTTTTTTCTATTTCTTTCCCCCCCCCCCCTGTGGAGATATAATTCTTTCTCCCACTTTTTGGCGAATTAAACATGTACGGCTCATTTTTTCAAAACAGGTGGTAATTCCATTTTTTGGTGAATATTTTTTATCAATAAAATATTTTTTGTGTTTTTATCTACAACGAAGGAATTCTGTCGCCGGCAATATTAATATTTATGGCGGTAATATATTTATAATTTTGGAGATAGAAACATTTGTTGGTAGCATGATTTTATACTGAAATAGGCCTCCACATTTGTTGATAGCATGCTTTTATACTGAAATAGGCCTCCGTGATTTTCACTGCACAAACGGCAATGAGACTTTAGCAATACTTTACGCCAAGTTGGTTTTGTTCTTGAATTTACAGATATTTTGCAGCATTTTACTTCGGCAGGTGAAAACTTTTATGGCCTATAATAAATTTAAACGCTTTTTGATGGAATTATAAACTGATCATCAAATTTGAATTTAAATAGTCGTTAGTGTTTCAGTATCTTTGCATATATGAAAAAAACTAACTTTGTAAATATTTTAACGTAATTTTGTTTAAAGTTTTTATACAATGTAGTGTAAGGGATTGGCTGACATGACCGAACTTCCGGTCAAAATTTGTCCTTTTAGCGGTGTATTTATAAATTGATATTAAATTTTAACTGAAATAGTATTTACTGATTCAGTTTCTTTACGAAGTAGCATTATTAGGATTGTGGCCCTCTTTGTCAAGAATCATATCATGTTCTTAATTTTACCGAACCGTTTTACTAGGCGGCAGGTAACTGCTCGATAGCCCTCATAAATTTAGCCTCTTTGCGGTGCAAATATAAATGTAATACATAATTTTTTAATAAATATCCCATCACTAGCTAGTTTCTCTGCAAAGTGGCAATACTAAAACTTTGCCAAGATTTTAATAATAAGATGTTCTTCGCAATTTTACCGATTATGCTCTATATTACACGCCGGAAGGTAACAAGCCGGAACCGTTCATACTTTTGTTTGTTTGTTTTTTTTTACCAGTTTTCTCCCGTTTTCCCCTCTTCTTTCTTTTTCCGGTTGCAATAAGCATGTTATACTCATTTTCTCTACACAGGCTGTAATGCTACTAGTTTGTGAATATTTTTCATTAATAAAATATTTTTGTATTTTTATCTATAACTGAGAAATTCTGTTCCCGGAAATATGTTTAGCTCTTTGGCAATGGAAATATTAGTTGATTACCCGGTTTCATACTGTTATAGGCGTTCGTGATTTAGTTTTGTTTATACAGGTGTCAATACTGCTAGTTTAGCAATATTTTACACAAACAACATTTTGGTTTTGTTACCATAAAGCACCGTTTTACTTAGCGGCAGCAGAAAGCCCGATGACCTATCCTAAATTATGAATTATAAATTGTTCATCAAAGTTTTACTGCAATAGACATCATATGTTAGTTTCCTTGCCCACATGGACTAATTCTGTGAATATTTTGCATAAAACAATATGTTTTAAGTTTTTACCGATCATTCAGAGACCCCGAATGTCAGTAAGAAATTTTCGTTTTTGCGGTGAATTTTTGAATTAATCATCAATTTTTACACAAATAGGCATCACTAATTCAGAGTCTTTTCGCAGATGGCATTACTAGGAATTTGGCAGTATTTTAGAAGATGATGTTCGTGGTTTAACCGATAATTAACCGTTTTATTAACCGCCATGTGAACCCGATGCCTATCATTAATTTAGCATCTCTGAGTTTGGATATTTAAATGTAATTCCTAATTTTTACCTAATACTATGAGTACTTGGCAATATTTTATAATAATGAATTCCTCGTTTTACCGATTATGCTCCATATTAGACCGTCAGGTAACAACTCGAAACCGGTCATACGTGCTGTTTTTTTGCAATTGAAATATTGATCACCCAACATCTGGTGAAATATCATGCACGGCTCAGTTTCTCTGCAGGGGTGGAAATGCCACTAGTTTTTGAACACTTTGCACCAATAAAATATTTTTTCTATGTGTATCTATAACGTGGAAATTCTTTTGCCAATAGTTTCCAGCCCGAACTGCGGTGACGTATTTAGCATTTTGATGTTGGAAATATTAGTTGATTACGTGTTATTTTGAAATAGGCGCCCTTGGTTTAGTTTCTATGCACAGTCAGCAATGGTAGCAGTTTTGCAATAGTTACACTAATAATTGTTTGCTCTTGATTTTACCGACAATGCAGCGCATTACTAGCCGGCGGCTACACTCCAATTGCCGGTTATAAATTTAGCCTTTTTGTGATGAAATGGTAAATTGATCATATATTTTTAACTGAAAAAGGCATCATTGATTTAGTTCCTCTGCAAAGATTATTAGGATTTTGGGAATTTACAAGAATAATAAGTTGGTAATTTTACGTGTAACGAACCGTTTTATTAGCTTGCAGGTAAGAGTCCCATTGCCCTTCAAAATTTAGGTTCTTTGCGGTGGAAAAATACAAGTAATACCTATTTTTTGTCAGAAAATTCCATTATTGGGAAGTTTCTCTGCACAAGTGACAGCAATAGTATTTTTGTAATATTTTACTATAATATGATGCTCCTCATTTTACCGATAATACACCATTTTACATGGCGTTAAATAACAACCCAAAACCGATCTGACGTTTCGATTTTTGCGACGAATTTAAAAGAATCACATTTTGGTGAAATAAGTATGCACGGTTCAGTTCCTCTGGTAATAACATCTATTTTGTGAACATTTTACAGGTGGCAATACTAGCAGTAACCAGTATTTTACAATAAAATTATGTCGTTCTTGATTTTGCCGATAATAATGCGCCGTTTCACTTTCCGGCAGCCTACAGCCTGATTGCCGATCATAAATTTAGCCGTTTTGCGTTGGACAAAGGCTAACATTGATCATACAATTTTAACTGAAACGGGCATCACTGATTCACTTTTTCTGCGAAGACAGCATTATTAGGAAGTTGGCAATATTTATAAGAATAATATCATGTTCGTAGTTTTACCGATTTTCAACCATTTTACTAGCCGGCAGGTAAAAGCCGGACAGTCCTTCAAGAATTTAACCTCTTTGCGGTGGAAATGAAGATGTAATACCTACTTTTTGACTGAAATCCACATTACTGGTCAGTTTCCTCCCACAAGTTAAAATACTAGTACTTTGGAAATATTTTAATATAAGAAAATGTTATTTATTTTTTCGATAATGCACCGTTAAATATGTCGATAGATAGCAACCAAAAACCGATCATATATTTATTTTCTTTTACCGGTGGAAATACAATTTAATCGCCCACTTTTTGGTGAAAATAACCTTTACGGCTCAGTTTCTCTGCACGTTTGTTCACTTTGATAACATTTTTCATCATTAAAATATCTTTCGTATTTTTATCGATAACGGAGAAATTCTGTTCCCGGCAATTACCAGCACAATTACGAGTAATATATTTAGCATTTTGCGTGAAAATATTAGTTATTTTCGTGGTTTTATACTGAAATAGTCGTCTTATCTCTCTACACAGGCTGAAATAACGTCAGTTTATCTATATTTAATACTAATAAGAATTTGTTCTTGATTTTACCGGTAATGCAGCAGTTCACTTGCCTGCAGGTTACATCGTAAATTAAACGTGGAATTGTGAATGAATCTTCCAATTTTAACTGAAATAGGCATAACTGACTCAAAATTTTTTCCCCAAAGGGCAATACTAGGAATGTGTAACGAGAATAATACAATGTTTGTCATTTTTCCGATAATTAACCATTTTATAAGCTGGCAGGTAAGAGCTCGTTGGTCTGTCATGGCTCCTTTGGGGTGGAAATATAAATGTAAGACCAACTTTTTACGTAAAAGTATCCTTCAGGCCAGTTTATCTGCACAGGTGACAATAATAGTAATTTGGCAATATTTTTCAATAATGAAATATTATTTGTCATTTTACCGATTATGCTTCATTTTACACATCATCACTTAACAGCTCGAAAATTCATTTTTTGCAATAGTAATATTAATTAATCAGCTACTTCTTGGTGGAATGATAATGCACAATTAAGATTCTCTGCACAGATGATAACAGTACTAATTTGGGAACATTTTACATAAATAAAAATGTTGTAATTTTTTTTATCGAAAACGCAGCAATCTCTCACCGCAAAATAAACGACACAATCGCCCATAATACATGTAACATTTCGCGGCGGAAATATTACCTGGTTACCTGGTTTATACCGAAATAGGAGTAAGTTATTTCTCTGCATAGATGGCAATACTAGCAGTTTAGCAATATTTACACAAATGATATTTATTTTTTATTTTACTGATAATCCACGTTTTACAATTCGGCCGCTGTTAGCAGGGATGGACCGTAAAAAATTTAGTTTTTTAGCGCTGGAAACAAATATCATCCAATTTAATTAAAATAGATGTCACTCTTGTCAGTTTCTGTGCGCCTATTAAAAATACTAATACTTTCTTAATACTTTACAAAGTAAACTAAGGTTTAAGTTTTTACAATTAAGGTTTAATTTTTTGCCGTTGTAAAGCTAATTTGTAACTGAATGCCAGTCATAAATGTATTGTATGTATGCAGTCAATTATAAATTGGCGTTTTAATTGAGATAGGTATTACTAATTTGGTTTCTTTGCGCAGACGGCATTGCTAGGAAGTTCGGAATATTTTACTAGAATGCCATGTTCTAAATTTAACTGTAAGAACTCTTTTACTAGTCGGTAGGTAAGAGCCTAATGGCCGGTCATAAATTTGGCCTATTTAGAAATGAAATATACACGAAATACGTAATTTTGGCCTGAAAATCGCATCATTGGACAGTTTTTCTGCCCATCTAACATTACTAGTATTTTGGTAATATTTTAATATAATAAAATATACTTCCTAATTTGCCCGAAAGTGTATCGGTTTAAATGCCGGCATGTAGGAACCCGAAACCGGTTATACGTTTTGTTTTTAGCAGTGGAAGTAATTGTTACTCATTTTTTTGAAGAAAAGAGCATGCATGTTTTAGTTTTTGTGGAACTAGCACCATGTGATTATTTTAAATCAGTAAACCTCTCTCTCTGTCTCTCTTTTAAATAATGGAACAGTTCTATCACAGACAATTTACACCGCGAACTCCGAACTCCGGTAACATATTTACCATTTTCGCTTCGGAAATGCTAGTTAACAACCCGGTTTTATACTGAAATAGGCACAATTGATTTTGTTTCTCTGCAGAATGTTAAAACAAGCAGTTTAGCAAGTTTTTACCCTAATAAGAGTTTTATTTTATTTTATATATAATACACCGTTTTACTTATCGGCAGTTTATAGCCCGATGACCCCACCCCATTTTGGTGCAATAATGAGTTATCTTATTTTAACTAACATTGCAAAAAGCTAAAATTTTGACCGGCTGTCAGACTGTAACATGGCAGCAAGTAAAATGGTGTATTATGGATAAAACCAAGAACAAAATCTTATTAGTGTAAAATATTGCTAAACAATAGTATACCAAATGTGCAGAGAAACAAAATCAATCACGCTATGTCAGTACAAAACCGGGTAATCGCACATTTCCCTTACCAGTGCTTTTGCATTGGAATATTAAATTGATTATCCTGTGCGAACGAGTGATGGTAATTTCAGTTAATTTCTTCACAAAAGAAGGGCTTAACTCCAAAGGAAATGAAAGAAGATTTGGACGGTGTATATGGGGAAGCATCCCCTTCATATTCTACCATTATGGAAGACCAGCGGCGGTTCAAAATTACAGAAATAGCAACAAGGTTGGACTTTTCTAAAATAACAGTCCTTCGAATTATTCATGAACGTTTAAACATGCATAAGTGCAACATGGGTGCCTAGACTTCTTCAGTCCAAAAGCAGAAAGAGTCATCTGTTGTCAGGCATTTTTGGAGCTCTGCCGTGGCTTCAGAGAGAAGTTCTGCAAACCATTGTTACAGGAGATGAAACTGGTTCTCTACCATGATCCCTTGTCCAAAAGAGAATCAAGTGAATGGCGTAAACCTGGCTAAGCGCCGCCTCTAAAGGGCAAGGTCACTCAGTCAACCAAGAAAGTCAGGGCCACAATCTTTTGTGACTGTAAAGGAATACTCTTTATTGACTTCAAGGGGAGGAAAACTACAGTAAATGGGAGAACCATGCAGGCCTACTGCACAGACTATGTGCTTCCATAAAAGAGCAAGGGCGAGGAAAGATGAGTTGTGGTGTGCACCTTCGCGACAACACGCATGTGCACCCAGCTCTTATTGCAAAGGAAGCTGTGAAGAGACGTGGCTTCCAGGAGAGAGACCATCCACCCTACAGACCAGATATAGCTCTCAGTGACCTACCTCCATGAACTCTGATCTGCCGTTTGTTTTAAAATAAATTCTCTTTCTCTCTTGCTACAATTTTCTTTGGATACATTGAAAATGACATTAAATCATGATTGCCAAGTGATTTCTGAGCTTTGTCACCACTTTACACCAATAAGTCGCCAAAAGTAGTCAAATATCACATAAAAGGAAGTGAAAAATAAACAATATCGTGGAGTAATGCACATTGAATTGCTTAGAAACTTGATTTCAATTGTAAATAAACATGTTAATCCTAACACTATAAAAATCGTATTTGAACATTAATGTAAAGAAAACTTATAAGTACGTTTACCGTACTATTCTTTTCCCAGTCTTTATTCGATGGTAATTTCTCATTATATTCGGTATTTTCTCCGCTAGAGTTAACTTTACTACAGCAACCTAACAAATCTAAATCTTAATAAACCTGCCAAATAGCTGAATTCCTGTAATCATGAAGTGTATAAATAAATTGTTAAATATATTAACTTAAAGTTTACAGAGTCTATAAACCATTTATTTATTTTAAAATTTACTAACAGATTCCATTCAATTTTTTTTATCTTAATATTGTTCCGGTGACTATGAGAGTCCTTGAATCAGCAAAGTGTGCAAATACCTTATGTCTGTATACGGATATTTTAAATCAAATTAATGTAAAATATTAATATTGCATTCTATTGAAATTCACAAGACTACGATAAACTTGGTTGTTTTCATATGTTCAGTATTCCAAGTTAAATGGTCCAATATTCTCATATGTAGCTTTGTGACAGTTGTAATATTTTTTCAAAGGAGCAGGGAGGAAAACATCAAATAACTTTATATGCACCTGAAAATAACCAAATAGAAAATGTGTTGATGTACTACACATAGAAAAGCTGCCAAAAAGGCGACAGGTAGCCACGTTTGGCAACATTGCATTAAATCATTACTCATTGTTAATCGTTAAAGTCTTGTATCTTCCTTTTTGCCATCATATAGAGCTGATATTTAATATCTATAATATTGTAATTTGTATCTGTTGGGCTGTATTGCTTTCAAGATTTTGTTTTTCTTATTTTGCTTATTTATTTGTACCCTTCTTGCTGTATTTACTTTTAAATTCTTTGTTAGAGGATGTTTATTAATTAAAGCGATGCATTTTAGACCTGCACATGGAATGTTTCACATTTTTGCTATAGGTGTTAAAGTTTTTAGTATTACAATGTTCTGTTGATGTAGGGTTGCCATAATGAAAACAAAAAATTAAACTCCAGTACACAACTGGTAACGACAGGTCAATTCAGTTGGAAAAAAATAAAATAATATATATAAACTTACGTGTACTACTCTTCATAATTTTTATGATGTTTCTCAAAGTAGTACCCGTTGGCTCCAATATACCTGTCTCAGCGTTTCTGTCGGTCTTCATAGACATGCTGGTAACCACTTATGACAGGTTTTTCAGAATCGTCTTCACAGCCTGCTTCACTGCTCATGCTGTTGAAAAATAACTTCCATAAACGTGTTTCTTCAATTTATGGAAAAGGTCACATTGGGCTAATTCTGGATTAAAGGCAGAGTGTGGAACACACGTCATATTGATATGCGATGTACGGCCGTGCATTATTGTAATGCAGCGTTCAGCTCGTTGCAACGAAATGTGGGCTTTTTTCGTGTGATATGGCCTGCCAAGTTTTCAGCAAATCTCTTTAGTATGGCTCAGTTACGACATCTCATAAATCTTACCTTGAATATTTCAAAATGAGATGATCATATCTTTCCCAGTAGAAGCAGTTCTTTTACCCCTTCTCTCTTCTCCCCTCCCCCTCTATTTGTGATTATGGACATTTCCACACACAGCTTTGCTGTTAGCTTTCAGAGTCTAAATTTAAGTAGTCAAATTTCATCACCTGTGGTTACCTGTGGAATAAACTCTGCATTTTCTTGTAATATCTTAAACTGCATGCGAACGTCATTTTGTTTGGGAATCAGCAGTATGGCAACCCACATCTTAAGCAAGTCTCATGTACTGCTTTTTATTTTTGCAATGGGACATCCAAATATAATTCCGTACAATTAATTAACTAAGATAAACATATAATCCTGTTTAGTTAATTAATTTACATAGATTAATACCTCATGATACAATTATGTAAAATAATGTAGATTGTTCGAGAATCGGAAATCTTGGCTGGAAAGATGAAAACTTTCATGTACCAAAAGCGACTTTCTGGTGCCATAAGCAAGGGGACATTTTTTTTCATCAAAGTAAAAATGTTCTAGAAAAAGACTGGTGATGGGCTTTCACCTTGGGCACCTCTCTTAAAAGAAAGAGAAATTGTCGAACCCTCAAAACGTTTCTATCTAATCTACAATGAATCAAGACTAGCCAAAAAGTTCTCGAATTTCAAAATGTCTTTTCGAGAAACTTCTAGCGGCAAGAGATTAAGCCAATAGGAAGGAACACATCTGCTATGTTTAGAACTTTTTTCCCCGTAGAAATTTAGTAAAAGCATTTTTAGAAAGTTTTTTCTTTCGGTTCGACTTGAGAGACGAGAGTAGGCAGTTCGCTTCAAGAGACGAGAGTATAAGTTCGCTTTGGGAAGCGAGATAGGGCTGTTCAATTTAGATAAAGAGAAATATAACTCGTGAAATAGAACGGTAAAAATCTATTAGTTTGGATGATATTGATAATGTAATTTTGAGTATGTGAAGAGAACGATTATAGAATTTGTAAGTACAGGGTCAGTAAATATTTAAAACTCTCCATACCCTTGCTAATGGTAAGAAAGTGTCGTCTAAGGAAAAGGAGCAATGAAGTGTGAACAGTTGAACAATGGTGAAATTTTAATCCGCAACTTTTACAGTTGTTTCCTCTGTACCCCGGCCAGGACCGATGGGTTTTTTCGGGCGTAAATGGCTTCCTTCGGAAGAAAGCGGTGGATATGTCAATGTAATACCTAATTTTTTGTTGAAAGTAGCACACTGGCCATTTTTTTTACAGCTGACAATACTAATACTTTGGAAATATTTTACATTAATATATTCTTATCATCATTTTATCGATAATGCACAGCTTTACATGCCGGCAGGGGACATAGATCCTACCATGTACTTAGCTTTGTTGTGGTGGAGTTATAAATTGATCACTCGTTTGTAACAGAAATAACAATAACTGTTTGAAAAACCTAATACATGGCGAAAATTTTAAATACAAAAAAATTATGTTGTGGTTTTAGCGAAAATACAGCAACTCCCTTGCCGTCAGGTAAGAAACCTAACGCCGATCATATATTTCGTATTTTGGCACTGAAAATTTTAATTGATCGTGTACTTTTTATTGAAATAGGCGTCGTTGATTTAGTTTCTATGCACAGATACCAATACAAGTGATTTGACAACATTTTCATTAATATAAAGCTCGTAATTGAATCTTTAATGCACTTTTTTACATGCCTGTGAGTTATAGCTCAATGACTTGTCATGATTTTTTTAGTAAATATATAAATTTATTCCTATTTTATACTGAAATATTTTCTCTGCACAAATGAGAGTACTAGTTTCTTTTGAATTTACGTCAGTAAAAATTGGTGGTACTTTACCGATAATGCAGCGATACTGTCGTCAGAAAATAACGGCCAAAGACTGGTCATATATTTTATAACTGAAGGTGCAAAAGAATTCATAATTTTTATGCACAAATGACATTTCGAGAATTTGGGCAATAATGTATAATATTCACATTATTTTATTGATTTTATCGATAATACAACCTTTACCGTGCCGGAAGATAGTGGCTCGAAACTGGCCATGTACTTGGCCTATTTGCGGACAGTCAGTATATAAATTGAAATCCCAACCTTAAATGAATTAAGCTATTGTGGTTCACGTTCTCTGCATAGGTAAGAATTTCGTACTTTGTAAATATTTCACTTAAAAAAATGGTTCGACTTTTTACTGATAATATTCTGTTGCTGGCGGTAAGACCACATCTACCATCATACTTTTAGTATTTTCGAGATGCAAATTATAGTTGAGCACCGCATTTTTTAATCGGAATGGGCGATTGAGTTACTGTGTGCAGTTGGCATTGCTAGGATTTAGACAATATTTCATAAGAATAACAACACATTCCTTATATTATTCACAATGCACCGTATTACATATCGGGTGTAGTGGTTACCATACTTGCCTCCTAAACCCAAGATCGCGGGTTCGAACCCGGCCAGGACCGATGGATTTTTTCGGGGCGTAAAAATCCTAAGTATGGCTTCCTTCGGAAGGGAAGTAAAGCCGTGGGTCCCGTGTCGTACATTTACGGCACGAAAAAGAACCTCAAGCCTGAAAGAGAGGCCTCTGAGCAAAATTTGTCGGCCGTTTCACGCCCTGAGTTGAATGGGACGCTGATGACCTGAGCCGTTAAAGAGCGTCCATAAATAAACCAAAAAAAAAAAAAAAAAAAAAAAAAAAGTATTACATATCGGCCCTTTTCCGGTCATATATTTAGCATTTTGCTGTCAAATTATAAAATGATTACCCACTTTTAACTGAAATAGCAATCACTGTCGGTTTTCCTGCACAGTGAGAAAATTGGTATTTAGTGAATATTTAAACAAAACAATGAGATTGGAATTTTTACCGATAATACACCAATTCAATTGCTCCGAATGGCGGTCGTGTGTGTATAATATGTATATATTGCGGCGCCGAAAAATATAAATATAAATTCATTTGTATATATATATATATATATATATATATATATATATATATATAAAACTGCCCCATTGCTCGTCATAAATTCATGTGGTAAAGTTTAATTTGATTGCATATGTTTTACTGAAATAGGCAACACTGGCTTTCTGTACAAGTGAGAATACTAATTCTTTATTCTTTTGGAATGGTAGGAATGATAATTGGTTCCTATATTACCGATAATGAAACGATTATGTTGCCGTTGAGGTGGTATTTATTTACTTGAAACACCCCCCAATAATTTGTACATAAGTGTCACAATAATCAATTCTGATTAATTTAGATTTAATCATGTTGTATTAATTTACTTATTCCATATACATTTGAACCCCTCAGGGGCCCACTTTTGGGTACGGGGCGTAGCGACCCCGAGGCACCCAAGCTGCTCCGTATGTCCACGCTCAGCGTGTTTGACTCCTTTTTATATCCTATCTATTTTCATTTTTATTCGTCCTACTTCCCTGTTCTTTGTCTGATGGGTGCCCCCGTGTTTGAAACGGTAAAAAGTGACTGGGTAACGGCGTAACTCCCAGCACTGGGTTATCATACTAGGACAGGAGCGTATCCCCCGGTAAAGACCAAGCCCGGGGAGGGGCCATTGCAAGAGCTGTGAACTTGTAGACAATTGGGTACCTCTGTCTGAACCCGGGGAGGTTTGACTCTGAGATAAGCCAGGACAGGTCACCTGAGCCGGGGTGGCGCCCAGGAAGCAGCCTGCCATCGGAGACAGTTGGAAAGGTGGAGGATAAATACGCTATGGTTAATAATAACCCTCCCATTCAAATGAAACGTAAAAGAGTGGACATAAGAGAAGCAACAGAGCAGTCTAATCCTCGTTACTTAGGTTCCACGCGTTTAAAAAAAAAGGACGGTTCGTTGCGACCTGGTGGCGTTTAAATTTAATTTTATCTTATTCCAGATTTAACAATGACCATCCTTTCTTGGAATGTGCTTGGACTCCGTATTCGAAGAGCTGACCTTGAGCTATTTTTGCGATCGACTAACTCGCCGCTAGTGTGTCTCCAGAAGACCAAACTTAGAACACAGTTTTCGCGGTTACTCTTCGAAGAGATTCAATCTTCCTCCCGAAGTTCGCACTCCTGCGCATGACGGAGTTTTAGTTCGAGATGACCTATATAGTTCTTCCGTGCGCTTACAGACTCCTTTACAGGTTGCAGCAGCCACAGTTTACCTTTCTGGCCTTATTTTTACAATCTGCACTACTTACTTACCTCCATCTGCTACTGTCGCAGAGGTTGATCTGGATAATCCCCTATCACAGCTACCATCCCGTCCTGCTTTTGGGGGATTTTAGTGAGTACCATTCCCTATGGGGTTCTACCACGGAGTGTGCAAGAGGTAGCATGTTAGCAGATTTTCTAGGCCGCCACAATCTTATTCTGCTCAACTGGTCAACGTACCTTTCTTTCTGACAGTACACATAGCTTTTCACACTTGGACTTATCTTTCTGCTCTGCTTCACTTGCTGTACATTTTACCGGGAACGTCATCTCCGATTTATACTACAGTGACCACTTTCCGTGTAGTTTGGAATAAGCTTCGTCGCACTGTAGGCTCCTTGGGTCTTCCTCCATACCCGGTCTAAGAGTGCAACACTGTACTCCTGTTGATATCGCCAATACTTTAGGGCGAATGTTTGCTGGTGTTTCAAGCTCCGCTAATTATCCTCTTGCGTTAAATTAGTGACTACAGTTACAAGCATGATAAACAATGCGTTTGAGGAAAGTTCACTGCTAGTGTAAGCAGAAAGGTTTGTTCATAAATTCGAGCAAAAAAATTTTCAATCCAGGAGGAATCTGTATGTTCTAGGTATTCTTAAGCTTGGTAGTTCAACCCTGGAATACTCTCGAGTCAGTCAAATATCTAGGTCTTGAACTGGGAAAGAAACTGACCTGGAACAATCATATTAATAATATTCTCCTCGGGGCCAGATGATCAGAAGCGCTATCTGATCCACCTGTGGCATTAAATCACACATTAGCCGCTGGCTTTATGGTGCTTAAATTAGGTGCCAAATATCTTACGGTGCCATTGTTTGGTGTCGGACAACTTTAAAAAGCACTATAGCAGGTAAGTTTACCAAGCGACCGAGATTAGCATGTGTTTGTGTTATAGGGCCCTTCAGAACCACACCAACCGTCGCTCTGGAGACTATTAGACTTCCCTTCCGTGGACATTTATTTACAAGCAGAAGCTAGGCTCACGGCTCATCGCTTGGTCACAAAGGAAATTGAGGTAGCTTTGCTGAAACTGGGCACCTTACAACCTAAATTTCCTAGATATTTCAGAACTGAGGATGTCACACCTAATGAATACGCAGTAATTTCCTTCCATTAAAGATTACTCTCGCATGTAGAGATAACTGGATGGAAAGAACTACGCCAAAAGAAGAAGATAATCAACTTTTATGGTACACTGATGGATCCCACAAAGGGCCCAGACAGCCAAAGTTCACTAAAAGCACTTACCTCTGACCAAGTGCAATGTAAACTGTTACGGTAGTGTGAAAATGCCTGGTTTTCCCTGGTGTCCTACAACAAGCTCGAACTGCGGTGGGTACAGGAGAATGAGGGTTTTTATGGGAATGAAATGGCAGATTAGCTGGTAAAAAGGGGCCCTGACATCCTTTTCTGGCCCTGAGTCCGTGGTCGGAGTCAGTACTGATACTACTAAGACCTCAGTCAAAACATGGATTGGGGATAAGAATCAATTAAGGTAGCAATTCTATCTTTGGCAGAGCCAAATTAGGAAATTCATCCTTTTCTCTAACAAGAATTTCTCCTCATCCCTTCTCCAATTCGATAGATGGAGAATGTGGAAAGAAATTGCGCTAATCACTGAACATGGTCACTTCAGAAAACATCTACGAAAATTGGGTTCCTATAAAGATGAACTTGCATGTTGTGCAAGCAGGACAAGGAATCTGCCTCGCAAGTCCTCTTTGAGTGTCCAATCCTGGAAAGAGACTCGTTCTCTCTCTAACCAGAAAAGAGACAGAAAAGAAGGGAACAATGGAACCAAAATACTGTAACTTGTAAAAGGAAAATCCCATGGGGTAGCATAATAAGCCTTAAGGTTGCCCAACGGGGTACCACAATAAGCCTTGAGGCTGATGTGCTGGAGGATTCTAAAGCTCCATCAAATGCCTCCTAATATTTATATAACTATCCTTGCTCAAGTTGCGGCAGTGGTGAGATAGATAAGCAATGACGTAATGTAACTGGTAGTGCTGATCTCGCCTTGCAACCTTCCTGTGCTGTGAGTCCATCGTGTGCCACAGCATTGATTGAGAAAATTCAGAATATGAGGCGAAAGACCAATTCCGTGGCTATCGAAATATTCTCGCCACCCGTTCTTTGCAACCAAGGTGCACACTCAATTTTTGCCTGGTTTCGTGTTAGTATCGGTGTTGACAACTGCTATGGGAAGCTGTCTATTATGTAAGAAACCTAGGGTTTTTACGCTCAATCTGTTGACAGAACCATTGAACAGAATCCGTGTTTCCGACAGACGACATGCCGATGTCAACGGGTTTCGTGATGCTATAAAGGGGTAGCATACTGACGAAAATGGGGAAAAAAGTTGTTCGGGGAGTACAGCCCACTGCCGTTACTAAACATAGTTTTGTTGCCGGCGCTGTTGGAACGCCTGTTGGCGCTGGCTGAAGATATGTTGCTACCGGGAAGTAGTCGTGTAGCTACTGATGGAAGACATGCTGATGCTGCTTAATCGATATGTTGAAGGAGCAGTGTATATATATGCACAAAAATGCCAAGAGATGCACTCGCTGCGTTCACTTTTATACCGGAACCCCTTCCGCTTTTCAGTGACGTCGCGGAGTTTAGTTTTCCATACCGCGAGCACATTTTATCTCCGCCCATTTGGTTTTCAACCAATGAGGTAGGATTTTTCTACCGCGCATGCGCAATACCTTCCATCACTTGGTTTTTAGCAAATGAGATTGGTTTTCCTCATCTCGCCCGAGGCAATGAAAGTGAGGTAGAACTTAACATGAAATTCCAGTATCAAGATAAAAACATAGAAATATTATTAAAGGGGGGGGGGGAACCTTTCAAGGCAAGAATTCGTAAAATATAGGAATGCTTTTAACATGCAACAACCTCTTTTTTTTTGTAAGACTCTGGGGTGAGAAAACATTGAAATCCATTATCAACCTAATGGAAAAATCCATTAAAATGTAAAATAATGCGTGATTCTGAGGTGAAAAGCTTTTAGTCTCTTTTTTCTCGTTCCGCCCCCCCCCCCCCTCCCCCATTGAACGCGACGCGAAAGTATTCTTTAATTGTAACATAACATCTTTTTTAAGTGAGAAGTATTTTTATAACCACACAATTTGACTCGCATCCACCATTCAATAAAATAACTGCTCCGGTCCTGAAGGAAACAAACTCTACACCAAATGATGTTAGGGTTAAAAGCTTTTAAAAATGCGAATTCCAAATCATCGAAGTTTAATTAGACAGGAATTGTTAAAAATTACATTACAAAGAAACCTCTTGCCCACCCAACTCCTTGACAGTCAGAATTCTTCCAAGTCAATAAATAATGTCCCTTCTCCAGATGGCTGTTGCTGACTGCTGATTGTAACCCACTAGTGGGCGCTAGCCGCAGATGCAGGTTCGTTACCGGAAAAGGGACACATACTAGTAAACTGTTCATGTTGGAAATATTACTTACATGACCGTTTACAATTTAAGACTTTTTGTTAACTTTATTGATATACCACCATATATGTTCCGACAGTCTGATGGTCCGTAATAAATTAAGATTTTTTAATTATAAATTTATCATTCATTTTCATCTGAAATAGGTTTGAGTGTTTGTTTCTAAGCACATAAGAAAAAAATAGAACTATGTGAATATTGTCATGGACGCTATTTTCGGACGGTAAATATTGGTAAATTGGTGTCATGTAGTTTGAAATCTAAATTTCTCAAAAAGGACATAGTTTTTGGTTTATCCATATTTTTACAATTTTGTATTAGCATGAGATACTTAGTAAATTATTGTACAACAGGAAAAGTTTGGTTTGTCACTTCCTGTGACAAACCCAAGGGTTTTCACCATGACATCAGTTTCCTTTGAGGAATCTGCTAAAGTCACGTAGGCCTCAGGATGTCATGTGTCAATCAGGATGTTTGAGAACTGTCATGTGTTGCTCTGTGATTGTCTGCTTTAATTCAAACCTAGGGCGGTAGCACACCATATTTGGTAATGCCTCTGTTCCTCCCTGGGGTACGGGATTCTATTTAAAAGCCTGCAGGTTCCTGCAGAGTAGTAGAGAGAGACAGGGAGAAAGAGAGAGCCTAGAGGCTAGGCTGAGGACCCACGAGACCGACCGAGAAGTTATAGCATGCCTAGACACGTCCTCTAAGGTAAGCCCTGACTGGGGGGACAAGCAGCAGAATGGTTAGCAGGACGCTGTCTTGATATTATAACATTTACTTGAAAGGTCATACACATTAGTTTGTAATTGGTATCATTCAGAGTGATTATAATAAAAAAAACTAACTTTACCTTTACCATCTTTTTGTAGCTTAGCTCCCCCTGTCATCTCCTAAAATCCTGGGGTGTGACAATATTAACATTAAAAATATGAGGTTCAAATTTTGAGGGATAAAAAGGTATTTTGTATCAGGCAGATAAGAACCCAAATGTTGGTCATGAATTTGGGCATTTTTAGGGTGGAATTATAAACTGATCATCAACGTTAAGAGTAAGTGTGTATGAGGTTGGCATGGAGGAGGAAGAGGCTGTTAACTAGAGGAGCAGCATGGTGGATGATGATGGAAGCTGATGTAAAAATCTGTGCAAGACTGCTAATAGAGGAGGATGGAGAAATTTTGAGGTTAACAGTACGTGAGTAATCCTAGTTTATACTAAATTACATGGAAATAATGAATTTCATAAAATATTTAGAGGTAAATCAGATATTTTAGCACTTATTATGATATAGACAAAAATTAGGAAGCCAAGAAAAAATATGTTTATAGTAAAAGATAGAATGCCTAATATTAACAAAAAATATCGTAGATGGTAGTGGTAGTGCACAAATATGTTATATAAGAAGGTGTATTGCATTGTTAGCTCCTTAGTTTCCTGTGTTTGTATAATCCAATTTAATGCTGTTAATTTACAAAATAAAAATAACACATCATTATTATATGAATGCGCATAATATTTTTCAGCAGAAGAGGTAAAACAATTTGTATTTCAGGTTGCAAATAATTCAAGTGACTAAGGGTTTATAACATTGTAAGGTTAATAAGTCATGGAGAAAGTTGACCCAGACCTTGCTGTTCAGATAAGCCTTCACTACTTATTTAAGGGTGTAATTAAAGGAATACTGATACTATACCTTCAGAGGGGAAAAAAGAAAGAAAGAAAAAAATCTGCTAATGTTATTTTTTCAGATCAGCTTACATAAATCTTAATTAACTTTTAAAGCATGCACTTGAATGAGAATAAAAATGTTACTTCACCAATTGGAAATAATAGCAGTGAGGAACACCATTCTTTTACATTCTATTTAGATGACTCCTCAGATGATAATTCTTCAGTGGCTCTGGAATTGTAACATGTGACAATGAATCAACTGCCATAGAACATAAAAGGTATGAAAAATGTATGATGTCAAAAGTGTTAGTGAAAATTTATTTTAATTACAGTGCATCATTCATATAAGGATATGAATAAGGATATGGTGGCAGAGAACTGCATCGCCGAATAAGCCATCAATTAATGTCAGACTACATGACTTGGCACTACAGGGCAGGGCTTATCAAACTGCTGCATTGGCCTTCTGTCTCAGGGCACTCAATCAGTGTCATTTGAACAGTGAAGGAAACAACGTATGTCTGCTCATTCTGTCAGGAGATTATTTTAGGAGAAATTTCCACATGAAAGTTCAGTTATGCAATGCTGTTCATTCATTATCCACTCATGTTAGATAAATTAAAGGATAAAGATAAATTGTCAAGAGATGAATTTACTTTTTAAGAGAGAACTAAAAAGGGATAATTTCATAAGCAGATGCCAGATATATGTGGAAAATGAAGACAGGCAACTCCAGCATTTCCTTGTGTGACATGGGTGATTTAAGTGATTTAGAACTTATTATACTAGCTCTAGTGCAGGCTCTTGCAACTGGATTGGTGACCTTGGAACCTTGTGTGAATGCCAGAAATTCCGGGGGATGCATACAAAATTGGTGCTGTGGTTGCAGCTCCAATGCCAATAGATGTGTCTCAATTACAAGGGTGCTAAAGCTGCTGAATTAAACACTGTTTAAATCTATTTTGCCTAAAACAAGCATACTTTCATCATTAATATGTGAATTGCAGTTGGTAAATAGAAGGAAACAGAATAATTTTCTGCAGAATCTCTTTGAAAGTGTACCATTGTCTATTAAAATATAAGTATGACATAGTGGGGTACAATATCTAGGGAGACAATAAGGAATTGAAACTGTTTCAGTTTGAACATCAGGAAAATTTCAGCATGTTTATGGCTATTTGTAATTGATTCTTGAAGATACAAATACACATTGCATTGAAAGAACTGTATCAACCCAAGTAATGAGTATTTAAAATGATATGTTTAAATTCCCTGTGCATATGTCTTGTAGAAAATGTGTTAAATGAGTAATAAGATTTTTTTCACAGTATTTTAACAAAATATATCCTAAATTCATAAGTTTATAACTGGATAGCATTTTTCTTCCAATTCTCCTTCCTTTCCAAAAAATATAGTCATAGGATCAGTAAACAAAATGGGGTGTAAAGTAAAATGTGCTTTCTTAATTCATTTATATAGAAATATCATTACAGTGACATTATTTAAAGTTTTAAGCATTATCAAAAGTGATGAGAGCATAATTACTGAAGAGTGCTGTTTAGAGTAGAATTTAGATTAGATATTTCAAAACTGTTTATTGAAGTATTTATATTTTACATTTTAAGTGATTTGAAAAAACAAGGATGTTATTTTACTGTTGTGCTGTAAGGCTCCATGCATTTTATAACTCATATTTAATTTCAGATATAAATAAGCTTTGAGCAGATTTGTTGGGAAACACAAGTGCAGGGGAGAAAAACTGCTTACATGTGTGCTTGCCATTTTGACAAAAAACAACACAGTGTAGGGATAACAGATAAATGAATGGTAGATTCACACCCTATTAGCAAATAGAAGTCAGCATCCTTAATTTATAATTTCATATTAATTGAAATGAATGCAAATAAGCAATTATTAATGAGGCTAAAGTGCACTTAATTAATTCTCTTTAATGCATTTCTTGAAAGTTATATCTGTAGCCCCTTATATTATGAAATAGTGTTAAATTGTATATTTTGCAAGTAATTTAGCATATACTTTATTGGAAACCACTGCTGTTCAAACAGATAAATAAATATAAAGTTTGGAATGTTTTGCTTCCGCTAAAATAAAACAATGACATTGACGACACTCAGAATCTGCAAAACTACTGCATTTGGAGGAGAGGGGTTGACTTAACTAACTTGATAGTTACAATACAGGCTGTTGTTCAATACTAGTGATTTTTATTTGTAAGTTGATATCATTTTACACAATGACAAATATTTCAAAAACAAATGTTTTTCTAATAAAGTGAGAACAGTTGTAAATGGACATTATCAATTTTGAATATGCAAAACATAACAAAGAAGGTGACAATTACATTTATCTAAAGTGTTCTCAAAAATTGAGAATAGACGTCCAAGAACAGAATGAGCTCAAGATTATGCTGCTCTTGTTTCAGTAAATTATTAATTTCATCATACCTGCAGTCTCAACTTGGTATTATGCAATTTCTTCCAGTAATGAAATGTGAAGACTCTCCTACATAGACACTGATTTTCCAACCCAGAAGATGTTGCTGCTGATGAAGAAAAGATAAGTGCCAAAGAACAAGTGGCATACTACTTACAGAGGCAGAGGTGCTGATATATTGTTGGTATGAAAGTCCACTAGTATGGCAACTTCTTATTGTTAAATGTGGCATGTCTCAAAAATTTTGTAGTGACTCCCTTACATATTAAGATTCGTTCACTTGAGTAATATTTAATAATGCTTTGTTGTTCCAACTTCCACAGCTTGTCACAATTTCAACAGTAATTATTATGTATGTTGCACTTTAACATAAGGTACATAATGAATGAGCAATACCTCTCAAAGGAGTTCACAAGAGTAGCTGTAAGCATTTTATATATATATATTTTTTTTGAGATAATATTCCATAGTAAAATTATATTTCAACATCCTAGAGATAATATTTAACTTAGCATACAGATGCAAACATCCATTTTAATATGTACTTTTGCATGATTTTACTTGTTGCAATGTGCAACGCTTTGCATTATTTAAGAACCCAGTGTTTAACATTAAGTGAACTTCATTTTAATTTTTTTTCTTAGTAATAACATAAATCAAGGGATTTGTCAGAATTTGTGCAATAATGTCTTGTTGTACAGCTTATAGCAGTGTGTGCAATGTAGGATATCATAAATGGTTTTATATGTATGAAAATATAATCCATCTGTCCGTCCATCTGTCTTGTCTGTCTGCCTGCCTGCCTGCTTGCCTACCTACCTACCTACCTACCTACCTACCTACTTAACTATTTGCCTGCCTGTCTGTCTGAAATACCCACTAACCTTTGGTAAAAATTTAATTATTCATCGTCAATTGCTATAGTGTAATATATTGAATTGAATATAATGAATGATGCAATTGAGGCCATTAAGCTAATGGCCATTTGACTTTTAGAGAAAGTGGCCAAGGCAGGAAATAATAGGCTGCTGGCCCTGCCTAATTTTGCACAGGCAATACAACCTCCCAGCTGTGCTATGTCCTTTGTGGCAAAGTTATTTATTGCATTAGACCATGGCCAATAGAATCAGCAAAGTGAAGAAGTATGATTTTTGCTTAGATGCTGAAGATTTATCCTTATCATTAGAAACTTCCATGTAAATTAGGTAGATTTGTGCTTCTTTTTGCCATCCTGGTACAGCTTACGAAATATTTTGCAATAATTACCATTCAGCAGTATGTAAACTTGTAGTTGATATATAAAATAGAAGTATGGTATTTTATTAGTCTAGTGAGAAAACACACTTAGCTCTCAACATGTAGGGGTTGAGATGCCATGTAACATATAATTTTCTAGTGTTTTATCGTGAGAATAAGCTTAAAGACTATATCCTGTTAAACAACAGAGTTATTAAGGCTTACATATGATATACTAATAAGAATCTCACATATGATTTACACAATTTAACGTTTAGTTAAGGTTTAATGCCAAAATTTATGTTAACTGTTGTTACAGAGCATTTTTACAATTTGCTTTAAATATTTCCCTTTGTTATATGTAATGTACAACATTCTGAATCTATATGAAGTAGAACTTTATATTTACTGCATTTATCCCATGCCAAGTACTAACTATATGGTCAAGATGGTGAATAGAATGATTTAAAGTAATGTAAGCTCATGCAACTTGACCAGGCAGAATTCAATTCTGCGACATTTCTCTTGCAGCTCATTAGGGCCAATGCCCTAACCATAGAGTGCCACGGTGGTGGTCTTTGAAAATTACATCTTATATGCACAATAAGAAATCACTGAGTAAATCTAAAAAAAAAAGAAGAAGAAGAAGAAGAAGAAGAAGAAGAAGGAAGAAGGAAGAAGAAAGAAAGAAAAGAATGTTTCAAAAAGTGCCCTGATATAAGAAACATACATATGCTGTAGTTCAGTAAATCTTACAAATAGACCCAGTACTTTTAGCATTATAGCAACAATGTTTAGATAAGTTAAGAACCTAATTCCTCTCATCCATATCGAAGTATTGCAGTGCATTTATATGTGTCATGTGTGAAATAGATTATAATTCCTGAATTAGTATGTGAGCATTAGATGTAATTTATGGCATAGCTGCCTTTAAAGTGCGTCTCTTTTAAAACTATAGACAACTTAGGTCTTTACAATGTTAATGTTATCTGGAGGATGGGATGTTATTTTTGTACAGTATAATCATTGCTATAACACTTTATATTGGTATCTCTGTGTGCTTTAAATAAAATGACATGTATTGTTGTTTGTTGTACTACATTTTCATTGAGAGGTTTATTTACTTACATTTTTACACTCTTCATTACCTACGAAGACTGTTTACATTTTTAGGTTATGTATAGGCTATGTACAAAAAATAGCATTACATTTTACTTCATATATCCTTCCTAAATCTGCTTAGAATTGCCATAAAAAGACGAGTTACTGTCAGAGGTTAAAAATGAACTTTCTGGTGCAATCTCATATAATGGATGGGTGGTATAAGAAATCATGTCTATTGGGTACTTGACAGGATTATCTCACTATTTATATAATTTGTTTTACTTGTAGTTTCTAACAGTATATTGTAAACAAGCAACCTTGCCCCAAAAGTAACTGAGTAGAAAGCATGTTCTTAGTTCACCACACAAAAGGAAATGAACTGTTAAGTAGCAATGTAACACATTAAGGAAAAGGGAATTTAATGAGAAAAGGCATGTGCTTTTAATAGTATAAGTTTTGCATGCATTCCCAACTGTATAAGCAAAATATTTCTTAGAGGTGGGGCTAGTGTCCATTGTATCAGGTTTTGCTTGCAAAGGAAGTGCAATCTTATTGGTATCCGTTGTATTGCAAGGCGAGTGTGATGAGATGCCTCTTTTTCTTTCTATTTTTCTTCTTTTTTGCAAAGAGCCTTTCTGTGAAAAAAGTTTCCCCTTTTAGTACATTTCTTTAGTTCTGAGCATGAATACTTGTTAATTTTGGTTGCGAACAATAGCTAATGTTGTCTTTAAGGATGCCATGTATTTCTTCAGAACTTCAAATTCTGTTGTTTTGGGAATTTGCTTAAAAGCACCCAAAGACTTGCAAGCAATTTTATCTTTTGGTTCAAATAGGGGAACAGAACAGTTGCGACTTTCTTGTTTGTTCAATTGGGCTGGTATTACCTCCTTTTCATTGGGTTTAAAAGTGCTAGTAATCTTAATTGTTTATTAAGCACTAGCAGGTTGAACAGTTAATAAAGAATAAACTCCCTGTTATAAAAAATGATCTGATGTATAAATTATGTTAAAAGTTTCCAAGGTTACTTTAAAATGCATGCATATTATTGTGAAATATATATTATTAAAAGATATTGTCATATAAGTTACAGAATTGGAAACCTATCAATGTCATATCTGTTTATTTCTGTTCTGTACATAATTTGCTAGTGGATGAAATAATATGCTGAAATCTTTTTGATGTTCTTCACAATGATTGTATGTTTATTTATCTCATGTTAGACGATTTAATTAATATCTCATTCAAATTAAACTTCTCATTCATTGTACAGATCATGTTGCATTTGAAAAAAACTAGCATTATAAAATTGCACTTAATTAATAATTGGTAACACATTTTCGCGTTCCCAAACTCAAATATATGTTCTTCTGAACACTGTACATTTATTACGATAAATTACAGGTGAGCAATGAAAACAGTTGTTTCGTCAACGTCAGATTAAGTTAACCAATAAATTTTTTATCATGTTCGTATTTATTTCTCAAAAGAAAGCCCCAGATTAAGTTAACCAATAATTTTTTTCATGTTCGTATTTATTTCTCAAAAGAAAGCCAATCTCTCATTCGGTTGCGGAGTTCGGGTCTCTCCGCTGTAGCTCGGGACTGGCCAGCCCCTCGAGCAGCAAGAGATTCCTCCAGCAGCTCATTCCAATACTGCCAGAGATTGCAACACTAGCAGTATATTCACCTTGTAACGTCAAGTGAGAAAATATGCCTGGTTGCCATGGCAATCATGAATTTTGGAGGTGGATGTGGATGCGAGCGAACCTTTCCGCGTTCGGCAGTGTTCCCAACACAATGCAGGAATTTGTTCAGATTTGTTTGGTCTATTTTAGAAAAAATAATGTTGGTAAAGTAGTAGGGCTTGCCGCCTAATGTGAGTCATAAAGTTGTTTATAGCGGTCTATATTGTGTAATTTTTCTTAAGTGATTAGTGATTACTATTTGTGCAACGTGAAGTTTATATTTGATGGTTATTATTATTTAACAGATTAGTAATGAATCCAACAAACGACTTGGTGCGGTTCCATACTCCAGGCACCCTTTTCTTTGTGGAAAAATTATGATATACGTGACTGTTAATGTTGGTAAACCAACACCAGCGTTGTGTTTAGAAAAACTTTGCAGTGGGACAAGTTGAAAAACTTAGACCAGGAAATTTAAATCTCGTAGGTATGAAGAATATAAATGGGTGTGTGGTAGGTAATTCATTTTACCAAAAATTAGACTGTTGGCCGTGTTAGCTTATGCGCGTTGTAAAGGGCACTTGGAACAACGTGGCGGACAACATAACTGGGCATTCCGAAAACATAAAGCTTCTCTAGAATGTTTAAGTAATTGTGTCGGATTAAACAAGCTAGGGGGAAAAAAATAGCAAAATTGCAGGAGCACTTGGGGAAAGTTTACGATTATATACTGCAAAATACAATGAGAATATTAGGCTTAATAGACCTTTCATGCAATATCCAATTAGGGTTGCATTGCATTTAAACAAACAAGAGATTGTTTTCGAGGTCATAATGAAAGCAAGAACTCCTTAAATAATGGGAATATTAAAGAACTTTTACATTCATAAATCGAAGGAAGTCCCATAGAATTTCAAAATTACTATTTAAACATAAAATCTGTTTTTGCAGGGCATTGAAAAAAATCCCAAATGAAATTTGAGTCTATCTTTATTAGGGCTCTGCTAATGATGAAATTAAGGACGCACAAATTTTCTCTGTGCAAGTAGACGACACTATTGATATTTCTCTCTCTCTCTCTCTCTCTCACACACACACACACACACAAAACAGTGCTCTTGTGAATTCTTGTGGAAATATAATTGAAAGATTTTTGGGCTTCCATGACGGTAGTGAAGATCGTACTTCACCCGTACTTTTTCAATTACTTGATGACTCATCAGAATTTGATTATAAAACTAAAATTGTGGAATTAAGTTATAATGGTGCCGCAGTTATGATCGGTCATTTAAACGGCCAGTAAAAAAATGTGAAAGATGTTGCACCCCAAGCAATCTTTGATTACTTGCGCATATACTTCTTAATCTAGTTTTACGACAAAGTTGTGATAGAAATCAGAAGTGCCCCCCCCCCGTTTTTTTAAAATATAAATGGGAAACCAGGTTTCTTCCATTCTAGTAAACGGTCTTCCGTTCTTGATACAGATGACGGAAGACGTATATTCACAGGAACAGACACTAGGTGATCCTCTGTTTCGCAGACTTATAGGTAGTAATAATTAAGTGGAACGGAATGATAAATATATTTTAACAAATTTTGAAAATTGGTGATTTAACATTATTCGTCAGGCTGAGGGATTCATAAATAAGTTTGGGAACTTGAATTTGCGTTCTTGGTTTTTGCTTTTAAAAATATTTTATATGACTCATATCTTCCACAATATATTGCAAAAGAAATCGTTAGATATTGGATTCTGTGCAAGCATGATTCACAGTATACAATAGATGCTTATTGCTCAAACAATTCGCATTTGAAGCTTTAAATATTTCACAGTTGTGCTATCCAAAACAAATTCCAGAAACAGAATGCTTAAGAAACGAACTTACGTTGCTCTGTCAAGATAAGGATTAGGAGGGTGTCAATCTCAAAGCATAATTGATGTCTTTAAAAGATAATTAATGACGTCTTAACTGATGCATGCAAACTGTTCAGCCTTGCTCTTACAATTCCGTCCACTAGTTGTTCTGTAGAGCGAAGTTTCTCATGTTTAAGGAGAATCGAAACTTATTTCCGAAACGGATTGACATCATTGGCTATTTCCATTCACAAGGATGTACTGAAGAAAACTCGACCCTTCTACGAAGATATCATAGATTAAAAACAGAAAAATGGGCTTGATAACATTAAGGTGAGTCTTATTTAATTACTAAGTATCACAAGTAACGAACAGTAGCGAACTCCCTTTCCAATATTTTATCATGATATAGTGAATGATATCTCTCTGGTATTTCTCGTCCGGTTCCCTCCCGTTCACAGTTTAGCCTCGCTCTCACGGCTTGTATAGTTGCCATTCTGTACTCATACGCTATCAGAGGCTGCCTATGAATAATAATAATAATAATAATAATAATAATAATAATAATTATTATTATTTCTACGAATGAGGATATTTGGCGAGACACCTGTTTAATTTATTCAAAGCCGTCACTGCATAAAGCAATAAAATAGTTTCAAATGCTGCAAATTTAAAAAGAATATGTATTAATAATCAGAACTAGAAAATTTATAAGTATAAAACGGGAGAATGTTGGAAGAGTAAGAGGTATTTTGTACCATAGTGTTTTTAAAATATTGTAAATTTCCAAAAATAAGCACTTGCACTAATTTATACACAGAAAAAGAAGGGGACAAGGGACAAAAGCAAAATCAGCATTTAAAACATTTCAATACCTATATGGAAAATTTGCACTTAAAAATATATCAGTGTAAAGAGTGAGAAAGGGAAAGCAGGGAAAAAATGGAAAGAAGCTTTTTGTGCTCTACAGCATTCAATTGGAAACTTCCATTATATTTTAAATTTAAATTTTAAACCATATCAATATAAGAGATTTAAAATGAACATTTTACGCTCAAGAGCACAAAATATTTATTTACTTTTTGTATATTGCTATTTCATACAAAAGAATATGTATAACATTGAGTGAGAGAATGTTTGAGGAGATTGAATAGACGCAATTTATACCATGAAGTATTAAATTGCTTTCTGTGTAATTCAAATTTACACATAAAAGAATTTCAATAAATAAAAAGAAATAAATATTTTGTAACCCAAAATATTAAATTAATTTTTGTTACACATTTCAAAATTATATATAATTGTTTGTGGGTAAATAGAGAGAGAGAAGCTGGAGGGCGAAGGGAAAGATAAGATTTCTATTCGAAAGCATTAATACAAATTTTCCAAATATGCATATGATTATCATTAACAAAGGTGAAAGAGTGAGAAAATGGAAGAAGAATAGAGGTATATTTTGTACCTTAACCCTTTGCGCCGCATATGGTGTTAGCTATTTGCTCTCCAAGCACGCTTGTGGGATTGGAATTTTGATTTGTTTCTACAGATGTTAAACTAAAAGTGACTTATATACCTATGTTTGATAAAGTTTAGTTAACTGTCATTAAACTGGCGTGTTTTGAATAATATTTGTATTGCATTTCAGCAGATTACAACCTAGACTGTCATCCCCTTTAGAGGAATGTAAATTGATATGTGAGCACCTCATGAAACAAAAATTTTCCAATTTCACACAACTAAAAATAAGACTGTGGTCACTTTAAGGTATTAAAACTAAATTTAAAAAATATGTTCTACATAGCTGAAATAATTTAAATAATTGCAGTAACAATGCCCTTGTACTCACCCCTATAAAGTTTACACCCCGGCCGTTTAGTAGTGAAGAGTGATGCTAGTCACAAAATCTTGTATACATATTCAGATGCACAATATAACCATGTACATACACTTAGGTTTATTAATGCTTTCCTATATACACAGAACTTAGTTTTGAATGTGCACCCTTTTGTCCTGGTGGTAACTAAGAAAGCATTCAATTCTACACAATGCAATGTCACACTGTTTGCATTTGTATTGTGACTTTAGGCCACGACAATTATGCTTTTTTTTTAAACCTACACAAAAAACATGTATTCACATTACCTTATATTTTCACGGAGGTGTGAAAAGAGCACTTGGTGCAGGGGTAGAAGGTAGGCTACGCTGAAATCCCGTGGGTTTACGTGACGTAAAGCCTGCGATCAGCTGTTGCACTAAATTCCGTTTGTAGTTCAGAAGCCTATTGCCATGAGCTGTTGAAGCAGGTATTTGAAATGTTATGCATTATAAAACTATTAACAATAGCTACATTCACTACGAAATGAAACGAGTATTTCCACCATTTTTGTAGGGCCGGCCGACACCATAAAATTCCCTCCGCCATGTCAACTCTTGTCGTATTACTGGTATAGTGCATTATTGTTTTTTTTTTGTTTTTTTTTCCCTGCCACTGTTCCTTTCTGCCTTCCCATTTGTTCTTGGATCAGAATTAGTAGATAACAAAGAACGTCCTTATCATACCAGACAACAGCAGTCATGTCCCTATGTTGCAATTTGCAAGATTCGCCCCGTTTTAGTTTCAGTTGTTTCGGCTTTGAAAATTCTTTCGACCAGTCTTTCCTATCTGCACAAGCTGTACCACACGCGTATAGTTTCCTGTTCAAAAGTAAGTTCATTAGCTTTGTGGACCTAAAAAAATAATCAAAGTACACGTGATGCCACAACCCCGTATATTTGTTCATATAAGTGTAGAATCACTTGTTTTCCAAGTAGAAGATCGCTGTTTCACGCCTCTTTCTTCCCCAGGTAGATTTCACAGTCTAATAAATATCCATTGTTACTATCTGCAATACCCCCATACCTTTATACCCCATTTGTTGATTTAGCAGGCATACATTGTTTTAGAAAAAAGCGACCTTTGAAGCCTATCATCCGTTCAACAGAGAATTCGCGATTTGGTTTATAGACATCGGCAAACTTCCTAATTATGTGTAATGTTCCTGTAATGTGTAAGAATCTTCCCCTAATTCTGGCTTTGCAAATTCGTCGTTCAGAAGTAGGTATTGTAATATGTTTTGAAAGCGAAGCAAGGTCCATCGCCTGTCTTACAATTGGGCACAATCAAAAATCCCCATATATACACCAAAATAGCTAAATATGCCTGAACTTCCCTTGAATTTGTGTCCTCCCATTTTGAAGTGTTCTTTTTAGCTTCTATTTGAGTGGCATATCTGTTGGTTTCCTTCGCAATAAGAAGAATTGAATTTATAAAAAGTTCGAAATAAGCTATATCTGCACTCCCTGAACGGTTTTCATGTTTGGCATCTGTGGGGAATGAAAATTGTTTTAATACACTGAAAATCAAATTGGAGGTCCCTTGTACAGGAACGTGTTTGGTTTTAGTCCGCCTTTGATATGTTTCTGCTTCGTGCTCTATCTGTTCAACACATTCACCGTCACTGTCACTTTGTTCCTTATCATTGTCTTCCACTAACTCGCTTAACCAAGTCGCATGGGAACTACTTTCGCGAAGTATTTCGTCTTGTGTTACCAATCTTTATTCACTACAGCGTTTTCTAGCCCGTGATGCACTTAGAGCGTCCTCGCATCATACTGATCCAGCTAGAAAATACATCATGAAAATGCTTACTAAGCCCTCTGAACGCAGCTCTGACTATCGTAATTTATGGCTTGTAATTCCACCCTGGCATGTTGGAATCACTTGTTTAGAGTAGTAGGAGTGTGTTTATATCATCACACGCCCAGAAAGTTGAAGTAAGCATAAACAGAAACTACGAGAAAGGATAAGCAAGATTACTGCGTTTTACTACCTTGTGCGCAGCAAATCATTGAGCGTTTCACTAGTATGCTAATCATTAAATTAACTTTTTCTTTTTATTGGAAATTTATATAAGAATGTATAACCAAAGAGAGAGGAGGGCAAGCATGAAAAATTATTTTGTACCCCAAAGCATTAAATTAAACCATGTTTATATACTGTAAATTCATATATAAGCAGATTTCAATAAATAGAAAGAAAGGATAGGAAAGGAGTGAATCAATGTACGTTCTAAAATTTTTCTTTATATTGAAATATAAAGAGGCTTAAAAGTATATAAATAAAGAGGGAAAGGGACAGACAATGGAAGAAGAGAAGAGGATTTTTGTATGTTAGTGTATTAAATAAAATTTTTCGTTATAGTGATAAAAGTATAAAAACTTTTCTGTAAATAAAGAGGGAAAACGTTGGGAGTTAGGTAAGGGAGCTTTTTGTACCCTGAAGCATTGATATTAAAATTTGCAGTAATTGCAAAATTATATATAAAACCACATGTAGAGGGGGAGAAAGAGAGAAGATACAGAGAAAAAATGAAAGAACCTTTTTACTCAGGAGCATTAGATTAACATGTTTCCATATTATGAAAATTGTATATGAAAGAATACCAATTTAATAAAAAGGAAAGGGGAGCAGTAAAATGAGCATTTTGTACCCCTACAACATGAAATAAAGGCTTTCCCTATATTGTAATTTACATACAAACGTGTATCTATAAATTGGGAGAGAGGGAGAGAGAAATAAAATGGAATGAGAAGAAAGAAAAAGTTGTACCCTATGTTATTAACATAAAACTTTTTTATACTGCATATTTACATAAAAAGACAAATCAATTGTGAGAGAGAGAGAGTGAAGAGAAGGAGGGAGACTTTTAAATTAAAATTTCTTTATGTATTGCAACTTTATGTATAAATGCATAATTATAGGTAGACATATAACCAGTGGGAAAGGTATTTTGTACCCTGTAGCATTAAATTGAAGTGTATTGTAAGTTTTACACATAAATGTATAACAAACAGTAGGGGTGAGAGAGAGAGGGGGGTATGCATGCATTGGAACAATAGAAACGAGCATTATGTATTCTAAAGCAATAAATGAAAATCTTCCATACATTGCAAATTTACATAAAAAGCATATGTGTAAATAAACTGGTTGGGGAGAAGGGAAGGAAAAAGAAAAATTCTACCCTATAGAATTGAATTAAAATGTTTATGAATTGCAAATTTAAATATAAACCCGTATCAGTAGTTAGGTAGGTAGAAATTAATGAAAATGTAAAATTTTTGATGTAATGCATGAAATAAATGTTTTCCATTCATTGCAAAGTTGCATACCAAAAAATAGAGGGAAAGAAACTGGAGAAAGAAGAGAAAAATTATGATCACTAAAGCAATAATTAAGAATTTTCTTTTTATTTCTAATTGACTCATAAAAGTATATCAATAAGACATGATACATAGATTGAACAAAACTTTTATGGTTATTAGGGCAATAACATTATATCTATCAATGTGACGGTGAGAGAGTTAAAGTGGGGAAAGAAGTAAAACGATTTTGTACCTTAAAGGATTCAATTAAAAATTTCCATAAAGTAAAAAATATATGAAAACTGGTATATTCAACTAGAAAGAGGGAGATGGAGAGCATGGAGGGAAACAGGGAAAAGAAATTTTACTTAAAGCTTAAATTAAAAGTTCTCAAGTTCAAGTTACATTTAAAAAAATATCAATAAAACTGTTAAAAGCAGAAGGTCCATAGAAAAGGGAAAAAACATTTTTTATTCTAAACAGTTAAATTAAACAATTCCATATGTTGCAAAGTTACTATGAAAGTATGTCTATAGATAAGAGGAAAATGTTGGAAAGAGAAGGAAACAAGCATTTTGTAGCCTAAAGCATTATATTAATATCTTTATACATTCTGTAACCATATTAATGAATGCATATCAATAATAGTAAGAATGAAAGGGAGATAGAAAATGTGGAGGTAGCAGATAAAGAAATATTTTGCACTGAGATGCAAATGAGATGAAAAATAACATTAGATGTGATCATTAAAGTGATTTTAAATATATTAAAGTATATATAAAAACGTATAAATAAATATGAGAGAGATAATTGGATGAGAAAAGGAAAGATGCATTTTGTACACTAAGACAATAAATTGGAAACTTTCATATATTACTATATTACATTAAAGAGCATATGTAAAATAAACACTGAAAAATAGGTTTGGGGTAGAAGGGGAAAAAAGGATATCCTTCCATTAAGGAATGGAAAACTGTTATGTATTATATATTTACATTTTACATATATCTATCAATGAAACGAGAAAAAAGATGGGGGAGGAAAAAAATTTTGTATATAAAGCATTAAATGAAAATGTTTCCCATTTATTGCAATGTTACATAAAAATGCAAATATATAAGTGGGGGGAGAGAGAGAAGGCAAATTTTTTTTGATTTAAGTAAATAGATAGTGGTAATAGTTATAAGTAAATACTTAGTCGTCTAGTAGTAAGTAGTTTGTGCTGGTGGTAGTAGTAATAGCAAGTAGTTAGTACTAGTGAAGAGTTTGTGATAGTAGTTAGAAAGCAGTTAGTGGTGGTAGTAAGTAGTTAGTACTGGTAGTAAGTAGTTAGTAGTAGTAGGTTAGTATTAAGTAGTTAGTAGGTAGCAGTAGTAGTAAGTAAAAGATGTAAATAGTAGCAATAGCAATAAGTAGTTAGCAGCAGTGGTAGTAATAGTAAGTATTTAGTTGTAGTAGTAGTACTAAGCATTTAGTTGTAGTAGTAGTTGCACTAAGTAGTTAGTAGTAGTAGTAGTAGTAGTAGTAGTAGTAGTGCTAGGTAGTTAGTAGTAGTAGTAGTAGTAGTAGTAGTAGTAGTAGTAGTAGTGCTAGGTAGTTGTAGTAGTAGTAGTAGTAGTAGTAGTAGTGCTAAGAAGTTAGTAGTAGTAGTAGTAGTAGTAGTAGTAGTAGTAGTAGTAGTGCTAAGAAGTTTATACTAGTAGTGCTAAGTAGTTTATACTTGTAGTGCTAAGTAGTTAGTAGTAGTAGTTCTAAGTACTTAGTAGTAGTTCTAATTAAGTAGTAATAGTGCTAAGTAGTTAGTAGTAATAGTGCTAAGTAGTTAGTAGTAGTTGTGCTAAGTAGTTAGTAGTAGTACTAAGTAATTAGTAAAAGTAGGACTAAGTATTTAGTAGTAGTTGTACTAGGTAGTTAGTTGTAGCAATAGTGGTGCTAAGTAGTTAGTAGTGATAGTCCTAAGTAGTTAGTAGTAGTAGTAGTAGTAGTAGTAGAAGTAGTAGTAGTAGTAGTGCTTAGTAGTAGTAGTAGTAGTAGAGCTAGGTAGTGAGTAGTAGTAGTGCTAAGTGGTTAGAGGTAATGCTAAGTAGTAAGTATTTGTAGTAGTGCTAATTAGTTAGTATTAGTAGTAGTTGTAGGTAGTTAGCAGTAGTGGTGCTAAGTAGTCAGTAGTAGTGCTAAGTAGGTAGTAGTAGTGCTAAGTAATTAGTAGTAGCAGTAGTAGTGCTAAGTAGTTAATAGTGGTAATGCTAAGTAGTTAGTGGTGGTAATGCTAAGAAGTTAGTAGCAATAGCAGTACTAGTAGTTAGTAGTGTTAGAGCTAAGTAGTTAGTAGTAGACTAAGTAATTAGTGGTAGCAGTGCTAAGTATTTAGTATTAATAGTGCTAGGTATTTAGTAGTATTACAACTAAGTAGTTTGCAGTAGTAGTAGTACTAAAAAGTAAGCAGCAGTAGTAGTAGTACTACTAAGTAGTTAAAAGCAGTAGTAGTACTAAGTAGTTAGTAGCAGTAGTAGTACTAAGTAGTTAGTAGCAATAGTAGTAGTACTAAGTAGTTAGAAGCAGTAGTAGTAGTAGCAGCACTAAGTAGTTAGTAGTAGTAGTTAATTATTAGTAGTAGTAGTCGTTAGTAGCAGTAGCAGGAATAGGAGTAGTAAGTCGTTAGTAGCTGCGGATATGTTACTGGGCCGTTAAGAGAAGTAGTAGTAGTACCATGCAGTTAGTACTAGTACTAGGTGGGTGGTAGTACTTAGTAGTTAGTAGTAGTACAACTGAGTAGTTACTAGTAGCACAACTAAGTAGGCAGTAGTAGTAAAAGTTGTAGTGCTAAATAGTTAGTAGTAGTAGTAATACTAAGTATTTAACACTAGCAATAATACTAAGTAGTAAACAGTAGTTGTAAACTACTAAGCAGTTAGTATGAGTAGTGGTAAAAAGCTCTTAGTAGTAATATTAGTAGTATACCAAGTAGTTAGTGGTAGAAGTAATACCAAGTAGTTAATAATAGTATTAAGTACTTAGTAATAGCAATAATACCAAGCAGTTAGTAGAAGTATTACTAAGTAGTTAGTTGTATTATTTGGTAGTAAGTAGTAGTCCTAAGTAGTTAATAGTATTACTATGTAGTTAGTAGTATTAAGTACTTAGTAATAGTACTGAGTATTTAGTATTTGTAGTAGTACTAAGTAATTAGTAGTAGTACTAAGTAGTTAGGTGTAGTAGTACTAAGTAATTAGTAGTGGTAGTACTAAGTAGTTAGTAGTAAGTAGTAGTACTAAGCAGTTAGAAGTAATACTACTTAGTTAGTAGAAGTATTACTAAGTAGTTAGTTGTGTTATTTGGTAGTTAGTAGTACTACCAAGTAGTTAGTAGTAGTAAGTAGGTATTAGTAGCACAAAGCAGTTAGTAGTAGTGGTACTAAGTAATTAGTAGTAGTAGTACCAAGTAGTTAGTGGTAGTGGATAATAGTACCAAATAGTTAGTGGTAGTAGCGATAATACCAAGCAGTTAGTAGTAGTACTATGTGTTACTGGTAGTATTAAGTACTTAGTAATAGTGATAAGCACAAATAGTAAGCAGTTAGTAGAAGTATTACTAAGTAGTTAGTTGTATTATTTGGTAGTTAGTAGTAGTACCAAGCAGCTAGTAGTAGTATTAAGTACTTAGTAATAGTGATAATACCAAGCAGTTAGTGGAAGTGTTACTAAGTAGTTAGTTGTATTATTTGGTAGTTAGTAGTATTACTAAGTAGATATTGGTAGTACTAAGAGTTAGTAGTAGTACTATGGAGTTAGTAGTAGTATTAAATACTTAGTAATAGTACTGAGTATTTTAGTATAGTAGTAGTATTAAGTAATTAGTAGCACTAAGTAATTAGTAAAAGTAGTATTAAGTAGTTAGTAGTAGTACTAAGTAGTTAGAAGTAATACTACTTAATTAGTAGAAGCATTACTAAATAGTTACTTGTATTATTTGGTAGTTAGTAGTAGTAGTAGTACGAAGTAGTTAGTGGTAGTAGTGATAATACCAAGCAGTTGGTTTAGTACTATGTAGTTAGTAATAGTATTAAGTACTTAGTAATAGTGATAATACCAAGCAGTTACTAAGTAGTTAGTTGTATTATTTGGTAGTAAGTAGTACTAAGTAGTTAGTAGTAGTACTATGTAGTTACTAGTAGTATTAAGTACTTAGTTATAGTAGTGAGTATTTAGTATTTGTAGTAGTACTAAGTAGTTAGGTGTAGTAGTACTAAGTAGTTAGTAATGGTAGTACTAAGTAGTTAGTAGTAGTAATACCAAGTAGTTAGTATACTAATACTAAGTAGTTAGTATAGTAGTACTAAGTAGTTAGAAGTAATACTACTTAGTTAGTAGAAGTATTACTAAGTAGTTAGTTGTATTATTTGGTAGTTAGTAGTAGTACCAAGTAGTTAGTAGTTGTACTAATTAGATAGTAAAAGTAGTACTATGGTGTTCGTAGTAGTACTAAGTAATTAGTAGCAGTACTAAGTAGTTAGAAGTAATACTACTTAATTAATAGAAGTATTACTAAATAGTTAGTTGTATTATTTGGTAGTTAGTAGTAGTAGTACCAAGTAGCTAGTGGTAGTAGTAGTACTAGTAGTAGTATTAAGTACTTAGTAATAGTGATAATACCAAGCAGTTAGTAGAAGTATTACTAAGTAGTTAGTTGTGTTATTTGGTAGTAAGTAGTAGTACTAAGTAGTTAGTAGTAGTATTAAGTACTTAGTTATAGTACTGAGTATTTAGTATTTGTAGTAGTACCAAGTAGTTAGTAGTTGTACTAATTAGATAGTAAAAGTAGTACTATGGTGTTCGTAGTAGTACTAAGTAGTTAGAAGTAATACTACTTAATTAGTAGAAGTATTACTAAATTGTTAGTTGTATTATTTGGTAGTTAGTAGTAGTAGTAGTAGTAGTACTAGTAGTAGTATTAAGTACTTAGTAATAGTGATAATACCAAGCAGTTAGTAGAAGTATTACTAAGTAGTTAGTTGTGTTATTTGGTAGTAAGTAGTAGTACTAAGTAGTTAGTAGTAGTATTAAGTACTTAGTTATAGTACTGAGTATTTAGTATTTGTAGTAGTACCAAGTAGTTAGTAGTTGTACTAATTAGATAGTAAAAGTAGTACTATGGTGTTCGTAGTAGTACTAAGTAATTAGTAGTAGTACTAAGTAGTTAGAAGTAATACTACTTAATTAGTAGAAGTATTACTAAATTGTTAGTTGTATTATTTGGTAGTTAGTAGTAGTAGTAGTACTAGTAGTAGTATTAAGTACTTAGTAATAGTGATAATACCAAGCAGTTAGTAGAAGTATTACTAAGTAGTTAGTTGTGTTATTTGGTAGTAAGTAGTAGTACTAAGTAGTTAGTACTACTACTCGGTCAAGATTAGTCGGGATAGGTCGGGTAGGTCAATGTCGGTCGGGATAGGTGAAGGTCGAAGTCGGTGAAGGTCGGTCGGGATAGGTGAAGGACGCTCGTGATAGGTGAAGGTCGGGTTCGGTGAAGGTCGCTCGGGCTAGGTGAAGGTCGGTCTGGATAGGTGCAGGTCGGGTTGGTCCAGGTCGCTCGGTATAGGAGAAGATTGCTCGGGATAGGTGAAGGTCGGTCTGGATAGGTGAAAGTCGGGCTTGGTCAAGATCGCTCAGGATAGGTCAATGCAGCTCGGGATAGGCGAAGGTCGGGCTCGGAGAAGGTTGGTCGGGACAGGTCATGGTAAGTTGGTGAGACCAAGGTCGGCAGGGCCAGTTCAAGATCAGAAGAATACGGTGTGGACCAGCTCAAGGTCAGGCTATGTCAATATTGGCCGGGTTGGATAAAGGTCATTTCAAGGTCGTCCGGGGTAGGTGAAGGCCAGGCGAAGGTCAAGGTCAGGCTTATGTCAAGGTGAGGTGAAGGCCAGGCGAATGTCAAGGTGAGGTGAAGGCTCAGGCCAGGTGAAGGTCAAGATCAAATGAAGGTCAAGGTAAGGTGAAGACCAGATGAAGGCCAATGTCAGGTGAAGGTCAAGGTCAGATGAAGTCCAAGTGAATGTCAAGGCTCACTAGGTCAAGACCAGTCAGGCCTCCTAAGTCAATGGAAGGCCAAGGAGGTTAATGTCGGGCAACGTAGGTCAAGGTCAGGCCACCCAGGTCAAGGCCAGGCCAACTGGGCAAGTAAGGCCTACAAGGTCAAGGCCAGGTCTACTATGTCAAGGTCAGGCCACCCAGGTCAATGCAGGACCAACTAGGTGAAGGTGAGGACTGCTAGGTCAAGTCCAGGCTAACCAGGTGAATGGGAGGCCTACTAGGTCAAGGCCAGGTCTACTGGTCAAGGCCTGGCCAACTAGGTCAAGGCCTGGCCCCTAGGTCATTTCCAGGACTCCTAGATCTAGGCATGGCCTCCTAGGTAAAGGCCAGGCCATCTAGGTCAATGCCATGCCTACTAGGTCAAGGTCAGGCCCCTGGTCAAGGCCAGACCAACCAGGTGAAGGTGAAGCCCCCTAGGTCAAGCACAGGCAAACTAGGTCAAGGTCAGACCCCCTATGTCAAGGCCAGACCAACTAGATCAAGGTCAGGCCCCCTAAATCAAGGCCAGGCCAACTAGGTGTAGGCCAGGCCCCCAGGTCAATACCAGGCCATCTACGTCAAGGTCAAACCTAATGGTCAAGGTCAGTCCCCTAGGTCAAGTCCGGGCCAACTAGGTCAATGTCAGGCCCCCAAGGTCAAGGCCGAGTCCCCTAGGTCAAGGTCGGGCCATCTAGGTCAAGGCCAGGTCCCATAGGTCAAGGCGAGGTCCCCTAGGTCAAGGCCAGGCCCCCTATGTTGAGGTCAGGCCATGTAGGTCAAGGCCAAGTTCCCTAGGTAAAGGCCAGGCCATCTAGGTCAAGGCCGGGTCCCGTAGGTCAAGGCGAGGCCCCCTAGGTCAAGGTCAGCCCCCCTAGGTCAAGGCCAGGCAATCTAGGTGAAGTCCAGGTCCCCTAGGTGAAAGTCAGGCCATCTAGGTCAAGGCCAGGTCCCCTAGGTGAAGGTCAGGGCATCTAGATCAAGGCCAGGTCCCGTAGGTGGAGGTAAGGCCATCTAGGTTAAGGCCAGGTTTCCTAGGTCAAGACCAGGCCGCCTAAGTCAAGGCCAGGCCATTTAGGTCAAGGCCAGGCCATTTAGGTCAAGGCCGGGCCGCCTAGGTTGAGGTCAGGCCATCTAGGTCAAGGCCAGGTCCCCTAGGTCAAGACCAGGCCATCTTAATCAAGAACAGGTCCCCTAGGTCAAGGCCAGGCCCCCTAGGTCAAGGCCGAGTGCCCTAGGTCGAGGTCAGGCATTCTAGGTCAAGGTCAGGCCATCTAGTTGAGGCCAGGCCATCAAGCTCAAGACCAGGTCCCCTAGATCAAGGCAAGACCCCCAAAGTCAAGGCCTAGTGCCCTAGTTCGGGGTCAGGCCATCTAAGTCAAGGTCAGGTCATCTAGTCAAGGTCAGGGCATCTAAGTCAAGGTCAGGCCATCTAGGTCAAGACCAGTTCCCCTATGTCAAGGCCAGGCCCTCAAGGTCAAGGCCGAGTGCCCCAGGTCGAGGTCAGGCCATCTAGGTCAAGACAATGCACCCTAGGTCAAGGTCAGTCCATATAGGTCAACGCCAGCCCCAAAGGTCAAAGCCAGGCCAACGAGGTCATGGTTAGGCTCCCTAGGCCAAGGGCAGGCCACTTGGTCAAGGCCAGGTCCCCTAGGTAAAGGCCGGGTCCCCTAGGTCGAGGTCCGGCAATCTAGGTCAAAGCCAGGTTTCCTAGGTCAAGGCCAGGCCATCTAGGTTAAGGTCAGGCCATCTAGGTCAAGGTGGGCCCCCTAGGTCGAGGTTAGGGCATATAGGTCAAGGCCAGGCCCCCTAGGTAAAGGTCAAGCCCCCTAGGTCAAGGCCCGTCCAACGGTGTCAAGGTCAGGCCCCCTAAATAAAGGTAAGGCAATTTAGGTCAAGGCCAAGTCCCCTGGTGAATGTCAGGCCAGCTAGGTTAAGGCCAGGTCCCCTAAGTCAAGGTCAGGCCATCTAGGTCAAGGCAAGAACAACGAGTACAAGGTGAGGCCCCCTAGGTCGGGGACAGGCCATTTAGATCAATGCCAGGTCCCCTAGGTCAAGGTCAGGCCATCTAGGTCAAGGTCAGGTCCCCTAGGTGGAGGTCAGGCCATCTAGGTCAAGGCCAGGTCCCCTAGGTCAAGACCAGGCCCCCTAGGTAAAGGCCAGGCTCCCTAGGCCAAGGTCAGGTTCCCTAGGTCAAGGCCGTGTACCCTAGGTCGAGGTAAGGCCGCCTAGGTCAAGGCCGGGTCCCCTAGGTGGAGGTCCGGCCATCTAGGTCAAGGCCAGTCCCCCTAGGTCAAGACCAGGCCCCCTATGTCAAGGCCAGGCTCCCTAGGCCAAGATCAGGTTGCCTAGGTCAAGGCCGGGTCCCCTAGGTCGAGGTCCGGCTATCTAGGTCAAGGCCGGGTTGCCTAGGTCCAGGTCAGGTCCCCTAGGTCAAGGCCAGGCTCCATAGGCCAAGGTCAGGTCCCCTAGGTCAAGGCCAGGTCCCCTAGGTCAAGGCCAGGTCCCCTAGGTCAAGACCAGACCCCCTAGGTCAAGGCCAGGCTCCCTAGGTCAATGCCCGGTACCCTAGGTGGAGGTCTGGCCATCTAGGTCAAGGACGGGTCCCCTAGGTGGAGGTCGGGCCATCTAGGTCTAGGTCATGCTCCCTAGGTCAAGGTCAGACTCCCTAGGCCAAGGGCAAGTATCCTAGGTCAAGGCCGGTTCGGCCTCAAGGTCCGGCCATCTAGGTAAAGGCCGGGTCGCCTAGGTCCATGTCAGGTCCCCTAGGTCAAGGCCAGGCCCCATAGGCCAAGGTCAAGTCCGCTAGGTAAAGGCCAGGTCCCATAGGTCAAGGCCAGACCCCATAGGTCAAGGTCAGGCCCCCTAGGTCAAGTCCAGGGCCGCTAGGTCAAGGCCAGACCCCATAGGTCAAGGTCAGGTCCCATAGGTCAAGGCCAGGCCCCATAAGTCAAGGTCAGGTCCCCTAGGTGAAGGCCAGGCCCCCTAGGTCAAGGCCGGGTCGCCTATGTCCAGGTCAGGTCCCCTAGGTCAAGGCCGGGCCCCATAGGCCAAGGTCAGGTCCCCTAGATCAAAGCCAGTCCCCTTAGGTCAAGGCCAGGCCCCATAGGTCAAGGTCAGGTCTACAAGGTCAAGGCCAGGTCCCCTGGCCAAGGCGAAACCCCATAGGTCAAGGTCAGGCCCCCTAGGTCAAGGCTAGGCCCCCTAGGTCATGGCCGGTTCGCCTATGTCCAGGTAAGGTCCCCTAGGTCCAGGCTAGGGTCTCTAGGTCAAGGCCGGACCCCATAGGTGAAGGTCAGCACCCCTAGGTCAAGGCCAGGCCCCATAGGTGAAGGTCACGTCCCCTAGGGCAATGACAGGCCCCCTAGGTCAAGGTCAGGTCTACAAGGTCAAGGCCAGGTCCCCTGGCCAAGGCGAAACCCCATAGGTCAAGGTCAGGCCCCCTAGGTCAAGGCTAGGCCCCCTAGGTCATGGCCGGTTCGCCTATGTCCAGGTAAGGTCCCCTAGGTCCAGGCTAGGGTCTCTAGGTCAAGGCCGGACCCCATAGGTGAAGGTCAGCACCCCTAGGTCAAGGCCAGGCCCCATAGGTGAAGGTCACGTCCCCTAGGGCAATGACAGGCCCCCTAGGTCAAGGCCAGGCCCAATAGGTCAAGGTCAAGTCCCCTAGGTCAAGGCCAGGCCCCGTACGTCAATGTCCGGCCCCATAGGTCAAGGTCAGGTCCCCTAGGTAAATGCCGGGTCCCCTAGGTGAAGGTCTATCCATCTAGGTCAAGGTCAGGCCCCCTAGGTCAAGACCAGGCACCCTAGGCAAAGGCCAGGCTCCCTAGGCGAAGGTCAGGTTTCCTAGGTCAAGGCCGGGTCCCCTAGGTCGAGGTCCGGCCATCTAGGTGATAGCCGGGTCGCCTAAGTCCATGTCAGGTCCCCTAGGTCAAGGCCAGGCCCCCTAAGTTAAGGCCGGGTCGCCTATGTCCAGGTCAGGTCCCCAAGGTCAAGGCCAGGCCCCATAGGCCAAGGTTAGGACCACTAGGTCAAGGCCAGGCCCCCTAGGTCAAGGTCAGGCCCCATAGGTGAAGGTCAGGTCCCTAGGTCAAGACAAGGCGCCCTAGGTGAATGCCGGGTCCCTTAGGTGGAGGTGTGGCCATCTAGGTCAAGGCCGGGTCCCCTAGGTGGAGGTGTGGCCATCTAGGTCAAGGTGAGGCCCCTAGGTCAAGGCCAGGCTCCATAGGCGAAGGTCAGGTTTCCTAGGTCAAGGCCGGGTCCCCTAGATAGAGGTCCGGCCATCTAGGTCAAGGCCGGGTCGCCTATGTCCAGGTCAGGTCCCCTAGGTCAAGGCCAGGCCCCATAGGCCAAGGTTAGGTGCTCTATGTCCAGGTCAGGTCTCCTAGGTAAAGGCCAGGCCCCATGGGCCAAGGTTAGGTCCTCTAGGTCAAGGCCAGGTCCCTAGGTCAAGGCCAGACCCCACAGGTCAAGGTCAGGTCCCTAGGTCAAGGCCAGACCCCACAGGTCAAGGTCAGACCCCACAGGTCAAGGTCAGGTCCCTAGGTCAAGACTAGGTCCTCTAGGTCAAGGCCAGACCCCACAGGTCAATGCCAGACCCCACAGGTCAAGGTGAGGTCCCTAGGTCAAGGCCAGGTCCTCTAGGTCAAGGCCAGACCCCACAGGTCAAGGTCAGGTCCCTAGGTCAAGGCCAGGTCCTCTAGGTCAAGGCCAGGTTAGGTTAGGTTAGGTTAGGTTAGGTTAGGTTAGGTTAGGTTAGGTTAGGTTAGGTTAGGTTAGGTTAGGTTAGGTTAGGTTAGGTTAGGTTAGGTTAGGTTAGGTTAGGTTAGGTTAGGTTAGGTTAGGTTAGGTTAGGTTAGGTTAGGTTAGGTTAGGTTAGGTTAGGTTAGGTTAGGTTAGGTTAGGTTAGGTTAGGTTAGGTTAGGTTAGGTTAGGTTAGGTTAGGTTAGGTTAGGTTAGGTTAGGTTAGGTTAGGTTAGGTTAGGTTAGGTTAGGTTAGGTTAGGTTAGGTTAGGTTAGGTTAGGTTAGGTTAGGTTAGGTTAGGTTAGGTTAGGTTAGGTTAGGTTAGGTTAGGTTAGGTTAGGTTAGGTTAGGTTAGGTTAGGTTAGGTTAGGTTAGGTTAGGTTAGGTTAGGTTAGGTTAGGTTAGGTTAGGTTAGGTTAGGTTAGGTTAGGTTAGGTTAGGTTAGGTTAGGTTAGGTTAGGTTAGGTTAGGTTAGGTTAGGTTAGGTTAGGTTAGGTTAGGTTAGGTTAGGTTAGGTTAGGTTAGGTTAGGTTAGGTTAGGTTAGGTTAGGTTAGGTTAGGTTAGGTTAGGTTAGGTTAGGTTAGGTTAGGTTAGGTTAGGTTAGGTTAGGTTAGGTTAGGTTAGGTTAGGTTAGGTTAGGTTAGGTTAGGTTAGGTTAGGTTAGGTTAGGTTAGGTTAGGTTAGGTTAGGTTAGGTTAGGTTAGGTTAGGTTAGGTTAGGTTAGGTTAGGTTAGGTTAGGTTAGGTTAGGTTAGGTTAGGTTAGGTTAGGTTAGGTTAGGTTAGGTTAGGTTAGGTTAGGTTAGGTTAGGTTAGGTTAGGTTAGGTTAGGTTAGGTTAGGTTAGGTTAGGTTAGGTTAGGTTAGGTTAGGTTAGGTTAGGTTAGGTTAGGTTAGGTTAGGTTAGGTTAGGTTAGGTTAGGTTAGGTTAGGTTAGGTTAGGTTAGGTTAGGTTAGGTTAGGTTAGGTTAGGTTAGGTTAGGTTAGGTTAGGTTAGGTTAGGTTAGGTTAGGTTAGGTTAGGTTAGGTTAGGTTAGGTTAGGTTAGGTTAGGTTAGGTTAGGTTAGGTTAGGTTAGGTTAGGTTAGGTTAGGTTAGGTTAGGTTAGGTTAGGTTAGGTTAGGTTAGGTTAGGTTAGGTTAGGTTAGGTTAGGTTAGGTTAGGTTAGGTTAGGTTAGGTTAGGTTAGGTTAGGTTAGGTTAGGTTAGGTTAGGTTAGGTTAGGTTAGGTTAGGTTAGGTTAGGTTAGGTTAGGTTAGGTTAGGTTAGGTTAGGTTAGGTTAGGTTAGGTTAGGTTAGGTTAGGTTAGGTTAGGTTAGGTTAGGTTAGGTTAGGTTAGGTTAGGTTAGGTTAGGTTAGGTTAGGTTAGGTTAGGTTAGGTTAGGTTAGGTTAGGTTAGGTTAGGTTAGGTTAGGTTAGGTTAGGTTAGGTTAGGTTAGGTTAGGTTAGGTTAGGTTAGGTTAGGTTAGGTTAGGTTAGGTTAGGTTAGGTTAGGTTAGGTTAGGTTAGGTTAGGTTAGGTTAGGTTAGGTTAGGTTAGGTTAGGTTAGGTTAGGTTAGGTTAGGTTAGGTTAGGTTAGGTTAGGTTAGGTTAGGTTAGGTTAGGTTAGGTTAGGTTAGGTTAGGTTAGGTTAGGTTAGGTTAGGTTAGGTTAGGTTAGGTTAGGTTAGGTTAGGTTAGGTTAGGTTAGGTTAGGTTAGGTTAGGTTAGGTTAGGTTAGGTTAGGTTAGGTTAGGTTAGGTTAGGTTAGGTTAGGTTAGGTTAGGTTAGGTTAGGTTAGGTTAGGTTAGGTTAGGTTAGGTTAGGTTAGGTTAGGTTAGGTTAGGTTAGGTTAGGTTAGGTTAGGTTAGGTTAGGTTAGGTTAGGTTAGGTTAGGTTAGGTTAGGTTAGGTTAGGTTAGGTTAGGTTAGGTTAGGTTAGGTTAGGTTAGGTTAGGTTAGGTTAGGTTAGGTTAGGTTAGGTTAGGTTAGGTTAGGTTAGGTTAGGTTAGGTTAGGTTAGGTTAGGTTAGGTTAGGTTAGGTTAGGTTAGGTTAGGTTAGGTTAGGTTAGGTTAGGTTAGGTTAGGTTAGGTTAGGTTAGGTTAGGTTAGGTTAGGTTAGGTTAGGTTAGGTTAGGTTAGGTTAGGTTAGGTTAGGTTAGGTTAGGTTAGGTTAGGTTAGGTTAGGTTAGGTTAGGTTAGGTTAGGTTAGGTTAGGTTAGGTTAGGTTAGGTTAGGTTAGGTTAGGTTAGGTTAGGTTAGGTTAGGTTAGGTTAGGTTAGGTTAGGTTAGGTTAGGTTAGGTTAGGTTAGGTTAGGTTAGGTTAGGTTAGGTTAGGTTAGGTTAGGTTAGGTTAGGTTAGGTTAGGTTAGGTTAGGTTAGGTTAGGTTAGGTTAGGTTAGGTTAGGTTAGGTTAGGTTAGGTTAGGTTAGGTTAGGTTAGGTTAGGTTAGGTTAGGTTAGGTTAGGTTAGGTTAGGTTAGGTTAGGTTAGGTTAGGTTAGGTTAGGTTAGGTTAGGTTAGGTTAGGTTAGGTTAGGTTAGGTTAGGTTAGGTTAGGTTAGGTTAGGTTAGGTTAGGTTAGGTTAGGTTAGGTTAGGTTAGGTTAGGTTAGGTTAGGTTAGGTTAGGTTAGGTTAGGTTAGGTTAGGTTAGGTTAGGTTAGGTTAGGTTAGGTTAGGTTAGGTTAGGTTAGGTTAGGTTAGGTTAGGTTAGGTTAGGTTAGGTTAGGTTAGGTTAGGTTAGGTTAGGTTAGGTTAGGTTAGGTTAGGTTAGGTTAGGTTAGGTTAGGTTAGGTTAGGTTAGGTTAGGTTAGGTTAGGTTAGGTTAGGTTAGGTTAGGTTAGGTTAGGTTAGGTTAGGTTAGGTTAGGTTAGGTTAGGTTAGGTTAGGTTAGGTTAGGTTAGGTTAGGTTAGGTTAGGTTAGGTTAGGTTAGGTTAGGTTAGGTTAGGTTAGGTTAGGTTAGGTTAGGTTAGGTTAGGTTAGGTTAGGTTAGGTTAGGTTAGGTTAGGTTAGGTTAGGTTAGGTTAGGTTAGGTTAGGTTAGGTTAGGTTAGGTTAGGTTAGGTTAGGTTAGGTTAGGTTAGGTTAGGTTAGGTTAGGTTAGGTTAGGTTAGGTTAGGTTAGGTTAGGTTAGGTTAGGTTAGGTTAGGTTAGGTTAGGTTAGGTTAGGTTAGGTTAGGTTAGGTTAGGTTAGGTTAGGTTAGGTTAGGTTAGGTTAGGTTAGGTTAGGTTAGGTTAGGTTAGGTTAGGTTAGGTTAGGTTAGGTTAGGTTAGGTTAGGTTAGGTTAGGTTAGGTTAGGTTAGGTTAGGTTAGGTTAGGTTAGGTTAGGTTAGGTTAGGTTAGGTTAGGTTAGGTTAGGTTAGGTTAGGTTAGGTTAGGTTAGGTTAGGTTAGGTTAGGTTAGGTTAGGTTAGGTTAGGTTAGGTTAGGTTAGGTTAGGTTAGGTTAGGTTAGGTTAGGTTAGGTTAGGTTAGGTTAGGTTAGGTTAGGTTAGGTTAGGTTAGGTTAGGTTAGGTTAGGTTAGGTTAGGTTAGGTTAGGTTAGGTTAGGTTAGGTTAGGTTAGGTTAGGTTAGGTTAGGTTAGGTTAGGTTAGGTTAGGTTAGGTTAGGTTAGGTTAGGTTAGGTTAGGTTAGGTTAGGTTAGGTTAGGTTAGGTTAGGTTAGGTTAGGTTAGGTTAGGTTAGGTTAGGTTAGGTTAGGTTAGGTTAGGTTAGGTTAGGTTAGTTAGGTTAGGTTAGGTTAGGTTAGGTTAGGTTAGGTTAGGTTAGGTTAGGTTGGTTAGGTTAGGTTAGGTTAGGTTAGGTTAGGTTAGGTTAGGTTAGGTTAGGTTAGGTTAGGTTAGGTTAGGTTAGGTTAGGTTAGGTTAGGTTAGGTTGGTTAGGTTAGTTAGGTTAGGTTAG